>OY754900.1:1318500-1971500 GCA_963576445.1 Lithosia quadra | reverse complement strand
CGTGCTGTGGCCTCTCATGGTGGTACTGTGAAGGGCAGGAAAGGCGTGGCGGGGCGGACAGGGAAGGCGTTGTGGGCTGGGAAGGCGTGGAGACCACCGCTGGCGGCTAGCCAAAACTGGCCTCTAGCGGTGGCCTCTCATGATGGTACTGTGGGGGCAGGGAAGTTATGGTGAGCAGGGAAGGCGTGTAGACGACGTAGAAGGCATGACAAATAGGGAAGACGTGGAGACCACCGCTGGCGGCTAGCCAAAACTGGCCTCATGCGGTGGCCTCTCATGGTGGTACTGTGAAGGGCAGGAAAGACGTGGAGACCACAGCTGGCGGCTAGCCAAAACTGGCCTCGTGCTGTGGCCTCTCATGGTGGTACTGTGAAGGGCAGGAAAGGCGTGGCGGGGCGGACAGGGAAGGCGTTGTGGGCTGGGAAGGCGTGGAGACCACCGCTGGCGGCTAGCCAAAACTGGCCTCTAGCGGTGGCCTCTCATGATGGTACTGTGGGGGCAGGGAAGTTATGGTGAGCAGGGAAGGCGTGTAGACGACGTAGAAGGCATGACGAATAGGGAAGACGTGGAGACCACCGCTGGCGGCTAGCCAAAACTGGCCTCAAGCGGTGGCCTCTCATGGTGGTACTGTGAAGGGCAGGAAAGACGTGGAGACCACTGCTGGCGGCTAGCCAAAACTGGCCTCGTGCTGTGGCCTCTCATGGTGGTAATGTGAAGGGCAGGAAAGGCGTGGCGGGGCGGACAGGGAAGGCGTTGTGGGCTGGGAAGGCGTGGAGACCACCGCTGGCGGCTAGACAAAACTGGCCTCGTGCGGTGGCCTCTCATGATGGTACTGTGAAGGGCAGGAAAGGCGTGGTGATGCGGACAGGGAAAGCGCTGTTGGCTGGGAAGACGTGGAGACCACCGCTGGCGGCTAGCCAAAACTGGCCTCATGCGGTGGCCTCTCATGGTGGTACTGTGAAGGGCAGGAAAGACGTGGAGACCACAGCTGGCGGCTAGGCAAAACTGGCCTCATGCGGTGGCCTCTCATGGTGGTACTGTGAAGGGCAGGAAAGACGTGGAGACCACAGCTGGCGGCTAGCCAAAACTGGCCTCGTGCTGTGGCCTCTCATGGTGGTACTGTGGGGGCAGGGAAGTTATGGTGAGCAGGGAAGGCGTGTAGACCACCGCACGCGGCTAGCCAAAACTGGCCTCATGCGGTGGCCTCTCATGGTGGTTCTGTGAAGGGCAGGAAAGGCGTGGTGGGGCGGACAGGGAAGGCGCTGTGGGCTGGGAAGACATGGAGACCACCGCTGGCGGCTATGCAAAACTGGCCCCGTGCGGTGGCCTCTCATGATGGTACTGTGAAGGGCAGGAAAGACGTGGAGACCACAGCTGGCGGCTAGCCAAAACTGGCCTCGTGCTGTGGCCTCTCATGGTGGTTCTCTGAAGGGCAGGAAAGGCGTGGAGGGGCGGACATGGAAGGCGCTGTGGGCTGGGAAGACATGGAGACCACCGCTGGCGGCTAGGCAAAACTGGCCTCGTGCGGTGGCCTCTCATGATGGTACTGTGAAGGGCAGGAAAGACGTGGAGACCACAGCTGGCGGCTAGCCAAAACTGGCCTCATGCTGTGGCCTCTCATGGTGGTTCTGTGAAGGGCAGGAAAGGCGTGGTGGGGCGGACAGGGAAGGCGCTGTGGGCTGGGAAGACATGGAGACCACCGCTGGCGGCTTGCCAAAACTGGCCTCGTGCGGTGGCCTCTCATGATGGTACTGTGGGGGCAGGTAAGTTATGGTGAGCAGGGAAGGCGTGTAGACGACGTAGAAGGCATGACGAATAGGGAAGACGTGGAGACCACCGCTGGCGGCTAGCCAAAACTGGCCTCATGCGGTGGCCTCTCATGGTGGTACTGTGAAGGGCAGGAAAGACGTGGAGACCACAGCTGGCGGCTAGCCAAAACTGGCCTCGTGCTGTGGCCTCTCATGGTGGTACTGTGAAGGGCAGGAAAGGCGTGGCGGGGCGGACAGGGAAGGCGTTGTGGGCTGGGAAGGCGTGGAGACCACCGCTGGCGGCTAGCCAAATTTGGCCTCTAGCGGTGGCCTCTCATGATGGTACTGTGGGGGCAGGGAAGTTATGGTGAGCAGGGAAGGCGTGTAGACGACGTAGAAGGCATGACGAATAGGGATGACGTGGAGACCACCACTGGCGGCTAGCCAAAACTGGCCTCATGCGGTGGCCTCTCATGGTGGTACTGTGAAGGGCAGGTAAGGCGTGGAGACCACAGCTGGGGGCTAGCCAAAACTGGCCTCGTGCTGTGGCCTCTCATGGTGGTTCTGTGAAGGGCAGGAAAGGCGTGGTGGGGCGGACAGGGAAGGCGCTGTGGGCTGGGAAGGCGTGGAGACCACCGCTGGCGGCTAGGCAAAACTGGCCTCGTGCGGTGGCCTCTCATGATGGTACTGTGAAGGGCAGGAAAGACGTGGAGACCACAGCTGGCGACTAGCCAAAACTGGCCTCGTGCTGTGGCCTCTCATGGTGGTTCTGTGAAGGGCAGGAAAGGCGTGGCGGGGCGGACAGGGAAGGCGTTGTGGGCTGGGAAGGCGTGGAGACCACCGCTGGCGGCTAGCCAAAACTGGCCTCTAGCGGTGGCCTCTCATGATGGTACTGTGGGGGCAGGGAAGTTATGGTGAGCAGGGAAGGCGTGTAGACGACGTAGAAGGCATGACGAATAGGGAAGACGTGGAGACCACCGCTGGCGGCTAGCCAAAACTGGCCTCATGCGGTGGCCTCTCATGGTGGTACTGTGAAGGGCAGGAAAGACGTGGAGACCACAGCTGGCGGCTAGCCAAAACTGGCCTCGTGCTGTGGCCTCTCATGGTGGTACTGTGAAGGGCAGGAAAGGCGTGGCGGGGCGGACAGGGAAGGCGTTGTGGGCTGGGAAGGCGTGGAGACCACCGCTGGCGGCTAGCCAAAACTGGCCTCTAGCGGTGGCCTCTCATGATGGTACTGTGGGGGCAGGGAAGTTATGGTGAGCAGGGAAGGCGTGTAGACGACGTAGAAGGCATGACGAATAGGGAAGACGTGGAGACCACCGCTGGCGGCTAGCCAAAACTGGCCTCATGCGGTGGCCTCTCATGGTGGTACTGTGAAGGGCAGGAAAGACGTGGAGACCACAGCTGGCGGCTAGGCAAAACTGGCCTCATGCGGTGGCCTCTCATGGTGGTACTGTGAAGGGCAGGAAAGGCGTGGCGGGGCGGACAGGGAAGGCGTTGTGGGCTGGGAAGGCGTGGAGACCACCGCTGGCGGCTAGGCAAAACTGGCCTCGTGCGGTGGCCTCTCATGATGGTACTGTGAAGGGCAGGAAAGGCGTGGCGGGGCGGACAGGGAAGGCGTTGTGGGCTGGGAAGGCGTGGAGACCACCGCTGGCGGCTAGCCAAAACTGGCCTCGTGCTGTGGCCTCTCATGGTGGTAATGAGAAGGGCAGGAAAGGCGTGGCGGGGCGGACAGGGAAGGCGTTGTGGGCTGGGAAGGCGTGGAGACCACCGCTGGCGGCTAGGCAAAACTGGCCTCGTGCGGTGGCCTCTCATGATGGTACTGTGAAGGGCAGGAAAGGCGTGGTGATGCGGACAGGGAAAGCGCTGTTGGCTGGGAAGACGTGGAGACCACCGCTGGCGGCTAGCCAAAACTGGCCTCATGCGGTGGCCTCTCATGGTGGTACTGTGAAGGGCAGGAAAGACGTGGAGACCACAGCTGGCGGCTAGGCAAAACTGGCCTCATGCGGTGGCCTCTCATGGTGGTACTGTGAAGGGCAGGAAAGACGTGGAGACCACAGCTGGTGGCTAGCCAAAACTGGCCTCGTGCTGTGGCCTCTCATGGTGGTACTGTGGTGGCAGGGAAGTTATGGTGAGCAGGGAAGGCGTGTAGGCCACCGCTGGCGGCTAGCCAAAACTGGCCTCATGCGGTGGCCTCTCATGGTGGTTCTGTGAAGGGCAGGAAAGGCGTGGTGGGGTGGACAGGGAAGGCGCTGTGGGCTGGGAAGACATGGAGACCACCGCTGGCGGCTATGCAAAACTGGCCCCGTGCGGTGGCCTCTCATGATGGTACTGTGAAGGGCAGGAAAGACGTGGAGACCACAGCTGGCGGCTAGCCAAAACTGGCCTCGTGCTGTGGCCTCTCATGGTGGTTCTGTGAAGGGCAGGAAAGGCGTGGAGGGGCGGACATGGAAGGCGCTGTGGGCTGGGAAGACATGGAGACCACCGCTGGCGGCTAGGCAAAACTGGCCTCGTGCGGTGGCCTCTCATGATGGTACTGTGAAGGGCAGGAAAGACGTGGAGACCACAGCTGGCGGCTAGCCAAAACTGGCCTCGTGCTGTGGCCTCTCATGGTGGTTCTGTGAAGGGCAGGAAAGGCGTGGTGGGGCGGACAGGGAAGGCGCTGTGGGCTGGGAAGACGTGGAGACCACCGCTGGCGGCTAGCCAAAACTGGCCTCGTGCGGTGGCCTCTCATGATGGTACTGTGGGGGCAGGGAAGTTATGGTGAGCAGGGAAGGCGTGTAGACGACGTAGAAGGCATGACGAATAGGGATGACGTGGAGACCACCACTGGCGGCTAGCCAAAACTGGCCTCATGCGGTGGCCTCTCATGGTGGTACTGTGAAGGGCAGGTAAGGCGTGGAGACCACAGCTGGGGGCTAGCCAAAACTGGCCTCTAGCGGTGGCCTCTCATGATGGTACTGTGGGGGCAGGGAAGTTATGGTGAGCAGGGAAGGCGTGTAGACGACGTAGAAGGCATGACGAATAGGGATGACGTGGAGACCACCACTGGCGGCTAGCCAAAACTGGCCTCATGCGGTGGCCTCTCATGGTGGTACTGTGAAGGGCAGGTAAGGCGTGGAGACCACAGCTGGGGGCTAGCCAAAACTGGCCTCGTGCTGTGGCCTCTCATGGTGGTTCTGTGAAGGGCAGGAAAGGCGTGGTGGGGCGGACAGGGAAGGCGCTGTGGGCTGGGAAGACATGGAGACCACTGCTGGCGGCTAGCCAAAACTGGCCTAGTGTGATGGCCTCTCATGGTGGTACTGTGAAGGGCAGGAAGGACGTGGAGACCACAGCTGGCGGCTAGCCAAAACTGGCCTCGTGCTGTGACCTCTCAAGGTGGTTCTGTTTAGGGCATGAAAGGCGTGGCGGGGCGGACAGGGAAGGCGTTGTGGGCTGGGAAGGCGTGGAGACCACCGCTGGCGGCTAGGCAAAACTGGCCTCGTGCGGTGGCCTCTCATGATGGTACTGTGAAGGGCAGGAAAGACGTGGAGACCACAGCTGGCGACTAGCCAAAACTGGCCTCGTTCTGTGGCCTCTCATGGTGGTACTGTGAAGGGCAGGAAAGACGTGGAGACCACCGCTAGCGGCTAGCCAAAACTGGCCTCATGCGGTGGCCTCTCATGGTGGTTCTGTGAAGGGCAGGAAAGGCGTGGAGGGGCGGACAGGGAAGGCGCTGTGGGCTGGGAAGACATGGAGACCACCGCTGGCGGCTATGCAAAACTGGCCCCGTGCGGTGGCCTCTCATGATGGTACTGTGAAGGGCAGGAAAGACGTGGAGACCACAGCTGGCGGCTAGCCAAAACTGGCCTCGTGCTGTGGCCTCTCATGGTGGTTCTGTGAAGGGCAGGAAAGGCGTGGAGGGGCGGACATGGAAGGCGCTGTGGGCTGGGAAGACATGGAGACCACCGCTGGCGGCTAGGCAAAACTGGCCTCGTGCGGTGGCCTCTCATGATGGTACTGTGAAGGGCAGGAAAGACGTGGAGACCACAGCTGGCGGCTAGCCAAAACTGGCCTCGTGCTGTGGCCTCTCATGGTGGTTCTGTGAAGGGCAGGAAAGGCGTGGTGGGGCGGACAGGGAAGGCGCTGTGGGCTGGGAAGACATGGAGACCACCGCTGGCGGCTAGCCAAAACTGGCCTCGTGCGGTGGCCTCTCATGATGGTACTGTGGGGGCAGGGAAGTTATGGTGAGCAGGGAAGGCGTGTAGACGACGTAGAAGGCATGACGAATAGGGAAGACGTGGAGACCACCGCTGGCGGCTAGCCAAAACTGGCCTCATGCGGTGGCCTCTCATGGTGGTACTGTGAAGGGCAGGAAAGACGTGGAGACCACAGCTGGCGGCTAGCCAAAACTGGCCTCGTGCTGTGGCCTCTCATGGTGGTACTGTGAAGGGCAGGAAAGGCGTGGCGGGGCGGACAGGGAAGGCGTTGTGGGCTGGGAAGGCGTGGAGACCACCGCTGGCGGCTAGCCAAAACTGGCCTCTAGCGGTGGCCTCTCATGATGGTACTGTGGGGGCAGGGAAGTTATGGTGAGCAGGGAAGGCGTGTAGACGACGTAGAAGGCATGACGAATAGGGATGACGTGGAGACCACCACTGGCGGCTAGCCAAAACTGGCCTCATGCGGTGGCCTCTCATGGTGGTACTGTGAAGGGCAGGTAAGGCGTGGAGACCACAGCTGGGGGCTAGCCAAAACTGGCCTCTAGCGGTGGCCTCTCATGATGGTACTGTGGGGGCAGGGAAGTTATGGTGAGCAGGGAAGGCGTGTAGACGACGTAGAAGGCATGACGAATAGGGATGACGTGGAGACCACCACTGGCTGCTAGCCAAAACTGGCCTCATGCGGTGGCCTCTCATGGTGGTACTGTGAAGGGCAGGTAAGGCGTGGAGACCACAGCTGGGGGCTAGCCAAAACTGGCCTCGTGCTGTGGCCTCTCATGGTGGTTCTGTGAAGGGCAGGAAAGGCGTGGTGGGGCGGACAGGGAAGGCGCTGTGGGCTGGGAAGGCGTGGAGACCACCGCTGGCGGCTAGGCAAAACTGGCCTCGTGCGGTGGCCTCTCATGATGGTACTGTGAAGGGCAGGAAAGACGTGGAGACCACAGCTGGCGACTAGCCAAAACTGGCCTCGTGCTGTGGCCTCTCATGGTGGTTCTGTGAAGGGCAGGAAAGGCATGGTGGGGCGGACAGGGAAGGCGTTGTGGGCTGGGAAGGCGTGGAGACCACCGCTGGCGGCTAGCCAAAACTGGCCTCTAGCGGTGGCCTCTCATGATGGTACTGTGGGGGCAGGGAAGTTATGGTGAGCAGGGAAGGCGTGTAGACGACGTAGAAGGCATGACGAATAGGGAAGACGTGGAGACCACCGCTGGCGGCTAGCCAAAACTGGCCTCATGCGGTGGCCTCTCATGGTGGTACTGTGAAGGGCAGGAAAGACGTGGAGACCACAGCTGGCGGCTAGCCAAAACTGGCCTCGTGCTGTGGCCTCTCATGGTGGTACTGTGAAGGGCAGGAAAGGCGTGGCGGGGCGGACAGGGAAGGCGTTGTGGGCTGGGAAGGCGTGGAGACCACCGCTGGCGGCTAGCCAAAACTGGCCTCTAGCGGTGGCCTCTCATGATGGTACTGTGGGGGCAGGGAAGTTATGGTGAGCAGGGAAGGCGTGTAGACGACGTAGAAGGCATGACGAATAGGGAAGACGTGGAGACCACCGCTGGCGGCTAGCCAAAACTGGCCTCATGCGGTGGCCTCTCATGGTGGTACTGTGAAGGGCAGGAAAGACGTGGAGACCACCGCTGGCGGCTAGCCAAAACTGGCCTCGTGCTGTGGCCTCTCATGGTGGTAATGTGAAGGGCAGGAAAGGCGTGGCGGGGCGGACAGGGAAGGCGTTGTGGGCTGGGAAGGCGTGGAGACCACCGCTGGCGGCTAGGCAAAACTGGCCTCGTGCGGTGGCCTCTCATGATGGTACTGTGAAGGGCAGGAAAGGCGTGGTGATGCGGACAGGGAAAGCGCTGTTGGCTGGGAAGACGTGGAGACCACCGCTGGCGGCTAGCCAAAACTGGCCTCATGCGGTGGCCTCTCATGGTGGTACTGTGAAGGGCAGGAAAGACGTGGAGACCACAGCTGGCGGCTAGGCAAAACTGGCCTCATGCGGTGGCCTCTCATGGTGGTACTGTGAAGGGCAGGAAAGACGTGGAGACCACAGCTGGCGGCTAGCCAAAACTGGCCTCGTGCTGTGGCCTCTCATGGTGGTACTGTGGGGGCAGGGAAGTTATGGTGAGCAGGGAAGGCGTGTAGACCACCGCTGGCGGCTAGCCAAAACTGGCCTCATGCGGTGGCCTCTCATGGTGGTTCTGTGAAGGGCAGGAAAGGCGTGGTGGGGCGGACAGGGAAGGCGCTGTGGGCTGGGAAGACATGGAGACCACCGCTGGCGGCTATGCAAAACTGGCCCCGTGCGGTGGCCTCTCATGATGGTACTGTGAAGGGCAGGAAAGACGTGGAGACCACAGCTGGCGGCTAGCCAAAACTGGCCTCGTGCTGTGGCCTCTCATGGTGGTTCTGTGAAGGGCAGGAAAGGCGTGGAGGGGCGGACATGGAAGGCGCTGTGGGCTGGGAAGACATGGAGACCACCGCTGGCGGCTAGGCAAAACTGGCCTAGTGCGGTGGCCTCTCATGATGGTACTGTGAAGGGCAGGAAAGACGTGGAGACCACAGCTGGCGGCTAGCCAAAACTGGCCTCGTGCTGTGGCCTCTCATGGTGGTTCTGTGAAGGGCAGGAAAGGCGTGGTGGGGCGGACAGGGAAGGCGCTGTGGGCTGGGAAGACATGGAGACCACCGCTGGCGGCTAGCCAAAACTGGCCTCGTGCGGTGGCCTCTCATGATGGTACTGTGGGGGCAGGGAAGTTATGGTGAGCAGGGAAGGCGTGTAGACGACGTAGAAGGCAGGACGAATAGGGAAGACGTGGAGACCACCGCTGGCGGCTAGCCAAAACTGGCCTCATGCGGTGGCCTCTCATGGTGGTACTGTGAAGGGCAGGAAAGACGTGGAGACCACAGCTGGTGGCTAGCCAAAACTGGCCTCGTGCTGTGGCCTCTCATGGTGGTACTGTGAAGGGCAGGAAAGGCGTGGCGGGGCGGACAGGGAAGGTGTTGTGGGCTGGGAAGGCGTGGAGACCACCGCTGGCGGCTAGCCAAAACTGGCCTCTAGCGGTGGCCTCTCATGATGGTACTGTGGGGGCAGGGAAGTTATGGTGAGCAGGGAAGGCGTGTAGACGACGTAGAAGGCAGGACGAATAGGGAAGACGTGGAGACCACCGCTGGCGGCTAGCCAAAACTGGCCTCATGCGGTGGCCTCTCATGGTGGTACTGTGAAGGGCAGGAAAGACGTGGAGACCACAGCTGGCGGCTAGCCAAAACTGGCCTCGTGCTGTGGCCTCTCATGGTGGTACTGTGAAGGGCAGGAAAGGCGTGGCGGGGCGGACAGGGAAGGCGTTGTGGGCTGGGAAGGCGTGGAGACCACCGCTGGCGGCTAGCCAAAACTGGCCTCATGCGGTGGCCTCTCATGGTGGTCCTGTGAAGGGCAGGACATGCGTGGAGACCACAGCTGGTGGCTAGCCAAAACTGGCCTCATGCGTTGGCCTCTCATGGTGGTACTGTGAAGGGCAGGTCAGGCGTGGAGACCACAGCTGGCGACTAGCCAGAACTGGCCTCGTGCTGTGGCCTCTCATGGTGGTTCTGTGAAGGGCAGGAAAGGCGTGGTGGGGCGGACAGGGAAGGCGCTGTGGGCTGGGAAGACATGGAGACCACCGCTGGCGGCTAGCCAAAACTGGCCTCGTGTGATGGCCTCTCATGGTGGTACTGTGAAGGGCAGGAAAGACGTGGAGACCACAGCTGGCGGCTAGCCAAAACTGGCCTCGTGCTGTGGCCTCTCATGGTGGTACTGTGAAGGGCAGGAAAGGCGTGGTGGGACGGACAGGGAAGTTGTTGTGGGCTGGGAAGACATGGAGACCACCGATGGCGGCTAGGCGAATCTGGCCTCGTGCGGTGGCCTCTCATTATGGTACTGTGAAGGGCAGGAAAGACGTGGAGACCACAGCTGGCGGCTAGCCAAAACTGGCCTCGTGCTGTGACCTCTCATGGTGGTTCTGTTTAGGGCAGGAAAGGCGTGGTGGGGCGGACAGGGAAAGCGCTGTGGGCTGGGAAGACATGGAGACCACCGCTGGCGGCTAGGCAAAACTGGCCTCGTGCTGTGGCCTCTCATGGTGGTAATGTGAAGGGCAGGAAAGGCGTGGCGGGGCGGACAGGGAAGGCGTTGTGGGCTGGGAAGGCGTGGAGACCACCGCTGGCGGCTAGCCAAAACTGGCCTCTAGCGGTGGCCTCTCATGATGGTACTGTGGGGGCAGGGAAGTTATGGTGAGCAGGGAAGGCGTGTAGACGACGTAGAAGGCATAACGAATAGGGAAGACGTGGAGACCACCGCTGGCGGCTAGCCAAAACTGGCCTCATGCGGTGGCCTCTCATGGTGGTACTGTGAAGGGCAGGAAAGACGTGGAGACCACAGCTGGCGGCTAGCCAAAACTGGCCTCGTGCTGTGGCCTCTCATGGTGGTAATGTGAAGGGCAGGAAAGGCGTGGCGGGGCGGACAGGGAAGGCGTTGTGGGCTGGGAAGGCGTGGAGACCACCGCTGGCGGCTAGCCAAAACTGGCCTCTAGCGGTGGCCTCTCATGATGGTACTGTGGGGGCAGGGAAGTTATGGTGAGCAGGGAAGGCGTGTAGACGACGTAGAAGGCATAACGAATAGGGAAGACGTGGAGACCACCGCTGGCGGCTAGCCAAAACTGGCCTCGTGTGATGGCCTCTCATGGTGGTACTGTGAAGGGCAGGAAAGACGTGGAGACCACAGCTGGCGGCTAGCCAAAACTGGCCTCGTGCTGTGGCCTCTCATGGTGGTACTGTGAAGGGCAGGAAAGGCGTGGTGGGACGGACAGGGAAGTTGTTGTGGGCTGGGAAGACATGGAGACCACCGATGGCGGCTAGGCGAATCTGGCCTCGTGCGGTGGCCTCTCATGATGGTACTGTGAAGGGCAGGAAAGACGTGGAGACCACAGCTGGCGGCTAGCCAAAACTGGCCTCGTGCTGTGACCTCTCATGGTGGTTCTGTTTAGGGCAGGAAAGGCGTGGTGGGGCGGACAGGGAAAGCGCTGTGGGCTGGGAAGACATGGAGACCACCGCTGGCGGCTAGGCAAAACTGGCCTCGTGCGGTGGCCTCTCATGATGGTACTGTGAAGGGCAGGAAAGACGTGGAGACCACAGCTGGCGGCTAGCCAAAACTGGCCTCGTGCTGTGGCCTCTCATGGTGGTAATGTGAAGGGCAGGAAAGGCGTGGCGGGGCGGACAGGGAAGGCGTTGTGGGCTGGGAAGGCATGGAGACCACCGCTGGCGGCTAGCCAAAACTGGCCTCTAGCGGTGGCCTCTCATGATGGTACTGTGGGGGCAGGGAAGTTATGGTGAGCAGGGAAGGCGTGTAGACGACGTAGAAGGCATAACGTATAGGGAAGACGTGGAGACCACCGCTGGCGGCTAGCCAAAACTGGCCTCATGCGGTGGCCTCTCATGGTGGTACTGTGAAGGGCAGGAAAGACGTGGAGACCACAGCTGGCGGCTAGCCAAAACTGGCCTCGTGCTGTGGCCTCTCATGGTGGTAATGTGAAGGGCAGGAAAGGCGTGGCGGGGCGGACAGGGAAGGCGTTGTGGGCTGGGAAGGCGTGGAGACCACCGCTGGCGGCTAGGCAAAACTGGCCTCTAGCGGTGGCCTCTCATGATGGTACTGTGGGGGCAGGGAAGTTATGGTGAGCAGGGAAGGCGTGTAGACGAAGTAGAAGGCATAACGAATAGGGAAGACGTGGAGACCACCGCTGGCGGCTAGCCAAAACTGGCCTCATGCGGTGGCCTCTCATGGTGGTACTGTGAAGGGCAGGACAGGCGTGGAGACCACAGCTGGCGGCTAGCCAAAACTGGACTCGTGCTGTGGCCTCTCATGGTGGTACTGTGAAGGGCAGGACAGGCGTGGAGACCACAGCTGGCGGCTAGCCAAAACTGGACTCGTGCTGTGGCCTCTCATGGTGGTACTGTGAAGGGCAGGACAGGCGTGGAGACCACCGCTGGCGGCTAGCCAAAACTGGCGTGCCAGTGATTGTCATCTTCAAGTAATCCTAATGCTTTGCATGCTGCCTGGAAAGTTGGATATACTACTCCATTAACAGATTTTAACGCCTCGAATGAAGTTGGACCTCGAATTTCATGTAGCAGCATACGAAGGTAATAGCATTCTGTATTATTCGGATTTACCGTATAAACTCTGCCTAAAGCATGTTCTTTCTCAATGCCAGGCCAACCCTCCAAATTAACTCCCCTTTTTCTTCTTTCGATTTTTTTATTATTGTGCCATACGTAGTATGCTGGTACATTTGGGTATAGTAAAGTTTTTGCAAATTGATCTGTTTGGCATAAAGTGAAAAAGCCGAGGAGTGTACTAATAGGTGGATTTGCAACCCTGTCAGCAATATTTTCATTATTAAAGTACACTCTTTGCCCATTTTCTAAATGAACGGCCAGATGTACAACAGTAGGGAAACGCTCATGGATAGAAAATCCGAGAATTCGCCACACAGCTTCTGAATTACTTATGTACCTTCCATTTTCATAAATACTATAAATAATAATAAATATTCTACGACATTCTACACAGCGCCCTCTAGACCCAAAGTAAGCATAGTTTAACTAGCTTGTGTTATGGGTTCTAGAATGCTGATAAACGTACTTATATACTTTTTTTTTGTAAATACATACTTATTATACATAGAAACACCCAGACCAATGCAAATAGACATATTCATGTATACAAATATTTGCACTGAGCGGGAATCGAACCCGCGCCCCCTGCGTAGCAGTCACATGCACTACCGCTACGCCACAGAGGCCGTCTCTCAACTTAACGTAACCTCATCTTTTTTATTTTCTAGGGTAAACGTAGCCTGGTCGGAGCCTTTATTAACATACTTGCAAATATATTTGATTGACTTTACGGAATTACAATATTCCACATTTATATGTGCATTAAAAGTTCTTAATAAAACAGGGTTATAAGGAACTACCCACCGATTATCTAAACACATTCCATGTTTATTAACTGTAAAGCCACCATCATCGGGAGAACGCCTTCTATACCGCGGATAACCATCGTCACCTGTTTGTGTTTCACTGATTAGTGATTTGGGGAACTTTTTGGAACACCTGTTTCCTTTCATGCACGGTGCTTTATTATTAATATTGCCACATGGACCATGCATCATGTTCGATTCTACAATTTTGTATAGCTTAGGGTCACGTTCAGGGTCAGGAATTTCTGCACATATTACTTTGTCAATTAGGTCTGAAGTAATAGAACGCGTAAGCCATAAAAGTATGTGAATGTGCGGAAGTCCTCGTTTCTGCCACTCTACCGAATACATGTAGCATCGTAATTCACCAAATATTTTACCCTTAATTAAAATATGCATCATTTTTTTTACTTTTAGATGGAAAACCCTAGCTATTATATCATGGCGATTATGTGATCTTTGGCCAGGGAATAAATTGTTTGTTATGTTTTCCCAGCGAGGATTACATGTAAAAGTGATGAAAAGATCAGGGCGGCCGTAGTGTCGGACATATGTCATGGCGTCTTGTGTACGCTCATGCATGTACCTTGGTCCCCCTGTAAAGAGGACGGTAACACCACCATTTGTCCGAAATTAGTTGTGTCTTCCCTGCCCACAGCATCTCTTAGATGGATGTATTCCTCTACACGTAGCTTCGACTGATTATTACGAATAAAGTTGAGCCTTTCCGTTTCTATTTTGGCATATTCGTCAACTAAAAATTGACTCAATAGAGACCGATAATATAAAATGTGGTTATCCTCTGTTTCCCTAACCATAATTCGATATGCATAAAAACTGGCTGCTGAGATGGTCTTTGTCAGTGGTCTATTTGTTTTTGGATCATGTTGTGGCAAGTATATTGAATAACCATCTTCGCCGCGGCAAAAAATTAACGGGTATTGAAGTGCATCATAAGACCTATGAATTTCATATATCCTTTTCAATGTTTGCCCACGACTTTCTAAAATAATATCTCGAAATTCAAATTGTTCACCTGCCATTACTAATGCTACCTCGTTTGATGCCGGAGCGTTATACCGACCGCTGTGTTCCCCAGGTATTCGTTCATCAGCGTGAATTACTACTTGAAAATTATTGCAAGAAGGAGGAGCCTTATCTAACGCTGTTTTGAAATCTTTAATGTATGGGTTGACTTCATGTAACATCTTTTGAAGTTGTTTAACTAACATTGGTTGTATTTCAGCATAGTTAAAGCACCTTAAATTAACTTCCCTGTTATCTTCCCCTACAAAATATATTTGCAAGAATTTGGGTACTGCTTGAGACAAAGGCATTAAACTCCCAATTCGATGATAGACCTGACCCTGAACTCTGAAAGTTGTTGAAAATCCTGTTTGTTCAGGTTGTTTGCCACCAAATGACGTCATTTGAAAAGCACCATTATATTGCCAAATGTGATCCATAAAATGACTATGCTTTGGATGCAAATCCATAATTAAACTGTAAAGTGGTTCTGGAAGTCGTTGAAATGGTTGTAGTTGAACCTTCCCTGACATACAACACATGCCAACTGACTCTGCCTTCCACTTTAAAGCGTTACACCACTGACATTTGTGATTCATATTTCCTATAGAAATAATACTATCGGTCTCGTATGATATTGTAGAATCATATGTCAAACCCGACTGAGCTTTCGTCGTCCATGGTCGGTCTCGCCTTTCTACCCGTTGTCCAGGATTATGTAGCTCATATTGAGATTGTCTTGCTCTATGTTGTTCAGTGTGAACGCGCTGATAGTCCCTCACCATAGGTCTGTAGACTTCAGGATGCGCGCGCCGATAGTCACTTACCGCGGTTCTGTGTGCTTCAGGATGTGCACGCTGATACTTACTTGCCGCGGCTCTGTGCATTTGAGGATTTTTTTTGTTATGTTTAGCGACAGCTTGTCTATGTGCCACAGTGTTGTTCGACTTCTCTGTTTAACTTGTCTTTCGCGAGTTAAGCTAGTAAATCGTGCTCGACGTTTCTTACCGGCAGCTTGTGATTTATATGAAGAATTTTGTGACGATGGAGTAACAGATTTGACACTATCTTCATGAGAAGTAAAAGTGGGTGATATTACAGGGTCATGAGAAGGTGTAAATGTGGGCGATATAACGTCGGGAAGAGTGAATGTGGGAGATGTCACATCGAGAGAAGTAAAGTTAGGTCCTACTTCTTCAAAGGTAGCGGTAGAAAAAGAATTAATTGAAGAATGTTCGATATTTTCTAAATATGCATCAAAATGATTGCCCGTGAATCGTAATCGTTTTATTGGACGACCTTCAGTACCAAACTTTCCGTAAAGTTTACCATTTTGATATACTTCAAACACATATTCATAGAGCTGCCCCGCGACTACCATCTCACATGTTGTGCCCCACGTCGAGTCTTGTATCATATCGACAGCGTACTCGGCCGCAGTAGTAAAATTGTCTCCGTTAGATTTTGCATTATATGATAATACTGAAAAGAATTCCCAATTAGCCACTACATACCTCACTATTTCCTCACGAACAGTCTTTGCTCGGTCCTGAGATCCATACATCAAAAATGCTAAAGATCGAAATAAGCAAGCTCCGTCACCTACAATAGGTACAACTGAATGTTTTGCCATCTCACCATTGATGTGGAGCATTTCTTGGGCCATTTTGTATCTAATTAAATTAAAAATGGTCAAATTACCTACCTAATCTAATCAAAAACTAACAATGAACAAACTAAATTACAGAGAAAAGAAATAACTTTACAATACTACACCTACAGTCATGAAGTAGCAGGTTTTTTAGCTAAGTTATGTCTTCAAGACAGATTGTGTCTAAAGTAACTATACCTTTGCATATAAGGTAGATCTACAGTAGCAACATATACAGCAATAGGAGAGTGCAGATCCAGGCACCTTTTTTGTGGTTTGCACCTTAATGGTGCAGGTCCTAAAACATATTTAGGACTGGTTTGACCTCCAGAGAGGTGGACACCGATTTTAGAGACTGGGTTATCCTTAAACTGGCTGAAGATTATACAAATGTCAGAGCAGCATTATTAGTGTTTTTTAATGGTGATCCCCCAGTCCTGGGACTTTGCTTTTGGCTTGCCATCGGGCGGGGCGAAGTCGTATTGACGTGTCCAACATAAAGAATTCACTTGTCTAATGAATCTCTAAGAACTGCAGTATCTTTATTACTGGCTTCTTACCATAGATCTCATGACTTAACAGTTTTAAAATTGTCTAAGAACAACAATAATATAATAGTAGACAAGCTAGGTGGTTACTGAGACAATAACCTGACGAAAGCCTTTGTCCAGTTGGGCATGTTATTAAACTAGGCAGGCACCTAGAAATGTGACAAGCCTTTTTAATAGAATAGGATGCACTTTATTGTACACCAGTAGTACAATAAAATGAATTGGAATATACATAGATATTATGTAGATACATAATATATAGAGAATAGAAACATAGAATAAGAATATGTACATAAATAGGTATGTGCATAGTAGATGCTTATCTTAGTAAGTCTTTACATACATATGGAAGAACATTAAATATTGTCATATTTTCATAGAGAGATAGATATAAATATACAATCTGTGTGATAGACTGTTCATTTTATATTATTACATATAACTGCATCTATGTAAACTGAGATTGTTTTTGATCTCTTAATATTATTATTACTATTATTTTAATGAAGGCTTAAGAAGTTGCTTTTAGCTTGCATTTTGAAATGTGTCTTGCCATTTATTTATTTTCATAATTGGTACCTTTGGTACACATTGTAAATGGTACTGAAGTGGTACTGTTAACTAAGATTTTTTCAAACTAGGTTTGCTTAAATATCTAGTGGAATAATTATTTTTCTTTTCACATAGCGTTCTGAGTACCTGTACCTATCACAGGTTCTTTCGCCAGCAGATAACAAACACGTCTTCATCGAATGCCGTGCACTTTGAAAGCATATATAACATGACTGTTTTGCATTAAAACAAAACAGATATTATGAATGTGGAAAAGTGCACGGCATTCGAGCAAGGTGCTTGATACGGGCCCTTGGTGATTGATAGAAGACTATGAGTTGTCATAGACAAGCGCGCTCCAGTTTTCAAGAACAGCCGCGCGGCCTTGCGTGTGGAAGTGACAGGTAACAAGAAAAGAGGAGGTAAGCGATAGAGTTGCATATTTCTGAGGCTTAATTTGTGAACGTCTCTTCATCGAATGCCGTGCACTTTGAAAGCATATATAATACTTAAATCTAACTTACAGACTAATTTGTCAATGTCTATATTGAGATCGATCGTAATAATTATATCGCCGCGATGGACCACGGCTTCTCTTCTCATCTAGTCTTCTGTCCCTCGATCGATATGACATTCTATCTCTTAGCCGGGATTCGTGACTCTTGCTTGAGTATTCGCTTTTGCGGTCCATCGGCGGAGAACGAGATCTTCTTTCTTTCCTTAACTTGAGACTGCTACGATGCTTAGATGGCAGTGGAGGAGTGTTCGGTGATTTTTTTTTCTTGCTATTTCTTCTACTTGTGGATGTAGAGGTAAATGAAGATGTAGATGCAGATGAGGTTGCAGATGTACTCGTAGATGTGGCAGTAGAAGCAGATGCAGATGCAGCAGGAGACTCTGCTTTTCTCTCCTCTGGTTTAGTATCATGCTGCTCTTTTTGTAGTTGGATGTGTTTCTTAGCTTGATCTGCTCTTCTTAAACCATCTATTTTGGTTTGTAGTTCTTCTGGGCTCACTTTTTTTCTTTTGTACAGCTTCAAAATACTGGTGCAAACTTTTCTAATATCCTCTTCAGTTACTTTGAAAAGTAAAAACCAGTGTGGATTATTAGGCAGCGGTAGACCAATTTTGCGAGCTGACAAATATATGCACGCACAAGCAACAGTTTCAGGCAGGAACCTCATGAACACATCCGTGCGTAACGAGTCGTTCATATAGTTCCAGGCTAGTTGCATTAGCTGATGGTGCTTCTCGTGTTGTAGAAACTGCAAGTACACTATAAGAAGCTTGTGGGCTTGTTTCACATGTACGCAGAACCCCAATTGCTGTAGTATCCGCAGTTCAGCTTTGCAGACTTCATTTTTCAACGCCAAGTAGTTTCGGTCTACAATTAATGGACTGATCATCTTCTGTGCTCTGATTTGCTTCATATGATGGAAAACATTGAGCACATCTTGCACCGTCGATGGCTTTTCTTCTACTTTCGACGCCAAGTAGATACTTCCCATAGCCATTATTTCTACAGGGTATCTGATGAATGATTTGGAGTAGCAGAATCGTTGTAAGTAAAGTTGTCCAGTCGCCATGACTACTTGAGGCAGCTTAAGCAGGATGCCAGCGGTTTGAATCAGCTCACAGCCCAGGATGCGAAGGTCTGTCTCCGTTTCGATGTCAAGCCCATCAGCTTGTGAAGGAGTTTCTTTTAATACAGATTCAGGCAGCGGTCCATTATTTAACGTAAGAACAATATTCCTTGCCGGATTCCTTATTAAATTGGCAAGCGTTAGCGCGTTTGCGTCGGGTTGGGTTTTACTAGTTGTAGCAATCATGATGATGACTATCACTAGTTTCCATTTCGCAATATGCCACTATATATACAAAAATTTCGTCCGCAAGTAGCGGGAAGTTAAAGCAGCTATTCGCTCTCGTGGGCCAATCACAGCGCGTTGCGATAAGGTCACGTCAGCAGGTAGCCGAGGCTTAACACAGTTCTGCGCTGGCCGCGGGCCCGTCTCATTCGCACACACGCACTCGGCGACTACGCTTGTATCGTGCAAGTATGTATCGCACAAAAATTTTGCTAAAACATTTTTATTGCAAATTTTTTTTCTACATCTTCGGTTTGTCACTATAAGTCATAGTTCCTAAAATCAATATAGAAAATAGATAAAAATGTAGAAACAAATTTTATATCCTGAAGATTTCTTCTTCTTTCTTTCTATTCTTTCTTATTTAGCATGTTTGTTAAAGAGCTTTGATCCTTACGCAATCACAATATCCACCCAATCTACAATCAATACTTTATCAATCGCTGCCATAAAAGTACCTACAGGATGTTACTTATCGGATTTTAGCCGGTTCGATTACCGAGTGTCGTTAGTGTATTTTTACAATAAAATAAGCTTAATTATTAGAAAAACAAAAAACCCGACTGCAAAGTAAAAAACCATACAACTGAACAGCAAAAAAAAGCTCTACATATCTTTTGTGACCTTCTTTAGCTACTTCTGTTTTACTCTTGTCTTCTTTAGCATTTGTAGGTAGGCACCTTCTTTTCCCTTTAACGACTTGCAGAGCCTAAATTTAATATCTATTTCATTAATCACACCACATTACTAACAGTTCTACTGTTGTGAGTCTTATAAATACGTATGATAAATTTGTAAATTATTACATAAATTATGTGCATATTACTATGAATGTTGGGAAAATATTACTAGCGGGAACAGTACATTAGGGGCAACATCCTCCTTTCAAATTTTCCTTGCCCCCGCAGTACGTCGAATTCAACGGTTGAGGGCTCAATCTGTACACCCACCCCTGATTCATTTCCTCGGATGGTAGAGTCATCGAACTCAACAGATACTGCTCTCCCACCTCTAATTGATCTCTTCGAAGAACGGCCCACTCAATTTTTTTTATGTCGGTCACGTCAATGAATTTTCACCTCCAAAGAAATGTCAATAGCGTTAACAACATATAGTTTTATAGTTTTAGCTAACTTCTCACACATAGTGGAATTATAAGTATCAACTTGTCTTGTTGGGTATATTTTCACTGCTTCTACATCGGCAAATTGATCAATTAGTGGGATCCTCGCGAGTGTCAAGGATTTCAAGTTGATCCATTGTCAATTCACCAACGCGAATATTGTTCAGGATATCTACAAACGTATTATCTCCTGCCTGTCTCATGTTTTGTGGCAACTCACAGAAATGAAACAATTGCCAGAGATTTGTTTCACCGATTACATTCATTGGTTGTCGAAAGCAATAAGCACCACCTGTAATTTTGGAGACTGGCGGTAACTACATAAGATGCCCGAACAATATGACATTTATGCCCCCGAAAAAGTTCTCATTTTGTTTTAATTGCTGTAGCCGAAGGTGAATATTTCTCAGAGTTGCATAGGGTACCAAGGATATTTCATCAACTATTAGCCAATTAATTGATCTCCATTTTTGTCGTTCCCTTTGCAACCTTTCCCCTGTGAGCGGTCGTAACATTTCAACTCGTTCTTTTTCAATAGGCAAGGCAAAAATTGAATGAAGGGTTTTCCCACCAATAAGCCTAGCTGCTACTCCTTTGGGCGCTGTAACCTCTATGCTTATACTTGTATTTATCGAACTTAATCAGCGGATTTGCTCAGTGATAATTTTTAAAGTAAATGTTTTGCCAGTGCCAGCCCCACCAGTTACAAAAATTAATAAGGGTTCTGAGTTTGTTACATCCCATATTTTTTTGATATTTTTTAAAACAGCTGGCGCTGGCTCACATTTAGTGATTCAACAGCTGTTTCAAATTGAAAGTCTCGCTTTCTTATTTCATTGTCTTCAAATTCGTCAATTACAACTTGACCAACATCATCTAGAAGACAATCAATAGGCTGGTGAAGAGTATTTTCATCTTCATTTTGTCTTTCTGACACTCCAACTGCTAAGTTTTCAGCCACCAGACGGCTAATTGCTGCCTGTATTTCAGTTTCAACTTGTGCCATGGTTTCGGCATCGAATCCATCTTGTAATGGACGTAGACGATCCCTTTTAGCCCAGAAAGCTTCTTTAGCGTAATGAAATCCATCTTACAGTTCTTCCTCAACCCGGAATGGCACGTGAGTTACTATCAACGAATAATAGTATGCTTCTGGATCTGAAGCTAATGTAAAATAACGTGTGCGCCTCCTCATCCTACCTGTGTTGTCTAACAAGGTTATGTATTGTCCTGTATTTGCGTTGTCATCATGATGATCGTTTTCAGAAGCATCAATATCTTGATAATCTTCATCATCATAATTTATTCTGGTAGAAACTACATCATACCAGATAGCAAATTCACCTAGGCTTAGATACTCGAGTGAATGAGGTCTGTGAACATACCTGTTAAAAATATTTTTGTATGGGTCGAAATGCTCAGTATCAAACCTAAGAATTCGATATCTTTGTTCTGGAATGCAAGTGTTCACAAATACACATTTACGCGAGCTGTCTCTGAGTTTTAAATGGCACAAACGGAATGCGCATTCATTGGCAGAAACTTCTCGATGAGTTAAGATTGCATTTTGTATAGAAAAAATTAGTCTTCCTGAATTGCATTCACCGCGTTCTCTTATAGTCTGTACAGCCTGCTTAATAGACCTACACACTTTGTAAGATCTTAAAATTTCATCTGACGCCATCTATGTTTTGTTTAGCAGCGACGCTTGCCGCGATGCTTGCGAGACCGTGGTGGTTTCGCGTTGGTTGCCGCAGGATGGCGCTAGTATAAATCGATGTTGTTTCATAGATTATATATAGGTTTGTGGTAGCAATTTCTAGTTCAACGTCAAATATGACAGTACTGACATTCTGTCGAGTGCCAACTGTTTTCTATAAAGCGATCAGCTGTGAGAGGTATCGAAAATAACCCATATATGTTAAATAGTGGTTAATTCTAGACGTTTCTCAGTTTGCGTCTATATAAGGCAAGATCGCAGCACCCGAGGGCATATCCTCAGTCTTCAGTTCTTGTGGTAACTCCTGCAAACTGTTTTGTTACTTAACGTTTTCTCTGTGTTCGAGAAGTATCTGTTATAAGTTAAAGTTAGATTCAGTGCATTTCCCAACTATTGGTAAGTTTGCTCATGTACTTCTGCGCCGCTAGTCTTTGCTTAGTTTAGTTAAGATGATTATCATCATATAATTTTGTCTGAAGGGCTCATAGTTCGGGGAAAGAACTGCACGGCCTGTGTCTGGCGGTCGAAGTGAATCCACTTACCATCGGGTCTGCGGTGGCGGCCCAAGTATCAGCAAGGGTGTTTTCCCGTTATCTCACAAGGCATCCGAGTGGGCAGACAACCGTTTAGCCTTCCATCCACGATCCAGGACACCTAGGTCACGTATAGATACTAATTTTGACTTTTCGCATATACCCTCATTTGATTTTTTTTGTTGAACCCTGAAGTTCAACCAATAACTTAAGGAGTACGTTGTCCACCTTGGGGCGAAGTCTCTTCCGGTTCTAATCTTAAGAAGACTATTATATTCCTGAGCAACTTTCTCTGTATATTTATTGTATTTTAATATAAAATTAATTTGGAGGCAATAGAAAAGAGTCGTTTCTTTGAAGTGTCCCCTTACCTCTCACACACATAGCCGTACCATACCTGAACCCCTCTGAGTCAAGGCGCCCTGGGATTGAGCTTGTGTTCCTGCCGCTGGGTAAGCCGGTGAGTATCCTTTTATCACAAGGTAATAGGTTACAATAATACTGTTTCATTGTTCATAGTTTTAATTAATTATTTGGAATACTAACTAAAGCCCCGTGCTATTTTTATACCCTAGACTGTAATACTTTCGCAAACAATTGTGTACCGAATAAGCTTTGTATATTTTGGAAATTTCCGTTGCCATTGAAAGACTGAGAAAGAATTAGTGAATAAACAATTACCTGTTGTTAACAATAGCCCTTATCTGTCTTATCTAGACCTAGTCCTTTATCTCTAAATAATTACTGTGATGAATAGCACCCGGGTGGTCAAAGCAAGCCAATAAGTTAAAAGCAAACACAGTTTGGGTCAGTTGCAATTCAGTGCCGGCACGATACACATCTTGTCAAGTGGTTGTGGCAAGTGATAAGTTGTGGAGTGGACCATATAGTTTTAGTGATGTAAAACATGAAATGACGGAGCTCACATTACTAGGTACGTATTTTAATTTTTATAATATTTATATGGTATTACTATCTAATATTATGTGATTACGTTTAATTATTTTGAACTCTTTTCGGGATCATCTTTTTTAATTTATTTTATTTATTTATTTTATGTATTTTATTATTTTAAGACAACTTTACTAACATTCTATGGAATTGTTTCCCAAATAAATGATATTCGTAAATGATTTGAATTTGAATTTATTCCAAAGTGGATTACTTAGCTTCAAGAAAGAGCTCGCTGAATAAGCAAGATGAAGTGGCAATGGACTAGCTACATCTGTCAAAGGACGGATGGGCGTTAGAGCAAACGAATCTTAGAGAGAAGACCGCGAGCCAGCAAACGGAAGGTGGGACACCCTCAGCCAGATAGACCTACGAATTGAAAAAGGTAGCTGGGATGGGCTGGATGCTGGGGTGGTCGGGAAACGCCATGTCCAGCAGTGACTAATTGATAGATTAATATAATAAATATAATTTTGTAACGTTTGATAATTGTTTACTGTGTTTACAATTTTTGAGTACAATAAAGAATTAAAAATTAAGAATTTGTTTACATGTCTAACTAGGCGTAACTTAAAATTTTAGACCTTTTTCGGGTTATTATTTTTATTCCAAATTAAATTAGTAGGTTTTTAAAATTGAAATACATCTATATATATATAATCACGCCTCTTTCACCAATTTGTACGTGAGTGGGCAGAGACAACATCCCTTCATTCGTTACGATCCTTATACAACATTCTCTTCTTATACTTTCATGATTGTTGTCATACATTCACGTCGGTTATGGGTATTCTTGACCTGCCCCTTCTTTACCAGGTCTCCAATCAGAATTAAATAATACTGTTTCATTGTTCATGGTTTTAATTAATTATTTAGAATACTAACTAAAGCCACGTGCTATTTTTATATCCTAGACTGTAATACTTTCGCGAACAATTCTGGAGTGTCAGTGAAGAGTGATATAACTCGAAAATCATAGTTTTGAGAAAATCGAGTTTAAAGTTTTAAAAAATTGTCATTCATTTTACAGTGAATTAAAATAAAAACTTGCTACTGCGATTAATGAACACCATAATAGCGAATGTTTTTATGGTTGAATTTGGGGATTAATATGTATAGTTTTTTTATAATTTACAAAAATATACAGTTATATCAATACACACATCAAACATTTATTAACCAATTTTGTGACCATTAATACAAATTAACTTATCTTACTTTACACATTTTCTATAGGTTTCGTGATAAATGGTACAATTTTTTTACAATCTATTGTTGTGCTCTAGACAAATGAAAAAATAGAAAGTGCTAAAATAAATATTATTCATTTAAGTAATAGTGAGTTGTATTGAACGTTTAATTACAAATTTGTCAGAAAAAACACATTTATATCATTAGACACCTTTAGAGTCTATAAAAATATGATGTGTACTTTGATACAAAGTGTGGTTAAGATGATACAACTGAACATAATCAGCGTGTATATTGATATTACTTAAGTGTATCGAGGGTTGAGTGGTTAAACCCAATGTAAATAAAGTTTGCTGGCAATAAAAAATAGGTAAATATATTAAATTAATGCAAATTATTAGTAACTTTGTAAAATTATATATCTGTGATAATATATTTTATGATTTTGTCTATGTTTTATAATAAACTTTGCATAAAATTGTAATTAGTAAATTGGGGACTCACTTATTGGGTTTTACCCCAGAAATTAAAAATATGTTTCTATTAATTAATTATGAGCTTTATTATTTGAACAAAAAGCAAGTGAATCACGATAATCCTTTTATAATAGTTAATCATTGTTGGTTTCAGATTCAGGTATGTTGTTGAATGTTTTCAGGCTGTGTATCCACCCATGAAATTCCTCGGGAATGATTTCTTTTTTGCACATCGTTTCTAGATCTTTTCTTTTTTTGGCAATACTGATCGATATCTACATACATACATACATAGATACAAATGCTCACGCCTTTTTCCCGCAGAGTCAACTAACAGACCGCCATCTGCCTTTGTCCTGACATATTTCACGAGCTTCCTCTACTGTCATTAAGCCTTTCATGTAAGCCCGCCGGTTTTAAGTACTTTTGAACTGCCCTTTATGGAATAACTCCTTATTTTGGTCAGTGTATACTTTGCGGGGTCGACCCCGGTTTGACTGTCCACTTCTCGTTACAACATTCTCTTTCAGGTCGCACCATTCTCGTATATCCATATTCCTCTTCCTATCCACTAACTTTACTCCAAATATACTCCGCAAAGATGTCATCTCAACTGCGTTCACTCTACTCTCATGCTTTTTCTGCCATACCCAACTTTCACACCTATACATTAATGTGGCAATTACCACGCTGTTATGAACCGCCAATCCTGCCTTTTTAGCACAGATTGACCACTCATGAAGGAGTATAGTGCACCATTCACACAATTTGCCGCAGTCACTCTCATTTCAATATCTCCATCGTATTTCTCATTCCTCGTAAACAGACTACCCAAGTAAACAAATTCTGCCACTTGCTCCACACGTTTACCTTTAATCATAACGTTACATTCAGTAATTTCTTGGTTCCTCTCGAAAACTATAACTTTCGTCTTTCTTGCATTTACTTTCATACCTTTCACTTTAAGCAAACAGCATGAATGAGGTTCATGCTGTTTACCGTTTTCTGCAATTCAACCGCAGACGACGCAAGTATCACTTGGTCATCGGCGTATAGGAGGCGCTTAACATGCAGATCTCCCATTTTTATGCCACATAAACACCCTTTCATATCACTCATACAGCTATACATGAATAAATTGAACAGCCAAGGTGAGGCTCCACATCCCTGCCTGACACCTTTTGAGATGCCAAATCAGTCTGTGTAAGCACCATTAATCCTAACACAGGCTCTGGAGCCCTTGTACAATGACTTCAGAGCCCGCTTCCAAGTCCACAAATGCGCAAGACACTTTTTGGTTTTTGGCCAGGTGCGACAGTACTTCACGCCAGAACAGCTCCACAATAAATATTACATAGATTATCATAAATTCTTATTTAATAATGCATTTACTGGCTTATTTGGTTAGTATATCACATAAAATAGGGTTATCTGAAAACATCACTAGGAAAAGCAAAATATTCTGATTCTAGTGGGCTATTAAAACTACTTTCGTTTTTTTTACTTATCGGGTTTTAACACCAAACCCTCGATATTACCACTCCGTTCACACAGTGTTCAATGCGGGTAGGTATCGCGGGAGGTGTACGCTAGGTTAGTACCGCTGAGGATTTGTATCACTTTTCACTTAATTTTAAATAATGTAAATATTTGAATAAGCTTGTGTTTTTGGTACAACTATAATTGTATCACTTTTCACGAACGAATGTAAAGAAGTTTTAAAATGTATATTAATGGAAGTGTACTTATATTACAATGTACTAATTCTAATGTATACATTTACATTGTGTAAAACTCGTTGATTCAATTTGTATTATTATACATTGAATATTGCTTAGTTCAATTTGATATAATTTTAAAAGTATTATTTTACACAATTGAAATGGTAAAAAAACGTTCAGTTATATCATTATGCTCCAAATCAACTCGCTCATTTTAAACCTTAGAGATACGGGGATAAGAGTCAAAGATAGATAATTTTTTATAGATCCTCTTTATGAAAAAAAATTAAAAGTGATATAACTCGAGATGTATCACTTTTCACTGACGCTCCAGAATTGTGTACCGAATAAGCTTTGTATATTTTGGAAATTTCCGTTGCCATTGAAAGACTGAGAAAGAATTAGTGAATAAACAATTACCTGTTGTTAACAATACCCTTTATCTGTCTTATCTAGACCTAGTCCTTTATCTCTAAATAATTACTGTGATGAATAGCACCCGGGTGGTCAAAGCAAGCCAATGAGTTAAAAGCAAACACAGTTTGGTGTCAGTTGCAATTCAGTGCCGGCACGGTACACATCTTGTCAAGTGGTTGTGGCAAGTGATAAGTTGTGGAGTGGACTATAGTTTTAGTGATCTAAAACAGTGAACGATGGAGCTCACATTACTAGGTATGTATTTTAATTTTTATAATATTTATATGGTATTACTATCTAATATTATGTGGTCACGTTTAGTTATTTTGAACTCTTTTCGGGATCATCTTTTTTAATTTATTTTATTTATTTATTTTATGTATTTTATTATTTTAAGACAACTTTACTAACATTCTATGGAATTGTTTCCCAAATAAATGATATTCGTAAATGATTTGAATTTGAATTTATTCCAAAGTGGATTACTTAGCTTCAAGAAAGAGCTCGCAGAATAAGCAAGATGAAGTGGCAATGGACTAGCTACATCTGTCAAAGGACGGATGGGCGTTAGAGCAAACGAATCTTAGAGAGAAGACCGCGAGCCAGCAAACGGAAGGTGGGACACCCTCAGCCAGATAGACCTACGAATTGAAAAAGGTAGCTGGGATGGGCTGGATGCTGGGGTGGTCGGGAAACGCCATGTCCAGCAGTGACTAATTGATAGATTAATATAATAAATATAATTTTGTAACGTTTGATAATTGTTTAATGTGTTTACAATTTTTGAGTACAATAAAGAATTAAAAATTAAGAATTTGTTTACATGTCTAACTAGGCGTAACTTAAAATTTTAGACCTTTTTCGGGTTATTATTTTTATTCCAAATTAAATTAGTAGGTTTTTAAAATTGAAAAACATCTATATATATAATCACGCCTCTTTCTCCAATTTGTACGTGAGTGGGCAGAGACAACATCCCTTCATTCGTTACGATCCTTATACGACATTCTCTTCTTATACTTTCATGATTGTTGTCATACATTCACGTCGGTTATGGGTATTCTTGACCTGCCCCTTCTTTACCAGGTCTCCAATCAGAGTTAAATAATACTGTTTCATTGTTCATGGTTTTAATTAATTATTTGGAATACTAACTAAAGCCCCGTGCTATTTTTATACCCTAGACTGTAATACTTTCGCGAACAATTGTGTACCGAATAAGCTTTGTATATTTTGGAAATTTCCGTTGCCATTGTAAGACTGAGAAAGAATTAGTGAACAAACAATTACCTGTTGTTAACAATACCCCTTATCTGTCTTATCTAGACCAAGCCCTTTATCTCTAAAAATATACTGTGATGTATAGCGCCCGGGTGGTCAAAGCAAGCCAATAAGTTAAAAGCAAACACAGTTTGGGTCAGTTGCAATTCAGTGCCGGCACGGTACACATCTTGTCAAGTGGTTGTGGCAAGTGATAAGTTGTGGAGTGGACTATGTAGTTTTAGTGCTTTAAAACATCGAATGATGAAGCTCACATTACTTGGTACGTATTTTAATTTTTATAATATTTATATTGTATTTCTATCTTAATTTTTTTTCTAACTTTTATTATGATAATTAAATAATATTTATATTAAAATAAAAACTTAACGAAATAAATATTGACATGGCGTCATAAAATTCCTCCGCATCATCGCTATTCATTATTTTAAATCAAATCAACTTTCCTAACATATCTATGGAATTGTTTCCGAAATAAATGATTTGAATTTGAAATTGAATTTATTCCAAAGTGGATTACTTTATATTTTACTTAAAATTTTGTAAAATATAAACTGCATGATATTATATGTGAATATAATTATTGTAGATATTTATATATTTTCGGGTGTTTATTTTTATTTCAAAGTGTAATAACGGGGTGCAAGGTATGTATTTTAAAATTGATAGTGCAGCTATAAACTAGTATTTTACCACAATAGTATTTGTGAAATATTGCGGCTCCGTCGGCGTATATGATATTAGCAAAACATCATAGTACCTTGTGCCCATGGGTAAACCATGCCGTAATTCCTTTTCATTTCTTCTTCGGACTCCTCTGAATTCTTCTAGCTGTTACCTGTTACATTCTTTCCGAAATTAGTTCGACATGTGTTATTTATTGTTATAATTTCTAATTTCTGGCACATATTGTAGTTATATGTATTCATGTATTTAGAATTTATTATATTATATGCTGTGTAAGTACGTTTATAGTTTTTATCTTATTAACATGTTTACCCATTTTTGTGTCCTTTAGGTCCCCCAAAGGTTTGCTGGGATAAAAAACAGTATTGAGTTAAGCTCACCTCTGTACTTGACGGCGGCGGGGCTAGTCCACAAAAAAATTAAAGTTGCGCAGCGGGCTACAAGGCGGGCTAGGCTTGGAGTTTCTTTGAAGGAAAATTCACAATAAGGTCATTTCCCGTAATAGCTCGCAGAATAAGCAAGTTCCCGTAATAGCTCGCAGAATAAGCAAGCTGAAGTAGCAAAGGGCTGGCTACATCTGTCTAAGGACGGATGGCCGTTGGAGCAAACGAGTCCTAGAGTGGAGACCGCGAGCCAGCAAACGGTGGGACGCCCTCAGCCAGATGGACCGACGACTTGAAAAACGTAGCTGGGATGGACTGGATGCAGTAGGCGGCGAATCTCGTGGTCGGGAAAGGCCTAAGTCCAGCAGTGGCTAATTGATAGATTAATATAATAGCTATATTTGTAACGTATGATAATTGTTTACTGTGTTTACAATTTTTGAGTATAATAAATAATTAAGAATTAATAATTTGTTTTCATGTCCAACTACTTAGTCGTAATTATCTGCACAGTCATGTGTTAGACTACATAACATTTTAAAACTTTTTCGGGTGAATATTTTTATCCCAAAGTAGATTAACAGTTTAAAATTAAGATTCATCTCTTTCTCAAAGTTCTACGAAAGTAGGCTGAGACAACATCTCTTCATTCGCTACGATCCTTATACCTACGACTTTCTCTTCTTATACTTTCATGATTGTTGTCATACATTCACGCCGGTTATGAGTATTCTTGACCGGGCCCTTCTTTACCAGGTCTCCAATTAGAATTAAATAATACTGTTTCATTGTTCATGGTTTTAATTAATTATTTGGAATACTAACTAAAACCACGTGCTATTTTTATACCCTAGACTGTAATAGTTTCGCGAACAATTGTGTACCGAAAAAGCTTTGTATATTTTGGAAATTTCCGTTGCCATTGAAAGACTGAGAAAGAATTAGTGAATAAACAATTACCTGTTGTTAACAATACCCTTTATCTGTCTTATCTAGACCCAGCCCTTTATCTATAAAAATATATTGTGATATATAGCACGCGGGTGGTCATAGCAAGCCAATGAGTTAAAAGCAAACACAGTTTGGGTCAGTTGCAATTCAGTGCCGGCAAGGAACACATCTTGTCAAGTGGTTGTGGCAAGTGATAAGTTGTGGAGTGGACTATATAGTTTTAGTGATCTAAAACATCGAATGATGGAGCTCACATTACTAGGTACGTATTTAAATTTTTATAATATTTATAATAGGGTTTATAATTAAAATTTATAACTGTGATTAATTTAATTGTATTAAAATAAAGAGAATAATAAATTTTAATTATAAACCTATAAAAAAAATATTTATAAGGTATTTCTATCTTTATTTTTTTATTTAATTTTAAATTTTCTAACTTTCATTATGATAACTAAATTATATTTACATTAAAATAAAAACTTAACAAAATAAATATTAACATGGCGTCATAAAATTCCTCCGCATCATAGCTATTCATTATTTTATATCAAATCAACTTTCCTAACATACCTATCTAAGGAATTGTAAATTTGACTTGGAATTTATTCCAAAGTGGATTACTTTGTATTTTACCACAATAGTATATTGTGAAATATTGCGGCTCCGTCGGCGTATATGATATTAGAAAAACATCATAGTACCTTGTGCCCATGGGTAAACCATGCCGTAATTCCTTTTCATTTCTTCTTCGGACTCCTCTGAATTCTTCTAACTGTTACCTGTTACATTCTTTCCGGAATCAGTTTGACATGGTGTTATTTATTGTTATAATTTCTAATTTCTGTCACATATTGTAGTTATATGTATTCATGTATTTAGAATGTATTATATATGCTGTGTAAGTACGTTTATAGTTTTTATCTTATTAACATGTTTACCCATTTTTGTGTCCTTTAGGTCCCCCAAAGGTATGCTGGGATAAAAAACAGTATTGAGTTAAGCTCACCTCTGTACATGACGGTGGGGCTAGTCCACAAATTTAAAGTTGCGCAGCGGGCTACAAGGCGGGCTATGCTTGGAGTTTCTTTGGAGGAAAATTCACAATGAGGTCATTTGACAAAGAACTGAAGTTCCCGTAATAGCTCACAGAATAAGTAAGCTGAAGTGGCAATGAGCTGGCTACATCTATCTAAGGACGGATGGCCGTTGGAACAGACGAGTCCTAGAGTGGAGACCGCGAGCCAGCAAACGGAAGGTTGGACGCCCTCAGCCAGTTGGATCGATGACTTGAAAAACGTAGCTGGAATGGACTGGATGCGGAAGGCAGAGAATCGGGTGGTCGGGAAAGGCCTATGTCCAGCAGTGACTAATTGATGTATGAATATAATAGCTATATTTGTAATATTTGATAATTGTATTACTGTGTTTACAATTTTTGAGTACAATAAAGAATTAAAAATTTAGAATTTGTTTTCATGTCTAACTAGCCGTAACGTCCGCACAGACTACGTATTAGACTTCATAATATTTTAAACCTTTTTTGGGTGAATATTTTTATTCAAAATTGGATTATCAGGTTTTTCAAATTAAGATTCATCTCTTTCTCCAATTTTTACGTGAGTAGTCAGAGACAACATCTTTTAATTTGCTACCATCCTTATACGACGTTCTCTTCTTATACTTTCATGATTGTTGTCATACATTCACGCCGGTTATGGGTACTCTTGACCAGGCCTTCTTTACCACTTCTTCAATTTGAATTAAATAATACTTTTTCATTGTTCATGGTTTTAATTAATTATTTGGAATACTAACTAAAGCCACGTGCTATTTTTATACCCTAGACTGTAATACTTTCGCGAACAATTGTGTACCGAATAAGCTTTGTACATTTTGGAAATTTCCGTTGCCATTGTAAGACTGAGAAAGAATTAGTGAATAAACAATTACCTGTTGTTAACAATACCCCTTATCTGTCTTATCTAGATCAAGCCCTTTATCTCTAAAAATATATTGTGATGAATAGTACCTGGGTAGTCAAAGCAAGCCAATGAGTTAAAAGCAAACACAGTTTGGGTCAGTTGCAATTCAGTGCCGGCAAGAAACACATCTTGTCAAGTGGTTGTGGCAAGTGATAAGTTGTGTCGTGGACTATAATAGTTTTAGTGCTTTAAAACATCGAATGATGGAGCTCACATTACTAGGTACGTATTTTAATTTTTATAATATTTATATTGTATTTCTATCTTAATTTTTTTTCTAACTTTTGTTATGATAATTAAATAATATTTATATTAAAATAGAAACTTAACGAAATAAATATTGACATGGCGTCATAAAATTCCTCCGCATCATCGCTATTTATTATTTTAAATCAAATCAACTTCCTGACATATCTATGGAATTGTTTCCGAAATAAATGAGTTAAATTTGAATTTGAATTTATTCCAAAGTACTTTATATTTTACTTAAAAATTTGTGAAATATAAACTGCATGATATTATATGTGAATATAAATATTGTACATACTTATATATTAGACTGCATAACATTTTGAACCCTTTTCGGGTGTTTATATTTATCCCAAAGTGTAATAACGGGGTGCAAGGTATGTATTTTAAAATTGATAGTACAGCTATAAACTAGTATTTTACCACAATAGTATTTGTGAAATATTGCGGCTCTGTCGGCGTATATGATACCCATTCGCAAAACATCATAGTACCTTGTGCCCATGGGTAAACCATGCCTTAATTCCTTTTCATTTCTTCTTCGGACTCCTCTAAATTCTTCTAACTGTTACCTGTAACATTCTTTCCGGAATCAGTTTGACATGTGTTATTTATTGTTATAATTTCTAATTTCTGTCACATATTGTAGTTATATGTATTCATGTATTTAGAATGTATTATATATGCTGTGTAAGTACGTTTATAGTTTTTATCTTATTAACATGTTTACCCATTTTTGTGTCCTTTAGGTCCCCCAAAGGTATGCTGGGATAAAAAACAGTATTGAGTTAAGCTCACCTCTGTACATGACGGTGGGGCTAGTCCACAAATTTAAAGTTGCGCAGCGGGCTACAAGGCGGGCTATGCTTGGAGTTTCTTTGGAGGAAAATTCACAATGAGGTCATTTGACAAAGAACTGAAGTTCCCGTAATAGCTCACAGAATAAGTAAGCTGAAGTGGCAATGAGCTGGCTACATCTATCTAAGGACGGATGGCCGTTGGAACAGACGAGTCCTAGAGTGGAGACCGCGAGCCAGCAAACGGAAGGTGGGACGCCCTCAGCCAGTTGGATCGATGACTTGAAAAACGTAGCTGGAATGGACTGGATGCGGAAGGCAGAGAATCGGGTGGTCGGGAAAGGCCTATATCCAGCAGTGACTAATTAATGTATGAATATAATAGCTATATTTGTAATATTTGATAATTGTTTTACTGTGTTTACAATTTTTGAGTACAATAAAGAATTAAGAATTTAGAATTTGTTTTCATGTCTAACTAGGCGTAACATCCGCACAGACTACGTATTAGACTTCATAATATTTTAAACCTTTTTTGGGTGAATATTTTTATTCAAAATTGGATTATCAGGTTTTTCAAATTAAGATTCATCTCTTTCTCCAATTTTTACGTGAGTAGTCAGAGACAACATCTTTTAATTTGCTACCATCCTTATACGACGTTCTCTTCTTATACTTTCATGATTGTTGTCATACATTCACGCCGGTTATGGGTACTCTTGACCAGGCCTTCTTTACCACTTCTTCAATTTGAATTAAATAATACTTTTTCATTGTTCATGGTTTTAATTAATTATTTGGAATACTAACTAAAGCCACGTGCCATTTTTATACCCTAGACTGTAATACTTTCGCGAACAATTGTGTACCGAATAAGCTTTGTACATTTTGGAAATTTCCGTTGCCATTGTAAGACTGAGAAAGAATTAGTGAATAAACAATTACCTGTTGTTAACAATACCCCTTATCTGTCTTATCTAGATCAAGCCCTTTATCTCTAAAAATATATTGTGATGAATAGTACCTGGGTAGTCAAAGCAAGCCAATGAGTTAAAAGCAAACACAGTTTGGGTCAGTTGCAATTCAGTGCCGGCAAGGAACACATCTTGTCAAGTGGTTGTGGCAAGTGATAAGTTGTGTCGTGGACTATAATAGTTTTAGTGCTTTAAAACATCGAATGATGGAGCTCACATTACTAGGTACGTATTTTAATTTTTATAATATTTATATTGTATTTCTATCTTAATTTTTTTTCTAACTGTTATTATGATAATTAAATAATATTTATATTAAAATAAAAACTTAACGAAATAAATATTGACATGGCGTCATAAAATTCCTCCGCATCATCGCTATTTATTATTTTAAATCAAATCAACTTCCTGACATATCTATGGAATTGTTTCCGAAATAAATGAGTTAAATTTGAATTTGAATTTATTCCAAAGTACTTTATATTTTACTTAAAAATTTGTGAAATATAAACTGCATGATATTATATGTGAATATAAATATTGTACATACTTATATATTAGACTGCATAACATTTTGAAACCTTTTCGGGTGTTTATATTTATTCCAAAGTGTAATAACGGGGTGCAAGGTATGTATTTTGAAATTGATAGTACAGCTATAAACTAGTATTTTACCACAATAGTATTTGTGAAATATTGTGGCTCTGTCGGCGTATATGATACCCATTCGCAAAACATCATAGTGCCTTGTGCCCATGGGTAAACCATGCCGTAATTCCTTTTCATTTCTTCTTCGGACTCCTCTGAATTCTTCTAGCTGTTACCTGTTACATTCTTTCCGAAATTAGTTTGACATGTGTTATTTATTGTTATAATTTCTAATTTCTGTCACATATTGTATTTATATGTATTCATGTATTTAGAATTTATTATATATGCTGTGTAAGTACGTTTATAGTTTTTATCTTATTAACATGTTTACCCATTTTTGTGTCCTTTAGGTCCCCCAAAGTCATGCTGGAATAAAAAACATTATTGAGTTAAGCTCACCTCTGTACATGACGGTGGGGCAAGTCCACAAATTTAAAGTTGCGCAGCGGGCTACAAGGTGGGCTATGCTTGCAGTTTCTTTGAAGGAAAATTCACAATGAGGTCATTTGACAAAGAACTGAAGTTCCCGTAATAGCTCACAGAATAAGCAAGCTGAAGTGGCAATGGGCTGGCTACATCTGTCTAAGGACGTTGGAGCAAACGAGTCCTAGAGTGGAGACCGCGAGCCAGCAAACGGACGGTGGGACGCCCTCAGCCAGATCGACCGACGACTTGAAAAACGTAGCTGGGATGGACTGGATGCAGTAGGCGGCGAATCTCGTGGTCGGGAAAGGCCTATGTCCAGCAGTGGCTAATTGATAGATTAATATAATAGCTATATTTGTAACGTATGATAATTGTTTACTGTGTTTACAATTTTTGAGTACAATAAAGAATAAAGAATTAAGAATTTGTTTTCATGTCTAACTAGTCGTAAGATCTGCACAGTCATGTGTTAGACTACATAACATTTTAAACCTTTTTCGGGTGATAATTTTTATACCATAGTGAATAAGTAGGTCACAAGGTATGTATTTTAATACTTTCGAACAAAACATGTTTTACTTTTCATTATCAATAGCACCTATCATTTAGTTATCTTTTGCGACACGTAACACTAATGACGTCCCAACATTGTTATTTTCCGGAAATGAATTAGTGCAAAGTGATTGCCTGTTATAAACAACACCGATAATCCATCGAGACTATAGTCTTTATCTCTAATAATTCACGGTAATGAGTACTAATTAGCACCCGGGTGGTCAAAACAAGCCAATGAGATAAACATAACCACAGGTTTAGGTCAGTCGTGGTTCAGTGACGGCAAGGAACATATCTTGTTCAGTTGTTGTGGCAAGTGTTAAGTGTAAATTTATGCGGATTTTATACAGTTTTGGTGCTCAAAAATAGTGTAGTGTCCACAGTTTATGTGAATAAATAAAATGAAATCGAAGTAAATCGATTCCCGAAATAAAAAACAAAATTTAATTAATTGCAATGAACCGAATTAAGAACTTTAGTTCGTAGTAGTAAGTTAAAAGACCCACAGGTTTAGATTCAGTGACGGCAAGAAATACACGTTGTGAAGTGGTTGTGAACAGTGATATGTGTGAATTTGTGTAGACTTTGTATTTGTGCCCTAAAATATCTTAAAATGGCGCTCACATTACAAGGTATGTGTTTTATTTCTTATGATATTTATACTGCATAATACTTTGAAACTTTTATGCCCTTTATTTTTTATTGCAAAGTGGATTATTTGGCTACAAGGTATGTATCTATTTTAATATCTTCAATATTTGTAAATTATAACTGCTTGATAAAATGTGAATACAAATATTTCTTGTCATGTTTACCTAGTCGCAAGATCTGCACACTTATGTGTTAGACTGTATGGTATTTAATACCCTTATCGGCTTATTATTTTTATTTCAAAGTGAATTATATAGTTACAAGGTATGTGTTTTAACCCTTCTTTTCTTTTTTCGCGTTCTTATAGATAGTCTTATATTTTAAAATACTTAATTGTGACATTATCTGCGATAAATAGGTATACGTTTTAAAATGTATGGTTTGATATGGAGAGTATGTTGTTTGTAAGTGCCTTGTTTCTTTGATCTGCAAATATTATGATATTGTCTGTGTCGGCGAAACATATTTTACTTTTATTATCAATAGCCTAACCCTAATGATGTCCCATCATTGTTATATTTTGGGAATGTATTAGTGCATAAGTAAAGTATTTGTCATTAACAATACCTTTATTGAAACTATGTTGTTTAACTCTACTATTTTACAAAAATGAGTAATATAGCACCCGGGTGATCAAAGCCAGCCAATAAGTTAAAAGACCCACAGGTTTAGATCAGTTGTAATTCAGTGACGGCAAGGAATACATCTTGTTAAGTGGTTGTGAACAGTGATATGTGTGAATTTGTGTAGACTTTGTACATTTTTGTGCCCTATAATATCTTAAAATGGCGCTCACGTTACAAGGTATGTGTTTTATTTTTTATTATATTTATACTGCATAATACTTTGGAACTTTTTGATGAGTTTTAATTCAGTGACGGCAAGGAATACATTTTGTTAAGTGGTTGTGAAGAGTGATATGTGTGAATTTGTGTAGACTGTACATTTTTGTGCCCTAAAATATCTTAAAATGGCGCTCACATTACAAGGTATGTGTTTTATTTTTTATTATATTTATACTGCATAATACTTTGAAACTTGTAGATCAGTTGTAATTCAGTGACGGCAAGGAATACATCTTGTTAAGTGGTTGTGAACAGTGATATGCGTGAATTTGTGTAGACTTTGTTCATTTTTGTGGCCTTGAAATATCTTAAAATGGCGCTCACGTTACAAAGTATGTGTTTTTTATGATATGTGTACTGCATAATACTTTGAAACTTTTATGCTTACTGTTTTTTATTGCAAAGTGGATTATTCGGCTACAAGGTATGCACATATTTTAATATCTTCGATATTTGTAAATTATAACTGCTTGATATTATGTGAATACAAATATTTCTTGTCATGTTTACCTAGTCTAAGCCATGTATTTTAATATTTACAATTTTAATGAAATACGGCCGCTTAAAATTATATGATTACAAAGTCGCAGGATCTGCACACTTATGTGTTAGACTGCACAGTATTTTATACCCTTATCGGCTTATAATTTTTTGTTTTGTTTAAAGTGGATTACAGAGTCACAAGGTATGTTCTTATTAAAATATTTTTATTATTTGTAAATTGTTATCGCTTGATATTATGTGATTGCCAATATTTTTCGTCGCGTCTACAAAGTCACAGGATCTGCTCGGTTAGTTCGAGACTGCATGATATTTTCAACCATTTTTCTTTTCTGTTTTGAATTCAGAAGTGGGTTACGGCCGCTTAAAATTATATGAATATCAAATCGCAGGATCTACACACTTATGTGTTAGACTGCATAGTATTTTATACCCTTATCGGCTTATAATTTTTTGTTTAAAGTGGATTACAGAGTCACAAGGTATGTTCTTATTCAAATATTTTTATTATTTGTAAATTGTTATCGCTTGATATTATGTGATTGTCAATATTTTTCGTCGCGTCTACAAAGTCACAGGATCTGTTCGGTTAGTGGGAGACTGCATGGTATTTTCAACCATTTTTCTTTTCTGTTTTGAATTCAGAAGTGGGTTACGGCTGCTTAAAATTATATGATTACCAAGTCGCAGCATCTGCACACTTATGTGTTAGACTGCATAGTATTTTATACCCTTATCGGCTTATAATTTTTTATTTTGTTTAAAGTGGATTACAGAGTCACAAGGTATGTTCTTATTAAAATATTTTTATTATTTGTAAATTGTTATCGCTTGATATTATGTGATTGCCAATATTTTTCGCCGCGTCTACAAAGTCACAGGATCTGCTCGGTTAGTTCGAGACTGCATGATATTTTCAACTATTTTTCTTTTCTGTTTTGAATTCAGAAGTGGTTTACGGCTGCTTAAAATTATATGATTACCAAGTCGCAGCATCTGCACTTTTATGTGTTAGACTGCATAGTATTTTATACCCTTATCGGCTTATTATTGTTTGTTTAAAGTGGATTACAGAGTCACAAGGCATGTTCTTATTTAATTTTTTTTAATAATCGTAAATTATTATTGCCGCTTGATTTTATGTGCTTACCAAAATTTGTCGTTGCGTCTACAAAGTCGCAGGATTTGCTCGGTTAGTGTGAGACTGCATGATATTTTCAACCCTTGTTTGTTTTTTTTTTAAAATTCAGAAGTGGGGTACTTCGTTACAAGCTGTGTATTTTAATATTTACAATTTGAATGAAATACGGCTGCTTAAAATTATATGATTACCAAGTCGCAGGATCTGCACACTTATGTGTTAGACTGCATAGTATTGTATACCCTTATCGGCTTTTTAGAGGCTGTTCCTATGGGTGTTACGTGGGAGTATCACAATAAAAGATAGCGTACACATTTACGTTTATTACGATTACACTGATATATGAGTGAATATGTCTAGACTTTGTACGTTTTAGTGCCCTAAAATATCTTAAAATGGCGCTCACATTACAAGGTATGTGTTTTATTTTTTATTATATTTATACTGCATAATACTTTGAAACTTGTAGATCAGTTGTAATTCAGTGACGGCAAGGAATACATCTTGCTAAGAAGTTGTGAACAGTGATATGTGTAAATATGTGTAGACTGTATATTTTAGTGCCCTAAAATATCTTAAAACGGCGCTCACGTTACAAGGTATGTGTTTTTTTTTGTATTATATTTATACTGCATAATACTTTGAAACTTTTTGATCAGTTGTGATTCAGTGACGGCAAGGAATACGTCTTATTAAGTGGTTGTGAACAGTGATATGTGTGTATTTGTGTAGACTTAGTATTTATGCCCTAATATATCTTAAAAAGCCGCTCACGTTACAAGGTATATATTTTTTTTTTTTATATTTATACTGCATAATACATGAACAGTGATATGTGTGAATTTGTGTAGACTTTGTATTTGTGCCCTAAAATATCTTAAAATGGCATGTAATGTTTGTGTCTTTAAGGGTTCCGTTTTTGCCATTTGGCTATGGAACCCTAAGAAGTAAACCAAAATATTTTGCACAATATTAACTAATGACTCAATTAAAAGACAGCCGGAATCTAAAATTACTTTTAGGGTACCTGACTCTAATGATGGGACCATTGTTATATTCTGGGAATGTATTAGTGCATTAGCAAATGACCTATCATTAACAATACTTTCAGGCCGTCGAGACCAAGTTGACCAGCGTTAGGTCAGTCGTAACTCAGTGACGGCAACGAACACATCTTGTTCAGTTGTTGTGGCAAGTGTTAAGTTTGAATTTGTGTGGATTTTATACAGTTTTGGTGCTCTAAAATTATCGTATAATGGAGCTCACATTATAAGGTACGTATTTTACTAGTCATAATATTTATATGTAGGTATTACTGCTTGATATTATGTAAGTACATAGGTATAGTTATTGTCATATCTACCTACTCGCAGGAACTGTATCTGTGTGTGAGATTGTATAAAATTTTGAAACTTTACGGCTAATTATATTTATTGCAAAGTGGATTATTAGGCTTTAAAACTTAACATTCATATATAAAATCACGCCTCTTTCTACGTTAGTAGGCAGAGACAACATCTCTTCATTTGCTACGATCCATATACGACTTTCTCTTCTTATACTTTCATGATTGTTGTCATACATTCACACCGGTTATGGGTATTCTTGACCGGGACCTTCTTTACCAGGTCTCCAATTAGAAATTGTTCATGGTTTTAATTAATTATTTGGAATGCTAACTAAAGCCACATGCTATTTTTATACCCTAGACTGTAATACTTTCGCGAACAATTGTGTACCGAATAAGCTTTGTATATTTTGGAAATTTCCGTTGCCATTGAAAGACTGAGAAAGAGTGAATAAACAATTACCTGTTGTTAACAATACCCTTTATCTGTCTTATCTAGACCTAGTCCTTCATCTCTAAAAATATATTGTGATGTATAGCACGCGGGTGGTCAAAGCAAGCCAATGAGTTAAAAGCAAACACAGTTTGGGTCAGTTGCAATTCAGTGACGGCAAGGAACACATCTTGTCAAGTGGTTGTGGCAAGTGATAAGTTGTGGAGTGGACTATGTAGTTATAGTGTTCTGAAACATCGAATGATGGAGCTCGCATTACAAAGTACGTATTTAAATTTTTATAATTTATATGGTATTATAATTTATGGTATTGCTTATTTTATTTTATTGTATTTCTTTATTTTATTTTATCTAATATTATGTGATTACGAATAGTTATTATCAGACTGCATAACGTTTTGAACTCTTTTCGTGTTCATATTTTTTATTCCAAGTGAATTGTATTGTATTTTAATATTTAGAATTTTTTAAAATATGCTTGACATTATGTGAATATAAATATTCTATTTATGATATATGTACTGCATAATACTTTGAAACTTTTATGCTTATTATTTTTTATTGCAAAGTGGATTATTCGGCTACAAGGTACCTATGCAAATATTTTAATATCTTCAACATTTGTAAATTATAACTGTTTGATATTATGCGAATACAAATATTTCTGCACACTTATGTGTTAGACTGCATGATATTTAAAACCCTACTCAGCTGATTATTTTTGTTTAAAGTGGATTACAGTGTCACAAGGTATGTTCTTATTTAATTTTTTTATTATTTGTAAATTATTATTGCCGCTTGATATCATGCGCTTACCAAAATTTGTCGTCGCGTCTTCAAAGTCACAGGATTTGCTCGGTTAGTGTGAGACTGCATGATATTTTCAACCCTTGTTCGTTTTCTTTTGAAAATTCAGAAGTGGGGTACTTCGCTACAAGCTGTGTATTTAAAAAATTACAATTTTAATGAAATACAATGATTACCAAGTCGCAGGATCTGCACACTTATGTGTTAGACTGCATAGTATTGTATACCCTTACCGGCTTATTATTTTTATTTAAAGTGGATTACAGTGTCACAAGGTATGTTCTTATTTAAATATTTTTATTATTTGTAAATTGTTATCGCTTGATATTATGTGATTACCAATATTTGTCGTCGCGTCTTCAAAGTCACAGGATCTGAACGGTTTGTGTGAGACTGCATGATATTTTTAACCCTTGTTCGTTCTTTTTAATTCAGAAGTGGGGTACTTCGCTACAAACTGTGTATTTTAATATTTACAATTTTAATGAAATACGGCCGCTTAAAATTATATGATTACCAAGTCGCAGGATCTGCACACTTATGTGTTAGACGGCATAGTATTTTATACCCTTATCGGCTTATTATTTTTTGTTTAAAGTGGATTACAGTGTCACAAGGTATGTTCTTATTTAAATAATTTTATTATTTGTAAATTGTTATCGCTTGATATTATGTGATTACCAATATTTGTCGTTGCGTCTTCAAAGTCACAGGATCTGCTCGGTTAGTTCGAGACTGCATGATGTTTTCAACCCTTTTTCTTTTCTATTTTGAATTCAGAAGTGGGTTACGGCTGCTTAAAATTATATGATTACCAAGTCGCAGGATCTGCACACTTATGTGTTAGACTGCATAGTATTGAATACCCTTATCGGCTTATTATTTTTTGTTTAAAGTGGATAACAGTGTCACAAGGTATGTTCTTATTTAAATATTTTTATTATTTGTAAATTGTTATCGCTTGATAATATGTGATTACCAATATTTGTCGTCGCATCTACAAAGTCACAGGATCTGAACGGTTTGTGTGAGACTGCATGATATTTTTAACCCTTGTTCGTTCTTTTTAATTCAGAAGTGGGGTACTTCGCTACAAACTGTGTATTTTAATATTTACAATTTTAATGAAATACGGCCGCTTAAAATTTTATGATTACCAAGTCGCAGGATCTGCACACTTATGTGTTAGACTGCATAGTATTTTATACCATACCGGCTTATTATTTTTTGTTTAAAGTGGATTACAGAGTCACAAGGTATGTTCTTATTCAAATATTTTTATTATTTGTAAATTGTTATCGCTTGATATTATGTGATTGCCAATATTTTTCGTCGCGTCTACAAAGTCACAGGATCTGTTCGGTTAGTGGGAGACTGCATGGTATTTTCAACCATTTTTCTTTTCTGTTTTGAATTCAGATGTGGGTTACGGCTGCTTAAAATTATATGATTACCAAGGCGCAGCATCTGCACACTTATGTGTTAGACTGCATAGTATTTTATACCTTATCGGCTTATAATTTTTTATTTTGTTAAAAGTGGATTACAGAGTCACAAGGTATGTTCTTATTAAAATATTTTTATTATTTGTAAATTGTTATCGCTTGATATTATGTGATTACCAATATTTTTCGCCGCGTCTACAAAGTCACAGGATCTGCTCGGTTAGTTCGAGACTGCATGATATTTTCAACTATTTTTCTTTTCTGTTTTGAATTCAGAAGTGGTTTACGGCTGCTTAAAATTATATGATTACCAAGTCGCAGCATCTGCACTTTTATGTGTTAGACTGCATAGTATTTTATACCCTTATCGGCTTATTATTTTTTGTTTAAAGTGGATTACAGGGTCACAAGGCATGTTCTTATTTAATTTTTTTTAATAATCGTAAATTATTATTGCCGCTTGATTTTATGTACTTACCAAAATTTGTCGTCGCGTCTACAAAGTCGCAGGATTTGCTCGGTTAGTGTGAGACTGCATGATATTTTCAACCCTTGTTTGTTTTTTTTTTTTAAATTCAGAAGTGGGGTACTTCGTTACAAGCTGTGTATTTTAATATTTACAATTTGAATGAAATACGGTTGCTTAAAATTATATGATTACCAAGTCGCAGGATCTGCACACTTATGTGTTAGACTGCATAGTATTGTATACCCTTATCGGCTTTTTAGAGGCTGTTCCTATGGGTGTAACGTGGGAGTATCACAATAAAAGATAGCGTACACATTTACGTTTATTACGATTACACTGATATATGAGTGAATATGTCTAGACTTTGTACGTTTTAGTGCCCTAAAATATCTTAAAATGGCGCTCACATTACAAGGTATGTGTTTTATTTTTTATTATAGGTATTTATACTGCATAATACTTTGAAACTTTTTGATCAGTTGTAATTCAGTGACGACAAGGAATACATCTTGTTAAGAGGTTGTGAACAGTGATATGTGTGAATTTGTGTAGACTTTGTACATTTTTGTGCCCTAAAATATCTTAAAACGGCGCTCACGTTACACGGTATGTGTTTTATTTTTTATTATATTTATACTGCATAATACTTTGAAACTTGTAGATCAGTTGTGATTCAGTGACGGCAAGGAATACGTCTTATTAAGTGGTTGTGAACAGTGATATGTGTGTATTTGTGTAGACTTAGTATTTGTGCCCTAATATATCTTAAAAAGCCGCTCACGTTACAAGGTATATTTTTTTTTTTATTATATTTATACTGCATAATACATGAACAGTGATATGTGTGAATTTGTGTAGACTTTGTATTTGTGCCCTAAAATATCTTAAAATGGCATGTAATGTTTGTGTCTTTAAGGGTTCCGTTTTTGCCAGTTGGCTATGGAACCCTAAAAAGTAAACCAAAATATTTTGCACAATATTAACTAATGACTCAATTAAAAGACAGCCGGAATCTAAAATTACTTTTAGGGTACCTGACTCTAATGATGGGACCATTGTTATATTCTGGGAATGTATTAGTGCATTAGCAAATGACCTATCATTAACAATACTTTCAGGCCGTCGAGACCAAGTTGACCAGCGTTAGGTCAGTCGTAACTCAGTGACGGCAACGAACACATCTTGTTCAGTTGTTGTGGCAAGTGTTAAGTTTGAATTTGTGTGGACTTTATACAGTTTTGGTGCTCTAAAATTATCGTATAATGGAGCTCACATTATAAGGTACGTATTTTACTAGTCATAATATTTATATGTAGGTATTACTGCTTGATATTATGTAAGTACATAGGTATAGTTATTGTCATATCTACCTACTCGCAGGAACTGTATCTGTGTGTGAGATTGTATAAAATTTTGAAACTTTTATGGCTAATTATATTTAGTGCAAAGTGGATTATTAGGCTTTAAAACTTAACATTCATATATAAAATCACGCCTCTTTCTACGTTAGTAGGCAGAGACAACATCTCTTCATTTGCTACGATCCATATACGACTTTCTCTTCTTATACTTTCATGATTGTTGTCATACATTCACACCGGTTATGGGTATTCTTGACCGGGCCCTTCTTTACCAGGTCTCCAATTAGAAATTGTTCATGATTTTAATTAATTATTTGGAATGCTAACTAAAGCCACATGCTATTTTTATACCCTAGACTGTAATACTTTCGCGAAAAATTGTGTACCGAATAAGCTTTGCATATTTTGGAAATTTCCGTTGCCATTGAAAGACTGAGAAAGAGTGAATAAACAATTACCTGTTGTTAACAATACCTTTTATCTGTCTTATCTAGACCTAGTCCTTTATCTCTAAAAATATATTGTGATGTATAGCACGCGGGTGGTCAAAGCAAGCCAATGAGTTAAAAGCAAACACAGTTTGGGTCAGTTGCAATTCAGTGACGGCAAGGAACACATCTTGTCAAGTGGTTGTGGCAAGTGATAAGTTGTGGAGTGGACTATGTAGTTTTAGTGTTCTGAAACATCGAATGATGGAGCTCGCATTACAAAGTACGTATTAAAATTTTAATAATTTATATGGTATTATAATTTATGGTATTGCTTATTTTATTTTATTGTATTTCTTTATTTTATTTTATCTAATATTATGTGATTACGAATAGTTATTATCAGACTGCATAACGTTTTGAACTCTTTTCGTGTTCATATTTTTTATTCCAAGTGAATTGTATTGTATTTTAATATTTACAATTTTGTAAAATATGTTTGACATTATGTGAATATAAATATTCTATTTATGATATATGTACTGCATAATACTTTGAAACTTTTATGCTTATTATTTTTTATTGCAAAGTGGATTATTCGGCTACAAGGTACCTATGCACATATTTTAATATCTTCAACATTTGTAAATTATAACTGTTTGATATTATGCGAATACAAATATTTCTGCACACTTATGTGTTAGACTGCATGATATTTAAAACCCTACTCAGCTGATTATTTTTGTTTAAAGTGGATTACAGTGTCACAAGGTATGTTCTTATTTAATTTTTTTATTATTTGTAAATTATTATTGCCGCTTGATATCATGCGCTTACCAAAATTTGTCGTCGCGTCTTCAAAGTCACAGGATTTGCTCGGTTAGTGTGAGACTGCATGATATTTTCAACCCTTGTTCGTTTTCTTTTGAAAATTCAGAAGTGGGGTACTTCGCTACAAGCTGTGTATTTAAAAAATTACAATTTTAATGAAATACAGCTGCTTAAAATTATATGATTACCAAGTCGCAGGATCTGCACACTTATGTGTTAGACTGCATAGTATTGAATACCCTTATCGGCTTGTTATTTATTGTTTAAAGTGGATTACAGTGTCACAAGGTATGTTCTTATTTAAGTATTTTTATTATTTGTAAATTGTTATCGCTTGATATTATGTGATTACCAATATTTGTCGTCGCGTCTTCAAAGTCACAGGATCTGAACGGTTTGTGTGAGACTGCATGATATTTTTAACCCTTGTTCGTTCTTTTTAATTCAGAAGTGGGGTACTTCGCTACAAACTGTGTATTTTAATTTTTACAATTTTAATGAAATACGGCCGCTTAAAATTATATGATTACCAAGTCGCAGGATCTCACACTTATGTGTTAGACTGCATAGTATTGTATACCCTTACCGGCTTATTATTTTTATTTAAAGTGGATTACAGTGTCACAAGGTATGTTCTTATTTAAATATTTTTACTATTTGTAAATTATTGCCGCTTGATATTATGTGATTACCAATATTTTTCGTCGCGTCTACAAAGTCACAGGATCTGCTCGGTTAGTTCGAGACTGCATGATGTTTTCAACCCTTTTTCTTTTCTATTTTGAATTCAGAAGTGGGTTACGGCTGCTTAAAATTATATGATTACCAAGTCGCAGGATCTGCACACTTATGTGTTAGACTGCATAGTATTGAATACTCTTATCGGCTTGTTATTTATTGTTTAAAGTGGATTACAGTGTCACAAGGTATGTCCTTATTTAAATATTTTTATTATTTGTAAATTGTTATCGCTTGATATTATGTGATTACCAATATTTGTCGTTGCGTCTACAAAGTCACAGGATCTGAACGGTTTGTGTGAGACTGCAAGATATTTTCAACCCTTGTTCGTTCTTTTTAATTCAGAAGTGGGGTACTTCGCTACAAACTGTGTATTTTAATTTTTACAATTTTAATGAAATACGGCCGCTTAAAATTATATGATTACCAAGTCGCAGGATCTCACACTTATGTGTTAGACTGCATAGTATTGTATACCCTTACCGGCTTATTATTTTTATTTAAAGTGGATTACAGTGTCACAAGGTATGTTCTTATTTAAATATTTTTATTATTTGTAAATTGTTATCGCTTGATATTATGTGATTACCAATATTTGTCGTCGCGTCTTCAAAGTCACAGGATCTGAACGGTTTGTGTGAGACTGCATGATATTTTTAACCCTTGTTCGTTCTTTTTAATTCAGAAGTGGGGTACTTCGCTACAAACTTTGTATTTTAATATTTACAATTTTTATGAAATACGGCCGCTTAAAATTATATGATTACCAAGTCGCAGGATCTCACACTTATGTGTTAGACTGCATAGTATTGTATACCCTTACCGGCTTATTATTTTTATTTAAAGTGGATTACAGTGTCACAAGGTATGTTCTTATTTAAATATTTTTATTATTTGTAAATTGTTATCGCTTGATATTATGTGATTACCAATATTTGTCGTCGCGTCTTCAAAGTCACAGGATCTGAACGGTTTGTGTGAGACTGCATGATATTTTTAACCCTTGTACGTTCTTTTTAATTCAGAAGTGGGGTACTTCGCTACAAACTGTGTATTTTAATATTTACAATTTTAATGAAATACGGCCGCTTAAAATTATATGATTACCAAGTCGCAGGATCTCACACTTATGTGTTAGACTGCATAGTATTGTATACCCTTATCGGCTTATTATTTTTGTTTAAAGTGGATTACAGAGTCACAAGGTATGTTCTTATTTAAATATTTTTACTATTTGTAAATTATTGCCGCTTGATATTATGTGATTACCAATATTTTTCGTCGCGTCTACAAAGTCACAGGATCTGCTCGGTTGGTTCGAGACTGCATGATATTTTCAACCCTTTTTCTTTTCTATTTTGAATTCAGAAGTGGGTTACGGCTGCTTAAAATTATATGATTACCAAGTCGCAGGATCTGCACACTTATGTGTTAGACTGGATAGTATTTTATACCCTTACCGGCTTATTATTTTTTGTTTAAAGTGGATTACAGTGTCACAAGGTATGTTCTTAGTTAAATAATTGTATTATTTGAAAATTGTTATCGCTTGATATTATGTGATTACCAATCTTTGTCGTCGCGTCTTCAAAGTCACAGGATTTGCTCGGTTAGTGTGAGACTGCATAATATTTTCAACCCTTGTTCGTTTTTGTTATATTCAGAAGTGGGGTACTTCGCTACAAACTGTGTATTTTAATATTTACAATTTTAATGAAATACGGCCGCTTAAAATTATATGATTACCAAGTCGCAGGATCTGCACACTTATGTGTTAGACTGCATGGTATTGAATACCCTTATCGGCTTATTATTTTTGTTTAAAGTGGATTACAGAGTCACAAGGTATGTTCTTATTTAAATATTTTTACTATTTGTAAATTATTGCCGCTTGATATTATGTGATTACCAATATTTTTCGTCGCGTCTACAAAGTCACAGGATCTGCTCGGTTGGTTCGAGACTGCATGATATTTTCAACCCTTTTTCTTTTCTATTTTGAATTCAGAAGTGGGTTACGGCTGCTTAAAATTATATGATTACCAAGTCGCAGGATCTGCACACTTATGTGTTAGACTGCATAGTATTTTATACCCTTACCGGCTTATTATTTTTTGTTTAAAGTGGATTACAGTGTCACAAGGTATGTTCTTAGTTAAATAATTTTATTATTTGAAAATTGTTATCGCTTGATATTATGTGATTACCAATCTTTGTCGTCGCGTCTTCAAAGTCACAGGATTTGCTCGGTTAGTGTGAGACTGCATGATATTTTTAACCCTTGTTCGTTCTTATTAATTCAGAAGTGGGGTACTTCGCTACAAACTGTGTATTTTAATATTTACAATTTTAATGAAATACGGCCGCTTAAAATTTTATGATTACCAAGTCGCAGGATCTGCACACTTATGTGTTAGACTGCATGGTATTGAATACCCTTATCGGCTTATTATTTTTTGTTTAAAGTGGATAACAGTGTCACAAGGTATGTTCTTATTTAAATATTTTTATTATTTGTAAATTGTTATCGCTTGATATTATGTGATTACCAATATTTGTCGTTGCGTCTACAAAGTCACAGGATCTGAACGGTTTGTGTGAGACTGCAAGATATTTTCAACCCTTGTTCGTTCTTTTTAATTCAGAAGTGGGGTACTTCGCTACAAACTGTGTATTTTAATTTTTACAATTTTAATGAAATACGGCCGCTTAAAATTATATGATTACCAAGTCGCAGGATCTCACACTTATGTGTTAGACTGCATAGTATTGTATACCCTTACCGGCTTATTATTTTTATTTAAAGTGGATTACAGTGTCACAAGGTATGTTCTTATTTAAATATTTTTATTATTTGTAAATTGTTATCGCTTGATATTATGTGATTACCAATATTTGTCGTCGCGTCTTCAAAGTCACAGGATCTGAACGGTTTGTGTGAGACTGCATGATATTTTTAACCCTTGTTCGTTCTTTTTAATTCAGAAGTGGGGTACTTCGCTACAAACTTTGTATTTTAATATTTACAATTTTTATGAAATACGGCCGCTTAAAATTATATGATTACCAAGTCGCAGGATCTCACACTTATGTGTTAGACTGCATAGTATTGTATACCCTTACCGGCTTATTATTTTTATTTAAAGTGGATTACAGTGTCACAAGGTATGTTCTTATTTAAATATTTTTATTATTTGTAAATTGTTATCGCTTGATATTATGTGATTACCAATATTTGTCGTCGCGTCTTCAAAGTCACAGGATCTGAACGGTTTGTGTGAGACTGCATGATATTTTTAACCCTTGTACGTTCTTTTTAATTCAGAAGTGGGGTACTTCGCTACAAACTGTGTATTTTAATATTTACAATTTTAATGAAATACGGCCGCTTAAAATTATATGATTACCAAGTCGCAGGATCTCACACTTATGTGTTAGACTGCATAGTATTGTATACCCTTATCGGCTTATTATTTTTGTTTAAAGTGGATTACAGAGTCACAAGGTATGTTCTTATTTAAATATTTTTACTATTTGTAAATTATTGCCGCTTGATATTATGTGATTACCAATATTTTTCGTCGCGTCTACAAAGTCACAGGATCTGCTCGGTTGGTTCGAGACTGCATGATATTTTCAACCCTTTTTCTTTTCTATTTTGAATTCAGAAGTGGGTTACGGCTGCTTAAAATTATATGATTACCAAGTCGCAGGATCTGCACACTTATGTGTTAGACTGCATAGTATTTTATACCCTTACCGGCTTATTATTTATTGTTTAAAGTGGATTACAGTGTCACAAGGTATGTTCTTAGTTAAATAATTTTATTATTTGAAAATTGTTATCGCTTGATATTATGTGATTACCAATCTTTGTCGTCGCGTCTTCAAAGTCACAGGATTTGCTCGGTTAGTGTGAGACTGCATAATATTTTCAACCCTTGTTCGTTTTTGTTATATTCAGAAGTGGGGTACTTCGCTACAAACTGTGTATTTTAATATTTACAATTTTAATGAAATACGGCCGCTTAAAATTATATGATTACCAAGTCGCAGGATCTGCACACTTATGTGTTAGACTGCATGGTATTGAATACCCTTATCGGCTTATTATTTTTTGTTTAAAGTGGATAACAGTGTCACAAGGTATGTTCTTATTTAAATATTTTTATTATTTGTAAATTGTTATCGCTTGATATTATGTGATTACCAATATTTGTCGTCGCGTCTACAAAGTCACAGGATCTGAACGGTTAGTGTGAGACTGCATAATATTTTCAACCCTTGTTCGTTTTTGTTATATTCAGAAGTGGGGAACTTCGCTACAAACTGTGTATTTAAATATTTACAATTTTAATGAAATACGGCCGCTTAAAATTATATGATTACCAAGTCGCAGGATCTGCACACTTATGTGTTAGACTGCATAGTATTGTATACCCTTATCGGCTTATTATTTTTTGTTTAAAGTGGGTTACAGTGTCCCAAGGTATGTTCTTATTTAAATATTTTTACTATTTGTAAATTATTGCCGCTTGATATTATGTGATTATCAATATTTTTCGTCGCGTCTACAAAGTCACAGGATCTGCTCGGTTAGTTCGAGACTGCATGATATTTTCAACCCTTTTTCTTTTCTGTTTTGAATTCAGAAGTGGGTTACGGCTGCTTAAAATTATATGATTACCAAGTCGCAGGATCTGCACACTTATGTGTTAGACTGCATAGTATTGAATACCCTTATCGGCTTATTATTTATTGTTTAAAGTGGATTACAGTGTCACAAGGTATGTCCTTATTTAAATATTTTTATTATTTATAAATTGTTATCGCTTGATATTATGTGATTACCAATATTTGTCGTCGCGTCTACAAAGTCACAGGATCTGCACGGTTAGTGTGAGACTGCATGATATTTTCAACCCTTGTTCGTTCTTTTTAATGCAGAAGTGGGGTACTTCGCTACAAACTGTGTATTTTAATATTTACAATTTTAATGAAATACGGCCGCTTAAAATTATATGATTACCAAGTCGCAGGATCTGCACACTTATGTGTTAGACTGCATAGTATTTTATACCCTTATCGGCTTATTATTTTTTGTGTAAAGTGGATTACAGTGTCACAAAGTATGTTCTTATTTAAGTAATTTTATTATTTGTAAATTGTTATCGCTTGATATTATGTGATTACCAATATTTGTCGTCGCGTCTTCAAAGTCACAGGATCTGAACGGTTTTTGTGAGACTGCATGATATTTTTAACCCTTGTTCGTTCTTTTTAATTCAGAAGTGGGGTACTTCGCTACAAACTGTGTATTTTAATATTTACAATTTTAATGAAATACAGCCGCTTAAATTTATAATTATGATTACCAAGTCGCAGGATCTGCACACTTATGTGTTAGACTGCATAGTATTTTATACCCTTACCGGCTTATTATTTTTTGTTTAAAGTGGATTACAGTGTCACAAGGTATGTTCTTATTTAAATAATTTTATTATTTGTAAATTGTTATCGCTTGATATTATGTGATTACCAATATTTGTCGTCGCGTCTTCAAAGTCACAGGATTTGCTCGGTTAGTGTGAGACTGCATGACATTTTCAACCCTTGTTCGTTCTTTTTAACTCAGAAGTGGGGTACTTCGCTACAAACTGTGTATTTTAATATTTACAATTTTAATGAAATACGGCCGCTTAAAATTATATGATTACCAAGTCGCAGGATCTCACACTTATGTGTTAGACTGCATAGTATTGTATACCCTTACCGGCTTATTATTTTTATTTAAAGTGGATTACAGTGTCACAAGGTATGTTCTTATTTAAATATTTTTATTATTTGTAAATTGTTATCGCTTGATATTATGTGATTACCAATATTTGTCGTCGCGTCTTCAAAGTCACAGGATCTGAACGGTTTGTGTGAGACTGCATGATATTTTTAACCCTTGTTCGTTCTTTTTAATTCAGAAGTGGGGTACTTCGCTACAAACTGTGTATTTTAATATTTACAATTTTAATGAAATACGGCCGCTTAAAATTATATGATTACCAAGTCGCAGGATCTGCACACTTATGTGTTAGACTGCATAGTATTTTATACCCTTATCGGCTTGTTATTTATTGTTTAAAGTGGATTACAGTGTCACAAGGTATGTCCTTATTTAAATATTTTTATTATTTGTAAATTGTTATCGCTTGATATTATGTGATTACCAATGTTTGTCGTCGCGTCTTCAAAGTCACAGGATTTGCTCGGTTAGTGTGAGACTGCATGATATTTTCAACCCTTGTTCGTTCTTTTTAATTCAGAAGTGGGGTACTTCGCTACAAACTGTGTATTTTAATATTTACAATTTTAATGAAATACGGCCGCTTAAATTTATAATTATGATTACCAAGTCGCAGGATCTGCACACTTATGTGTTAGACTGCATAGTATTGTATACCCTTATCGGCTTATTATTTTTGTTTAAAGTGGATTACAGAGTCACAAGGTATGTTCTTATTTAAATATTTTTACTATTTGTAAATTATTGCCGCTTGATATTATGTGATTACCAATATTTTTCGTCGCGTCTACAAAGTCACAGGATCTGCTCGGTTAGTTCGAGACTGCATGATATTTTCAACCCTTTTTCTTTTCTATTTTGAATTCAGAAGTGGGTTACGGCTGCTTAAAATTATATGATTACCAAGTCGCAGGATCTGCACACTTATGTGTTAGACTGCATAGTATTGAATACCCTTATCGGCTTATTATTTTTTGTTTAAAGTGGATAACAGTGTCACAAGGTATGATCTTATTTAAATATTTTTATTATTTGTAAATTGTTATCGCTTGATATTATGTGATTACCAATATTTGTCGTCGGGTCTTCAAAGTCACAGGATCTGAACGGTTTGTGTGAGACTGCATGATATTTTCAACCCTTGTTCGTTCTTTTTAATTCAGAAGTGGGGTACTTCGCCACAAACTGTGTATTTTAATAATTACAATTTTAATGAAATACGGCCGCTTAAATTTATAATTATGATTACCAAGTCGCAGGATCTGCACACTTATGTGTTAGACTGCATGGTATTGAATACCCTTATCGGCTTGTTATTTATTGTTTAAAGTGGATTACAGTGTCACAAGGTATGTCCTTATTTAAATATTTTTATTATTTGTAAATTGTTATCGCTTGATATTATGTGATTACCAATATTTGTCGTCGCGTCTACAAAGTCACAGGATCTGCACGGTTAGTGTGAGACTGCATGATATTTTCAACCCTTGTTCGTTCTTTTTAATTCAGAAGTGGGGTACTTCGCTACAAACTGTGTATTTTAATTTTTACAATTTTAATGAAATACGGCCGCTTAAAATTATATGATTACCAAGTCGCAGGATCTGCACACTTATGTATTAGATTGCATAATATTGTATACCCTTATCGGCTTATAATTTTTGTTTAAAGTGGATAACAGTGTCACAAGGTATGTTCTTATTTAAATATTTTTATTATTTGTAAATTGTTATCGCTTGATATTATGTGATTACCAATATTTGTCGTCGCGTCTACAAAGTCACAGGATCTGAACGGTTTGTGTGAGACTGCATGATATTTTCAACCCTTGTTCGTTTTGGTTATATTCAGAAGTGGGGTACTTCGCTACAAACTGTGTATTTTAATATTTACAATTTTAATGAAATACGGCCGCTTAAAATTATATGATTACCAAGTCGCAGGATCTGCACACTTATGTGTTAGACTGCATAGTATTTTATACCCTTATCGGCTTATTATTTTTTGTTTAAAGTGGATTACAGTGTCACAAGGTATATTCTTATTTAAGTAATTTTATTATTTGCAAATTGTTATCGCTTGATATTATGTGATTACCAATATTTGTCGTCGCGTCTTCAAAGTCACAGGATCTGAACGGTTTTTGTGAGACTGCATGATATTTTTAACCCTTGTTCGTTCTTTTTAATTCAGAAGTGGGGTACTTCGCTACAAACTGTGTATTTTAATATTTACAATTTTAATGAAATACGGCCGCTTAAATTTATAATTATGATTACCAAGTCGCAGGATCTGCACACTTATGTGTTAGACTGCATAGTATTGAATACCCTTATCGGCTTATTATTTTTTGTTTAAAGTGGATAACAGTGTCACAAGGTATGTTCTTATTTAAATATTTTTATTATTTGTAAATTGTTATCGCTTGATATTATGTGATTACCAATATTTGTCGTCGCGTCTACAAAGTCACAGGATCTGCACGGTTAGTGTGAGACTGCATGATATTTTCAACCCTTGTTCGTTCTTTTTAATTCAGAAGTGGGGTACTTCGCTACAAACTGTGTATTTTAATTTTTACAATTTTAATGAAATACGGCCGCTTAAAATTATATGATTACCAAGTCGCAGGATCTGCACACTTATGTATTAGATTGCATAATATTGTATACCCTTATCGGCTTATAATTTTTGTTTAAAGTGGATAACAGTGTCACAAGGTATGTTCTTATTTAAATATTTTTATTATTTGTAAATTGTTATCGCTTGATATTATGTGATTACCAATATTTGTCGTCGCGTCTACAAAGTCACAGGATCTGAACGGTTTGTGTGAGACTGCATGATATTTTCAACCCTTGTTCGTTTTGGTTATATTCAGAAGTGGGGTACTTCGCTACAAACTGTGTATTTTAATATTTACAATTTTAATGAAATACGGCCGCTTAAAATTATATGATTACCAAGTCGCAGGATCTGCACACTTATGTGTTAGACTGCATAGTATTTTATACCCTTATCGGCTTATTATTTTTTGTTTAAAGTGGATTACAGTGTCACAAGGTATATTCTTATTTAAGTAATTTTATTATTTGCAAATTGTTATCGCTTGATATTATGTGATTACCAATATTTGTCGTCGCGTCTTCAAAGTCACAGGATCTGAACGGTTTTTGTGAGACTGCATGATATTTTTAACCCTTGTTCGTTCTTTTTAATTCAGAAGTGGGGTACTTCGCTACAAACTGTGTATTTTAATATTTACAATTTTAATGAAATACGGCCGCTTAAATTTATAATTATGATTACCAAGTCGCAGGATCTGCACACTTATGTGTTAGACTGCATAGTATTGAATACCCTTATCGGCTTATTATTTTTTGTTTAAAGTGGATAACAGTGTCACAAGGTATGTTCTTATTTAAATATTTTTATTATTTGTAAATTGTTATCGCTTGATATTATGTGATTACCAATATTTGTCGTCGCGTCTACAAAGTCACAGGATCTGAACGGTTTGTGTGAGACTGCATGATATTTTTAACCCTTGTTCGTTCTTTTTAATTCAGAAGTGGGGTACTTCGCTACAAACTGTGTATTTTAATATTTACAATTTTAATGAAATACGGCCGCTTAAAATTATATGATTACCAAGTCGCAGGATCTGCACACTTATGTGTTAGACTGCATAGTATTTTATACCCTTATCGGCTTATTATTTATTGTTTAAAGTGGATTACAGTGTCACAAGGTATGTCCTTATTTAAATATTTTTATTATTTATAAATTGTTATCGCTTGATATTATGTGATTACCAATATTTGTCGTCGCGTCTACAAAGTCACAGGATCTGCACGGTTAGTGTGAGACTGCATGATATTTTCAACCCTTGTTCGTTCTTTTTAATGCAGAAGTGGGGTACTTCGCTACAAACTGTGTATTTTAATATTTACAATTTTAATGAAATACGGCCGCTTAAAATTATATGATTACCAAGTCGCAGGATCTGCACACTTATGTGTTAGACTGCATAGTATTTTATACCCTTATCGGCTTATTATTTTTTGTGTAAAGTGGATTACAGTGTCACAAAGTATGTTCTTATTTAAGTAATTTTATTATTTGTAAATTGTTATCGCTTGATATTATGTGATTACCAATATTTGTCGTCGCGTCTTCAAAGTCACAGGATCTGAACGGTTTTTGTGAGACTGCATGATATTTTTAACCCTTGTTCGTTCTTTTTAATTCAGAAGTGGGGTACTTCGCTACAAACTGTGTATTTTAATATTTACAATTTTAATGAAATACAGCCGCTTAAATTTATAATTATGATTACCAAGTCGCAGGATCTGCACACTTATGTGTTAGACTGCATAGTATTTTATACCCTTACCGGCTTATTATTTTTTGTTTAAAGTGGATTACAGTGTCACAAGGTATGTTCTTATTTAAATAATTTTATTATTTGTAAATTGTTATCGCTTGATATTATGTGATTACCAATATTTGTCGTCGCGTCTTCAAAGTCACAGGATTTGCTCGGTTAGTGTGAGACTGCATGACATTTTCAACCCTTGTTCGTTCTTTTTAACTCAGAAGTGGGGTACTTCGCTACAAACTGTGTATTTTAATATTTACAATTTTAATGAAATACGGCCGCTTAAAATTATATGATTACCAAGTCGCAGGATCTCACACTTATGTGTTAGACTGCATAGTATTGTATACCCTTACCGGCTTATTATTTTTATTTAAAGTGGATTACAGTGTCACAAGGTATGTTCTTATTTAAATATTTTTATTATTTGTAAATTGTTATCGCTTGATATTATGTGATTACCAATATTTGTCGTCGCGTCTTCAAAGTCACAGGATCTGAACGGTTTGTGTGAGACTGCATGATATTTTTAACCCTTGTTCGTTCTTTTTAATTCAGAAGTGGGGTACTTCGCTACAAACTGTGTATTTTAATATTTACAATTTTAATGAAATACGGCCGCTTAAAATTATATGATTACCAAGTCGCAGGATCTGCACACTTATGTGTTAGACTGCATAGTATTTTATACCCTTATCGGCTTGTTATTTATTGTTTAAAGTGGATTACAGTGTCACAAGGTATGTCCTTATTTAAATATTTTTATTATTTGTAAATTGTTATCGCTTGATATTATGTGATTACCAATGTTTGTCGTCGCGTCTTCAAAGTCACAGGATTTGCTCGGTTAGTGTGAGACTGCATGATATTTTCAACCCTTGTTCGTTCTTTTTAATTCAGAAGTGGGGTACTTCGCTACAAACTGTGTATTTTAATATTTACAATTTTAATGAAATACGGCCGCTTAAATTTATAATTATGATTACCAAGTCGCAGGATCTGCACACTTATGTGTTAGACTGCATAGTATTGTATACCCTTATCGGCTTATTATTTTTGTTTAAAGTGGATTACAGAGTCACAAGGTATGTTCTTATTTAAATATTTTTACTATTTGTAAATTATTGCCGCTTGATATTATGTGATTACCAATATTTTTCGTCGCGTCTACAAAGTCACAGGATCTGCTCGGTTAGTTCGAGACTGCATGATATTTTCAACCCTTTTTCTTTTCTATTTTGAATTCAGAAGTGGGTTACGGCTGCTTAAAATTATATGATTACCAAGTCGCAGGATCTGCACACTTATGTGTTAGACTGCATAGTATTGAATACCCTTATCGGCTTATTATTTTTTGTTTAAAGTGGATAACAGTGTCACAAGGTATGATCTTATTTAAATATTTTTATTATTTGTAAATTGTTATCGCTTGATATTATGTGATTACCAATATTTGTCGTCGGGTCTTCAAAGTCACAGGATCTGAACGGTTTGTGTGAGACTGCATGATATTTTCAACCCTTGTTCGTTCTTTTTAATTCAGAAGTGGGGTACTTCGCCACAAACTGTGTATTTTAATAATTACAATTTTAATGAAATACGGCCGCTTAAATTTATAATTATGATTACCAAGTCGCAGGATCTGCACACTTATGTGTTAGACTGCATGGTATTGAATACCCTTATCGGCTTGTTATTTATTGTTTAAAGTGGATTACAGTGTCACAAGGTATGTCCTTATTTAAATATTTTTATTATTTGTAAATTGTTATCGCTTGATATTATGTGATTACCAATATTTGTCGTCGCGTCTACAAAGTCACAGGATCTGCACGGTTAGTGTGAGACTGCATGATATTTTCAACCCTTGTTCGTTCTTTTTAATTCAGAAGTGGGGTACTTCGCTACAAACTGTGTATTTTAATTTTTACAATTTTAATGAAATACGGCCGCTTAAAATTATATGATTACCAAGTCGCAGGATCTGCACACTTATGTATTAGATTGCATAATATTGTATACCCTTATCGGCTTATAATTTTTGTTTAAAGTGGATAACAGTGTCACAAGGTATGTTCTTATTTAAATATTTTTATTATTTGTAAATTGTTATCGCTTGATATTATGTGATTACCAATATTTGTCGTCGCGTCTACAAAGTCACAGGATCTGAACGGTTTGTGTGAGACTGCATGATATTTTCAACCCTTGTTCGTTTTGGTTATATTCAGAAGTGGGGTACTTCGCTACAAACTGTGTATTTTAATATTTACAATTTTAATGAAATACGGCCGCTTAAAATTATATGATTACCAAGTCGCAGGATCTGCACACTTATGTGTTAGACTGCATAGTATTTTATACCCTTATCGGCTTATTATTTTTTGTTTAAAGTGGATTACAGTGTCACAAGGTATATTCTTATTTAAGTAATTTTATTATTTGCAAATTGTTATCGCTTGATATTATGTGATTACCAATATTTGTCGTCGCGTCTTCAAAGTCACAGGATCTGAACGGTTTGTGTGAGACTGCATGATATTTTTAACCCTTCTTCGTTCGTTTTAATTCAGAAGTGGGGTACTTCGCTACAAACTGTGTATTTTAATATTTACAATTTTAATGAAATACGGCCGCTTAAAATTATATGATTACCAAGTCGCAGGATCTGCACACTTATGTGTTAGACTGCATAGTATTTTATACCCTTATCGGCTTATTATTTTTTGTTTAAAGTGGATTACAGTGTCACAAGGTATGTTCTTATTTAAGTAATTTTATTATTTGTAAATTGATATCGCTTGATATTATGTGATTACCAATATTTGTCGTCGCGTCTTCAAAGTCACAGGATTTGCTCGGTTAGTGTGAGACTGCATGATATTTTCAACCGTTGTTCGTTCTTTTTAATTCAGAAGTGGGGTACTTCGCTACAAACTGTGTATTTTAATATTTACAATTTTAATGAAATACGGCCGCTTAAAATTATATGATTACCAAGTCGCAGGATCTGCACACTTATGTGTTAGACTGCATAGTATTGTATACCCTTATCGGCTTATTATTTTTGTTTAAAGTGGATTACAGAGTCACAAGGTATGTTCTTATTTAAATATTTTTACTATTTGTAAATTATTGCCGCTTGATATTATGTGATTACCAATATTTTTCGTCGCGTCTACAAAGTCACAGGATCTGCTCGATTAGTTCGAGACTGCATGATATTTTCAACCCTTTTTCTTTTCTATTTTGAATTCAGAAGTGGGTTACGGCTGCTTAAAATTATATGATTACCAAGTCGCAGGATCTGCACACTTATGTGTTAGACTGCATGGTATTGAATACCCTTATCGGCTTATTATTTTTTGTTTAAAGTGGATAACAGTGTCACAAGGTATGTTCTTATTTAAATATTTTTATTATTTGTAAATTGTTATCGCTTGATATTATGTGATTACCAATATTTGTCGTCGCGTATACAAAGTCACAGGATCTGAACGGTTTGTGTGAGAATGCATGATATTTTTAACCCTTGTTCGTTCTTTTTAATTCAGAAGTGGGGTACTTCGCTACAAACTGTGTATTTTAATATTTACAATTTTAATGAAATACGGCCGCTTAAAATTATATGATTACCAAGTCGCAGGATCTGCACACTTATGTGTTAGACTGCATAGTATTGAATACCCTTATCGGCTTATTATTTTTTGTTTAAAGTGGATTACAGTGTCACAAGGTATGTTCTTATTTAAGTAATTTTATTATTTGTAAATTGTTATCGCTTGATATTATGTGATTACCAATATTTGTCGTCGCGTCTTCAAAGTCACAGGATCTGAAGGGTTTGTGTGAGACTGCATTATATTTTTAACCCTTGTTCGTTCTTTTTAATTCAGAAGTGGGGTACTTCGCCACAAACTGTGTATTTTAATATTTACAATTTTAATGAAATACGGCCGCTTAAATTTATAATTATGATTACCAAGTCGCAGGATCTGCACACTTATGTGTTAGACTGCATAGTATTGAATACCCTTATCGGCTTGTTATTTATTGTTTAAAGTGGATTACAGTGTCACAAGGTATGTCCTTATTTAAATATTTTTATTATTTGTAAATTGTTATCGCTTGATATTATGTGATTACCAATATTTGTCGTCGCGTCTACAAAGTCACAGGATCTGCACGGTTAGTGTGAGACTGCATGATATTTTCAACCCTCGTTCGTTCTTTTTAATTCAGAAGTGGGGTACTTCGGTACAAACTGTGTATTTTAATATTTACAATTTTAATGAAATACGGCCGCTTAAAATTATATGATTACCAAGTCGCAGGATCTGCACACTTATGTGTTAGACTGCATAGTATTGAATACCCTTATCGGCTTGTTATTTATTGTTTAAAGTGGATTACAGTGACACAAGGTATGTCCTTATTTAAATATTTTTATTATTTGTAAATTGTTATCGCTTGATATTATGTGATTACCAATATTTGTCGTCGCGTCTACAAAGTCACAGGATCTTTTTTTTTTATTTTATTTATTTATTGAGGCGCACAAAACACATTACAATCATTAAAAATAACAATAAGTACAAAAACGGTTCCGTTCTGGATTGTAACATAACAACATGTGCACACAGTTAAAACAATATTAAAAACATGAAAGCTCTAAATTAACTAAATAATGACTAAACGTATTTAAATTAAGATATTTTATAAGGTCGAACCACTATGGAGGATGTCTTTCAGACTTTTAATGAATCTGTTAAAATTATCTGAACGGTTTGTGTGAGACTGCATGATATTTTCAACCCTTGTTCGTTTTTGTTATATTCAGAAGTGGGGTACTTCGCTACAAACTGTGTATTTTAATATTTACAATTTTAATGAAATACGGCCGCTTAAAATTATATGATTACCAAGTCGCAGGATCTGCACACTTATGTGTTAGACTGCATAGTATTTTATACCCTTATCGGCTTATTATTTTTTGTTTAAAGTGGATTACAGTGTCACAAGGTATGTTCTTATTTAAGTATTTTTATTATTTGTAAATTGTTATCGCTTGATATTATGTGATTACCAATGTTTGTCGTCGCGTCTTCAAAGTCACAGGATTTGTTCGGTTAGTGTGAGACTGCATGATATTTTCAACCCTTGTTCGTTCTTTTTAATTCAGAAGTGGGGTACTTCGCTACAAACTGTGTATTTTAATATTTACAATTTTAATGAAATACGGCCGCTTAAATTTATAATTATGATTACCAAGTCGCAGGATCTGCACACTTATGTGTTAGACTGCATAATATTGTATACCCTTATCGGCTTATTACTTTTTGTTTAAAGTGGATAACAGTGTCCCAAGGTATGTTCTTATTTAAATATTTTTACTATTTGTAAATTATTGCCGCTTGATATTATGTGATTACCAATATTTTTCGTCGCGTCTACAAAGTCACAGGATCTGCTCGGTTAGTTCGACACTGCATGATATTTTTAACCCTTTTTCTTTTCTATTTTGAATTCAGAAGTGGGTTACGGCTGCTTAAAATTATATGATTACCAAGTCGCAGGATCTGCACACTTATGTGTTATACTGCATGGTATTGAATACCCTTATCGGCTTATTATTTTTTGTTTAAAGTGGATAACAGTGTCACAAGGTATGTTCTTATTTAAATATTTTTATTATTTGTAAATTGTTATCGCTTGATATTATGTGATTACCAATATTTGTCGTCGCGTCTACAAAGTCACAGGATCTGCACGGTTTGTGTGAGACTGCATGATATTTTTAACCCTTGTTCGTTCTTTTTAATTCAGAAGTGGGGTACTTCGCTACAAACTGTGTATTTTAATATTTACAATTTTAATGAAATACGGCCGCTTAAAATTATATGATTACCAAGTCGCAGGATCTGCACACTTATACATGTGTTAGACTGCATAGTATTTTATACCCTTACCGGCTTATTATTTTTTGTTTAAAGTGGATTACAGTGTCACAAGGTATGTTCTTATTTAAATATTTTTACTATTTGTAAATTATTGCCGCTTGATATTATGTGATTACCAATATTTTTCGTCGCGTCTACAAAGTCACAGGATCTGCTCGGTTAGTTCGAGACTGCATGATGTTTTCAACCCTTTTTCTTTTCTATTTTGAATTCAGAAGTGGGTTACGGCTGCTTAAAATTATATGATTACCAAGTCGCAGGATCTGCACACTTATGTGTTATACTGCATGGTATTGAATACCCTTATCGGCTTATTATTTTTTGTTTAAAGTGGATAACAGTGTCACAAGGTATGTTCTTATTTAAATATTTTTATTATTTGTAAATTGTTATCGCTTGATATTATGTGATTACCAATATTTGTCGTCGCGTCTACAAAGTCACAGGATCTGCACGGTTTGTGTGAGACTGCATGATATTTTTAACCCTTGTTCGTTCTTTTTAATTCAGAAGTGGGGTACTTCGCTACAAACTGTGTATTTTAATATTTACAATTTTAATGAAATACGGCCGCTTAAAATTATATGATTACCAAGTCGCAGGATCTGCACACTTATACATGTGTTAGACTGCATAGTATTTTATACCCTTACCGGCTTATTATTTTTTGTTTAAAGTGGATTACAGTGTCACAAGGTATGTTCTTATTTAAATATTTTTACTATTTGTAAATTATTGCCGCTTGATATTATGTGATTACCAATATTTTTCGTCGCGTCTACAAAGTCACAGGATCTGCTCGGTTAGTTCGAGACTGCATGATGTTTTCAACCCTTTTTCTTTTCTATTTTGAATTCAGAAGTGGGTTACGGCTGCTTAAAATTATATGATTACCAAGTCGCAGGATCTGCACACTTATGTGTTAGACTGCATAGTACTGAATACCCTTATCGGCTTATTATTTTTTGTTTAAAGTGGATACCAGTGTCACAAGGTATGTTCTTATTTAAATATTTTTATTATTTGTAAATTGTTATCGCTTGATATTATGTGATTACCAATATTTGTCGTCGCGTCTTCAAAGTCACAGGATCTGAACGGTTTGTGTGAGACTGCATGATATTTTCAACCCTTGTTCGTTCTTTTTAATTCAGAAGTGGGGTACTTCGCCACAAACTGTGTATTTTAATATTTACAATTTTAATGAAATACGGCCGCTTAAATTTATAATTATGATTACCAAGTCGCAGGATCTGCACACTTATGTGTTAGACTGCATAGAAGTGAATACCCTTATCGGCTTGTTATTTATTGTTTAAAGTGGATTACAGTGTCACAAGGTATGTCCTTATTTAAATATTTTTATTATTTGTAAATTGTTATCGCTTGATATTATGTGATTACCAATATTTGTCGTCGCGTCTACAAAGTCACAGGATCTGCACGGTTAGTGTGAGACTGCATGATATTTTTAACCCTTGTTCGTTCTTTTTAATTCAGAAGTGGGGTACTTCGCCACAAACTGTGTATTTTAATATTTACAATTTTAATGAAATACGGCCGCTTAAAATTATATGATTACCAAGTCGCAGGATCTGCACACTTATGTGTTAGACTAGCCAAAACTGGCCTCGTGCTGTGGCCTCTCATGGTGGTACTGTGAGGGGCAGGAACGCCTTTCCTGCCCCTCACATGGCGGGGCGGACAGGGAAGGCGTTGAGGGCTGGGAAGGCGTGGAGACCACAGCTGGCAGCTAGCCAAAACTGGCCTCGTGCTGTGGCTTCTCATGGTGGTTCTGTGAAGGCCAGGAAAGGCGTGGTGGGGCGGACAGGGAAGGTGCTGTGGGCTGGGAAGACATGGAGACCACCGCTGGCGGCTAGGCAAAACTGGCCTCGTGCGGTGGCTTCTCATGATGGTACTGTGAAGGGCAGGAAAGACGTGGAGACCACAGCTGGCGGCTAGCCAAAACTGGTCTCGTGCTGTGGCCTCTCATGGTGGTACTGTGAAGGGCAGGAAAGGCGTGTTGGGGCGGACAGGGAAGTTGTTGTGAGCTGGGAAGACATGGAGACCACCGCTGGCGGCTAGGCAAAACTGGCCTCGTGCGGTGGCCTCTCATAATGGTACTGTGAAGGGCAGGAAAGACGTGGAGACCACAGCTGGCGGCTAGTCAAAACTGGCCTCGTGCTGTGGCCTCTCATTGTGGTATTGTGAAGGGCAGGAAAGACGTGGAGACCACAGCTGGCGGCTAGCCAAAACTGGCCTCGTGCTGTGGCCTCTCACGGTGGTTCTGTGAAGGGCAGGAAAGGCGTGGTGGGGCGGACAGGGAAGGCGCTTTGGGCTGGGAAGACATGGAGACCCTCGCTAGCGGCTAGGCAAAACTGGCCTCGTGCGGTGGCCTCTCATGATGATACTGTGAAGGGCAGGAAAGACGTGGAGACCACAGCTGGCGGCTAGCCAAAACTGGCCTCGTGCTGTGGCCTCTCATGGTGGTACTGTGAAGGGCAGGAAAGGCGTGGCGGGGTGGACAAGGAAGGCGTTGTGGGCTGGGAAGGCGTGGAGACCACAGCTGGCGGCTAGCCAAAACTGGCCTCGTGCTGTGGCCTCTCATGGTGGTTCTGTGAAGGGCAGGAAAGGCGTGGCGGGGCGGACAAGGAAGGCGTTGTGGGCTGGGAAGGCGTGGAGACCACCGCTGGCGGCTAGCCAAATCTGGCCTCGTGCGGTGGCCTCTCATGATGGTACTGTGAAGGGCAGGAAAGACGTGGAGACCACAGCTGGCGGCTAGCCAAATCTGGCCTCGTGCTGTGGCCTCTCATGGTGGTACTGTGAAGGGCAAGAAAGACGTGGAGACCACAGCTGGCGGCTAGCCAAATCTGGCCTCGTGCGGTGGCCTCTCATGATGGTACTGTGAAGGGCAGGAAAGACGTGGAGACCACAGCTGGCGGCTAGCCAAAACTGGCCTCGTGCTGTGGCCTCTCATTGTGGTATTGTGAAGGGCAGGAAAGACGTGGAGACCACAGCTGGCGGCTAGCCAAAACTGGCCACGTGCTGTGGCCTCTCATGGTGGTTCTGTGAAGGGCAGGAAAGGCGTGGTGGGTCGGACAGGGAAGGCGCTGTGGGCTGGGAAGACATGGAGACCGCCGCTGGCGGCTAGGCTAAACTGGCCTCGTGCGGTGGCCTCTCATTGTGGTATTGTGAAGGGCAGGAAAGACGTGGAGACCACCGCTGGCGGCTAGGCAAAACTGGCCTCGTGCTGTGGCCTCTCATGGTGGTTCTGTGAAGAGCAGGAAAGGCGTGGTGGGGCGGACAGGGAAGGCGCTGTAGGCTGGGAAGACATGGAGACCACCGCTGGCGGCTAGGCAAAACTGGCCTCGTGCGGTAGCCTCTCATGATGGTACTGTGAAGGGCAGGAAAGACGTGGAGACCACAGCTGGCGGCTAGCCAAAACTGGCCTCGTGCTGTGGCCTCTCATTGTGGTATTGTGAAGGGCAGGAAAGACGTGGAGACCACAGCTGGCGGCTAGCCAAAACTGGCCTCGTGCTGTGGCCTCTCATGGTGGTACTGTGAAGGGCAGGAAAGGCGTGGCGGGGCGGACAAGGAAGGCGTTGTGGGCTGGGAAGGCGTGGAGACCACCGCTGGCGGCTAGCCAAAACTGGCCTCGTGCGATGGCCTCTCATTGTGGTATTGTGAAGGGCAGGAAAGACGTGGAGACCACAGCTGGCGGCTAGCCTCTCATGGTGGTACTGTGGAGACCAGGGAAGTCGTGGCGCGCAGGGCAGGCGTGGAGACCACCGCTGGCGGCTAGCCAAAACTGGTCTCGTACGGTGTCATCTCATGATGGCACTGTGGGGGCAGGGAAGGCATGACGAATAGGGAAGACGTCTAGACCACCGCTGGCGGCTAGCCAAAACTGGCCTCGTGCGGTGGCCTCACATGGTGGTACTGTGAAGAGCAGGAAAGGCGTGGCGGGGTGGACAGGGAAGGCGTTGTGGGCTGGGAAGACATGGAGACCACCACTGGCGGCTAGCAAAAACTGGCCTCGTGAGGTGGCCTCTCATGATGGTACTGTGAAGGGCAGGAAAGACGTGGAGACCACAGCTGGCGGCTAGCCAAAACTGGCCTCTTGCTGTGGCCTCTCATGATGGTACTGTGAAGGGCAGGAAAGACGTGGAGACCACAGCTGGCGGCTAGCCAAAACTGGCCTCGTGCTGTGGCCTCTCATGGTGGTTCTGTGAAGGGCAGGAAAGACGTGGAGACCACAGCTGGCGGCTAGCCAAAACTGGCCTCTTGCTGTGGCCTCTCATGATGGTACTGTGAAGGGCAGGAAAGACGTGGAGACCACAGCTGGCGGCTAGCCAAAACTGGCCTCGTGCGATGGCCTCTCATTGTGGTATTGTGAAGGGCAGGAAAGACGTGGAGACCACAGCTGGCGGCTAGCCAAAACTGGCCTCGTGCTGTGGCCTCTCATGGTGGTACTGTGAAGGGCAGGAAAGGCGTGGCGGGGCGGACAAGGAAGGCATTGTGGGCTGGAAAGGCGTGAAGACCACCGCTGGCGGCTAGCCAAAACTAGCCTCGTGCGATGGCCTCTCATTGTGGTATTGTGAAGGGCAGGAAAGACGTGGAGACCACAGCTGGCGGCTAGCCAAAACTGGCCTCGTGCTGTGGCCTCTCATGGTGGTACTGTGAAGGGCAGGAAAGGCGTGGTGGGGCGGACAGGGAAGTTGTTGTGGGTTGGGAAGGCGTGGAGACCACCGCTGATGGCTAGCCAAAACTGGTCTCGTACGGTGGCCTCTCATGATGGCACTGTGGGGGCAGGGAAGGCATGACGAATAGGGAAGACGTGGAGACCACCGCTGGCGGCTAGCCAAAACTGGCCTCGTGCGGTGGCCTCTCATGGTGGTACTGTGAAGGGCAGGAAAGGCGTGGAGACCACAGCTGGCGGCTAACCAAAACTGGCCACGTGCTGTGGCCTCTCATGGTGGTACTGTGAGGGGCAGGAAAGGTGTGGCGGGGCGGACAGGGAAGGCGTTGTGGGCTGGGAAGGCGTGAAGACCACCACGGGCGGCTAGCCAAAACTGGCCTCCTGCAGTGGCCTCTCATGGTGGTACTGTGAAGGGCAGGAAAGGCGTGGCGGGGCGGACAGGGAAGGCGTTGTGGGCTGGGAAGGCATGGAGACCACCTCTGGCGGCTAGCCAAAACTGGCCTCATGCGGTGGCCTCTCATGATGGTACTGTGAAGGGCAGGACAGGCGTGGAGACCACAGCTGGTGGCTAGCCAAAACTGGCCTCGTGCTGTGGCCTCTCATGGTGGTACTGTGAAGGGCAGGAAAGGCGTGGCGGAGTGGACAGGGAAGGCGTTGTGGGCTGGGAAGACATGGAGACCACCGCTGGTGGCTAGGCAAAACTGGCCTCGTGCGGTGGCCTCTCATGATGGCACTGTGGGGGCAGGGAAGGCATGACGAATAGGGAAGACGTGGAGACCACCGCTGGCGGCTAGCCAAAACTGGCCTCGTGCGGTGGCCTCTCATGGTGGTACTGTGAAGGGCAGGAAAGGCGTGGAGACCACAGCTGGCGGCTAACCAAAACTGGCCACGTGCTGTGGCCTCTCATGGTGGTACTGTGAGGGGCAGGAAAGGTGTGGCGGGGCGGACAGGGAAGGCGTTGTGGGCTGGGAAGGCGTGAAGACCACCACGGGCGGCTAGCCAAAACTGGCCTCCTGCAGTGGCCTCTCATGGTGGTACTGTGAAGGGCAGGAAAGGCGTGGCGGGGCGGACAGGGAAGGCGTTGTGGGCTGGGAAGGCATAGAGACCACCTCTGGCGGCTAGCCAAAACTGGCCTCATGCGGTGGCCTCTCATGATGGTACTGTGAAGGGCAGGACAGGCGTGGAGACCACAGCTGGTGGCTAGCCAAAACTGGCCTCGTGCTGTGGCCTCTCATGGTGGTACTGTGAAGGGCAGGAAAGGCGTGGCGGGGTGGACAGGGAAGGCGTTGTGGGCTGGGAAGACATGGAGACCACCGCTGGTGGCTAGGCAAAACTGGCCTCGTGCGGTGGCCTCTCATGATGGTACTGTGGGGGCAGGGAAGGCATGACGAATAGGGAAGACGTGGAGACCACCGCTGGCGGCTAGCCAAAACTGGCCTCGTGCGGTGGCCTCTCATGATGGTACTGTGAAGGGCAGGAAAGACGTGGAGACCACAGCTGGCGGCTAGCCAAAACTGGCTTCGTGCGGTGGCCTCTCATGGTGGTACTGTGGGGGTAGGGAAGTTGTGGTGACCAGGGAAGGCGTGGAGACCACCGCTGGCGGCTAGCCAAAACTGGCCTCGTGCTGTGGCCTCTCATGGTGGTACTGTGAGGGGCAGGAAAGGCGTGGCGGGTTGGACAGGGAAGGCGTTGTGGGCTGGGAAGGCGTGGAGACCACCGCTGGTGGCTAGCCAAAACTGGCCTCGTGCGGTGGCCTCTCATGGTGGCACTGTGGGGAGCAGGGAAGTCGTGGCGCGCAGGGCAGGCGTGGAGACCACCGCTGGCGGCTAGCCAAAACTGGCCTCGTACGGTGGCCTCTCATGATGGCACTGTGGGGGCAGGGAAGGCATGACGAATAGGGAAGACGTGGAGACCACCGCTGGCGGCTAGCCAAAACTGGCCTCGTGCGGTGGCCTCTCATGGTGGTACTGTGAAGGGCAGGAAAGGTGTGGAGACCACAGCTGGCGGCTAGCCAAAACTGGCCTCGTGCTGTGGCCTCTCATGGTGGTACTGTGAGGGGCAGGAAAGGCGTGGCGGGGCGGACAGAGAAGGCGTTGTGGGCTGGGAAGGCGTGAAGACCACCGCTGGCGGCTAGCCAAAACTGGCCTCGTGCGGTGGCCTCTCATGATGGTACTGTTAAGAGCAGAAAAGGCATGGTGAACAGAGAAGTCGTGACGGACAGGGAATGCGTGGTGGGCTAGGAAGACGTGGAGACCACCGCTGGCGGCTAGCCAAAACTGGCCTCGTGCGGTGGCCTCTCATGATTGTACTGTAGGGGCAGGGAAGTCGTGGCGAGCAAGGAAGGCGTGGAGACCACCACTGGTGGTTAGCCAAAACTGGCCTCGTGCGGTGGCCTCTCATGATTGTACTGTAGGGGCAGGGAAGTCGTGGCGAGCAAGGAAGGCGTGGATACCACCACTGGTGGTTAGCCAAAACTGGCCTCGTGCGGTGGCCTCTCATGGTGGTACTGTGGAGAGCAGGAAATTTGTGGCGAGCAGGGAAGCCGTGGAGACTGCCAAAACTGGCCTCGTGCGACGGCCTCTCATGATGGTACTGTGGGGGCAGGGAAGTTGTGGTGAGCAGGGAAGCCGTGGAGACCACCGCTGGCGGCTAGCCAAAACTGGCCTCGTGCGGTGGCCTCTCATGGTTGTACTGTGAAGGGAAGGGAGGCGTGAAGACCATGTTACAATACTTCTTGATATACGATATTTTTCACCTTTTTATTCAGTGGGGCTAATATAGTAAGGGAAGTGGGTGAACTCACTCGTGAGCAGGCTACGTAAAATTGCCCATGGGAAAAACAATCCTGTCTCAAGTCCACCCCAGCGTATTTTCAAGATTGCCCTTGCGCTTTATTAATTGTCATAGCAAAACAAACCTTGAGAGGAAACTGTAGCCGTCTGAATTGGAATGGTAGGTCATTGGGTATAAGGGGAATGCGCGGCACAAACGCTGTTTCTCCCTGAGCTTGCCCTGTTATAATGACAGCTTCAATTACATTTTTGTGAAGATTTTTCACTTGTAGCATAGTTCTATTACACAATTTTGGAGGTTTGTGATTCCGTAATAACATAACGGGTATGCCCTTTTTAATTCTAAGTCTGTGGTTTGGAAGTCCTGCCGGATTTAACGAATTTAAAAATTCTACTGGGTAGTTTACTGCATCGTCATCACAAACCGAATCTATAGACCTATAAATAATTTCTTCTCCATTAACTGAGTTCAGTAGCACATTGTTTATATCCGCCGCGTGATCATTTTTGGGAGTTAAAATAGCTCATTCACGAAACCAGTCCATAGATTTTTCATCTATTTGATTGATATTCGGATATAATATGGTCGATAAACAAACTAAGGAGTGGAATTCCTTGCCTGAGTCTGTGTTTCCGGAAAGCTATAACCTGGGAGTTTTCAAGTCACGAGTGAATAGGTTCCTTCTAGGCAAGCGTGATTCATCGTAGACCACATCATCACTTACCATCAGGTGAAATAGAGGTCAAACGTAAGCCTATCATGAATAAAAAAAAAAAAAAAAAAAAGATAAGCTCTTGAACAGTTGCCACAACTTTACACAATGCATCTGTTATGGTAAGCAAGCCGTCTTCAGTAGGATATTTGGCATTACCTATTTGGAGTAGTATATCTGAAAATTGTCCAGCATGTATATCACCGTGTAAATGAACTCTCATATTTTTAGTTAAGTTTAGGGTTTTCACCGAAGCCCATAAAATAGATTTCTTTAGGCAAGCTTTAATTTCGTCGGCTCGAGTTCCTCTCTGTACCACTGGCAAAGTTTGTCTAAAATCACCTGCCATCAATATAGTCATACCGCCCATTAAGTTATTGTTTCCCCGTATGTCTTTTAAAGTTCTGTTTAAAGCTTCGATACCTCTCTTGTGCGCCATTGTACTTTCATCCCAAACGATAGTCTTTGTGTTCCTGAGTACTTCAGCAAAATTACTTTGTTTTGAAATAGGTATTACACACGGAGTCTCGCACTGTGTTAGATTAAGCGGTAGTTTAAATGTTGCATGCGCTGTTCGACCTCCTTCCAGCAGTGTCGCTGCAATACCAGACGATGCTACAGCTAAAGCGATGCCTTTAGTGCTCCTTACTTTAGCCAAAATCAAATTAATTAGATAAGTTTTACTCGTACTACCTGGAGCGTCTAAAAAGAAAAGACTTCCCGCATTTGAGTCTCTGCTCGATAATATTGTATCATAAGCTGCCTTTTGTTCTGAAGTTAATGTTACTACATTATCGCTCACATAGCTATCCAAAGCAAAAACATCGTAGTTGGTCTCTAACAAATATTCTCTATTCCCTGTATTCCTAGGCTTGCTTGGTTCTGGTAACCCATACTCTTTCAAGGCACGACCACCTAATGCCAAAGCGGCTTCCTCGATAGCAAATAAGCCATCGTTATACGCTTCATCAGTTAAATTCCCAATATTACCATCTTGCAGGTTTGCCAGTTTATATTTGAAATCTTCAGTTAAAGGATCCTTAAATTTTTCCCATAATTGCATTGGATCTGATAACTGACAAAATAACAGCAGACCTTTCAGACCCACGGTACCCCGGTCTCGCAATTTAAATGGTGAATTACTTAGTGCGGCCTCTTCCAAAGTAGCGTGCCAGTGATTGTAATCTTCAAGTAATCCTAATGCTTTGCAAGCTGCCTGGAAAGTTGGATATACTACTCCATTAACAGATTTTAACGCCTCGAATGAAGTTGGACCTCGAATTTCATGTAGCAGCATACGAAAATAAATAGCATTCTGTATTATTCGGATGTACCGTATAAACTCTGCCTAAAGCATGTTCTTTCTTAATGCCAGGCCAACCCTCCACATTAACTCCCCTTTTTCTTCTTTCGAATTTTTTATTATTGTGCCATACGTAGTATGCTGGTACATTTGGGTATAGTAAAGTTTTTGCAAATTGATCTGTTTGGCATAAAGTGAAAAAGCCGAGGAGTGTACTAATAGGTTGGATTTGCAACCCTGTCAGCAATATTTTCATTATTAAAGTACACTCTTTGCCCATTTTCTAAATGAACGGCCAGATGTACAACAGTAGGGAAACGCTCATGGATAGAAAATCCGAGAATTCGCCACACAGCTTCTGAACTACTTATGTACCTTCCATTTTCATAAATACTAACCTCATCTTTTTTATTTTCTAGGGTAAACGTAGCCTGGTCGGAGCCTTTATTAACATACTTGCAAATATATTTGATTGACTTTACGGAATTACAATATTCCACATTTATATGTGCATTAAAAGTTCTTAATAAAACAGGGTTATAAGGAACTACCCACCGATTATCTAAACACATTCCATGTTTATTAACTGTAAAGCCACCATCATCAGGAGAACGCCTTCTATACCGCGGATAACCATCGTCACCTGTTTGTGTTTCACTGATTAGTGATTTGGGGAACTTTTTGGAACACCTGTTTTCTTTCATGCACGGTGCTTTATTATTAATATTGCCACATGGACCATGCATCATGTTCGATTCTACAATTTTGTATAGCTTAGGGTCACGTTCAGGGTCAGGAATTTCTGCACATATTACTTTGTCAATTAGGTCTGAAGTAATAGAACGCGTAAGCCATAAAAGTATGTGAATGTGCGGAAGTCCTCGTTTCTGCCACTCTACTGAATACATGTAGCATCGTAATTCACCAAATATTTTACCCTTAATTAAAATATGCATCATTTTTTTTACTTTTAGATGGAAAACCCTAGCTATTATATCATGGCGATCATGTGATCTTTGGCCAGGGAATAAATTGTTTGTTATGTTTTCCCATCGAGGATTACATGTAAAAGTGATGAAAAGATCAGGGCGGCCGTAGTGTCGGACATAATTATGTCATGGCGTCTTGTGTACGCTCATGCATGTACCTTGGTCCCCCTGTAAAGAGGACGGTAACACCACCATTTGTCCGAAATTAGTTGTGTCTTCCCTGCCCACAGCATCTCTTAGATGGATGTATTCCTCTACACGTAGCTTCGACTGATTATTACGAATAAAGTTGAGCCTTTCCGTTTCTATTTTGGCATATTCGTCAACTAAAAATTGACTCAATAGAGACCGCTAATATAAAATGTGGTTATCCTCTGTTTCCCTAACCATAATTCGATATGCATAAAAACTGGCTGCTGAGATGGTCTTTGTCAGTGGTCTATTTGTTTTTGGATCATGTTGTGGCAAGTATATTGAATAACCATCTTCGCCGCGGCAAAAAATTAACGGGTATTGAAGTGCATCATAAGACCTATGAATTTCATATATCCTTTTCAATGTTTGCCCACGACTTTCTAAAATAATATCTCGAAATTCAAATTGTTCACCTGCCATTACTAATGCTACCTCGTTTGATGCCGGAGCGTTATAACGGCCGCTGTGTTCCCCAGGTATTCGTTCATCAGCGTGAATTACTACTTGAAAATTATTGCAAGAAGGAGGAGCCTTATCTAACGCTGTTTTGAAATCTTTAATGTATGGGTTGACTTCATGTAACATCTTTTGAAGTTGTTTAACTAACATTGGTTGTATTTCAGCAAAGTTAGAGCACCTTAAATTAACTTCCCTGTTATCTTCCCCTACAAAATATATTTGCAAGAATTTGGGTACTGCTTGAGACAAAGGCATTAAACTCCCAATTCGATGATAGACCTGGGGCCTTACTCCGAAAAACGAAAATATTCGTATCCGTTGACGTTTTGACCATTTAGCTACCCCGAAAGTGTTTCGTTTCGGATTTCGGATCCGTCTTCGATCGTTTGACATTGAGGTTGTCGATCGTTATCAGTACACCTCCTACTCCCAAAATACATTTGACGTTTTCGCTGTCGTTGTTTGACAAATGGTCCGTTTTCGTTCGATCCGAAACGTTCATGTTCGATTTTCAGAGTAAGGCCCCTGACCCTGAACTCTGAAAGTTGTTGAAAATCCTGTTTGTTCAGGTTGTTTGCCACCAAATGACGTCATTTGAAAAGCACCATTATATTTCCGAATGTGATCCATAAAATGACTATGCTTTGGATGCAAATCCATAATTAAACTGTAAAGTGGTTCTGGAAGTCGTTGAAATGGTTGTAGTTGAACCTTCCCTGACATACAACACATGCCAACTGACTCTGCCTTCCACTTTAAAGCGTTACACCACTGACATTTGTGATTCATATTTCCTATAGAAATAATACTATCGGTCTCGTATGATATTGTAGAATCATATGTCAAACCCGACTGAGCTTTCGTCGTCCATGGTCGGTCTCGCCTTTCTACCCGTTGTCCAGGATTATGTAGCTCATATTGAGATTGTCTTGCTCTATGTTGTTCAGGGTGAACGCGCTGATAGTCCCTCACCATAGGTCTGTAGACTTCAGGATGCGCGCGCCGATAGTCACTTACCGCGATTCTGTGGACTTCAGGGTGTAATCGCTGATAGTCACTTACCGCGGTTCTGTGGACTTCAGGGTGTAATCGCTGATAGTCACTTACCGCGGTTCTGTGGACTTCAGGGTGTAATCGCTGATAGTCACTTACCGCGGTTCTGTGGACTTCAGGGTGTAATCGCTGATAGTCACTTACCGCGGTTCTGTGGACTTCAGGGTGTAATCGCTGATAGTCACTTACCGCGGTTCTGTGGACTTCAGGGTGTAATCGCTGATAGTCACTTGCCGCGGTTCTGTGGACTTCAGGGTGTAATCGCTGATAGTCACTTGCCGCGGTTCGCGTGGCGCTATGTTTTTATATACAACGTTCATAGTTTTTCTGTAGTGTATTTAATTTAGTATCAGCATTGCACCCGTGCGAAGCCGGGGCGGGTCGCTAGTAGATCTATAAATAATAAATTTAGGCACTGTTCTAAATATCGCATTGATGAGTTATTTGGTATCTGTCTTTATTGATTCCGGATTTCTTATTTTTTGGAACTGTTTCCTCAAGAAATCCTTAAGAAATATTTGGAAAAGTTAAAGGGAAAGAAGCAGACTTGAGTTTATCCTATTCATTCCTTTCCATAACTTAAAATGTGCAAACTGACATTGGTTATATTATTCGTAATGATACTCAATATAATACATAAAAATAGTCTATCACCACTTTGGAGTAATTTGGAATATAATGTTAAATATTAAATGTGTCTTTAATATATTACTTGTAATGTAGGACACGACGGTATCTCCCGTCCGAAATGAGCTGTCCGACTGGGATAGTACCTCCGCCCTACAGAAGACCGCGGCCATAATAACCATCGTATTGTGTTCCCGCCGGTAAGTAGGATAGCTAGAGCTCACTGTACCCCTCCTCCCCCTCCCCTCCGTAGCCCTCCCCCCTTCCCTTTCTTCAGGGTAGGCAGTGCGTGTGTGAGACCCTTAGTGTTGCACACGTCCATAGGCCACGGTGAGCGCTTCCCATCAGGTGGGCCGTGTGCTTGTCTGCCACCAGAAGTATAAAAAAGAGTAACGTATATAAGTTCCAATTCTAAATAAATAGGTACAAATACAGTACCAAAAATTCTTTTGATATCCAAATAACCCCACTTTACGGTATGACATGAGTGATCAATGTATTTGTCAGTCACTTTTAGTTCTATTATATATTATACTAGCTGTTGCCCGCGGCTCCGCCCGCGTGGATTTCGAATTCTGTTTTAAATTCCTTTTTTCGTGCGGAAGTTCCTTCATATATCATCCCTGTCAGCCAGCAGGCGCGGTTAAGTCTCACTCAGACCTGATAAAAACCGCACGCTGCCGTCTCAAGTCTTCAGTTGCCGGGGTGTAAGATTACTTAGAGCATATCCAGCGCTCCCCAGTTGACCCTTTTTTTTATCGTGCGGAAAGCCCCATGGATACCACCCCCGTCGGCCATCGGGGGTGGTTATGTCGGGATCGAACCGACTAAAACCGCACGCGGTCTCGGGCCTTAGTAACCGGGGTGTAAGGTTACCCAATGGGCATATCCCTCGCACCCAAGCTGACCCCGGGCCATCTACGGTTTTAAGATGGCCCCCTCGACCCCCCGGAACGGGGGGTGGGGCGAGCATCGCGTCACTTCTCAGGCGGTGGGGTGTAGGGTGACAGGAGGCCGTCCTGTGACCCAACCTTCGGCGCGCAGACAATCAGCTCGCCCCCCGCTTGCTCCCCACTGTGCCATCTGCTAGTCAGGGGGACACGTGGAGAGCCTCGGAGCAGCCCTCTAGAGGGCCACTCCCACCCCGGCCGGATTGGCCGCAGGCAGCAGCGTCTCCCGTGGCGAGTGGGAGGCGCTGCTCGCCTCCGTTGCCCAGGTGCACCACGTGGAGGTTCCGGCCCGTACCCCCCCAGTTGACCCTGGGATGGGAATTGTTTGATATTATCATAATATCAAACAATTCCCATCCTAGCATGGCATCAGCCTATAGCTACTTTCTATCATCGCACCGCTCGCCATAGACAGGGAATTCATCCCCACACGTTGCATCTGCCTGCAGCGCGTACTGTAAGGTTTGAAAGAAATTTCATTCCGCGCACGCTTAGGCTGTGGAACGATCTCTCTGCAGTGGTTTTCCATGGCGGCTAAATATGGGGTTCTTCATGAAGGGCATTAGAAGCTTTTTGCAGGGTCGGCAGCGCGAGTGTGACGCCCCTGGTGTTGCGCACGTCCATAGGTGCATAGGTCACATAGGTGGGCCGTGTGCTCGTCTGCCACCTAAGTGGTATAAAAAAAAAGCATGATGTCCGTACCGAACCCCGGAAAAGAGGGGATGGGGTGACAGGGGGTACAGAAGACCGCAGCCATAATAGACATTGTGTTGTGTTACCGCCGGTAAGAAGGGTAGCCAGAGCTCACAACCCCCCACCCCATCTCTCCAATCCCCTCCTCTGAAGTCTGATTTCAATAACTCAAACAGTTTTTAAATAATTTTTACACAATTGAAAGTCTTGATTAAGATATAATTTATTTGGATGGGAATACAAAGATATACCTCTGGAAACATAATCTTAGATAGGTATAATTCGCGAGACAAACGACGTCCTGGCGCGAATCGATTGTTGCCCACGATTGGTGAATTTGAGCTCGTCCAGTGCTGTAGCACCCCGTGCTATCCTCAAAGGCACCCAAGAAAACTGTACGGCGTGTATAGAGCATAATTATTTTGAGCACAGTTTAGATACCTACCTACGTACCTATGATGTCCCGAAGTAATATTGGTCTGTTTTATGTCCGCATTTCAACTTGCATTTATTTCACCGCGCATTTTTTTGTCATATTGCGATAACTCTTAAACTATTTATGATAAATATATAGCGTGAATAGCAATTTTGATCTACATTAAACGTACAACGTATCTAACGTATTTAATTGGATAAGAAATAATACTGTATTGTTAAAATTAGCTTTGAAAATGACACATGATTTTTTTGTAATTTGTAAAGATAAAAATGGTTACTGTGGGCTACCCTTATTAGGTAGACATATGCTATTGCGGACTTTTTTGTAGACCTTTTTATGTTATACATTTCCACAGTACATTATTTTGTTCTATCTTCAATAGTTTTCACAGCGCACGCGATGTAAGTAATTTGTTTAGGTCATTTTTTTACACCTTGGGTTACATTATTGAAGTTTTAGTAAGGATCCCTAAATTTTTTGGAGATAAATTATAGCCTATGTTACTCACAGATAATGTAGCTTTCTATTGGTGAAAGAATTATTGAAATCGGTCCAGTAGTTTCGGAGCCTATTCGTTACAAACAAAAAAACAAAAAAACAAAAAAACAAATCTTTCCTCTTTATAATATTAGTATAGATTATAGATGGCGTTAGGGATTTGTTAAAAATCTAAATTTCCTAATTTTACTTTATTTCGTGAATTAATCATGTATTTTTAATCATGCAATAAGCTATTCAAGGCGAAGACAAATCCAAAAAATCAAAGAGCACGGAAATCTGTTCAGCCGTTCTTGAGTTATAAAAAAGTACGGTTTTACCACTTTTGACCGACTTAGGAGTTAAATATCAAAAAATCCTTTCTTAGTACACCTCTACGCATCAAAACAAACACTCCCTACAAATTTCAAGTCTCTACGACCAGCGGTTTAGGCTGTGCGTTGTAATCAGTCAGTCAATCAGTCAATCAGTCAATCAGCCTGTCAGGACTTTGAATTATATAGGTAGTATAAGAAGATATATTATTAAGAGATCACAGAAACAAGGCATTTACCAACAATATACTCTCAATATCAAACCATACATTTTAAAACGTATACTTATTATAATGATTAAATAATACATCAGTTTTATTTGCGCTTACCTACAATCTTGGAAATTACAGATCATTACCTAATGATGCCCTTTTTTTAAAAAGTGTAGATTATTAATTAAATAAGACTTCAAATATAGCGTATGTTTGATAGCAATCGGTTAATTATTATGAAAACAATTATGAAAGTTGAAGAAGCGAAAAGAGTATGCCAAGATCGTAGCAAGTGGAAAGATGTTGTCTTTGCCTACCCCAATGGGAAAAAGGCGTGATTTGTATGTGTATGTATGTATGTATTAAATACCTAATTAATTTATCGGCGACAAGTTTACATTTTAAAATTTATAGTTCGGTATTGAACACAACTTTTAAACACAACTTACAGTGTCGATGTCTATTTTGAGATCCATCGTAATTACATAATATGATATATTCATATTTATAAATATACTACATTTATTTACATACAAAAATAAAATAACAATAAAATACTTAAACATAACTTACAGACTAATGTGTCGATGTCTATATTGACATCCATTGTAATTAACATATTATTTATATTTATAAACATACTACATTTATTTACATACAAAAATAAAAGAACAATAAAATACTTAAATGTAACTTACAGACTAATGTGTCGATGTCTATATTGAGATCCATTGTAATAAACATATTATTTATATTTATAAACATACTACATTTATTTACATACAAAAATAAAAGAACAATAAAATACTTAAATGTAACTTACAGACTAAAATGTGTCAATGTCTATATTCAGATCGATCGTAATAATTATACCGGCGCGATGGACCACGGCTTTTCTTCTCATCTAGTCTGTCCCTCGATCGATATGACATTCTATCTCTTAGCCGGGATTCGTGACTCTTGCTTGAGTATTCGCTTTTACGGTCCATCGGCGGAGAACGAGATCTTCTTTCTTTCCTTAACTTGAGACTGCTACGACGCTTAGATGGCAGTGGAGGAGTTTTCGGTGACTTTTCTTTCTTGCTATTTCTTCTACTTGTAGATGTAGAGGTAAATGAAGACGTAGATGCAGATGAGGAAGTAGATGTACTCGTAGATGCAGAAGTAGAAGCAGATGCAGATGCAGCAGGAGACTCAGCTTTTCTCTCCTCTGGTTTAGTATCATGCTGCTCCTTTTGTAGTTGGATGTGTTTCTTAGCTTGATCTGCTCTTCTTAAACCATCTATTTTGGTTTGTAGTTCTTCTGGGTTCACTTTTTTTCTTTTGTACAGCTTCAAAATACTGGTGCAAACTTTTCTAATATCCTCTTCAGTTACTTTGAAAAGTAAAAACCAGTGTGGATTATTAGGCAGCGTTAGACCTATTTTGCGAGCTGACAAATATATGCACGCACAAGCAACAGTTTCAGGCAGGAACCTCATGAACACATCCGTGCGTAACGAGTCGTTCATATAGTTCCAGGCTAGTTGCATTAGCTGATGGTGCTTCTCGTATTGTAGAAACTGCAAGTACACTATAAGAAGCTTGTGGGCTTGTTTCACATGTACGCAGAACCCCAATTGCTGTAGTATCCGCAGTTCAGCTTTGAAGACTTCATTTTTCAACGCCAAGTAGTTTCGGTCTACAATTAATGGACTGATCATCTTCTGTGCACTGATTTGCTTCATATGATGGAAAACATTGAGCACATCTTGCACCGTCGATGGCTTTTCTTCTACTTTCGACGCCAAGTAGATACTTCCCATAGCCATTATTTCTACAGGGTATCTGATGAATGATTTGGAGTAGTAGAATCGTTGTAAGTAAATTTGTCCAGTCGCCATGACTACTTGAGGCAGCTTGAGCAGGATGCCGGCGGTTTGAATCAGCTCACAGCCCAGGATCCGAAGGTCTGTCTCCGTTTCGATGTCAAGCCCATCAGCTTGTGAAGGAGTTTCTTTTAATACAGATGCAGGCAGCGGTCCATTGTTTAACGTAAGAACAATATTCCTTGCCGGATTCTTTATTAAATTAACAAGCGTTAGCGCGTTTGCGGCGGGTTGGGTTTTACTAGTTGTAGCAATCATGATGATGACTATCACTAGTTTCCATTTCGCAATATGCCACTATATATACAAAAATGTCGTCCGCAAGTAGCGGGGAGTTAAAGCAGCTATACGCTCTCGTGGGCCAATCACAGCGCGTTGCGATAAGGTCACGTCAGCAGGTAGCCGAGGCTTAACACAGTTTTGCGCTCGCCGCGGGCCCGTCTCATTCGCACACACGCGCTCGGCGACTACGCTTGTATCGTGCAAGTATGTACAAAAATTTTGCTAAAATTATTTTTTTCTACATCTTCGGTTTGTCATTATAAGTCATAGTTCCTAAAATAAATATAGAAAATAGATAAAAATGTAGAAACAAATTTTATAGACTGAAGATTTCTTCTTTTTTCTTTCTTTTCTTTCTTATTTAGCATGTTTGTTAAAGAGCTTTGATCCTTACGAAATCACAACATCCACCCAATCTACAATCAATACTTTATCAATTGCTGCCATAAAAGTACCTATAGGGTCTTACTTTTCGAATTTTAGCCGGTTCGATTACCGAGTGACTAGCGACACTCGGTAATCGAACCGGCTAAAATTTAGTAGCTATTTTTACAATAAAAATATTAACAGATCGCTATCAATGATATGTTATAATTCAAGTCTAACCAAGATCATTCAAATAAAATAAATTATATCAAAATCCGTTCTGTAATTCTTGTATTTATCGTGAACAAGAAATCCAATATTATTTTTATGGTCACTGAATTACTACCTACTGACCTAAACGTGGGGTTGCTTTTAACTCATTGGCTTGTTTTGACCACCCGGGTGCTATTAGTACTCATTACCGTGAATTATTGGAGATAAGGAACATTATGTCGACGGATAAAGGGTAGTGTTAATGGCAGGTAATCACTTATTCACTAATTCATTCCTAGAATATAAAAATGGTTGCACATCAGTAAAAGGCGACGAAGCGATAAAAGTAAAATATGTTTTGCCGACAACGACAACATTGTATATTTAGAGATCAAAGAAACAAGGTATGTACCCACAATACTTTCAATACCAAACTATAAATTTTAAAATGTAAACTTATCGCCGATAAATTAATTTGGTATTTAATACATACATACATACACATACAAATCACGCCTGTTTCCCATTGGGGTAGGCAAAGACAACATCTTTCCACTTGCTACGATCTTGGCATACTCTTTTCGCTTCTTCAACTTTCATAATTGTTTTCATAATAATTAACCGATTGCTATCAAACATACGCTATATTTGAAGTCTTATTTAATTAATAATCTACACTTTAAAAAAAAGGGCATCATTAGGTATTGATCTGTAATTTCCAAGACTAGGTTAGCGCAAATAAAACTGAGGTATTATTTAATCATTACAATAAGTATACGTTTGAAAATGTATGGTTTGATATTGAGAGTATATTGTTGGTAAATGCCTTGTTTCTGTGATCTCCAAATATATAATATAAAATCGGCAAAACATATTTTACTTTCATTTTCAATAGCCCCTATCGCTTCTTCGCCTTTTACGACCCTTTTCGCTGATGCGCTACCATTGTTATATTCCAGGAATGAATTAGTGAATAACTAATTACCTGCCATTAACAATACCCTTTATCCGTCGACACTATGTTCCTTATCTCTAATAATTCACAGAAATGAGTAATAATAGCACCCGGGTGGTCCAAGCAAGCCAATAGGTAAAAGAAACAACAGGTTAGGTTTAAAGATATTTATTTTCACAAAGACACCTCTTGAATTTCTTCTATGTGTGGGATACGGAGCGAATTGTTCGCCGTAGAGGTCCGGCTTATCGCGTTCGTAGCGCTCGTAGCGTTCGTAGCACTCGTAGCGTACGTAGCGCTCGTAGCGCTCCCCGCCCGCGGCATCCTCCTAAAAGACAATTACATTGCCACTTACATGAAAACATAATTTACAATAGATATGCTATTTGCCGTTGAAAATTGCCTGTGGACTTAGCAGTGAGATTAACAAATTAATAATGTTCAGTTATGTACAATTATGATGATCGTGACTTTAATATATTGAGAGAGTTACTTTTTCTGATGTTTAGTGGTAACTTATTATGAAGTTAGGTCAGTTGTAATTCAGTAAGGGCAAAGAACACATCTTGTTAAGTTGTGACAAGTAATAAATGGAGATTTTATAATTATGGTCATGTGTAAAGGCGTGATTTGTATGTGTATGTATGTATGTATTAAATCCCTAAGTAATTAATTTATCAAACAAATTCAAAGCAGTATTAAAAAATTTGCTGGTTCAAAAAGTGTATTATAACGTTACGGAATACCTAAATGATGATTTGATGGAATAATGTTTTTATTTATTTTTTTATTTTTGTTTTTTTTTTAATTTGTTTTTATTGGTGAATTTGTGGATGATTGACATATTGTATTTACCTTGACGTACTTTATCTATCTTGACATAATATATTATACAGACATTTTATTTTTTTATAATATTATTTAATTTGACTACATCTGTGACATTATTATTTATTATTCTGACTAGAAACAATGTTGACATTCATCTATAGATTCATTTGTTATTTTTACTATTGTTATTTGATAATTAATTTTTAATGTTTTAATTTTTTGGTTGATATAATGATAATTGTACCTAGTGTGATGGGGTTCATATAATTATGATAATACTATTGGACGTCTTATCAGACATGCTACGGTGATACTTTTATGTAATTGACAACATCTTCTATTTACCTGTGACAAACCATAATTATTTGAATTTGAATTTGAATTTGAATCAGCGATAAGTTTACATTTCTAAATTTATAGTTTGGTATTGAAAGTATAATGTTTGTAAATAACTTGTTTCTTTGATCTCTAAATATACAAGATTGTCGTTGTCAGCAAAACTTATTTTACTTTTATCGCTTCGTCGCCTTTTACGACATCTGACCGGGAATGAATTAGTGATTAAGTAATTACTTGCCATTAACAATATCCTTAAACCGTCGACACTATGTTCTTTATCTCTACTAATTCACAGTAATGAGTACTAATAGCACCCGGGTGGTCAAAACAAGCCAATGAGTTAAAAGTAACCCCACGTTTAGGTCAGTAGGTAAGAATTCAGTGACCATAAAAATAATATTGGATTTCTTGTCAGTTTGTTCACGATAAACACAAGAATTACAGAACGGATTTTGATATAATTTATTTTATTTGAATGATCTTGGTTAGACTTGAATTATAACATAACATTGATAGCGATCTGTTAATTTTTTTATTGTAAAAATAGCTACTAAATTTTAGCCGGTTCGATTACCGAGTGTCGCTAGTCACTCGGTAATCGAACCGGCTAAAATTCGAAAAGTAACACCCTGTAGGTACTTTTATGGCAGCGATTGATGAAGTATTGATTGTAGATTGGGTGGATGTCGTGATTTCGTAAGGATCAAAGCTCTTTAACAAACATGCTAAATAAGAAAGAAAAGAAAGAAAAAAAAAGAAATCTTCAGTCTATAAAATTTGTTTCTACATTTTTATCATTTTCTATATTGATTTTAGGAACTATGACTTATAGTGACAAACCGAAGATGTAGAAAAAAATAATTTTAGCACAATTTTTGTGCATACTTGCACGATACAAGCGTAGTCGCCGAGTGCGTGTGTGCGAATGAGACGGGCCCGCGGCGAGCGCAAAACTGTGTTAAGCCTCGGCTACCTGCCGACGTGACCTTATCGCAACGCGCTGTGATTGGCCCACGAGAGCGTATAGCTGCTTTACCTCCCCGCTACTTGCGGACGAAATTTTTGTATATATAGTGGCATATTGCGAAATAGAAACTAGTGATAGTCATCATCATGATTGCTACAACTAGTAAAACCCAACCCGCCGCAAACGCGCTAACGCTTGCCAATTTAATAAAGAATCCGGCAAGGAATATTGTTCTTACGTTAAACAATGGACCGCTGCCTGAATCTGTATTAAAAGAAACTCCTTCACAAGCTGATGGGCTTGACATCGAAACGGAGACGGACCTTCGCATCCTGGGCTGTGAGCTGATTCAAACCGCCGGCATCCTGCTCAAGCTGCCTCAAGTAGTCATGGCAACTGGACAAATCTACTTACAACGATTCTACTACTCGAAATCATTCAGCAGATACCCTGTAGAAATAATGGCTATGGGAAGTATCTACTTGGCGTCGAAAATAGAAGAAAAGCCATCGACGGTGCAAGATGTGCTCAATGTTTTCCATCATATGAAGCAAATCAGAGCACAGAAGATGATCAGTCCATTAATTGTAGACCGAAACTACTTGGCGTTGAAAAATGAAGTCTTCAAAGCTGAACTGCGGATACTACAGCAATTGGGGTTCTGCGTACATGTGAAACAACCCCACAAGCTTCTTATAGTGTACTTGCAGTTTCTACAACACGAGAAGCACCATCAGCTAATGCAACTAGCCTGGAACTATATGAACGACTCGCTACGCACGGATGTGTTCATGAGGTTCCTGCCTGAAACTGTTGCTTGTGCGTGCATATATTTGTCAGCTCGCAAAATTGGTCTACCGCTGCCTAATAATCCACACTGGTTTTTACTTTTCAAAGTAACTGAAGAGGATATTATAAAAGTTTGCACCAGTATTTTGAAGCTGTACAAAAGAAAAAAAGTGAACCCAGAAGAACTACAAACCAAAATAGATGGTTTAAGAAGAGCAGATCAAGCTAAGAAACACATCCAACTACAAAAGGAGCAGCATGATACTAAACCAGAGGAGAGAAAAGCTGAGTCTCCTGCTGCATCTGCATCTGCTTCTACTTCTGCATCTACGAGTACATCTACTTCCTCATCTGCATCTACGTCTTCATTTACCTCTATATCTACAAATAGAAGAAATAGTAAAAAAGAAAAATCACCGAAAACGCCTCCAATACCATCTAAGCGTCGTAGCAGTCTCAAGTTAAGGAAAGAAAGAAGATCTCGTTCTCCGCCGATGGACCGTAAAAGCGAATACTCAAGCAAGAGTCACGCATCCCGGCTAAGAGATAGAATGTCATATCGATCGAGGGACAGAAGACTAGATGAGAAGAGAAGCCGTGGTCCATCGCGCCGGTATAATTATCACGATCGATCTCAATATAGACATTGACACATTAGTCTGTAAGTTACATTTAAGTATTTTATTGTTCTTTTATTTTTGTATGTAAATAAAATGTAGTATGTTTATAAATATAAATATGTTTATTACGATGGATCTCAATATAGACATCGACACATTAGTCTGTAAGTTACATTTAAGTATTTTATTGTTCTTTTATTTTTGTATGTAAGTAGATGTTCTATGTTTAAAAATATAAGTATATTTAAATAAAATGTTTATTACGATCGATCTCAATATAAATATTGACACAAGTTTGTAAGTTATATTTAAGTATATTATTGTTATTTTTATTTCTGTATGCAAATAAATGTTTTATGTTTATTACGATGGATCTCAATAAAGACATCGACACATTAGTCTGTAAGTTAGATTTAGGTATTTTATAGTTATTTTATTTTTGTATATGAATAAATGTATTATGTTTACAAAAATAATTATATTATAATTATGTTTATTACGATGGATCTCGATAAAGACATCGACACATTAGTCTGTAAGTTGTGTTTAAGTATTTTATTGTTCTTTTATTGTTGTATGTAAATAAATATAGTATCTTCATAAATATAAACATGTTTATTACAATGGATCTCAATATAGACATCGACACATTTTTTTGATTTGATTTGATTTGATTTAACACATTAGTCTGTAAGTTACATTTAAGTATTTTAAGTTACATTTAAGTTTTTTTATTTTTATTTTTTATGTTACATTTCATTTATTCATTTAATTCATTTTTTATTTTTTTTCTTTTATTTTTATATATAAATGAATGTTTTATATTTATGAATATAAATATATCATAATTATTATGTATAATTACGATTGATCGTCAGACTAATGTGTCGATGTCTATATTGAGATCCATTGTAATAAACATATATATATTTATAAGTATACTGTATTTATTTACATATAACAATAAAAGATCAATAAAATACTTAGATATAACTTACAGACTAATGTGTCGATGTCTATGTTGAGATTCTATCCATCGTAATAAACATATTTATGGGTGAATATCTGAAATTTGGTTAACTTCTGACGTAATTTTGAAGTTGGTGTTTTTAGTTAAAAATCAGAACAGTTTATATTCTACGCGGTGGGTATAACGTATACTTTGCTGTATCTAAAAGGGTGCGTTACTTTACTTGATATTTTTAGAGATATTTATGATTTTTTAAAATCAGTTTTCTAGGGACTGACGAGACGTGATAGGGACTGATGCAAAACACGTTTATTATTTCAAATAGCATTTGTTTTTTGCCAAATCACACTAAAACAACAAACTAAAACAACATTTTTTAAATTGGTACCTAATAGGCTCGCGATTGACCACAATCTCACCTCACATGATGTGGTCGACGGTGGAGCACACTTGCCTAGAACCTATTCACTCTAGACTTGAAGACTCCCAGGTGTAGCTTTCCGGAAATACAGACTAAAGCAGGGCATTTCACTCTTTAGCAGTCCGCACGATGAACGTACTGCCAAAACGTTTTGTGCGTATGAGTGGGATATCCACCATGTACAGGAATTAGGTTATGTAACTCCAGCGCACATTCCCCGAAGTACATCTGATAAAAAACAGAGAGGCTAGCGATTCTACACCGATGTTCCAAGCTCTGAAGCTTAGTCTCAACCAGCGCATCGCAGTTGATGAGCCTCTTGGCCCTTCTCTCGATTGACTCAAGTGCTTCGAGCTGGTATTTTGCTGAGCCGTCACAGAGGTGCGAGCAATACTCCATACATGATCGAACTTGCGCTTTGAAAAGGTTGAGCAGCTGTTCCGGTGTGAAATGTTATCGCACCTTCGAAAGAGTACCTAGCTTTTTGGCAGCTGCCTCAATGTATCGACCAAAGTTGAGGGTAGGAGTGAGAGTCACGCCAAGAAGCACTGGTACACCTCGGAAAGCAGGGTTTGGCTGGAATTGGCTTCACTTAGCGGAGAATAGACACGCCTGGGTCTTCTTTGCGTTGGAGTTGACCAAGTTAGCGTCTCCCCAATCGGAGACAGCCTTCAAGGACAAGTCCAAACGCTCAAACATAGCCTCTCGAAGAGACTGGGTCTGTGCTATGCTGGCCTACGGGCCGAATTCGTACCTCTCAACCTGCTGTGTGCTGCATGTAGCGAAGATGCGAATGTTAAGATAGATGTGTGATGTAATGAGAATGGTCAGAATAAAGAATGAATGCATTAGAGGAAGTTTGAAAGTTGCACCAATGAATGAAACATCGAGAAGCGAGCGACTGTCGTGGTATGGACATGTTTTGAGAAAAGATGAGAGTAATGTTGTTAAAAATGTTCTAAGGATGAATGTGGAGGGCTTAGGGTAGGCCTAAGAAAAGATGGATGAACTGCGTGAAAGAGGATATGGCATGACTGAAGAAATGACAGCTGACAGGAAAGTATGGAGGAGAAAGATATGTTGCGCCGACCCCAAATAATTGGGACAAGGGCAGGTAGATGATGATGATTGGTCTGTATTTCCAAAAATCTTTTATTTTTTCTTATGTTATCAGATGAATAGGCTACCCAGTTTCTTCTTGCTCCTTCTGTGCTCACACGGAGTCATGTCTTTTACAAATTTTCTTTGTCGCCTGGCCTTATCTTTAGATATTTTAGTCGTTCCTTTTCTTTGTGATTTTCTAGCAAAACAGGGTCATTTTTTTTTTCCAATAGCTTCTTTGCCTGTTCAGGCTTATTTGCAACTCTCTCTTTCTAGGCGCCAAATTCTATAAGAAACACATTGGTATTATGTTTAAAACCATTAGTCGGACAGTATAACTATCAGTCCCTAGATGCGGCGTCAGGCCCTAGTCACTATTACGACTAGGGCCTGACGGTCTAGGGACTGACGAAACGAAACAAAAGCAAATGAAACTTATTATTTAAAATCGATATCAAAACCAATAGGCGGTTAAAATAACAAGGCAGATAAAACTCATATTTAAAGTAAGTATTGAGATCAATTAGTAATTAAATATCTTTAAAACGACTTACCTAGGGCCTGAGAGCTTGACTGGTTTTGTACACGTTTCCGCAGCAAACTCGGCGACCACACTAATAAAAAAATAGCTGCTGCGGCTTGGCTAGTGTTTGCAACTAACTTCACACAAATACTTTCGTATGGCGTGAGTTATGAGAAAGCCATAAGCTTGGATGCCGCGTATTTTTGAATTTTGTAAATGACTAGGGCCTGATATTTTTTATCGCTTACACTTTTTGACTATAAATAATGTGATTAAACATATTGTTATTATAAATTAAATCGTAATGACAATGTTAGTAATGTAATAGTAAACGAATTTAAATAGCCTTTGATCAGATTATTCTTATAGAATTATAATAACAGTGAAATGAATACCAAATTCGGGAAATGCTTCATGGCTAGGGCCTGATATTTGGGGTAAGAAATGTTTAATTTTGGAATTTTAATTTTTCAAAATTTATTTTTTTGGCCCCAAATTTAAAAGTTTTACATAAAAGTTCTCTTCGCCTGCTAGGGTCCCCGATTTTAGAAGAAGCTTTTGATTCTTTTGTTGAGGAAAAAATACAAAATTTCAATGAAGTTTCGGACCGACTCCTCCAAATTAATATACATTCAGCCTTCACAATTGTTCGGCACTGCCTTTTCGTCCCAAAATTCACACATGCATTACGATCATCACAATTTTTTAAACATTCGGCTCTTTTAGGCAAGATGGACAAAATTATTCAAAATACTTTTTGTAAAATTTTGAATGCAGATTTGAACGACCGAGCCTGGCTCCAAGCTTCTCTACCAGTTCGCTTTGGTGGGCTCGGCGTTCGCAAAATCACTGATGTCAGTCTACCAGCCTTTTTATCTTCGATCCATGGCACAGAAGAATTAACCAGGAAAATCTTATTACCTACACTGGTTAATTCTGAAGTGCCAGGCAAGATCGAAGCTATAAATGCTTGGAAAATGACTTGCCCAAATACTGATCTGCCCACCAATCTATTCTCCCAGAGACAATGGGATGAGCCGCTTTGTAGCACTGTCAGACAGTATTTGTTTAATACATCTGGTAGTGTTGCTGAGCGCGCTCGCCTTATGGCTGTGGGGGAATGGGAGTCTGGTGTCTGGCTGCAGGCTCTTCCGTCGCCCAACATAGGCACTATGTTGGACGACACGACATTCAGAATTGCAGCTTGTCTTCGTTTGGGTGCTCCTTGTGTTTCTCCTCATCGGTGTCACTGTGGAGAAGCAGTTGACAGCCTTGGACATCACGGCCTATCATGCGGCAGGAGCGCAGGACGCATGTCACCGTGTCACGTCATGCACACCTAAATGATATTATCCGTCGGGCTCTTGTCACCGCCGGCGTTCCTGCTGCGCTTGAACCTGCTGGTTTGGTGCGCGACGATGGCAAGAGGCCTGACGGTATGTCTTTGGTGCCTTGGAAGATGGGTAGACCTTTGGTGTGGGATGCAACTTGCGTCGACACCCTCGCGCCTTCTCATCTTCCAAGTACGGCGGGCTGCGCCTGCGCTGCTGCGGCATCAGCGGAGACCCTCAAACGGCGCAAATATAGCAATTTAATTGACAATTATATCTTTGAGCCGTTTGGGGTCGAAACATTAGGTTCGTGGGGTCCGAGCGCACGGTCGCTTTATAAAGAAATCGCAAAGCGACTGGTCGACGCTTCACGTGATCAAAGGGCTGGCTTCTTTCTTGCTCAGAGAATTGGCATTGCCATCCAACGTGGCAATGCCGCCAGCCTTTTGGGTACGTTACCAGTCGACATCGATGGGGAGGAATTCTTCGACACCTAAACTTTTTTAAAAAATTTGTACATACTTAATATTTTCTAAGATAGTTTAATAATAATTCTATATAAATAAAAGTATTATTTTGGAAATAAAGAATATTATGACATACATCAAAATAAGTGACCAAACTAAATGGAGTTTATAGCATTGTTTAGTAGTTTCAAATATTGGATAATATAATATATAATAGTATTGTGAAAATCGATACATACACCAATTTAACCAAATTTCAGAGAATCACCCTTATATTTATAAACATACTACATTTATTTACACATCATACATTATATTTATTTTATTTATAATTATAAATATAAATATATCATAATATGATATATTTATAAACATCATACATTTATTATATACAAAAATAAAATAACAATAAAATACTTAAATCTAACTTAAATGACTAATGTGTCAAATTCTATATTGATTATGTATATTACGATGGATCTCAATATAGACATCGACACATTAGTCTGTAAGTTATATCTAAGTATTTTATTGATATTTTATTGTTGTATGTAAATAAATATAGTACCTATGTTTATACATATAAATATGTTTATATTTATAAACATACTACATACTATATTACTTAATGTTTATAAATATATCATAATATATTATGATATATTTATAAACATCATACACTTATTATACAAAAATAAAATAACAATAAAATACTTAAATCTAACTTAAATGACTAATGTGTCAAATTCTATATTGAGATCCATTGTAATAAACATATTTATATTATAAACATACTACATTTATTTACATACAAAAACAAAATAACAATAAAATACTTAAATATAACTTACAGACTAATGTGTCAATGTCTATATTAAGATCGATCGTAATAATTATATCGCCGCGATGGACCACGGCTTCTCTTCTCATCTAGTCTTCTGTCCCTCGATCGATATGACATTCTATCTCTTAGCCGGGATTCGTGACTCTTGCTTGAGTATTCGCTTTTACGGTCCATCGGTGGAGAACGAGATCGTCTTTCTTTCCTTAACTTGAGACTGCTACGATGCTTAGATAGCAGTGGAGGAGTTTTCGGTGATTTTTCTTTCTTGCTTTTTCTTCTACTGGTGGATGTAGAGATAAATGAAGACGTAGATGCAGACGAGGTTGCAGATGTACTCGTAGATGTGGCAGTAGAAGCAGATGCAGATGCAGCAGGAGACTCAGCTTTTCTCTCCTCTGGTTTAGTATCATGCTGCTCCTTTTGTAGTTGGATGTGTTTCTTAGCTTGATCTGCTCTTCTTAAATCATCTATTTTGGTTTGTAGTTCTTCTGGGTTCACTTTTTTTCTTTTGTACAGCTTCAAAATACTGGTGCAAACTTTTCTAATATCCTCTTCAGTTACTTTGAAAAGTAAAAACCAGTGTGGATTATTAGGCAGCGGTAGACCAATTTTGCGAGCTGACAAATATATGCACGCACAAGCAACAGTTTCAGGCAGGAACCTCATGAACACATCCGTGCGTAACGAGTCGTTCATATAGTTCCAGGCTAGTTGCATTAGCTGATGGTGCTTCTCGTATTGTAGAAACTGCAAGTACACTATAAGAAGCTTGTCGGCTTGTTTCACATGTACGCAGAACCCCAATTGGTGTAGTATCCGCAGTTCAGCTTTGAAGACTTCATTTTTCAACGCCAAGTAGTTTCGGTCTACAATTAATGGACTGATCATCTCCTGTGCTCTGATTTGCTTCATATGATGGAAAACATTGAGCACATCTTGCACCGTCGATGGCTTTTCTTCTACTTTCGACGCCAAGTAGATACTTCCCATAGCCATTATTTCTACAGGGTATCTGATGAATGATTTTGAGTAGTAGAATCGTTGTAAGGAGATTTGTCCAGTCGCCATGACTACTTGAGGCAGCTTGAGCAGGATGCCGGCGGTTTGAATCAGCTCACAGCCCAGGATGCGAAGGTCTGTCTCCGTTTCGATGTCAAGCCCATCAGCTTGTGAAGGAGTTTCTTTTAATACAGATTCAGGCAGCGGTCCATTGTTCAACGTAAGAACAATATTCCTTGTCGGATTCTTTATTAAATTGGCAAGCGTTGGCGCGTTTGCAGCGGGTTGGGTTTTACTAGTTGTAGCAATCATGATGATGACTATCACTAGTTTCCATTTCGCAATATGCCACTATATATACAAAAATTTCGTCCGCAAGTAGCGGGGAGTTAAAGCAGCTATACGCTCTCGTGGGCCAATCACAGCGCGTTGCGATAAGCTCACGTCAGCAGGTAGCCGAGGCTTAACACAGTTTTGCGCTCGTCGCGGGCCCGTCTCATTCGCTCACACGCACTCGGCGACTACGCTTGTATCGTGCAAGTATGTATCGCACAAAAATTTAGCTAAAACATTTTTGTTGCAAATTATTTTTTTCTACATCTTCGGTTTGTCACTATAAGTCATAGTTTCTAAAATAAATAATGAAAATAGATAAAAATGTAGAAACAAATTTTATAGACTGAAGATTTCTTCTTCTTTCTTTCTATTCTTTCTTATTCAGCATGTTTGTTAAAGAGCTTTGATCCTTACGCAATCACAACATCCACCCAATCTACAATCAATACTGAAATACTTTATGAAAAAATACTTTATTAATTGCTGCCATAAAAGTACCTACAGGATGTTACTTTTCGGATTTTAGCCGGTTCGATTACCGAGTGTCGCTAGTGTATTTTTAAAATAAAAAAATAACAGATCGCTATCAATGATACGTTATAATTCAAGTCTAACCAAGATCATTCAAATAAAATAAGTTATATCAAAATCCGTTCTGTAATTCTTGTGTTTATCGTGAACAAACTGACAAGAAATCCAATATATATTTTATGGTCATTGAATTACTACCTACTGACCTAAACGTGAGGTTGCTTTTAAGTCATTGGCTTGTTTTGACCACCCGGGTGCTATAAGTACTCATTACCGTGAATTATTGGAGATAAGGAACATTATGTCGACGGATAAAGGGTAGTGTTAATGGCAGGTAATCACTTATTCACTAATTCATTCCTAGAATATAAAAATGGTTGCACATCAGTAAAAGGCGACGAAGCGATAAAAGTAAAATATGTTTTGCCGACAACGACAACATTGTATATTTAGAGATCAAAGAAACAAGGTATGTACCCACAATACTTTCAATACCAAACTATAAATTTTAAAATGTAAACTTATCGCCGATAAATTAATTTGGTGTTTAATACATACATACATACACATACAAATCACGCCTTTTTCCCATTGGGGTAGGCAAAGACAACATCTTTCCACTTGCTACGATCTTGGCATACTCTTTTCGCTTCTTCAACTTTCATAATTGTTTTCATAATAATTAACCGATTGCTATCAAACATACGCCATATTTTAAACCTTATTTAATTAATAATCTACACTTTAAAAAAAAGGGCATCATTAGGTATTGATCTGTAATTTCCAAGACTGTAGGTTAGCGCAAATAAAACTGATGTATTATTTAATCATTATAATAAGTATACGTTTTAAAGTGTATGGTTTGATATTGAGAGTATATTGTTGGTAAATGCCTTGTTTCTGTGATCTTTTAATAATTATATAATATATAATCGGCAAAGTATATTTTACTTTCATTTTCAATAGCCCCTATCGCTTCTTCGCCTTTTACGACCCTTTTCGCTGATGCGCTACCATTGTTATATTCTAAGAATGAATTAGTGAATAACTAATTACCTGCCATTAACAATACCCTTTATCCGTCGACACTATGTTCCTTATCTCTAATAATTCACAGAAATGAGTAATAATAGCACCCGGGTGGTCCAAGCAAGTCAATAGGTAAAAGAAACAACAGGTTAGGTTTAAAGATATTTATTGTCACAAAGACACCTCTTGAATTTCTTCTATGTGTGGGATACGGAGCGAATTGTTCGCCGTAGAGGTCCGGCTCATCGCGTTCGTAGCGCTCGTAGCGTTCGTAGCACTCGTAGCGTACGTAGCGCTCGTAGCGCTCCCCGCCCGCGGCATCCTCCTAAAAGACAATTACATTGCCACTTACATGAAAACATAATTTACAATAAGATATGCTATTTGTCGTTGAAAATTGCCTGTGGACTTAGCAATGAGATTAACAAATTAATAATGTTCAGTTATGTACAATTATGATGATCGTGACTTTAATATATTGAGAGAGTTACTTTTTCTGATGTTTAGTGGTAACTTATTATGAAGTTAGGTCAGTTGTAATTCAGTGAGGGCAAAGAACACATCTTGTTAAGTTGTGACAAGTAATAAATGGAGATTTTATAATAATGGTCATGTGAAAAGGCGTGATTTGTATGTGTATGTATGTATGTATTAAATCCCTAAGATATTAAATTATCGGCGATAAGTTTACATTTCTAAATTTATAGTTTGGTATTTAAAGTATAATGTTGGTAAATAACTTGTTTCTTTGATCTCTAAATATACAATATTGTCGTTGTCGGCAAAACATATTTTACTGTTATCGCTTCGCCGCCTTTTACGACATCTGACCGGAAATGAAATTAGTGATTAAGTAATTACTTGCCATTAACAATATCCTTAAACCGTCGACACTATGTTCTTTATCTCTACTAATTCACAGTAATGAGTACTAATAGCACCCGGGTGGTCAAAACAAGCCAATGAGTTAAAAGCAACCCCACGTTTAGGTCAGTAGGTAGTAATTCAGTGACCATAAAAATAATATTGGATTTCTTGTCAGTTTGTTCACGATAAACACAAGAATTACAGAACGGATTTTGATATAATTTATTTTATTTGAATGTTCTTGGTTAGACTTGAATTATAACATATCATTGATAGCGATCTGTTAATTTTTTTATTGTAAAAATAGCTACTAAATTTTAGCCGGTTTGGTTACCGAATTCGCTAGTCACTCGGTAATCGAACCGGCTAAAATTCGAAAAGTAACACCCTGTAGGTACTTTTATGGCAGCGATTGATAAAGTATTGATTGAAGATTGGGTGGATGTTGTGATTTCGTAAGGATCAAAGCTCTTTAACAAACATGCTAAATAAGAAAGAAAAGAAAAAAAAAGAAGAAATCTTCAGTCTATAAAATTTGTTTCTACATTTTTATCTATTTTCTATATATATTTTAGGAACTATGACTTATAGTGACAAACCGAAGATGTAGAAAAGAATAATTTTAGCAAAATATTTGTACATACTTGCACGATACAAGCGTAGTCGCCGAGTGCGTGTGTGCGAATGAGACGGGCCCGCGGCGAGCGCAAAACTGTGTTAAGCCTCGGCTACCTGCCGACGTGACCTTATCGCAACGCGCTGTGATTGGCCCACGAGAGCGTATAGCTGCTTTAACTCCCCGCTACTTGCGGACGAAATTTTTGTATATATAGTGGCATATTGCGAAATGGAAACTAGTGATAGTCATCATCATGATTGCTACAACTAGTAAAACTCAACCCGCCGCAAACGCGCTAACGCTTGCCAATTTAATAAGGAATCCGGCAAGGAATATTGTTCTTACGTTAAACAATGGACCGCTGCCTGAATCTGTATTAAAAGAAACTCCTTCACAAGCTGATGGGCTTGACATCGAAACGGAGACGGACCTTCGCATCCTGGGCTGTGAGCTGATTCAAACCGCCGGCATCCTGCTCAAGCTGCCTCAAGTAGTCATGGCAACTGGACAAATCTACTTACAACGATTCTACTACTCAAAACCATTCATCAGATACCCTGTAGAAATAATGGCTATGGGAAGTATCTACTTGGCGTCGAAAATAGAAGAAAAGCCATAAACGGTGTAAGATGTGCTCAATGTTTTCCATCATATGAAGCAAATCAGAGCACAGAAATGATCAGTCCATTAATTGTAGACCGAAACTACTTGGCGTTGAAAAATGAAGTCTTCAAAGCTGAACTGCGGATACTACAGCAATTGGGGTTCTGCGTACATGTGAAACAACCCCACAAGCTTCTTATAGTGTACTTGCAGTTTCTACAACACGAGAAGCACCATCAGCTAATGCAACTAGCCTGGAACTATATGAACGACTCGTTACGCACGGATGTGTTCATGAGATTCCTGCCTGAAACTGTTGCTTGTGCGTGCATATATTTGTCAGCTCGCAAAATTGGTCTACCGCTGCCTAATAATCCACACTGGTTTTTACTTTTCAAAGTAACTGAAGAGGATATTAGAAAAGTTTGCACCATTATTTTGAAGCTGTACAAAAGAAAAAAAGTGAACCCAGAAGAACTACAAACCAAAATAGATCGATTAAGAAGAGCAGATCAAGCTAAGAAACACATCCAACTACAAAAGGAGCAGCATGATACTAAACCAGAGGAGAGAAAAGCTGAGTCTCCTGCTGCATCTGCATCTGCATCTGCTTCTACTTCTGCATCTATGAGTACATCTACTTCCTCATCTGCATCTACGTCTTCATTTACCTCTACATCTACAAGTAGAAGAAATAGCAAGAAAGAAAAATCACCGAAAACTCCTCCAATGCCATCTAAGCGTCGTAGCAGTCTCAAGTTAAGGAAAGAAAGAAGATCTCGTTCTCCGCCGATGGACCGTAAAAGCGAATACTCAAGCAAGAGTCACGAATCCCGGCTAAGAGATAGAATGTCATATCGATCTAGGGACAGAAGACTAGATGAGAAGAGAAGCCGTGGTCCATCGCGCCGGTATAATTATTACGATCGATCTCAATATAGACATTGACACATTAGTCTGTAAGTTAGATTTAAGTATTTTATTGTTCTTTTATTTTTGTATGTAAATAAATGTAGTATGTTTATAAATATAAATATGTTTATTACGATGGATCTCAATATAGACATCGACACATTAGTCTGTAAGTTACATTTAAGTATTTTATTGTTCTTTTATTTTTGTATGTAAGTAGATGTTTTATGTTTAAAAATATAAGTATATTTAAATAAAATGTTTATTACGATCGATCTCAATATAAATATTGACACAAGTTTGTAAGTTATATTTAAGTATATTATTGTTATTTTTATTTCTGTATGCAAATAAATGTTTTATGTTTATTACGATGGATCTCAATATAGACATCGACACATTAGTCTGTAAGTTAGATTTAGGTATTTTATAGTTATTTTATTTTTGTATATGAATAAATGTATTATGTTTACAAAAATAATTATATTATAATTATGTTTATTACGATGGATCTCGATAAAGACGTCGACACATTAGTCTGTAAGTTGTATTTAAGTATTTTATTGTTTTTTTATTGTTGTATGTAAATAAATATAGTATCTTCATAAATATAAACATGTTTATTACAATGGATCTCAATATAGACATCGACACATTTTTTTGATTTGATTTGATTTGATTTAACACATTAGTCTGTAAGTTACATTTAAGTATTTTATTGTTCTTTTATTTTTGTATATAAATGAATGTTTTATATTTATAAATATAAATATATCATAATTATTATGTATAATTACGATTGATCGTCAGACTAATGTGTCGATGTCTATATTGAGATCCATTGTAATAAACATATTTATATTTATAAACATACTACATTTATTTACACATCATACATTATATTTATTTTATTTATAATTATAAATATAAATATATCATAATATGATATATTTATAAACATCATACATTTATTATATACAAAAATAAAAGAACAATAAAATACTTAAATCTAACTTACAGACTAATGTGTCAATGTCTACATTGAGATCGATCGTAATAATTATACCGCCGCGATGGACCACGGCTTCTCTTCTCATCTAGTCTTCTGTCCCTCGATCGATATGACATTCTATCTCTTGGCCGGGATTCGTGACTCTTGCTTGAGTATTCGCTTTTACGGTCCATCGGTGGAGAACGAGATCTTCTTTCTTTCCTTAACTTGAGACTGCTACGATGTTTAGATAGCAGTGGAGGAGTTTTCGGTGATTTTTCTTTCTTGCTATTTCTTCTACTGGTGGATGTAGAGATAAATGAAGATGTAGATGCAGATGAGGAAGTAGATGTACTCGTAGATGCAGAAGTAGAAGCAGATGCAGATGCAGCAGGAGACTCAGCTTTTTTCTCCTCTGGTTTAGTATCATGCTGCTCCTTTTGTAGTTGGATGTGTTTCTTAGCTTGATCTGCTCTTCTTAAACCATCTATTTTGGTTTGTAGTTCTTCTGGGTTCATATTTTTTCTTTTGTACAGCTTCAAAATACTGGTGCAAACTTTTCTAATATCCTCTTCAGTTACTTTGAAAAGTAAAAACCAGTGTGGATTATTAGGCAGCGGTAGACCAATTTTGCGAGCTGACAAATATATGCACGCACAAGCAACAGTTTCAGGCAGGAATCTCATGAACACATCCGTGCGTAACGAGTCGTTCATATAGTTCCAGGCTAGTTGCATTAGCTGATGGTGCTTCTCGTGTTGTAGAAACTGCAAGTACACTATAAGAAGCTTGTGGGGTTGTTTCACATGTACGCAGAACCCCAATTGCTGTAGTATCCGCAGTTCAGCTTTGAAGACTTCATTTTTCAACGCCAAGTAGTTTCGGTCTACAATTAATGGACTGATCATCTTCTGTGCTCTGATTTGCTTCATATGATGGAAAACATTGAGCACATCTTGCACCGTCGATGGCTTTTCTTCTACTTTCGACGCCAAGTAGATACTTCCCATAGCCATTATTTCTACAGGGTATCTGATGAATGATTTGGAGTAGTAGAATCGTTGTAAGTAGATTTGTCCAGTCGCCATGACTACTTGAGGCAGCTTGAGCAGGATGCCAGCGGTGTGAATAAGCTCACAGCCCAGGATGCGAAGGTCTGTCTCCGTTTCGATGTCAAGCCCATCAGCTTGTGAAGGAGTTTCTTTTAATACAGATTCAGGCAGCGGTCCATTATTTAACGTAAGAACAATATTCCTTGCCGGATTCCTTATTAAATTGGCCAGCGTTAGCGCGTTTGCGGCGGGTTGGGTTTTACTACTTGTAGCAATCATGATGATGACTATCACTAGTTTTCATTTCGCAATATGCCACTATATATACAAAAATTTCGTCCGCAAGTAGCGGGGAGTTAAAGCAGCTATTCGCTCTCGTGGGCCAATCACAGCGCGTTGCGATAAGGTCACGTCAGCAGGTAGCCGAGGCTTAACGCAGTTTTGCGCTCGCCGCGGGCCCGTCTCATTCGCACACACGCACTCGGCGACTACGCTTGTATCGTGCAAGTATGTATCGCACAAAAATTTTGCTAAAACATTTTTGTTGCAAATTTTTTTTTCTACATCTTCGGTTTGTCATTATAAGTCATAGTTTCTAAAATAAATAATGAAAATAGATAAAAATGTAGGAACAAATTTTATAGACTGAAGATTTCTTCTTCTTCCTTTCTATTCTTTCTTATTTAGCATGTTTGTTAAAGAGCTTTGATCCTTACGCAATCACAACATCCACCCAATCTACAATCAATACTGAAATACTTTATGAAAAAATACTTTATTAATTGCTGCCATAAAAGTACCTACAGGATGTTACTTTTCGGATTTTAGCCGGTTCGATTACCGAGTGTCGCTAGTGTATTTTTAAAATAAAAAAATAACAGATCGCTATCAATGATACGTTATAATTCAAGTCTAACCAAGATCATTCAAATAAAATAAATTATATCAAAATCCGTTCTGTAATTCTTGTGTTTATCGTGAACAAACTAACAAGAAATCCAATATATATTTTTATGGTCACTGAATTACTACCTACTGACCTAAACGTGGGGTTGCTTTTAACTCATTGGCTTGTTTTGACCACCCGGGTGCTATAAGTACTCATTACCGTGAATTATTGGAGATAAGGAACATTATGTTGACGGATAAAGGGTAGTGTTAATGGCAGGTAATCACTTATTCACTAATTCATTCCTAGAATATAACAATGGTAGCGCATCAGTAAAAGGCGACGAAGCGATAAAAGTAAAATATGTTTTGCCGACAACGACAACATTGTATATTTAGAGATCAAAGAAACAAGGTATGTACAAACAATACTTTCAATACGAAACTATAAATTTCAAAATGTAAACTTATCGCCGATAAACTAATTTGGTATTTAATACATAAATACATACACATACAAATCACGCCTTTTTCCCATTGGGGTAGGCAAAGACAACATCTTTCCACTTGCTACGATCTTGGCATACTCTTTTCGCTTCTTCAACTTTCATAATTGTTTTCATAATAATTAACCGATTGCTATCAAACAATTACGCCATATTTTAAGTCTTATTTAATTAATAATCTACACTTTAAAAAAAGGGCATCATTAGGTAATGACCTGTAATTTCCAAGATTGTAGGTTAGCGCAAATAAAACTGATGTATTATTTAATCATTATAATAAGTACACGTTTGAAAATGTATGGTTTGATATTGAGAGTATATTGTTGGTAAATGCCTTGTTTCTGTGATCTTTTAATAATTATATAATATATAATCGGCAAAGTATATTTTACTTTCATTTTCAATAGCCCCTATCGCTTCGTCGCCTTTTACGACCCTTTTCGCTGATGCGCTACCATTGTTATATTCTAGGAATGAATTAGTGAATAACTAATTACCTGCCATTAACAATACCCTTTATCCGTCGACACTATGTTCCTTATCTCTAATAATTCACAGAAATGAGTAATAATAGCACCCGGGTGGTCCAAGCAAGCCAATAGGTAAAAGAAACAACAGGTTAGGCTTAAAGATATTTATTATCAAAAAGACAATTCCTCTTGAAGTTCTTGGATGTCTGGGATACGGAGCGAATTGTTCGCCGTATAGGTCCGGTTCATGGCGTTCGTAGCGCTCGTAGCCTTCGTAGCGCTCGTAGCGTTCGTAGCGCTTGTAGCGCTCCCCGCCCGCGGCCTCCTCCTAAAAGACAATTATTACATTGCCACTTACATGAAAACATAATTTATAGTAGATATGCTATTTGTCGTTGAAAATTGCCTGTGGACTTAGCAGTGAGATTAACAAATTAATAATGTTCAGTTATGTACAATGATGATCGTGACTTAAATATATTGAGAGAGTTACTTTTTCTGATGTTTAGTTGCAATTCAGTGAGGGCAAAGAACACATCTTGTTAAGTTGTGACAAGTAATAAATGGAGATTTTATAATTATGGTCATGTGAAAAGGCGTGATTTGTATGTGTATGTATGTATGTATTAAATCCCTAAGATATTAAATTATCGGCGAAAAGTTTACATTTCTAAATTTATAGTTTGGTATTGAAAGTATAATGTTTGTAAATAACTTGTTTCTTTGATCTCTAAATATACAATATTGTCATTGTCGGCAAAACTTATTTTACTGTTATCGCTTCGCCGCCTTTTATGACATCTGACCGGGAATGAATTAGTGATTAAGTAATTACTTGCCATTAACAATATCCTTAAACCGTCGACACTATGTTCTTTATCTCTACTAATTCACAGTAATGAGTACTAATAGCACCCGGGTGGTCAAAACAAGCCAATGACTTAAAAGCAACCCCATGTTTAGGTCAGTAGGTAGTAATTCAGTGACCATAAAAATAATATTGGATTTCTTGTCAGTTTGTTCACGGTAAACACAAGAATTACAGAACAGATTTTGATATAATTTATTTTATTTGAATGATCTTGGTTAGATTTGAATTATAACATATCATTGATAGCGATCTGTTAATTTTTTTATTGTAAAAATAGCTACTAAATTTTAGCCGGTTTGGTTACCGAATTCGCTAGTCACTCGGTAATCGAACCGGCTAAAATTCGAAAAGTAACACCCTGTAGGTACTTTTATGGCAGCGATTGATGAAGTATTGATTGTAGATTGGGTGGATGTCGTGATTTCGTAAGGATCAAAGCTCTTTAACAAACATGCTAAATAAGAAAGAAAAGAAAGAAAAAAGAAGAAATCTTCAGTCTATAAAATTTGTTTCTACATTTTTATCTATTTTCTATATTTATTTTAGGAACTATAACTTATAGTGACAAACCGAAGATGTAGAAAAAAATTATTTTAGCAAAATTTTTGTACATACTTGCACGATACAAGCGTAGTCGCCGAGTGCGTGTGTGCGAATGAGACGGGCCCGCGGCGAGCGCAAAACTGTGTTAAGCCTCGGCTACCTGCCGACGTGACCTTATCGCAACGCGCTGTGATTGGCCCACGAGAGCGTATAGCTGCTTTAACTCCCCGCTACTTGCGGACGAAATGTTTGTATATATAGTGGCATATTGCGAAATAGAAACTAGTGATAGTCATCATCATGATTGCTACAACTAGTAAAACCCAACCCGCCGCAAACGCGCTAACGCTTGCCAATTTAATAAAGAATCCAGCAAGGAATATTGTTCTTACGTTAAACAATGGACCGCTGCCTGAATCTGTATTAAAAGAAACTCCTTCACAAGCTGATGGGCTTGACATCGAAACGGAGACGGACCTTCGCATCCTGGGCTGTGAGCTGATTCAAACCGCCGGCATCCTGCTCAAGCTGCCTCAAGTAGTCATGGCAACTGGACAAATCTACTTACAACGATTCTACTACTCAAAATCATTCATCAGATACCCTGTAGAAATAATGGCTATGGGAAGTATCTACTTGGCGTCGAAAATAGAAGAAAAGCCATCGACGGTGCAAGATGTGCTCAATGTTTTCCATCATATGAAGCAAATCAGAGCACAGAAGATGATCAGTCCATTAATTGTAGACCGAAACTACTTGGCGTTGAAAAATGAAGTCTTCAAAGCTGAACTGCGGATACTACAGCAATTGGGGTTCTGCGTACATGTGAAACAACCCCACAAGCTTCTTATAGTGTACTTGCAGTTTCTACAACACGAGAAGCACCATCAGCTAATGCAACTAGCCTGGAACTATATGAACGACTCGCTACGCACGGATGTGTTCATGAGGTTCCTGCCTGAAACTGTTGCTTGTGCGTGCATATATTTGTCAGCTCGCAAAATTGGTCTACCGCTGCCTAATAATCCACACTGGTTTTTACTTTTCAAAGTAACTGAAGAGGATATTAGAAAAGTTTGCACCAGTATTTTGAAGCTGTACAAAAGAAAAAAAGTGAACCCAGAAGAACTACAAACCAAAATAGATGGATTAAGAAGAGCAGATCAAGCTAAGAAACACATCCAACTACAAAAGGAGCAGCATGATACTAAACCAGAGGAGAGAAAAGCTGAGTCTCCTGCTGCATCTGCATCTGCTTCTACTTCTACTTCTGCATCTACGAGTACATCTACTTCCTCATCTGCATCTACGTCTTCATTTACCTCTACATCTACAAGTAGAAGAAATAGCAAGAAAGAAAAATCACCGAAAACTCCTCCACTGCCATCTAAGCGTCGTAGCAGTCTCAAGTTAAGGAAAGAAAGAAGATCTCGTTCTCCGCCGATGGACCGTAAAAGCGAATACTCAAGCAAGAGTCACGAATCCCGGCTAAGAGATAGAATGTCATATCGATCGAGGGACAGAAGACTAGATGAGAAGAGAAGCCGTTGTCCATCGCGCCGGTATAATTATTACGATCGATCTCAATATAGACATTGACACATTAGTCTGTAAGTTAGATTTAAGTATTTTATTGTTCTTTTATTTTTGTATGTAAACAAATGTAGTATGTTTATAAATATAAATATGTTTATTACGATGGATCTCAATACAGACATCGACACATTAGTCTGTAAGTTACATTTAAGTATTTTATTGTTCTTTTAATTTTGTATGTAAGTAGATTTTTTATGTTTAAAAATATAAGTATATTTAAATAAAATGTTTATTACGATCGATCTCAATATAAATATTGACACAAGTTTGTAAGTTATATTTAAGTATATTATTGTTCACTTTATTTTAAATATAGACATATAAATTACATTTTTAAATATATAAAAAAAAATATACATTTAAAAATATAAAAAATAGTACCCCACCGGCATCGGGTACAGGGACCAAGCTACCGGTGGTTAGGGCTCCAGAGAAAGGAACCTCCTCACTATACGTGCCGTGTCGAGGAGTACTGCCTTCTGCATCAGTCCCTTAACCCAGCCACCCAACGTGAGCCTCTTTAGGTGTTGGTCGAGGCTCTTGGCAATCAGTCCGTGGACTGATACAACTATCGGGACAATGATCGCCGAATCCACATCCCACATGTCAACAACCTCATGAGCTAAATCCAAATACTTAATTTGTTTATCTTTTTCATTTATTGTTATTTTTATTTCTGTATGCAAAAAAATGTTTTATGTTTATTACGATGGATCTCAATATAGACATCGACACATTAGTTAGTTAGATTTAGGTATTTTATAGTTATTTTATTTTTGTATATGAATAAATGTATTATGTTTACAAAAATAATTATATTATAATTATGTTTATTACGATGGATCTCGATAAAGACGTCGACACATTAGTCTGTAAGTTGTATTTAAGTATTTTTTTTGTTCTTTTATTGTTGTATGTAAATAAATATAGTATCTTCATAAATATAAACATGTTTATTACAATGGAATAGACATAGACACATTTTTTTGATTTGATTTGACACATTAGTCTGTAAGTTACATTTAAGTATTTTATTGTTCTTTTATTTTTGTATATAAATGAATGTATTATATTTATAAATATAAATATATCATAATTATTATGCATAATTACGATTGATCGTCAGACTAATGTGTCGATGTCTGTATTGAGATCCATTGTAATAAACATATTTATATTTATAAGTATACTATATTTATTTACATATAACAATAAAAGATCAATAAAATACTTAGATATAACTTACAGACTAATGTGTCGATGTCTGTATTGAGATCCATCGTAATAAACATATTTATATTTATAAACATACTACATTTATTTACACATCATACATTATATTTATTTTATTTATAATTATAAATATAAATATATCATAATATGATATATTTATAAACATCATACATTTATTATATACAAAAATAAAATAACAATAAAATACTTAAATCTAACTTAAATGACTAATGTGTCAAATTCTATATTGATTATGTATATTACGATGGATCTCAATAAAGACATCGACACATTAGTCTGTAAGTTATATCTAAGTATTTTATTGATCTTTTATTGTTGTATGTAAATAAATATAGTACCTATGTTTATACATATAAATATGTTTATATTTATAAACATACTACATACTATATTACTTAATGTTTATAAATATATCATAATATATTATGATATATTTATAAACATCATACACTTATTATACAAAAATAAAATAACAATAAAATACTTAAATCTAACTTACAGACTAATGTGTCAATTTCTATATTGAGATCCATTGTAATAAACATATTTATATTATAAACATACTACATTTATTTACATACAAAAACAAAATAACAATAAGATACTTAAATATAACTTACAGACTAATGTGTCAATGTCTACATTGAGATCGATCGTAATAATTATACCGCCGCGATGGACCACGGCTTCTCTTCTCTAGATGAGAAGAGATAAATGAAGATGTAGATGCAGATGAGGAAGTAGATGTACTCGTAGATGCAGAAGTAGAAGCAGATGCAGATGCAGCAGGAGACTCAGCTTTTCTCTCCTCTGGTTTAGTATCATGCTGCTCCTTTTCTAGTTGGATGTGTTTCTTAGCTTGATCTGCTCTTCTTAATCCATCTATTTTGGTTTGTAGTTCTTCTGGGTTCACTTTTTTTCTTTTGTACAGATTCAAAATACTGGTGCAAACTTTTTTAATATCCTCTTCAGTTACTTTGAAAAGTAAAAACCAGTGTGGATTATTAGGCAGCGGTAGACCAATTTTGCGAGCTGACAAATATATGCACGCACAAGCAACAGTTTCAGGCAGGAATCTCATGAACACATCCGTGCGTAACGAGTCGTTCATATAGTTCCAGGCTAGTTGCATTAGCTGATGGTGCTTCTCGTATTGTAGAAACTGCAAGTACACTATAAGAAGCTTGTGGGGTTGTTTCACATGTACGCAAAATCCCAATTGCTGAGTAGTATCCGCAGTTCAGCTTTGGAGACTTCATTTTTCAACGCCAAGTAGTTTCGGTCTACAATTAATGGACTGATCATCTTCTGTGCTCTGATTTGCTTCATATGATGGAAAACATTGAGCACATCTTGCACCGTCGATGGCTTTTCTTCTACTTTCGACGCCAAGTAGATACTTCCCATAGCCATTATTTCTACAGGGTATCTGATGAATGATTTGGAGTAGTAGAATCGTTGTAAGTAAATTTGTCCAGTCGCCATGACTACTTGAGGCAGCTTGAGCAGGATGCCGGCGGTTTGAATAAGCTCACAGCCCAGGATGCGAAGGTTTGTCTCCGTTTCGATGTCAAGCCCATCAGCTTGTGAAGGAGTTTCTTTTAATACAGATTCAGGCAGCGGTCCATTGTTTAAAGTAAGAACAATATTCCTTGCCGGATTCTTTATTAAATTGGCAAGCGTTAGCGCGTTTGCGGCGGGTTGGGTTTTACTAGTTGTAGCAATCATGATGATGACTATCACTAGTTTCCATTTCACAATATGCCACTATATATACAAACATTTCGTCCGCAAGTAGCGGGGAGTTAAAGCAGCTATACGCTCTCGTGGGCCAATCACAGCGCGTTGTGATAAGGTCACGTCGGCAGGTAGCCGAGGCTTAACACAGTTTTGCGCTCGCCGCGGGCCCGTCTCATTCGCACACACGCACTCAGTGACTACGCTTGTATCATGCAAGTATGTACCTATCGCACAAAAATTTTGCTAAAACATTTTTGTTGCAAATTTTTTTTTTCTATATCTTCGGTTTGTCAGTATAAGTCATAGTTCCTAAAATAAATAATGAAAATAGATAAAAATGTAGGAACAAATTTTATAGACTGAAGATTTCTTCTTCTTTCTTTCTATTCTTTCTTATTTAGCATGTTTGTTAAAGAGCTTTAATCCTTACGCAATCACAACATCCACCCAATCTACAATCAATACTTTATCAATTGCTGCCATAAAAGTACCTACAGGGTGTTACTTTTCGGATTTTAGCCGGTTCGATTACCGAGTGTCGTTAGTGTATTTTTACAATAAAATAAGCTTAATTATTAGAAAAACAAAAAACCCGACTGCAAAGTAAAAAACCATACAACTGAAAAGCAAAAAACAAGCTCTACATATCTTTTGTGACTTTCTTTAGCTACTTACTGTTTTACTCTGTCTTCTTTAGCTATTTGTAGGTAGGCACCCTCTTTTCCCCTTAACGACTTGCAGAGCCTAAATTTAATATCTATTTCATTAATCACACCACATTACTAACAGTTTTACTGTTGTGAGTTTTATAAATACGTATGATAAATTTGTAAATTATTACATAAATTATGTGCATATTACTATGAATGTTGATAAAATATTACTAGCGGGAACAGTACATTAGGGGCAACATCCTCCTTTCAACTTTTCCTTGCCCCCGCAGTGCGTCGAAGTCAACGGTTGAGGGCTCAATCCGTACACCCACCCCTGATTCATTGCCTCGGATGGTAGAGTCATCGAACTCAACAAATACTGCTTGCGGTAGCTCTCCCACCTCTAATTGATCTCTTCGAAGAACAGCCCACTCAATTTTCCTGATCACGCCCATTGCGCCGTTTACCAAACCCTGATTCACGTTAACATTCCGGCGTAGCATTACTCGTGATCCAATTCTAATCAGTATTGTCCCAAGAATACCCCCTGTCTTATTGGGGTCATCGGATATAAACTCTTTGAGTGGACTCTGACCGTAGGTTTTCGCCTCAAAAGAAATGTCAACAGCGTTAACACCATATAGTTCTAGTTTTAGCTAACTTCTCACACATAGTGGAATTATAAGTATCAACTTGTCTTGTTGTTGGTTATATTCTCACTGCTTCTACATCGGCAAATTGATCAATTAGTGGGGTCCTGCGAGTGTCAAGGATTTCAAGTTGATCCATTGTCAATTCACCAACGCGAATATTGTTCAGGATATCTACAAACGTATTATCTCCTGCCTGTCTCATGTTTTGTGGCAACTCACAGAAATGAAACAATTGCCAGAGATTTGTTTCACCGATTACATTCATTGGTTGTAGAAAGTAACAAGCACCACCTGTAATTTTGGAGACTGGCGGTAACTGCATAAGATCCCCGAACAATATGACATTTATGCCCCCGAAAAAGTTCTCATTTTGTTTTAATTGCTGTAGCCGAAGGTGAATATTTCTCAGAGTTGTATAGGGTACCATGGATATTTCATCAACTATTAGCCAATTAATTGATCTCCATTTTTGTCGTTCCCTTTGCAGCCTTTCCCCTGTGAGCGGTCGTAACATTTCAACTCGTCCTTTTTCAATAGGCAAGGCAAAAGTTGAATGAAGGGTTTTCCCACCAATAAGCCTAGCTGCTACTCCTGTGGGCGCTGTAACCTCTATGCTTTTATCTTTAAGCGGTGGATTTGCTCAGTGATAATTTTTAAAGTAAATGTTTTACCAGCCCCACCAGTTACAAAAATTAATAAGGGTTCTGAGTTTGTTACATCCAATATTTTTTTAGATATTTTTTGAAACAGCTGGTGCTGGCTCACATTTAGTGATTCAACAGCTGTTTCAAATTGAAAGTCTGGCATTCTTATTTCATTGTCTTCAAATTCGTCAATTGAAACTTGACCATCATCTAGAAGACAATCAATAGGCTGGTGAAGAGCATTTTCATCTTCATTTTGTCTTTCTGACACTCCAACTGCTAAGTTTTCAGCCCCCAGAATTGCTGCTTGTATTTCAGTTTCAACTCGTGCCATGGTTTCGGCATCGAATCCATCTTGCAATGGACGTAGACGATCCCTTTTAGCCCAGAAAACTTCTTTAGCGGAATCAAATCCATCTAACAGTTCTTCTTCAACCCGGAATGGCACGTGAGTTACTATCAACGAATAATAGTATGCTTCTGGATCTGAAGCTAATGTAAAATAACGTGTGCGCCTCCTCATCCTACCTGTGTTGTCTAACAAGGTTATGTATTGTCCTGTATTTGCGTTGTCATCATGATGATCGTTTTCAGAAGCATCAATATCTTGATAATCTTCATCATCATAATTTATTCTGGTAGAAACTACATCATACCAGATAGCAAATTCACCTAGGCTTAGATACTCGAGTGAATGAGGTCTGTGAACATACCTGTTAAAAATATTTTTGCATGGCTCGAAATGCTCAGTATCAAACCTAAGAATTCGATATCTTTGTTCTGGAATGCAAGTGTTCACAAATACACATTTACGCGAGCTGTCTCTGAGTTATAAATGGCACAAACGGAATGCGCATTCATTGGCAGAAACTTCTCGATGAGTTAAGATTGCATTTTGTATAGAAAAAATTAGTCTTCCTGAATTGCATTCACCGCGTTCTCTTATAGTCTGTACAGCCTGCTTAATAGACCTACACACTTTGTAAGATCTTAAAATTTCATCTGACGCCATCTATGTTTTGTTTAGCAGCGACGCTTGCCGCGATGCTTGCGAGACCGTGGTGGTTTCGCGTTGGTTGCCGCAGGATGGCGCTAGTATAAATCGATGTTGTTTCATAGATTATATATAGGTTTGTGGTAGCAATTTCTAGTTCAACGTCAAATATGACAGTACTGACATTCTGTCGAGTGCCAACTGTTTTCTATAAAGTGATCAGCTGTGAGAGGTATCGAAAATAACCCATATATGTTAAATAGTGGTTAATTCTAGACGTTTCTCAGTTTGCGTCTATATAAGGCAAGATCGCAGCACCCGAGGGCATATCCTCAGTCTTCAGTTCTTGTGGTAACTCCTGCAAACTGTTTTGTTACTTAACGTTTTCTCTGTGTTCGAGAAGTATCTGTTATAAGTTAAAGTTAGATTCAGTGCATTTCCCAACTATTGGTAAGTTTGCTCATGTACTTCTGCGCCGCTAGTCTTTGCTTAGTTTAGTTAAGATGATTCTCATCATATAATTTTGTCTGAAGGGCTCATAGTTCGGGGAAAGAACTGCACGGCCTGTGTCTGGCGGTCGAAGTGAATCCACTTACCATCGGGTCTGCGGTGGCGGCCCAAGTATCAGCAAGGGTGTTTTCCCGTCATCTCGCAAGGCATCCGAGTGGGCAGACAACCGTTTAGCCTTCCATCCACGATCCAGGACACCTAGGTCACGTATAGATACTAATTTTGACTTTTCGCATATACCCTCATTTGATTTTTTTTGTTGAACCCTGAAGTTCAACCAATAACTTAAGGAGTACTTTGTCTACTAGAACCGGAAGAGACTTCGCCCCAAGGGGCGAAGTCTCTTCCGGTTCTAATCTTAAGAAGACTATTATATTCCTGAGCAACTTTCTCTGTATATTTATTGTATTTTAATATAAAATTAATTTGGAGGCAATAGAAAAGAGTCGTTTCTTTGAAGTGTCCCCTTACCTCTCACACACATAGCCGTACCATACCTGAACCCCTCTGAGTCAAGGCGCCCTGGGATTGAGCTTGTGTTCCTGCCGCTGGGTAAGCCGGTGAGTATCCTTTTATCACAAGGTAATCTGCATGCAGCGTAATTTTGTTGGAATGAATCTTGACAATCTGCGAGTCGACGCCAATAACATTGATTGGACCTCGCTAGTTACATCGGAATCCGTGGACGAGCAGGTTGTCATATTTAATTCCAACCTCATCCAGCTTTATGATAGGCACGCTCCTATTCGAGCAATAAAAATTAAACATCCACCATCACCATGGCTGACAGATGAGGTTAAATTACTTATCTCCAAAAAAGCTGCTGCTAAATTTCGCTACAAAATTAGACCTAGTGAAGCTAACTGGCTAAAGTATGTGTCCGTTCGTAATCACTGCAATAAGGTGTGTAGGAATTTACAACGCCAGTATATCCATAAGTCGGTACAGAACGGTGACCCATCAAAGGTCTGGAAATTTCTTAAAACCCTGGGAGTTGGAAAAGCACATAATGATACGATTCCAAGAGATTTAGATACTGATATACTTAATCAGCATTTCACTGCCGTGTCCAACTTTGATGAGACTACCAAGGCGCAGACTATTAATTATCTTTCATCGCTTCCAACTCCTAACCACTCACCATTTGTCTTTGATCTTTTTACCGCTTGTGATGTTAAGAAGAGCATCGTGGCTATAACGTCCAAAGCAGTGGGTAGTGACTGTATTAGCCGGAACATGATTATTCCCATTCTTGATGAAATCCTTCCAATCATTTGTCATATATTAAACCATTCCATACTGAGTGGTTCTTTTCCAACTTTATGGAAAGATGCTTTAATTACTCCTTTGCCTAAAAAATCCAAACCCTTGTTATTGACTGATTACCGCCCAATATCAATATTACCTTTTTTATCTAAAGTTCTCGAACGCCTCGTCAATAACCAACTGAGTGCGTATATCTCTAAACATAATCTACTGAATACTTACCAATCAGGTTTTCGGCCTGGACATAGTACAGTCACTGCCTTAGTGAATATCACAGATGACATTAGGTCTGGTATGGAAAGCGGAAAGCTAACTGTTCTTTGTTTACTAGACTTCAGTAACGCTTTCAATACGGTGGACTTTGATATTCTGCTGCAGGTACTCCGCTCTCTTAACATATCTCCAACGGTAATAGATTGGTTTCGTAGTTACCTGTGTGGCCGCCGACAGCGTATACGTGTCGAAGACGATTTCTCGCATTGGTGTAGCACTAGTGTCGGTGTGCCCCAGGGCGGCGTTCTTTCTCCTTTACTCTTCTCAATTTTTATAAATTCCATCTCCAATGAACTCTGTTCTTCCTACCACCTTTATGCAGATGATCTCCAAATCTACTCACAGGCACCCGTGGCTTCGCTAACGGAGGCAATAGGCTTGATTAATAATGATCTGGATCGGATAAGTTCCTGGAGTAGATCTTATGGGCTAAAAGTAAATCCATCAAAAACGCAAGTGGTTGTGGTTGGCAGTTCCAGAGGTTTGACAAAAATAGACCTGACGCAGACTCCCCCGGTTATATTCGATGGCACAACGATTCCTGTTAGCAATCAGGTTAAAAATTTAGGCATAATTATTGATTCCAACCTGTCTTGGGGCCCGCAACTGCAGGAGGTTAGCAGAAAGGTCTTCGCCTCTGCTGGATCAATTAGAAGGCTACAACACTTACTGCCAGCTGCCACAAAAGTTGCCCTCGCAAACTCTCTGCTTCTTTCGATCTTGGATTATGCGGATGCTAGTTACCTGGATCTGACAGAGAACCAACTGGACAAACTTGAACGTCTTCAAAACATTTGCATACGTTTTATATTTGGCCTGCGCAAATTTGATCATGTATCTCAGTTTCGTTCTCAACTAAATTGGTTGCCCATAAGGTCTCGCCGGAACACACATATTCTTTCCCTGCTGTACAAGATTCTGTTTAGCCCTACAACTCCTTCTTACTTAAAGGAACGCTTTCAGTTTCTTACTGACACGCATGAGAGATGTTTGAGGTCATCAGTGAGACTAGTGTTGAAGATGCCAAAGCATTCAACAGGTTTCTTGGACAATTCCTTTACTGTCACAGCTGTTAGATTATGGAATAGGTTACCAGTTGAGATAAGACGAGCTGAGACGATAGCTAAGTTTAATCGATTGGTTAAGGAACATTACTTGTCTAGTTTAACGTAGATATATTTTTATTATATTTATATTATAGGTAATATATTTGTTATAATATGTATGTATTCAAGTATGTATTCAGGTATGTGTTCTTATAATTATGTATTTATTTAAGTATGTATATAAAAGTAGGTATATGTACGTCATCAAACACCGAGCACTCCAACCAATATTTCCATCCAAAGGTTGCCTGGCAGAAATTGCGTTAAGCGATAAGGCCGCCCTTTGTACTGCTGTTTTTTTTTTTCTAATTTCTGTATCCAGAATTTTGTAATCGGCGTACAATAAAGCATATAATAAATAAATAAATAAATAAATAATAGGTTACAATAATACTGTTTCATTGTTCATGGTTTTAATTAATTATTTGGAATACTAACTAAAGCCACGTGCTATTTTTATACCCTAGACTGTAATACTTTCGCAAACAATTGTGTACCGAATAAGCTTTGTATATTTTGGAAATTTCCGATGCCATTGAAAGACTGAGAAAGAATTAGTGAATAAACAATTACCTGTTGTTAACAATAGCCCTTATCTGTCTTATCTAGACCTAGTGCTTTATCTCTAAATAATTACTGTGATGAATAGCACCCGGGTGGTCAAAGCAAGCCAATAAGTTAAAAGCAAACACAGTTTGGGTCAGTTGCAATTCAGTGCCGGCACGGTACACATCTTGTCAAGTGGTTGTGGCAAGTGATAAGTTGTGGAGTGGACTATAGTTTTAGTGATCTAAAACAGTGAACGATGGAGCTCACATTACTAGGTATGTATTTTAATTTTTATAATATTTATATGGTATTACTATCTAATATTATGTGGTCACGTTTAGTTATTTCGAACTCTTTTCGGGATCATCTTTTTTAATTTATTTTATTTATTTATTTTATGTATTTTATTATTTTAAGACAACTTTACTAACATTCTATGGAGTTGTTTCCCAAATAAATGATAATCGTAAATGATTTGAATTTGAATTTATTCCAAAGTGGATTACTTGGCTTCAAGAAAGAGCTCGCAGAATAAGCAAGCTGAAGTGGCAATGGACTGGCTTCATCTGTCAAAGGACGGATGGGCGTTAGAACAAACGAATCCTATAGAGAAGACCGCGAGCCAGCAAACGGAAGGTGGGACACCCTCAGCCAGTTGGACCGACGACTTGAAAACGGTAGCTGGGATGGACTGGATGCAGAAGGCGGAGAATCGAGTGGTCGGGAAACGCCTATGTCCAGCAATGACTAATTGATAGATTGATATAATAAATATAATTTTGTAACGTTTGATAATTGTTTACTGTGTTTACAATTTTTGAGTACAATAAAGAATTAAGAATTAAGAATTTGTTTTCATGTCTAACTAGCCGTAACATCCGCACAGTCATGTGTTGGACTACATAACATTTTAAACTTTTTTCGGGTGATAATTTTTATTCCATAGTGAATAAGTAGGTCACAAGGTATGTATTTTAATACTTTCGAACATAACATATTTTACTTTTCATTACCAATAGCACCTATCATTTAGTTATCTTTTGCGACACGTAACACTAATGACGTCCCAACATTGTTATTTTCCGGAAATGAATTAGTGCAAAGTGATTGCCTGTTATAAACAACACCCATAATCCATCGAGACTATATTCTTTATCTCTAATAATTCCCGGTAATGAGTACTAATTAGCACCCGGGTGGTCAAAACAAGCCAATGAGATAAACATAACCACAGGTTTAGGTCAGTCGTGATTCAGTAACGGCAAGCAACACATCTTGTTAAGCTGTTGTGGCAAGTGTTAAGTGTTTTATACAGTTTTGGTGCTCAAAAATATCGTATAGTGTCGACAGTTTATGTGAATAAATAAATTGAAATCGATGTAAATTGATTCCCAAAAAAAAAAAAAATTTAATTAATTGGAATGAACCGAATTAAGTCCGTAGTAGTATAAGTGGAAAGATCCACAGGTTTAGATTCAGTGACGGCAAGGAATACACCTTGTGAAGTGGTTGTGAACAGTGATATGTGTGAATTTGTGTAGACTTTGTATTTGTGCCCTAAAATATCTTAAAATGGCGCTCACATTACAAGGTATGTGTTTTATTTCTTATGATATTTATACTGCATAATACTTTGAAACTTTTATGCCCATTATTTTTTATTGCAAAGTGGATTATTTGGCTACAAGGTATGTATCTATTTTAATATCTTCAATATTTGTAAATTATAACTGCTTGATAAAATGTGAATTCAAATATTTCTTGTCATGTTTACCTAGTCGCAAGATCTGCACACTTATGTGTTAGACTGTATGGTATTTAATACCCTTATCGGCTTATTATTTTTATTTCAAAGTGAATTATATAGTTACAAGGTATGTGTTTTAACCCTTCTTTTCTTTTTTCGCGTTCTTATAGATAGTCTTATATTTTAAAATACTTAATTGTGACATTATCTGCGATAAATAGGTATACGTTTTAAAATGTATGGTTTGATATGGAGAGTATGTTGTTTGTAAGTGCCTTGTTTCTTTGATCTGCAAATATTATGATATTGTCTGTGTCGGCGAAACATATTTTACTTTTATTATCAATAGCCTAACCCTAATGATGTCCCATCATTGTTATATTTTGGGAATGTATTAGTGCATAAGTAAAGTATTTGTCATTAACAATACCTTTATTGAAATTATGTTCTTTAACTCTACTATTTTACAAAAATGAGTAATATAGCACCCGGGTGGTCAAAGCCAGCCAATAAGTTAAAAGACCCACAGGTTTAGATCAGTTGTAATTCAGTGACGGCAAGGAATACATCTTGTTAAGTGGTTGTGAACAGTGATATGTGTGAATTTGTGTAGACTTTGTACATTTTTGTGCCCTATAATATCTTAAAATGGCGCTCACGTTACTAGGTATGTGTTTTATTTTTTATTATATTTATACTGCATAATACTTTGGAACTTTTTGATCAGTTGCAATTCAGTGACAGCAAGGAATACATTTTGTTAAGTGGTTGTGAAGAGTGATATGTGTGAATTTGTGTAGACTGTACATTTTTGTGCCCTAAAATATCTTAAAATGGCGCTCACATTACTAGGTATGTGTTTTATTTTTTATTATATTTATACTGCATAATAATTTGGAACTTGTAGATCAGTTGTAATTCAGTGACGGCAAGGAATACATCTTGTTAAGTGGTTGTGAACAGTGATATGCGTGAATTTGTGTAGACTTTGTTCATTTTTGTGCCCTTGAAATATCTTAAAATGGCGCTCACGTTACAAAGTATGTGTTTTTTATGATATGTGTACCTACTGCATAATACTTTGAAACTTTTATGCTTACTGTTTTTTATTGCAAAGTGGATTATTCGGCTACAAGGTATGCACATATTTTAATATCTTCGATATTTGTAAATTATAACTGCTTGATATTATGTGAATACAAATATTTCTTGTCATGTTTACCTAGTCTAAGCTGTGTATTTTAATATTTACAATTTTAATGAAATACGGCCGCTTAAAATTATATGATTACAAAGTCGCAGGATCTGCACACTTATGTGTTAGACTGCACAGTATTTTATACCCTTATCGGCTTATAATTTTTTGTTTTGTTTAAAGTGGATTACAGAGTCACAAGGTATGTTCTTATTAAAATATTTTTATTATTTGTAAATTGTTATCGCTTGATATTATGTGATTGCCAATATTTTTCGTCGCGTCTACAAAGTCACAGGATCTGCTCGGTTAGTTCGAGACTGCATGATATTTTCAACTATTTTTCTTTTCTGTTTTGAATTCAGAAGTGGTTTACGGCTGCTTAAAATTATATGATTACCAAGTCGCAGGATCTGCACACTTATGTGTTAGACTGCATAGTATTTTATACCCTTATCGGCTTATTATTTTTTGTTTAAAGTGGATTACAGAGTCACAAGGCATGTTCTTATTTTTTTTTTTTAATAATCGTAAATTATTATTGCCGCTTGATTTTATGTGCTTACCAAAATTTGTCGTCGCGTCTACAAAGTCGCAGGATTTGCTCGGTTAGTGTGAGACTGCATGATATTTTCAACCCTTGTTTTTTTTTTTTTTTAAATTCAGAAGTGGGGTACTTCGTTACAAGCTGTGTATTTTAATATTTACAATTTGAATGAAATACGGCTGCTTAAAATTATATAATTACCAAGTCGCAGGATCTGCACACTTATGTGTTAGACTGCATAGTATTGTATACCCTTATCGGCTTTTTAGAGGCTGTTCCTATGGGTGTTACGTGGGAGTATCACAATAAAAGATAGCGTACACATTTACGTTTATTACGATTACACTGATATATGAGTGAATATGTCTAGCCTTTGTACATTTTAGTGCCCTAAAATATCTTAAATTGGCGGTCACATTACAAGGTATGTGTTTTATTTTTTATTATATTTATACTGCATAATACTTTGAACCTTTTTGATCAGTTGTAATTCAGTGACGACAAGGAATACATCTTGTTAAGAGGTTGTGAACAGAGATATGTGTGAATTAGTGTAGACTTTGTACATTTTTGTGCCCTAAAATATCTTAAAATGGCGCTCACATTACAAGGTATGTGTTTTATTTTTTATTATATTTATACTGCATAATACTTTGAAACTTGTAGATCAGTTGTAATTCAGTGACGGCAAGGAATACATCTTGCTAAGAAGTTGTGAACAGTGATATGTGTAAATATGTGTAGACTTTGTATATTTTAGTGCCCTAAAATATCTTAAACGGCGCTCACGTTACAAGGTATGTGTTTTATTTTTTATTATATTTATACTGCATAATACTTTGAAACTTTTTGATCAGTTGTGATTCAGTGACGGCAAGGAATACGTCTTATTAAGTGGTTGTGAACAGTGATATGTGTGTATTTGTGTAGACTTAGTACTTGTGCCCTAATATATCTTAAAAAGCCGCTCACGTTACAAGGTATATATATTTTTTTATTATATTTATACTGCATAATACATGAACAGTGATATGTGTGAATTTGTGTAGACTTTGTATTTGTGCCCTAAAATATCTTAAAATGGCATGTAATGTTTGTGTCTTTAAGGGTTCCGTTTTTGCCATTTGGCTATGGAACCCTAAAAAGTAAACCAAAATATTTTGCACAATATTAACTAATGACTCAATTAAAAGACAGCCGGAATCTAAAATTACTTTTAGGGCACCTGACTCTAATGATGTGACCATTGTTATATTCTGGGAATTTATTAGTGCATTAGTAAATGACCTATCATTAACAATACTTTCAGGTTGTCGAGACCAAGTTGACCAGCTTTAGGTCAGTCGTAACTCAGTGCCGGCAAGGAACACATCTTGTTCAGTTGTTGTGGCAAGTGATAAGTGTGAGTTTGTGTGGATTTTATACAGTTTTGGTGCTCTAAAATTATCGTATAATGGAGCTCACATTACAAGGTACGTATTTTACTAGTCATTATGTAGGTATTACTGCTTAATATTATGTGATTACATAGTGGTATAGTTATTGTCATATCTACCTGCTCGCAGGGTCTGTACCTATCTATGTGTGAGATTGTATAAAATTTTGAAATTTTGAAACGCCTATGTCCAGCAATGACTAATTGATAGATTAATAATTATAATAAATATAATTTTGTAACGTTTGATAATTGTTTACTGTGTTTACAATTTTTGAGTACAGTAAAGAATTAAAAATTAACAATTAGTTTTCATGTCTAACTAGTCTTAAGATCGGCACAGTCATGTGTGGTGATCATTTTTATTCCAAATTGAATTTTAGGTATTTAAAATTAAGATTTATCTATAAATAATTATAATCACGCCTCTTTCTTTAATTTCTACGTGAGTAGGCAGAGACAACATATCTTCATTTGCTACGATCCTTATACGACTTTCTCTCCTTATAATAAATAATAATAATAATAATAAAGCTTTATTTAATTTCATGTATAATTACATAATAAACGATAACATTTGATAAATTATTAACCTAAAATAATCAGTTACATTTGTTCTACTCAAATGAATTTGATTTCGAATTATAAATTTAATTTTATAAATAGTTCAATTAATATTTGCTTTATTTATCATCCACCTAGTTATTTAATGCATGAACCCCGTTCGGGTAAAAGCCTCCCCCAAGGAATGCCATCCTTTTCTGTCATTGGCTTTGTCCAGCCAGTTTCCACCGGCGCACGCCACAATTTCGTCAGCCCATCTGGCCTTTGGTCGACCTCTTGATCTGGTGCCTTTTGGCCCAGACCACTTTACTGACCGTAGAGTCCATCTATCGTCCTTATAGCGGGCTACGTGACCCGCCCACTTCCATTTAGCCTTCATTGCAAAAGTTAAGGCATCGCATACTTTCGTCTTCTTTCGAATGTCAGCGTTCTTTACCTTATCCTTCAATTTTATACCTAGGCAACTTCTTTCCATTCTTCTCTGGGTCGTCTGAATTTTGTTCCTGGTTTTGAGGTCGAAGGTCCAAGTCTGGCATCCATAGGTGAGGCACGGTAGAAGTCCTGTATCCATGACTATTTTCTTAGTCGCTAGTGGAAGTTGCGATTTTAGTATTTCCTTATGGTGCCAGAACTTGTTCCAGGTAATCGCCACTCTTCGGTTAAGTTCTTCGGTGTTTCTTTCCTTACTGAACGAGATTTGTTTTCCTAGGTATATGTAGTGGTTGACAAACTCGAGAGGTGTGTTATTTATTAAAATGGGCGGTGCACTGCGGTTAGACATAATTTTAGTTTTTTCCAGATTCATTTCCAAACCAGTTTTTATACTAGCCTGGTTTAGTTCATTTACCATTTGGTTTAATTGGTGAGGGGTTTTTGAAAATAAAATTATGTCATCGGCAAATCTGATGTGACTTAGGATATTCCCATTTATATCAATACCTCGATGGGACCATGGCAGCTCTCCCATTACGTGCTGTAAGACGGCTATGAATAATTTTGGTGAGATCGGGTCTCCTTGCCGGACACCTCTCTCTATGTTGATTGCTTCGCCTATTCTATCTAGCTTGACTCTACTTGTGCTGTTAGAATAAATATTTTTTAGGATATTTATATACTTCTCATTTGTGTGCAGTGCTTTCAGCGATTCCCAGATGCTCTCGTGTGAAATTGAATCAAAAGCTTTTTTGTAGTCGATGAAAGCTAAATACACAGGTTCATTAAATTCTGAATATTTTTCTATGACCTGATCAACCACTTGTATATGATCCATCGTGCTGAAGCCACTTCGGAAACCAGCTTGTTCGATTGGTTGGTGAGCGTCGATGACTGGGGCTATCCTTTCAAGTAGACAGGAGGCGAAAAGTTTATAAAAACAAGGCATTAGGCTTATAGGACGGTAGTTGCCTATATCAGCTGGGTCGCCTTTTTTATATAGTAGTATAATTTCCGATGTCATCCATTGATGCGGTACAGCTTCTTCACCAAGTATTTTATTCCATAGAATAGTGATTGGTGTCAGTAGCAGAGTCTTCGCAACCTTGATACATTCGTTGGTGATTCCATCCGGTCCTGGGCTTTTCTCTGACTTAAGTTTCATTATATGTTTCAATATTTCATTTTCTGTAAACTGGTGTATTGGAGAAGTATCTGTGTAGCTATAGGAAACCATGTTTTGATTTTGTGTGTCTGATTGTCTGTATAGATTAGCGTAGAATTCAGTGGCAGCATTTATGATTTCTGTGCGAGATTTGCATTTGTTGTTACCAGACTTGAGAAAAGGAACCCATGTTTTAGCTTGATTTAACTCTCTATAAGCTTTTTTGGCAGATCTAGTATTATTGAGGTGTCTTTGTATGGTTGTTGTTCTGTAGGTATCGTAGCACCTTTTTATTTCTTTATTGGTAAGTTTATACAAAGTTTTCAGTTTTTCTTTGTCTGCTACACTTAATTTGGGCTTATTTTGTAGTGCGCTTCTTTCTTTCATGAGTTCTAGAGCATTTGCAGATAGGATTTTGTTCTTATGTGTTCCTTTTATGTTTTTTAGACTTATCTTGATGTAATGTATGATTTGTTGGTAGTATTCCTCCACATTATAGTTGTTTTGATTCTTTATAAGTTCAGGTATGAAGCTATAGAGGTTTGTAAGGTACATTTCCTGCTCCGCTAAAGTTTTCAGCTTAGTGGATGTACCAGAGAAATTACGCCTACTTTTCTTTGTTGAATTTAGGTGTATTGTTGCTCTTAGTAGTCTATGGTCCGATCCAAAAGAGAAAGATGATAGTACTTCATATTTAGAGATCATGTGATGTTTTGTGGCCATGATATAATCAATTTCATTTCTTGTATTTTTATCAGGAGAGATCCATGTCCAGCGGTTTTTTGGTTTTAATTTGAACATTGTATTCATGACTTTTAGGTTGTACTCTTGCGCATATTGAATTAGTCTCGTGCCTCGAGCGCTTCTGATGCCGTAACCATACTCTCCTGTGGCGGGACGTTCGTATTTTTCTGGAATTCCAATTTGAGCATTATAGTCGCCTATAGAAAATACGTACTCAGTAGATATGGAATCATGAGCCTTCGCTAAGTCCTCATAAAACTTGTCTATTTCTTCTTGTGATGAGTTTTCAGTGGGGGCGTACGCTTGAATTACTGCAAAACACAGGTTTTCCATTTTAATTTCCAGTATACACACTCTTTCAGATATTCCAGTAAATTTTATGATCTTATCTTTGTGTTTCTTCCTTACTAGAAAACCTACTCCATATAGTCCTTTTATTTGGCCTATGTAGTAGAAGATGTATTCATCGTCTTCGATTGTCTTTTCTCCTAGGCGGCGAACTTCGCTCAAACCTATTATATCATGTTTAATGTCATCTAGTGCAGCTTTAAGCTCAATATATTTTTGATCAGAAGATAATGATCTTACGTTGAGTGTGCAAATATAAACGGTATTTTTCGTTTTAATAGTTGTTCTTGGGGGGTTTTGGTCGAACTCTCCCGCGGTGACCAGCCGTGCTGGGAGATTACAGGTTTGAGGAGGGTCTGATTTTGATTGCTATGCTGTGTTGTGGTCTGATGTCTTCGATTGGCGTTGAGTTGATTCTGTTTGGGCGAGAATTAGTTTGGGTTTTTGAATTATATAGTTCTTCATGTCCCCTTTATTTTTCTTAGGTGGTTGTTTACTAGTCTGTTGAACGATTTGGTTGTCAGGGTAGAGCGTTTCTGGGGACTCTGATAGATTTCTTATGCTTGACTGTTTTTGTGGGGGTTTCTTATTGCTCAGTATAATAATTTTGTCATATTTTATAAAAGCGGTGTTTCCTGCATCTTTTTCTTTCTGTAGTTGGACTTGTAGCTCTTTACGTTTAATTAAGACTTCGATTGGGTAGTCTTCTTTTAAGTAATAGGAAGTATTTTGAGATTATGTCTGCTTTTTTGTATTTTTAGTTTGAAACCTAAAGTATTGAATGTTGTTACTATCGGTCGAACTTTTTCACCCTTTTTCCCCAACCTTCTAACAGCTTCTATGTTATAAGTGTCGCATGAAATTTTTATGTATGTATTTATTATGTTTATTATCATTTTTTCCAGTTCATGGTACGACTTTTCTGTCTCTTCTACGCCAAAAAAGATCAGACTTTTGCGTCTACACTGTCTTTCCAGGTTATTTATTTTATTTGATTGTTCTTCTATTTTCTCCTCCAAAAGCTCGTTTTTCAGTTCTAAGCTATTGAACTTCTCGTTGAGGCTGTTGATTATTGTACCTTTAATATCTTCTTTCATTTCTAGCATGTCTTGTTTTTGTTGTTTTATATCTTGTTGCATGCTAATTAACATATTTTTTATTTCATCCATATTTAGTTAAACTTTGCTTAGCGCCCTCTATGGGAACAGGTAAGTACTTCTTAGTAATGGCGATCGAGTTGTCTGAGCGTATTAAGGATATCAAAGTGCGCGTTGAACTAGCACCCGGCTAGAACGTTCTGATGGATTGTAATAGATGGCGCTGGTAGATACTTTGATCGATGATTTAGGTACCCGCGGAGATATTATTATGATTACTTAGCACTTTTGAGGTTATAGTTCCTGATGTTTTAGGTTTACGCACTGTTTTAATGTTATTCAAGTTCCAGTTTTTTCGTACACATGCTGCACTAATATTTTTTGCACTTTAATAATGATATGTTCTTGGTATCTTAACGAATTTCTAGTGTCATTTGATAGAACGGTTTTATCCACTTTTTAATAGTTTTTATTGTATATATGCACTTTGTATTATATATTGTTCGAAGTAGTTTGATCACTGGTTTTATATTTTGATTGTAACACTTTGTTCTGGAACACTTAAATAATTTTAAAACTGATTTAATAGCGAGTACGATGTTGACAGTGCCACAGTGGCGCCCTCCTCCTCTTCTCTCCTTATACTTTCATAATTGTTGTCATACATTCACGCCGGTTATGGGTACTCTTGACCTGCCCCTTCTTTATCACGTCTTCAATTAGAATTAAATTATACTGTTTCATTGTTCATGGTTTTAATTAATTGTTTGGAATGCTAACTAAAGCCACGTGCTATTTTTATACCCTAGACTGCAATACTTTCGCGAACAATTGTGTACCAAATAAGCTTTGTATATTATGAATATTCTCGTTGCTATTGAAAGACTGAGAAAGAATTAGTGAATAAACAATTACCTGTTGTTAACAATACCCCTTATCTGTCTTATCTTGACCAAGCCCTTTATCTCTAAAAAGATATTGGGATGAATAGCACGTGGGTGGTCAAAGCAAGCCAATGAGTTAAAAGCAAACACAGTTTGGGTCAGTTGCAATTCAGTGCCGGCACGGTACACATCTTGTCAAGTGGTTGTGGCAAGTGATAAGTTGTGGAGTGGACTAATATAGTTTTAGTGATCTAAAACATCGAATGATGGAGCTCACATTACTAGGTACGTATTTTAATTTTTATAATATTTATGTGGTATTTGTTTCTGACATGGCGGTATAAAATTCCTCCGCATCATCGCTAGTCATTATTTTAAATCAAATCAACTTTCCTAACATATCTATGGAATTGTTTCCGAAATAAATGATTTGAATTTGAAATTGAATTTATTCCAAAGTGGATTACTTTATATTTTACTTAAAAATTTGTAATATATTAAACTGCATGGTATTATATGTGAATATAATTATTGTAGATACTTATATATTAGACTGCATAACATTTTAAACCCTTTTCGGGTGTTTATTTTTATTTCAAAGTGTAATAACGGGGCGCAAGGTATGTATTCTAAAATTGATAGTACAGTTATAAACTAGTATTTTACCACAATAGTATTTGTGAAATATTACGGCTCCGTCGGCGTATATGATATTAGCAAAACATCATAGTACCTTGTGCCCATGGGCTGGGATAGTTTTTATCTTATTAACATGTTTACCCATTTTTGTGTCCTTTAGGTCCCCCAAAGGTTTGCTGGGATAAAAAACAGTATTGAGTTAAGCTCACCTCTGTACTTGACGGCGGCGGGGTTAGTCCACAAAAAAAAATAAAGTTGCGCAGCGGGCTACAAGGCGGGCTAGGCTTGGAGTTTCTTTGAAGGAAAATTCACAATAAGGTCATTTCCCGTAATAGCTCGCAGAATAAGCAAGCTGAAGTAGCAAAGGGCTGGCTACATCTGTCTAAGGACGGGTGACCGTTGGAGCAAACGAGTCCTAAAGTGGAGACCGCAAGCCAGCAAACGGTGGGACGCCCTCAGCCAGATGGACCGACGACTTGAAAAACGTAGCTGGGATGGACTGGATGCAGTAGGCGGCGAATCTCGTGGTCGGGAAAGGCCTATGTCCAGCAGTGGCTAATTGATAGATTAATATAATAGCTATATTTGTAACGTATGATAATTGTTTACTGTGTTTAAAATTTTTGAGTACAATAAAGAATAAAGAATTAAGAATTTGTTTTCATGTCTAACTAGTCGTAAGATCTGCACAGTCATGTGTTAGACTACATAACATTTTAAACCTTTTTCGGGTGATAATTTTTATCCCATAGTGAATAAGTAGGTCACAAGGTATGTATTTTAATACTTTCGAACAAAACATGTTTTACTTTTCATTATCAATAGCACCTATCATTTAGTTATCTTTTGCGACACGTAACACTAATGACGTCCCAACATTGTTATTTTCCGGAAATGAATTAGTGCAAAGTGATTGCCTGTTATAAACAACACCGATAATCCATCGAGACTATATTCTTTATCTCTAATAATTCACGGTAATGAGTACTAATTAGCACCCGGGTGGTCAAAACAAGCCAATGAGATAAACATAACCACAGGTTTAGGTCAGTCGTGGTTCAGTGACGGCAAGGAACATATCTTGTTCAGTTGTTGTGGCAAGTGTTAAGTGTAAATTTATGCGGATTTTATACAGTTTTGGTGCTCAAAAATATCGTATAGTGAATAAATAAAATGAAATCGAAGTAAATCGATTCCCGAAAAAAAAAACAAAATTAAATTAATTGCAATGAACCGAATTAAGAACTTTAGTTCGTAGTAGTAAGTTAAAAGACCCACAGGTTTAGATTCAGTGACGGCAAGGAATACACCTTGTGAAGTGGTTGTGAACAGTGATATGTGTGAATTTGTGTAGACTTTGTATTTGTGCCCTAAAATATCTTTAAATGGCGCTCACATTACAAGGTATGTGTTTTATTTCTTATGATATTTATACTGCATAATACCTGTGATAATACTTTGAAACTTTTATGCCCATTATTTTTTATTGCAAAGTGGATTATTTGGCTACAAGGTATGTATCTATTTTAATATCTTCAATATTTGTAAATTATAACTGCTTGATAAAATGTGAATACAAATATTTCTTGTCATGTTTACCTAGTCGCAAGATCTGCACACTTATGTGTTAGACTGTATGGTATTTAATACCCTTATCGGCTTATTATTTTTATTTCAAAGTGAATTATATAGTTACAAGGTATGTGTTTTAACCCTTCTTTTCTTTTTTCGCGTTCTTATAGATAGTCTTATATTTTAAAATACTTAATTGTGACATTATCTGCGATAAATAGGTATACGTTTTAAAATGTATGGTTTGATATGGAGAGTATGTTGTTTGTAAGTGCCTTGTTTCTTTGATCTGCAAATATTATGATATTGTCTGTGTCGGCGAAACATATTTTACTTTTATTATCAATAGCCTAACCCTAATGATGTCCCATCATTGTTATATTTTGGGAATGTATTAGTGCATAAGTAAAGTATTTGTCATTAACAATACCTTTATTGAAACTATGTTCTTTAACTCTACTATTTTACAAAAATGAGTAATATAGCACCCGGGTGGTCAAAGCCAGCCAATAAGTTAAAAGACCCACAGGTTTAGATCAGTTGTAATTCAGTGACGGCAAGGAATACATCTTGTTAAGTGGTTGTGAACAGTGATATGTGTGAATTTGTGTAGACTTTGTACATTTTTGTGCCCTATAATATCTTAAAATGGCGCTCACGTTACAAGGTATGTGTTTTATTTTTTATTATATTTATACTGCATAATACTTTGGAACTTTTTGATCAGTTGCAATTCAGTGACAGCAAGGAATACATTTTGTTAAGTGGTTGTGAAGAGTGATATGTGTGAATTTGTGTAGACTGTACATTTTTGTGCCCTAAAATATCTTAAAATGGCGCTCACATTACAAGGTATGTGTTTTATTTTTTATTATATTTATACTGCATAATACTTTGAAACTTGTAGATCAGTTGTAATTCAGTGACGGCAAGGAATACATCTTGTTAAGTGGTTGTGAACAGTGATATGCGTGAATTTGTGGTGACTTTGTTCATTTTTGTGCCCTTGAAATATCTTAAAATGGCGCTCACGTTACAAAGTATGTGTTTTTTATGATATGTGTACTGCATAATACTTTAAAACTTTTATGCTTACTGTTTTTTATTGCAAAGTGGATTATTCGGCTACAAGGTATGCACATATTTTAATATCTTCGATATTTGTAAATTATAACTGCTTGATATTATGTGAATACAAATATTTCTTGTCATGTTTACCTAGTCTAAGCTGTGTATTTTAATATTTACAATTTTAATGAAATACGGCCGCTTAAAATTATATGATTACAAAGTCGCAGGATCTGCACACTTATGTGTTAGACTGCACAGTATTTTATACCCTTATCGGCTTATAATTTTTTGTTTTGTTTAAAGTGGATTACAGAGTCACAAGGTATGTTCTTATTAAAATATTTTTATTATTTGTAAATTGTTATCGCTTGATATTATGTGATTGCCAATATTTTTCGTCGCGTCTACAAAGTCACAGGATCTGCTCGGTTAGTTCGAGACTGCATGATATTTTCAACCATTTTTCTTTTCTGTTTTGAATTCAGAAGTGGGTTACGGCCGCTTAAAATTATATGAATATCAAATCGCAGGATCTACACACTTATGTGTTAGACTGCATAGTATTTTATACCCTTATCGGCTTATAATCTTTTGTTTAAAGTGGATTACAGAGTCACAAGGTATGTTCTTATTCAAATATTTTTATTATTTGTAAATTGTTATAGCTTGATATTATGTGATTGCCAATATTTTTCGTCGCGTCTACAAAGTCACAGGATCTGTTCGGTTAGTGGGAGACTGCATGGTATTTTCAACCATTTTTCTTTTCTGTTTTGAATTCAGAAGTGGGTTACGGCTGCTTAAAATTATATGATTACCAAGTCGCAGCATCTGCACTTTTATGTGTTAGACTGCATAGTATTTTATACCCTTATCGGCTTATTATTTTTTGTTTAAACTGGATTACAGAGTCACAAGGCATGTTCTTATTTAATTTTTTTTAATAATCGTAAATTATTATTGCCGCTTGATTTTATGTGCTTACCAAAATTTGTCGTCGCGTCTACAAAGTCGCAGGATTTGCTCGGTTAGTGTGAGACTGCATGATATTTTCAACCCTTGTTTGTTTTTTTTTTTAAATTCAGAAGTGGGGTACTTCGTTACAAGCTGTGTATTTTAATATTTACAATTTGAATGAAATACGGCTGCTTAAAATTATATGATTACCAAGTCGCAGGATCTGCACACTTATGTGTTAGACTGCATAGTATTGTATACCCTTATCGGCTTTTTAGAGGCTGTTCCTATGGGTGTTACGTGGGAGTATCACAATAAAAGATAGCGTACACATTTACGTTTATTACGATTACACTGATATATGAGTGAATATGTCTAGACTTTGTACGTTTTAGTGCCCTAAAATATCTTAAAATGGCGCTCACATTACAAGGTATGTGTTTTATTTTTTATTATATTTATACTGCATAATACTTTGAAACTTGTAGATCAGTTGTAATTCAGTGACGGCAAGGAACACATCTTGCTAAGAAGTTGTGAACAGTGATATGTGTAAATATGTGTAGACTGTATATTTTAGTGCCCTAAAATATCTTAAAACGGCGCTCACGTTACAAGGTATGTGTTTTATTTTTTATTATATTTATACTGCATAATACTTTGAAACTTTTTGATCAGTTGTGATTCAGTGACGGCAAGGAATACGTCTTATTAAGTGGTTGTGAACAGTGATATGTGTGTATTTGTGTAGACTTAGTATTTGTGCCCTAATATATCTTAAAAAGCCGCTCACGTTACAAGGTATATATTTTTTTTAATTATATTTATACTGCATAATACATGAACAGTGATATGTGTGAATTTGTGTAGACTTTGTATTTGTGCCCTAAAATATCTTAAAATGGCATGTAATGTTTGTGTCTTTAAGGGTTCCGTTTTTGCCATTTGGCTATGGAACCCTAAAAAGTAAACCAAAATATTTTGCACAATATTAACTAATGACTCAATTAAAAGAAAGCCGGAATCTAAAATTACTTTTAGGGCACCTGACTCTAATGATGTGACCACAGAACAAAGAAAAATCCTTAGGACTAGAAATCGTATGGGGGCGTGTTTGTGTCGCCAAAAACCTAAGTGTAATTGCATTTACCTCACACATATACACTTGTGTATGTGCACAACGCAGGCTAAAATAATCAAAAAACAAGTTTATGCGATTGATTTTAAGGTTTATTTTCCTATAAGTTTTCACGAAATATTTACTTCAATATTCTAGAAGTTTCTATACCTGTCCAATTCAGGATGCTAAATGATAATTTTGACAGTTCACGTCTATGAAGTATCGTATTTTTATATACAAAATAATACCTCTAAAATTATCGTAGCACATTGACAAGTACCGCCCACTTTTCATAGTGAAGCGTCTTGCAAGAATTCAGCACAATTGACTATGACACACAGGAATCGAATGAATCGAACTTAAATTAATTTATTGAAATTTTTAAGTACTTATCTACTACAATTTTTTGTAATATAGCTAATAATAATATAATATAATAATAAAAGTGGCTAAGTATAATGCAAGACATAATTACGGTAGGTACCATAAAACTTCTCTTTTATCATTCTGAAATAAGTTACCTAAAATAATAAAAAAATAAATGCTTTTGTGTTTTTATAACTATCGATTCCATATTCTACGGGAACGATAATCGAAAATCGATTAGATTCATTTTCGATTATACTATATGGGGTACACTACTTAGAGCTGTCAAAATTATCATTTTAGGTAAGTTTGTGAAAAATGTACGACAGAATGTGGTGTCCGTATTTTGAGTTAAGTTAATTTCATCCTTACCATTGTTATATTTAAGGACTGATTTGCAATACAATACAATTTTAGACATCTATTGGTGAAAAGCAAAACTATAATGTACATTGATTTGCTATTGACCGCTAGATTGGGGTATTATTGGGATAAATAAATGTGTACTCTATTCCAACGTGGCTTAAACATAATTTTGTTGTATATTACTTTAAAATGGGGGCAGATTTGATGGTACTCTGTAAGCATCATTGAAGTTTATACCTTGTCAAAACGTACTTTAAATTCATTTTCAGTAAAATAAGGTGTGTAGTTCTGCTCTTCTTATATTTTAAGGTAAAATGTATGCAACCAATAAGACGTCCTATAAGTCTGTGTGAGTGTATTTTTTGGCGACAGCTATTCCTTTGTATTTTTACTTAATTACTACTTCTATGGTTTTTTAATGTTCTGTGGATGTGACCATTGTTATATTCTGAGAATTTATTAGTGCATTAGTAAATGACCTATCATTAACAATACTTTCAGGTTGTCGAGACCAAATTGACCAGCTTTAGGTCAGTCGTAACTCAGTGCCGGCAAGGAACACATCTTGTTCAGTTGTTGTGGCAAGTGATAAGTGTGAGTTTGTGTGGATTTTATACAGTTTTGGTGCTCTAAAATTATCGTATAATGGAGCTCACATTACAAGGTACGTATTTTACTAGTCATTATGTAGGTATTACTGCTTAATATTATGTGATTACATAGGTATAGTTATTGTCATATCTACCTGCTCGCAGGGTCTGTATCTATGTGTGAGATTGTATAAAATTTTGAAATTTTGAAACGCCTAAGTCCAGCAATGACTAATTGATAGATTAATATAATAAATATAATTTTGTAACGTTTGATAATTGTTTACTGTGTTTACAATTTTTGAGTACAATAAAGAATTAAAAATTAACAATTAGTTTTCATGTCTAACTAGTCTTAAGATCGGCACAGTCATGTGTGGTGATCATTTTTATTCCAAATTGAATTTTAGGTATTTAAAATTAAGATTTATCTATATATAATTATAATCACGCCTCTTTCTTTAATTTCTACGTGAGTAGGCAGAGACAACATATCTTCATTTGCTACGATCCTTATACGACTTTCTCTCCTTATACTTTCATAATTGTTGTCATACATTCACGCCGGTTATGGGTACTCTTGACCTGCCCCTTCTTTATCACGTCTTCAATTAGAATTAAATAATACTGTTTCATTGTTCATGGTTTTAATTAATTGTTTGGAATGCTAACTAAAGCCACGTGCTATTTTTATACCCTAGACTGCAATACTTTCGCGAACAATTGTGTACCAAATAAGCTTTGTATATTATGAATATTCTCGTTGCTATTGAAAGACTGAGAAAGAATTAGTGAATAAACAATTACCTGTTGTTAACAATACCCCTTATCTGTCTTATCTTGACCAAGCCCTTTATCTCTAAAAAGATATTGTGATGAATAGCACGCGGGTGGTCAAAGCAAGCCAATGAGTTAAAAGCAAACACAGTTTGGGTCAGTTGCAATTCAGTGCCGGCAAGGAACACATCATGTCAAGTGGTTGTGGCAAGTGATAAGTTGTGGAGTGGACTAATATAGTTTTAGTGATCTAAAACATCGAATGATGGAGCTCACATTACTAGGTACGTATTTTAATTTTTATAATATTTATGTGGTATTTGTTTCTGACATGGCGGTATAAAATTCCTCCGCATCATCGCTAGTCATTATTTTAAATCAAATCAACTTTCCTAACATATCTATGGAATTGTTTCCGAAATAAATGATTTGAATTTGAAATAGAATTTATTCCAAAGTGGATTACTTTATATTTTACTTAAAAATTTGTAAAATATTAAACTGCATGGTATTATATGTGAATATAAATATTGTACATACTTATATATTAGACTGCATAACATTTTGAACCCTTTTCGGGTGTTTATTTTTATTTCAAAGTGTAATAACGGGGCGCAAGGTATGTATTCTAAAATTGATAGTACAGTTATAAACTAGTATTTTACCACAATAGTATTTGTGAAATATTGCGGCTCCGTCGGCGTATATGATATTAGCAAAACATCATAGTACCTTGTGCCCATGGGCTGGGATAGTTTTTATCTTATTAACATGCTGGGATAAAAAACAGTATTGAGTTAAGCTCACCTCTGTACTTGACGGCGGCGGGGCTAGTCCACAAAAAAAATAAAGTTGCGCAGCGGGCTACAAGGCGGGCTAGGCTTGGAGTTTCTTTGAAGGAAAATTCACAATAAGGTCATTTCCCGTAATAGCTCGCAGAATAAGCAAGCTGAAGTAGCAAAGGGCTGGCTACATCTGTCTAAGGACGGATGACCGTTGGAGCAAACGAGTCCTAGAGTGGAGACCGCAAGCCAGCAAACGGTGGGACGCCCTCAGCTAGATGGACCGACGACTTGAAAAACGTAGCTGGGATGGATTGGATGCAGTAGGCGGCGAATCTCGTGGTCGGGAAAGGCCTATGTCCAGCAGTGGTTAATGATAGATATAGCTGTTTTTGTAATGTTTGAGAATTGTTTACTATGTTTACAATTTTTGAGTACAATAAAGAATATAGAATTAAGAATTTGTTTTCATGTCTAACTAGTCGTAAGATCTGCACAGTCATGTGTTAGACTACATAACATTTTAAACCTTTTTCGGGTGATAATTTTTATCCCATAGTGCATAAGTAGGTCACAAGGTATGTATTTTAATACTTTCGAACAAAACATGTTTTACTTTTCATTATCAATAGCACCTATCATTTAGTTATCTTTTGCGACACGTAACACTAATGACGTCCCAACATTGTTATTTTCCGGAAATGAATTAGTGCAAAGTGATTGCCTGTTATAAACAACACCGATAATCCATCGAGACTATATTCTTTATCTCTAATAATTCACGGTAATGAGTACTAATTAGCACCCGGGTGGTCAAAACAAGCCAATGAGATAAACATAACCACAGGTTTAGGTCAGTCGTGGTTCAGTGACGGCAAGGAACATATCTTGTTCAGTTGTTGTGGCAAGTGTTAAGTGTAAATTTATGCGGATTTTATACAGTTTTGGTGCTCAAAAATAGTGTAGTGTCCACAGTTTATGTGAATAAATAAAATGAAATCGAAGTAAATCGATTCCCGAAATAAAAAACAAAATTTAATTAATTGCAATGAACCGAATTAAGAACTTTAGTTCGTAGTAGTAAGTTAAAAGACCCACAGGTTTAGATTCAGTGACGGCAAGGAATACACCTTGTGAAGTGGTTGTGAACAGTGATATGTGTGAATTTGTGTAGACTTTGTATTTGTGCCCTAAAATATCTTAAAATGGCGGTCACATTACAAGGTATGTGTTTTATTTCTTATGATATTTATACTGCATAATACTTTGAAACTTTTATGCCCATTATTTTTTATTGCAAAGTGGATTATTTGGCTACAAGGTATGTATCTATTTTAATATCTTCAATATTTGTAAATTATAACTGCTTGATAAAATGTGAATACAAATATTTCTTGTCATGTTTACCTAGTCGCAAGATCTGCACACTTATGTGTTAGACTGTATGGTATTTAATACCCTTATCGGCTTATTATTTTTATTTCAAAGTGAATTATATAGTTACAAGGTATGTGTTTTAACCCTTCTTTTCTTTTTTCGCGTTCTTATAGATAGTCTTATATTTTAAAATACTTAATTGTGACATTATCTGCGATAAATAGGTATACGTTTTAAAATGTATGGTTTGATATGGAGAGTATGTTGTTTGTAAGTGCCTTGCTTCTTTGATCTGCAAATATTATGATATTGTCTGTGTCGGCGAAACATATTTTACTTTTATTATCAATAGCCTAACCCTAATGATGTCCCATCATTGTTATATTTTGGGAATGTATTAGTGCATAAGTAAAGTATTTGTCATTAACAATACCTTTATTGAAACTATGTTCTTTAACTCTACTATTTTACAAAAATGAGTAATATAGCACCCGGGTGGTCAAAGCCAGCCAATAAGTTAAAAGACCCACAGGTTTAGATCAGTTGTAATTCAGTGACGGCAAGGAATACATCTTGTTAAGTGGTTGTGAACAGTGATATGTGTGAATTTGTGTAGACTTTGTACATTTTTGTGCCCTATAATATCTTAAAATGGCGCTCACGTTACAAGGTATGTGTTTTATTTTTTATTATATTTATACTGCATAATACTTTGGAACTTTTTGATCAGTTGCAATTCAGTGACAGCAAGGAATACATTTTGTTAAGTGGTTGTGAAGAGTGATATGTGTGAATTTGTGTAGACTGTACATTTTTGTGCCCTAAAATATCTTAAAATGGCGCTCACATTACAAGGTATGTGTTTTATTTTTTATTATATTTATACTGCATAATACTTTGAAACTTGTAGATCAGTTGTAATTCAGTGAAGGCAAGGAATACATCTTGTTAAGTGGTTGTGAACAGTGATATGCGTGAATTTGTGTAGACTTTGTTCATTTTTGTGCCCTTGAAATATCTTAAAATGGCGCTCACGTTACAAAGTATGTGTTTTTATGATATGTGTACTGCATAATACTTTGAAACTTTTATGCTTACTGTTTTTTATTGCAAAGTGGATTATTCGGCTACAAGGTATGCACATATTTTAATATCTTCGATATTTGTAAATTATAACTGCTTGATATTATGTGAATACAAATATTTCTTGTCATGTTTACCTAGTCTAAGCTGTGTATTTTAATATTTACAATTTTAATGAAATACGTCCGCTTAAAATTATATGATTACCAAGTCGCAGGATCTGCACACTTATGTGTTAGACTGCATAGTATTTTATACCCTTATCGGCTTATTATTTTTTGTTTAAAGTGGATTACAGTGTCACAAGGTATGTTCTTATTTAAGTATTTCTATTATTTGTAAATTGTTATCGCTTGATATTATGTGATTACCAATATTTGTCGTCGCGTCTTCAAAGTCACAGGATCTGAACGGTTTGTGTGAGACTGCATGATATTTTTAACCCTTGTTCGTTTATTTAATTCAGAAGTGGGGTACTTCGCCACAAACTGTGTATTTTAATATTTATAATTTTAATGAAATACGGCCGCTTAAATTTATAATTATGATTACCAAGTCGCAGGATCTGCACACTTATGTGTTAGACTGCATAGTATTGAATACCCTTATCGGCTTGTTATTTATTGTTTAAAGTGGATTACAGTGTCACAAGGTATGTCCTTATTTAAATAATTTTATTATTTGTAAATTGTTATCGCTTGATATTATGTGATTACCAATGTTTGTCGTCGCGTCTTCAAAGTCACAGGATTTGCTCGGTTAGTGTGAGACTGCATGATATTTTCAACCCTTGTTCGTTCTTTTTAATTCAGAAGTGGGGTACTTCGCTACAAACTGTGTATATTTACAATTTTAATGAAATACGGCCGCTTAAATTTATAATTATGATTACCAAGTCGCAGGATCTGCACACTTATGTGTTAGACTGCATAATATTGTATACCCTTATCGGCTTATTACTTTTTGTTTAAAGTGGATAACAGTGTCCCAAGGTATGTTCTTATTTAAATATTTTTACTATTTGTAAATTATTGCCGCTTGATATTATGTGATTACCAATATTTTTCGTCGCGTCTACAAAGTCACAGGATCTGCTCGGTTAGTTCGACACTGCATGATATTTTTAACCCTTTTTCTTTTCTATTTTGAATTCAGAAGTGGGTTACGGCTGCTTAAAATTATATGATTACCAAGTCGCAGGATCTGCACACTTATGTGTTAGACTGCATAGTATTTTATACTCTTATCGGCTTATTATTTTTTGTTTAAAGTGGATTACAGTGTCACAAGGTATGTTCTTATTTAAGTATTTTTATTATTTGTAAATTGTTATCGCTTGATATTATGTGATTACCAATATTTGTCGTCGCGTCTTCAAAGTCACAGGATCTGAACGGTTTGTGTGAGACTGCATGATATTTTCAACCCTTGTTCGTTCTTTTTAATTCAGAAGTGGGGTACTTCGCCACAAACTGTGTATTTTAATATTTACAATTTTAATGAAATACGGCCGCTTAAAATTATATGATTACCAAGTCACAGGATCTGCACACTTATGTGTTAGACTGCATAGTATTTTATACCCTTATCGGCTTATTATTTTTTGTTTAAAGTGAATTACAGTGTCACAAGGTATGTTCTTATTTAAGTCATTTTATTATTTGTAAATTGTTATCGCTTGATATTATGTGATTACCAATATTTGTCGTCGCGTCTTCAAAGTCACAGGATCTGAACGGTTTGTGTGAGACTGCATGATATTTTTAACCCTTGTTCGTTTATTTAATTCAGAAGTGGGGTACTTCGCTACAAAATGTGTATTTTAATATTTACAATTTTAATGAAATACGGCCGCTTAAATTTATAATTATGATTACCAAGTCGCAGGATCTGCACACTTATGTGTTAGACTGCATAGTATTGTATACCCTTATCGGCTTATTATTTTTGTTTAAAGTGGATTACAGAGTCACAAGGTATGTTCTTATTTAAATATTTTTACTATTTGTAAATTATTGCCGCTTGATATTATGTGATTACCAATATTTTTCGTCGCGTCTACAAAGTCACAGGATCTGCTCGGTTAGTTCGAGACTGCATGATATTTTCAACCCTTTTTCTTTTCTATTTTGAATTCAGAAGTGGGTTACGGCTGCTTAAAATTATATGATTACCAAGTCGCAGGATCTGCACACTTATGTGTTAGACTGCATAGTATTGAATACCCTTATCGGCTTATTATTTTTTGTTTAAAGTGGATAACAGTGTCACAAGGTATGTTCTTATTTAAATATTTTTATTATTTGTAAATTGTTATCGCTTGATATTATGTGATTACCAATATTTGTCGTCGCGTCTACAAAGTCACAGGATCTGATCGGTTTGTGTGAGACTGCATGATATTTTTAACCCTTGTTCGTTCTTTTTAATTCAGAAGTGGGGTACTTCGCTACAAACTGTGTATTTTAATATTTACAATTTTAATGAAATACGGCCGCTTAAAATTATATGATTACCAAGTCGCAGGATCTGCACACTTATGTGTTAGACTGCATAGTATTTTATACCCTTATCGGCTTATTATTTTTTGTTTAAAGTGGATTACAGTGTCACAAGGTATGTTCTTATTTAAGTATTTTTATTATTTGTAAATTGTTATCGCTTGATATTATGTGATTACCAATATTTGTCGTCGCGTCTTCAAAGTCACAGGATCTGAACGGTTTGTGTGAGACTGCATGATATTTTTAACCCTTGTTCGTTCTTTTTAATTCAGAAGTGGGGTACTTCGCCACAAACTGTGTATTTTAATATTTACAATTTTAATGAAATACGGCCGCTTAAATTTATAATTATGATTACCAAGTCGCAGGATCTGCACACTTATGTGTTAGACTGCATAGAATTGAATACCCTTATCGGCTTGTTATTTATTGTTTAAAGTGGATTACAGTGTCACAAGGTATGTCCTTATTTAAATATTTTTATTATTTGTAAATTGTTATCGCTTGATATTATGTGATTACCAATATTTGTCGTCGCGTCTACAAAGTCACAGGATCTGCACGGTTAGTGTGAGACTGCATGATATTTTCAACTCTTGTTCGTTTTTGTTATATTCAGAAGTGGGGTACTTCGCTACAAACTGTGTATTTTAATATTTACAATTTGAATGAAATACGGCTGCTTAAAATTATATGATTACCAAGTCGCAGGATCTGCACACTTATGTGTTAGACTGCATAGTATTGTATACCCTTATCGGCTTTTTAGAGGCTGTTCCTATGGGTGTTACGTGGGAGTATCACAATAAAAGATAGCGTACACATTTACGTTTATTACGATTACACTGATATATGAGTGAATATGTCTAGACTTTGTACGTTTTAGTGCCCTAAAATATCTTAAAATGGCGCTCACATTACAAGGTATGTGTTTTATTTTTTATTATATTTATACTGCATAATACTTTGAAACTTTTTGATCAGTTGTAATTCAGTGACGACAAGGAATACATCTTGTTAAGAGGTTGTGAACAGTGATATGTGTAAATATGTGTAGACTGTATATTTTAGTGCCCTAAAATATCTTAAAACGGCGCTCACGTTACAAGGTATGTGTTTTTTTTTGTATTATATTTATACTGCATAATACTTTGAAACTTTTTGATCAGTTGTGATTCAGTGACGGCAAGGAATACGTCTTATTAAGTGGTTGTGAACAGTGATATGTGTGTATTTGTGTAGACTTAGTATTTGTGCCCTAATATATCTTAAAAAGCCGCTCACGTTACAAGGTATATATTTTTTTTTATTATATTTATACTGCATAATACATGAACAGTGATATGTGTGAATTTGTGTAGACTTTGTATTTGTGCCCTAAAATATCTTAAAATGGCATGTAATGTTTGTGTCTTTAAGGGTTCCGTTTTTGCCATTTGGCTATGGAACCCTAAAAAGTAAACCAAAATATTTTGCACAATATTAACTAATGACTCAATTAAAAGACAGCCGGAATCTAAAATTACTTTTAGGGTACCTGACTCTAATGATGGGACCATTGTTATATTCTGGGAATGTATTAGTGCATTAGCAAATGACCTATCATTAACAATACTTTCAGGCCGTCGAGACCAAGTTGACCAGCGTTAGGTCAGTCGTAACTCAGTGACGGCAACGAACACATCTTGTTCAGTTGTTGTGGCAAGTGTTAAGTTTGAATTTGTGTGGATTTTATACAGTTTTGGTGCTCTAAAATTATCGTATAATGGAGCTCACATTATAAGGTACGTATTTTACTAGTCATAATATTTATATGTAGGTATTACTGCTTGATATTATGTAAGTACATAGGTATAGTTATTGTCATATCTACCTACTCGCAGGAACTGTATCTGTGTGTGAGATTGTATAAAATTTTGAAACTTTTACGGCTAATTATATTTATTGCAAAGTGGATTATTAGGCTTTAAAACTTAACATTCATATATAAAATCACGCCTCTTTCTACGTTAGTAGGCAGAGACAACATCTCTTCATTTGCTACGATCCATATACGACTTTCTCTTCTTATACTTTCATGATTGTTGTCATACATTCACACCGGTTATGGGTATTCTTGACCGGGCCCTTCTTTACCAGGTCTCCAATTAGAAATTGTTCATGGTTTTAATTAATTATTTGGAATGCTAACTAAAGCCACATGCTATTTTTATACCCTAGACTGTAATACTTTCGCGAACAATTGTGTACCGAATAAGCTTTGTATATTTTGGAAATTTCCGTTGCCATTGAAAGACTGAGAAAGAGTGAATAAACAATTACCTGTTGTTAACAATACCCTTTATCTGTCTTATCTAGACCTAGTCCTTTATCTCTAAAAATATATTGTGATGTATAGCACGCGGGTGGTCAAAGCAAGCCAATGAGTTAAAAGCAAACACAGTTTGGGTCAGTTGCAATTCAGTGACGGCAAGGAACACATCTTGTCAAGTGGTTGTGGCAAGTGATAAGTTGTGGAGTGGACTATGTAGTTTTAGTGTTCTGAAACATCGAATGATGGAGCTCGCATTACAAAGTACGTATTTAAATTTCTATAATTTATATGGTATTATAATTTATGGTATTGCTTATTTTATTTTATTGTATTTCTTTATTTTATTTTATCTAATATTATGTGATTACGAATAGTTATTATCAGACTGCATAACGTTTTGAACTCTTTTCGTGTTCATATTTTTTATTCCAAGTGAATTGTATTGTATTTTAATATTTACAATTTTGTAAAATATGCTTGACATTATGTGAATATAAATATTCTATTTATGATATATGTACTGCATAATACTTTGAAACTTTTATGCTTATTATTTTTTATTGCAAAGTGGATTATTCGGCTACAAGGTACCTATGCACATATTTTAATATCTTCAACATTTGTAAATTATAACTGTTTGATATTATGCGAATACAAATATTTCTGCACACTTATGTGTTAGACTGCATGATATTTAAAACCCTACTCAGCTGATTATTTTTGTTTAAAGTGGATTACAGTGTCACAAGGTATGTTCTTATTTAATTTTTTTATTATTTGTAAATTATTATTGCCGCTTGATATCATGCGCTTACCAAAATTTGTCGTCGCGTCTTCAAAGTCACAGGATTTGCTCGGTTAGTGTGAGACTGCATGATATTTTCAACCCTTGTTCGTTTTCTTTTGAAAATTCAGAAGTGGGGTACTTCGCTACAAGCTGTGTATTTAAAAAATTACAATTTTAATGAAATACAGCTGCTTAAAATTATATGATTACCAAGTCGCAGGATCTGCACACTTATGTGTTAGACTGCATAGTATTTTATACCCTTATCGGCTTATTATTTTTTGTTTAAAGTGGATTACAGTGTCACAAGGTATGTTCTTATTTAAATAATTTTATTATTTGTAAATTGTTATCGCTTGATATTATGTGATTACCAATATTTGTCGTCGCGTCTTCAAAGTCACAGGATCTGAACAGTTTGTGTGACACTGCATGATATTTTTAACCCTTCTTCGTTCTTTTTAATTCAGAAGTGGGGTACTTCGCTACAAACTGTGTATTTTAATATTTACAATTTTAATGAAATACGGCCGCTTAAAATTATATGATTACCAAGTCGCAGGATCTGCACACTTATGTGTTAGACTGCATAGTATTTTATACCCTTATCGGCTTATTATTTTTTGTTTAAAGTGGATTACAGTGTCACAAGGTATGTTCTTATTTAAATAATTTTATTATTTGTAAATTGTTATCGCTTGATATTATGTGATTATCAATATTTGTCCTCGCGTCTTCAAAGTCACAGGATTTGCTCGGTTAGTGTGAGACTGCATAATATTTTCAACCCTTGTTCGTTTTTGTTATATTCAGAAGTGGGGTACTTCGGTACAAACTGTGTATTTTAATATTTACAATTTTAATGAAATACGGCCGCTTAAAATTATATGATTACCAAGTCGCAGGATCTGCACACTTATGTGTTAGACTGCATAGTATTTTATACCCTTATCGGCTTATTATTTTTTGTTTAAAGTGGATTACAGTGTCACAAGGTATGTTCTTATTTGAGTAATTTTATTATTTGTAAATTGTTATCGCTTGATATTATGTGATTACCAATATTTGTCGTCGCGTCTTCAAAGTCACAGGATCTGAACAGTTTGTGTGAGACTGCATGATATTTTTAACCCTTCTTCGTTCTTTTTAATTCAGAAGTGGGGTACTTCGCTACAAACTGTGTATTTTAATATTTACAATTTTAATGAAATACGGCCGCTTAAAATTATATGATTACCAAGTCGCAGGATCTGCACACTTATGTGTTAGACTGCATAGTATTTTATACCCTTATCGGCTTATTATTTTTTGTTTAAAGTGGATTACAGTGTCACAAGGTATGTTCTTATTTAAATAATTTTATTATTTGTAAATTGTTATCGCTTGATATTATGTGATTACCAATATTTGTCCTCGCGTCTTCAAAGTCACAGGATTTGCTCGGTTAGTGTGAGACTGCATAATATTTTCAACCCTTGTTCGTTTTTGTTATATTCAGAAGTGGGGTACTTCGGTACAAACTGTGTATTTTAATATTTACAATTTTAATGAAATACGGCCGCTTAAAATTATATGATTACCAAGTCGCAGGATCTGCACACTTATGTGTTAGACTGCATAGTATTTTATACCCTTATCGGCTTATTATTTTTTGTTTAAAGTGGATTACAGTGTCACAAGGTATGTTCTTATTTAAGTAATTTTATTATTTGTAAATTGTTATCGCTTGATATTATGTGATTACCAATATTTGTTGTCGCGTCTTCAAAGTCACAGGATCTGAACGGTTTGTGTGAGACTGCATGATATTTTTAACCCTTGTTCGTTCTTTTTAATTCAGAAGTGGGGTACTTCGCCACAAACTGTGTATTTTAATATTTATAATTTTAATGAAATACGGCCGCTTAAATTTATAATTATGATTACCAAGTCGCAGGATCTGCACACTTATGTGTTAGACTGCATAGTATTGAATACCCTTATCGGCTTGTTATTTATTGTTTAAAGTGGATTACAGTGTCACAAGGTATGTCCTTATTTAAATAATTTTATTATTTGTAAATTGTTATCGCTTGATATTATGTGATTACCAATGTTTGTCGTCGCGTCTTCAAAGTCACAGGATTTGCTCGGTTAGTGTGAGACTGCATGATATTTTCAACCCTTGTTCGTTCTTTTTAATTCAGAAGTGGGGTACTTCGCTACAAACTGTGTATATTTACAATTTTAATGAAATACGGCCGCTTAAATTTATAATTATGATTACCAAGTCGCAGGATCTGCACACTTATGTGTTAGACTGCATAATATTGTATACCCTTATCGGCTTATTACTTTTTGTTTAAAGTGGATAACAGTGTCCCAAGGTATGTTCTTATTTAAATATTTTTACTATTTGTAAATTATTGCCGCTTGATATTATGTGATTACCAATATTTTTCGTCGCGTCTACAAAGTCACAGGATCTGCTCGGTTAGTTCGACACTGCATGATATTTTTAACCCTTTTTCTTTTCTATTTTGAATTCAGAAGTGGGTTACGGCTGCTTAAAATTATATGATTACCAAGTCGCAGGATCTGCACACTTATGTGTTAGACTGCATAGTATTTTATACTCTTATCGGCTTATTATTTTTTGTTTAAAGTGGATTACAGTGTCACAAGGTATGTTCTTATTTAAGTATTTTTATTATTTGTAAATTGTTATCGCTTGATATTATGTGATTACCAATATTTGTCGTCGCGTCTTCAAAGTCACAGGATCTGAACGGTTTGTGTGAGACTGCATGATATTTTCAACCCTTGTTCGTTCTTTTTAATTCAGAAGTGGGGTACTTCGCCACAAACTGTGTATTTTAATATTTACAATTTTAATGAAATACGGCCGCTTAAAATTATATGATTACCAAGTCACAGGATCTGCACACTTATGTGTTAGACTGCATAGTATTTTATACCCTTATCGGCTTATTATTTTTTGTTTAAAGTGAATTACAGTGTCACAAGGTATGTTCTTATTTAAGTCATTTTATTATTTGTAAATTGTTATCGCTTGATATTATGTGATTACCAATATTTGTCGTCGCGTCTTCAAAGTCACAGGATCTGAACGGTTTGTGTGAGACTGCATGATATTTTTAACCCTTGTTCGTTTATTTAATTCAGAAGTGGGGTACTTCGCTACAAAATGTGTATTTTAATATTTACAATTTTAATGAAATACGGCCGCTTAAATTTATAATTATGATTACCAAGTCGCAGGATCTGCACACTTATGTGTTAGACTGCATAGTATTGTATACCCTTATCGGCTTATTATTTTTGTTTAAAGTGGATTACAGAGTCACAAGGTATGTTCTTATTTAAATATTTTTACTATTTGTAAATTATTGCCGCTTGATATTATGTGATTACCAATATTTTTCGTCGCGTCTACAAAGTCACAGGATCTGCTCGGTTAGTTCGAGACTGCATGATATTTTCAACCCTTTTTCTTTTCTATTTTGAATTCAGAAGTGGGTTACGGCTGCTTAAAATTATATGATTACCAAGTCGCAGGATCTGCACACTTATGTGTTAGACTGCATAGTATTGAATACCCTTATCGGCTTATTATTTTTTGTTTAAAGTGGATAACAGTGTCACAAGGTATGTTCTTATTTAAATATTTTTATTATTTGTAAATTGTTATCGCTTGATATTATGTGATTACCAATATTTGTCGTCGCGTCTACAAAGTCACAGGATCTGATCGGTTTGTGTGAGACTGCATGATATTTTTAACCCTTGTTCGTTCTTTTTAATTCAGAAGTGGGGTACTTCGCTACAAACTGTGTATTTTAATATTTACAATTTTAATGAAATACGGCCGCTTAAAATTATATGATTACCAAGTCGCAGGATCTGCACACTTATGTGTTAGACTGCATAGTATTTTATACCCTTATCGGCTTATTATTTTTTGTTTAAAGTGGATTACAGTGTCACAAGGTATGTTCTTATTTAAGTATTTTTATTATTTGTAAATTGTTATCGCTTGATATTATGTGATTACCAATATTTGTCGTCGCGTCTTCAAAGTCACAGGATCTGAACGGTTTGTGTGAGACTGCATGATATTTTTAACCCTTGTTCGTTCTTTTTAATTCAGAAGTGGGGTACTTCGCCACAAACTGTGTATTTTAATATTTACAATTTTAATGAAATACGGCCGCTTAAATTTATAATTATGATTACCAAGTCGCAGGATCTGCACACTTATGTGTTAGACTGCATAGAATTGAATACCCTTATCGGCTTGTTATTTATTGTTTAAAGTGGATTACAGTGTCACAAGGTATGTCCTTATTTAAATATTTTTATTATTTGTAAATTGTTATCGCTTGATATTATGTGATTACCAATATTTGTCGTCGCGTCTACAAAGTCACAGGATCTGCACGGTTAGTGTGAGACTGCATGATATTTTCAACTCTTGTTCGTTTTTGTTATATTCAGAAGTGGGGTACTTCGCTACAAACTGTGTATTTTAATATTTACAATTTGAATGAAATACGGCTGCTTAAAATTATATGATTACCAAGTCGCAGGATCTGCACACTTATGTGTTAGACTGCATAGTATTGTATACCCTTATCGGCTTTTTAGAGGCTGTTCCTATGGGTGTTACGTGGGAGTATCACAATAAAAGATAGCGTACACATTTACGTTTATTACGATTACACTGATATATGAGTGAATATGTCTAGACTTTGTACGTTTTAGTGCCCTAAAATATCTTAAAATGGCGCTCACATTACAAGGTATGTGTTTTATTTTTTATTATATTTATACTGCATAATACTTTGAAACTTTTTGATCAGTTGTAATTCAGTGACGACAAGGAATACATCTTGTTAAGAGGTTGTGAACAGTGATATGTGTAAATATGTGTAGACTGTATATTTTAGTGCCCTAAAATATCTTAAAACGGCGCTCACGTTACAAGGTATGTGTTTTTTTTTGTATTATATTTATACTGCATAATACTTTGAAACTTTTTGATCAGTTGTGATTCAGTGACGGCAAGGAATACGTCTTATTAAGTGGTTGTGAACAGTGATATGTGTGTATTTGTGTAGACTTAGTATTTGTGCCCTAATATATCTTAAAAAGCCGCTCACGTTACAAGGTATATATTTTTTTTTATTATATTTATACTGCATAATACATGAACAGTGATATGTGTGAATTTGTGTAGACTTTGTATTTGTGCCCTAAAATATCTTAAAATGGCATGTAATGTTTGTGTCTTTAAGGGTTCCGTTTTTGCCATTTGGCTATGGAACCCTAAAAAGTAAACCAAAATATTTTGCACAATATTAACTAATGACTCAATTAAAAGACAGCCGGAATCTAAAATTACTTTTAGGGTACCTGACTCTAATGATGGGACCATTGTTATATTCTGGGAATGTATTAGTGCATTAGCAAATGACCTATCATTAACAATACTTTCAGGCCGTCGAGACCAAGTTGACCAGCGTTAGGTCAGTCGTAACTCAGTGACGGCAACGAACACATCTTGTTCAGTTGTTGTGGCAAGTGTTAAGTTTGAATTTGTGTGGATTTTATACAGTTTTGGTGCTCTAAAATTATCGTATAATGGAGCTCACATTATAAGGTACGTATTTTACTAGTCATAATATTTATATGTAGGTATTACTGCTTGATATTATGTAAGTACATAGGTATAGTTATTGTCATATCTACCTACTCGCAGGAACTGTATCTGTGTGTGAGATTGTATAAAATTTTGAAACTTTTACGGCTAATTATATTTATTGCAAAGTGGATTATTAGGCTTTAAAACTTAACATTCATATATAAAATCACGCCTCTTTCTACGTTAGTAGGCAGAGACAACATCTCTTCATTTGCTACGATCCATATACGACTTTCTCTTCTTATACTTTCATGATTGTTGTCATACATTCACACCGGTTATGGGTATTCTTGACCGGGCCCTTCTTTACCAGGTCTCCAATTAGAAATTGTTCATGGTTTTAATTAATTATTTGGAATGCTAACTAAAGCCACATGCTATTTTTATACCCTAGACTGTAATACTTTCGCGAACAATTGTGTACCGAATAAGCTTTGTATATTTTGGAAATTTCCGTTGCCATTGAAAGACTGAGAAAGAGTGAATAAACAATTACCTGTTGTTAACAATACCCTTTATCTGTCTTATCTAGACCTAGTCCTTTACAATGATTTTCTGATCGGAAAAATGATCATCCAGGACGGGACTTGAACCCGCGACCAGTCCCTTACAGGGGGAATACTCTGACCAGCTGAGCTACCTGGACCCGTTCTAGATGCTCGAAATTTTCCGATATATTCCGTCCTGGATGATCATTTTTCCGATCAGAAAATCATTGTAAATAGTTAGCATGCAATTGCTTAAAATTTCATTCACCTAGTCCTTTATCTCTAAAAATATATTGTGATGTATAGCACGCGGGTGGTCAAAGCAAGCCAATGAGTTAAAAGCAAACACAGTTTGGGTCAGTTGCAATTCAGTGACGGCAAGGAACACATCTTGTCAAGTGGTTGTGGCAAGTGATAAGTTGTGGAGTGGACTATGTAGTTTTAGTGTTCTGAAACATCGAATGATGGAGCTCGCATTACAAAGTACGTATTTAAATTTCTATAATTTATATGGTATTATAATTTATGGTATTGCTTATTTTATTTTATTGTATTTCTTTATTTTATTTTATCTAATATTATGTGATTACGAATAGTTATTATCAGACTGCATAACGTTTTGAACTCTTTTCGTGTTCATATTTTTTATTCCAAGTGAATTGTATTGTATTTTAATATTTACAATTTTGTAAAATATGCTTGACATTATGTGAATATAAATATTCTATTTATGATATATGTACTGCATAATACTTTGAAACTTTTATGCTTATTATTTTTTATTGCAAAGTGGATTATTCGGCTACAAGGTACCTATGCACATATTTTAATATCTTCAACATTTGTAAATTATAACTGTTTGATATTATGCGAATACAAATATTTCTGCACACTTATGTGTTAGACTGCATGATATTTAAAACCCTACTCAGCTGATTATTTTTGTTTAAAGTGGATTACAGTGTCACAAGGTATGTTCTTATTTAATTTTTTTATTATTTGTAAATTATTATTGCCGCTTGATATCATGCGCTTACCAAAATTTGTCGTCGCGTCTTCAAAGTCACAGGATTTGCTCGGTTAGTGTGAGACTGCATGATATTTTCAACCCTTGTTCGTTTTCTTTTGAAAATTCAGAAGTGGGGTACTTCGCTACAAGCTGTGTATTTAAAAAATTACAATTTTAATGAAATACAGCTGCTTAAAATTATATGATTACCAAGTTGCAGGATCTGCACACTTATGTGTTAGACTGCATAGTATTTTATACCCTTATCGGCTTATTATTTTTTGTTTAAAGTGGATTACAGTGTCACAAGGTATGTTCTTATTTAAATAATTTTATTATTTGTAAATTGTTATCGCTTGATATTATGTGATTACCAATATTTGTCGTCGCGTCTTCAAAGTCACAGGATCTGAACAGTTTGTGTGACACTGCATGATATTTTTAACCCTTCTTCGTTCTTTTTAATTCAGAAGTGGGGTACTTCGCTACAAACTGTGTATTTTAATATTTACAATTTTAATGAAATACGGCCGCTTAAAATTATATGATTACCAAGTCGCAGGATCTGCACACTTATGTGTTAGACTGCATAGTATTTTATACCCTTATCGGTTTATTATTTTTTGTTTAAAGTGGATTACAGTGTCACAAGGTATGTTCTTATTTAAATAATTTTATTATTTGTAAATTGTTATCGCTTGATATTATGTGATTATCAATATTTGTCCTCGCGTCTTCAAAGTCACAGGATTTGCTCGGTTAGTGTGAGACTGCATAATATTTTCAACCCTTGTTCGTTTTTGTTATATTCAGAAGTGGGGTACTTCGGTACAAACTGTGTATTTTAATATTTACAATTTTAATGAAATACGGCCGCTTAAAATTATATGATTACCAAGTCGCAGGATCTGCACACTTATGTGTTAGACTGCATAGTATTTTATACCCTTATCGGCTTATTATTTTTTGTTTAAAGTGGATTACAGTGTCACAAGGTATGTTCTTATTTGAGTAATTTTATTATTTGTAAATTGTTATCGCTTGATATTATGTGATTACCAATATTTGTCGTCGCGTCTTCAAAGTCACAGGATCTGAACAGTTTGTGTGAGACTGCATGATATTTTTAACCCTTCTTCGTTCTTTTTAATTCAGAAGTGGGGTACTTCGCTACAAACTGTGTATTTTAATATTTACAATTTTAATGAAATACGGCCGCTTAAAATTATATGATTACCAAGTCGCAGGATCTGCACACTTATGTGTTAGACTGCATAGTATTTTATACCCTTATCGGCTTATTATTTTTTGTTTAAAGTGGATTACAGTGTCACAAGGTATGTTCTTATTTAAATAATTTTATTATTTGTAAATTGTTATCGCTTGATATTATGTGATTACCAATATTTGTCCTCGCGTCTTCAAAGTCACAGGATTTGCTCGGTTAGTGTGAGACTGCATAATATTTTCAACCCTTGTTCGTTTTTGTTATATTCAGAAGTGGGGTACTTCGGTACAAACTGTGTATTTTAATATTTACAATTTTAATGAAATACGGCCGCTTAAAATTATATGATTACCAAGTCGCAGGATCTGCACACTTATGTGTTAGACTGCATAGTATTTTATACCCTTATCGGCTTATTATTTTTTGTTTAAAGTGGATTACAGTGTCACAAGGTATGTTCTTATTTAAGTAATTTTATTATTTGTAAATTGTTATCGCTTGATATTATGTGATTACCAATATTTGTTGTCGCGTCTTCAAAGTCACAGGATCTGAACGGTTTGTGTGAGACTGCATGATATTTTTAACCCTTGTTCGTTCTTTTTAATTCAGAAGTGGGGTACTTCGCCACAAACTGTGTATTTTAATATTTATAATTTTAATGAAATACGGCCGCTTAAATTTATAATTATGATTACCAAGTCGCAGGATCTGCACACTTATGTGTTAGACTGCATAGTATTGAATACCCTTATCGGCTTGTTATTTATTGTTTAAAGTGGATTACAGTGTCACAAGGTATGTCCTTATTTAAATAATTTTATTATTTGTAAATTGTTATCGCTTGATATTATGTGATTACCAATGTTTGTCGTCGCGTCTTCAAAGTCACAGGATTTGCTCGGTTAGTGTGAGACTGCATGATATTTTCAACCCTTGTTCGTTCTTTTTAATTCAGAAGTGGGGTACTTCGCTACAAACTGTGTATATTTACAATTTTAATGAAATACGGCCGCTTAAATTTATAATTATGATTACCAAGTCGCAGGATCTGCACACTTATGTGTTAGACTGCATAATATTGTATACCCTTATCGGCTTATTACTTTTTGTTTAAAGTGGATAACAGTGTCCCAAGGTATGTTCTTATTTAAATATTTTTACTATTTGTAAATTATTGCCGCTTGATATTATGTGATTACCAATATTTTTCGTCGCGTCTACAAAGTCACAGGATCTGCTCGGTTAGTTCGACACTGCATGATATTTTTAACCCTTTTTCTTTTCTATTTTGAATTCAGAAGTGGGTTACGGCTGCTTAAAATTATATGATTACCAAGTCGCAGGATCTGCACACTTATGTGTTAGACTGCATAGTATTTTATACTCTTATCGGCTTATTATTTTTTGTTTAAAGTGGATTACAGTGTCACAAGGTATGTTCTTATTTAAGTATTTTTATTATTTGTAAATTGTTATCGCTTGATATTATGTGATTACCAATATTTGTCGTCGCGTCTTCAAAGTCACAGGATCTGAACGGTTTGTGTGAGACTGCATGATATTTTCAACCCTTGTTCGTTCTTTTTAATTCAGAAGTGGGGTACTTCGCCACAAACTGTGTATTTTAATATTTACAATTTTAATGAAATACGGCCGCTTAAAATTATATGATTACCAAGTCACAGGATCTGCACACTTATGTGTTAGACTGCATAGTATTTTATACCCTTATCGGCTTATTATTTTTTGTTTAAAGTGAATTACAGTGTCACAAGGTATGTTCTTATTTAAGTCATTTTATTATTTGTAAATTGTTATCGCTTGATATTATGTGATTACCAATATTTGTCGTCGCGTCTTCAAAGTCACAGGATCTGAACGGTTTGTGTGAGACTGCATGATATTTTTAACCCTTGTTCGTTTATTTAATTCAGAAGTGGGGTACTTCGCTACAAAATGTGTATTTTAATATTTACAATTTTAATGAAATACGGCCGCTTAAATTTATAATTATGATTACCAAGTCGCAGGATCTGCACACTTATGTGTTAGACTGCATAGTATTGTATACCCTTATCGGCTTATTATTTTTGTTTAAAGTGGATTACAGAGTCACAAGGTATGTTCTTATTTAAATATTTTTACTATTTGTAAATTATTGCCGCTTGATATTATGTGATTACCAATATTTTTCGTCGCGTCTACAAAGTCACAGGATCTGCTCGGTTAGTTCGAGACTGCATGATATTTTCAACCCTTTTTCTTTTCTATTTTGAATTCAGAAGTGGGTTACGGCTGCTTAAAATTATATGATTACCAAGTCGCAGGATCTGCACACTTATGTGTTAGACTGCATAGTATTGAATACCCTTATCGGCTTATTATTTTTTGTTTAAAGTGGATAACAGTGTCACAAGGTATGTTCTTATTTAAATATTTTTATTATTTGTAAATTGTTATCGCTTGATATTATGTGATTACCAATATTTGTCGTCGCGTCTACAAAGTCACAGGATCTGATCGGTTTGTGTGAGACTGCATGATATTTTTAACCCTTGTTCGTTCTTTTTAATTCAGAAGTGGGGTACTTCGCTACAAACTGTGTATTTTAATATTTACAATTTTAATGAAATACGGCCGCTTAAAATTATATGATTACCAAGTCGCAGGATCTGCACACTTATGTGTTAGACTGCATAGTATTTTATACCCTTATCGGCTTATTATTTTTTGTTTAAAGTGGATTACAGTGTCACAAGGTATGTTCTTATTTAAGTATTTTTATTATTTGTAAATTGTTATCGCTTGATATTATGTGATTACCAATATTTGTCGTCGCGTCTTCAAAGTCACAGGATCTGAACGGTTTGTGTGAGACTGCATGATATTTTTAACCCTTGTTCGTTCTTTTTAATTCAGAAGTGGGGTACTTCGCCACAAACTGTGTATTTTAATATTTACAATTTTAATGAAATACGGCCGCTTAAATTTATAATTATGATTACCAAGTCGCAGGATCTGCACACTTATGTGTTAGACTGCATAGAATTGAATACCCTTATCGGCTTGTTATTTATTGTTTAAAGTGGATTACAGTGTCACAAGGTATGTCCTTATTTAAATATTTTTATTATTTGTAAATTGTTATCGCTTGATATTATGTGATTACCAATATTTGTCGTCGCGTCTACAAAGTCACAGGATCTGCACGGTTAGTGTGAGACTGCATGATATTTTCAACTCTTGTTCGTTTTTGTTATATTCAGAAGTGGGGTACTTCGCTACAAACTGTGTATTTTAATATTTACAATTTTAATAAAATACGGCCGCTTAAAATTATATGATTACCAAGTCGCAGGATCTGCACACTTATGTGTTAGACTGCATAGTATTTTATACCCTTATCGGCTTATTATTTTTTGTTTAAAGTGGATAACAGTGTCACAAGGTATGTTCTTATTTAAGTAATTTTATTATTTGTAAATTGTTATCGCTTGATATTATGTGATTACCAATATTCGTCGTCGCGTCTACAAAGTCACAGGATCTGAACGGTTTGTGTGAGACTGCATGATATTTTCAACCCTTGTTCGTTTTTGTTATATTCAGAAGTGGGGTACTTCGCTACAAACTGTGTATTTTAATATTTACAATTTTAATGAAATACGGCCGCTTAAATTTATAATTATGATTACCAAGTCGCAGGATCTGCACACTTATGTGTTAGACTGCATAGTATTTTATACCCTTATCGGCTTATTATTTTTTGTTTAAAGTGGATTACAGTGTCACAAGGTATGTTCTTATTTAAGTAATTTTATTATTTGTAAATTGTTATCGCTTGATATTATGTGATTACCAATATTTGTCGTTGCGTCTACAAAGTCACAGGATCTGAACGGTTTGTGTGAGACTGCATGATATTTTCAACCCTTGTTCGTTTTTGTTATATTCAGAAGTGGGGTACTTCGCTACAAACTGTGTATTTTAATATTTACAATTTTAATGAAATACGGCCGCTTAAAATTATATGATTACCAAGTCGCAGGATCTGCACACTTATGTGTTAGACTGCATAGTATTTTATACCCTTATCGGCTTATTATTTTTTGTTTAAAGTGGATTACAGTGTCACAAGGTATGTCCTTATTTAAATATTTTTATTATTTGTAAATTGTTATTGCTTGATATTATGTGATTACCAATATTTGTCGTCGCGTCTACAAAGTCACAGGATCGGCACGGTTTGTGAGACTGCATGATATTTTTTAACCCTTGTTCGTTCTTTTTAATTCAGAAGTGGGGTACTTCGCTACAAACTGTGTATTTTAATATTTACAATTTTAATAAAATACGGCCGCTTAAAATTATATGATTACCAAGTCGCAGGATCTGCACACTTATGTGTTAGACTGCATAGTATTTTATACCCTTATCGGCTTATTATTTTTTGTTTAAAGTGGATTACAGTGTCACAAGGTATGTTCTTATTTAAGTATTTTTATTATTTGTAAATTGTTATCGCTTGATATTATGTGATTACCAATATTTGTCGTCGCGTCTTCAAAGTCACAGGATCTGAACGGTTTGTGTGAGACTGCATGATATTTTTAACCCTTGTTCGTTCTTTTTAATTCAGAAGTGGGGTACTTCGCTACAAACTTTGTATTTTAATATTTACTCTCATGATGGCACTGTTAAGGGCAGGAAAGACGTGGAGACCACAGCTGGCGGCTAGCCAAAACTGGCCTCGTGCTGTGGCCTCTCATGGTGGTTCTGTGAAGGGCAGGAAAGGCGTGGTGGGGCGGACAGGGAAGGTGCTGTGGGCTGGGAAGACATGGAGACCACCGCTGGTGGCTAGCCAAAACTGGCCTCGTGCGGTGGCCTCTCATGATGGTACTGTGGGGGCAGGGAAGTTATGTTGAGCAGGGAAGGCGTGTAGACCACCGCTGGCGGCTAGCCAAAACTGGCCTCATGCGGTGGCCTCTCATGGTGGTACTGTGAAGGGCAGGACAGGCGTGGAGACCACAGCTGGTGGCTAGCCAAAACTGGCCTCATGCGGTGGCCTCTCATGGTGGTACTGTGAAGGGCAGGACAGGCATGGAGACCACAGCTGGTGGCTAGCCAAAACTGGCCTCGTGCTGTGGCCTCTCATGGTGGTATTGTGAAGGGCAGGAAAGACGTGGAGACCATAGCTGGCGGCTAGCCAAAACTGGCCTCGTGCTGTGGCCTCTCATGGTGGTTCTGTGAAGGGCAGGAAAGGCGTGGTGGGGCGGACAGGGAAGTTGTTGTGGGCTGGGAAGACATGGAGACCACCGCTGGCGGCTAGGCAAAACTGGCCTCGTGCGGTGGCCTCTCATGATGGTACTGTGAAGGGCAGGAAAGACGTGGAGACCACAGCTGGCGGCTAGCCATAACTGGCCTCGTGCTGTGGCCTCTCATGGTGGTTCTGTGAAGGGCAGGAAAGGCGTGGTGAGGCGGACAGGGAAGGCGCTGTGGGCTGGGAAGACATGGAGACCACCGGTGGCGGCTAGGCAAAACTGGCGTCGTGCGGTGGCCTCTCATGATGGTACTGTGAAGGGCAGGAAAGACGTGGAGACCACAGCTGGCGGCTAGCCAAAACTGGCTTCGTGCTGTGGCCTCTCATGGTGGTACTGTGAAGGGCAGGAAAGGCGTGGCGGGGTGGACAGGGAAGGCGTTGTGGGCTGGGAAGGCGTGGAGACCACAGCTGGCGGCTAGCCAATACTGGCCTCGTGCTGTGGCCTCTCATGGTGGTACTGTGAGGGGCAGGAAAGGCGTGGCGGGGCGGACAGGGAAGGCGTTGTGGGCTGGGAAGGCGTGGAGACCACCGCTGGCGGCTAGCCAAAACTGGCCTCGTGCGATGGCCTCTCATTGTGGTATTGTGAAGGGCAGGAAAGACGTGGAGACCACAGCTGGCGGTTAGCCAAAACTGGCCTCGTGCTGTGGCCTCTCATGGTGGTACTGTGAAGGGCAGGAAAGGCGTGGCGGGGCGGACAAGGAAGGCGTTGTGGGCTGGGAAGGCGTGGAGACCACCGCTGGCGGCTAGCCAAAACTGGCCTCGTGCGATGGCCTCTCATTGTGGTATTGTGAAGGGCAGGAAAGACGTGGAGACCACAGCTGGCGGCTAGCCAAAACTGGCCTCGTGCTGTGGCCTCTCATGGTGGTATTGTGAAGGGCAGGAAAGACGTGGAGACCACAGCTGGTGGCTAGCCAAAACTGGCCTCGTGCTGTGGCCTCTCATTGTGGTATTGTGAAGGGCAGGAAAGACGTGGAGACCACAGCTGGCGGCTAGCCAAAACTGGCCTCGTGCTGTGGCCTCTCATGGTGGTTCTGTGAAGGGCAGGAAAGGCGTGGTGGGGCGGACAGGGAAGGCGCTGTGGGCTGGGAAGACATGGAGACCACCGCTGGCGGCTAGGCAAAACTGGCCTCGTGCGGTGGCCTCTCATGCTGGTACTGTGAAGGGCAGGAAAGGCGTGGCGGGGCGGACAGGGAAGATGTTGTGGGCTGGGAAGGCGTGGAGACCACCGCTGGCGGCTAGCCAAAACTGGCCTCGTGCGATGGCCTCTCATTGTGGTATTGTGAAGGGCAGGAAAGACGTGGAGACCACAGCTGGTGGTTAGCCAAAACTGGCCTCGTGCTGTGGCCTCTCATGGTGGTACTGTGAAGGGCAGGAAAGGCGTGGCGGGGCGGACAAGGAAGGCATTGTGGGCTGGAAAGGCGTGGAGACCACCGCTGGCGGCTAGCCAAAACTGGCCTCGTGCTGTGGCCTCTCATGGTGGTACTGTGAAGGGCAGGAAAGGCGTGGCGGGGCGGACAAGGAAGGCGTTGTGGGCTGGGAAGACATGGAGACCACCGCTGGCGGCTAGGCAAAACTGGCCTCGTGCGGTGGCCTCTCATGATGGTACTGTGAAGGGCAGGAAAGACGTGGAGACCACAGCTGGCGGCTAGCCAAAACTGGCCTCGTGCGATGGCCTCTCATTGTGGTATTGTGAAGGGCAGGAAAGACGTGGAGACCACAGCTGGTGGTTAGCCAAAACTGGCCTCGTGCTGTGGCCTCTCATGGTGGTTCTGTGAAGGGCAGGAAAGGCGTGGCGGGGCGGACAAGGAAGGCATTGTGGGCAGGAAAGACGTGGAGACCACAGCTGGCGGTTAGCCAAAACTGGCCTCGTGCTGTGGCCTCTCATGGTGGTACTGTGAAGGGCAGGAAAGGCGTGGCGGGGCGGACAAGGATGGCGTTGTGGGCTGGGAAGGCGTGGACACCACCGCTGGCGGCTAGGCAAAACTGGCCTCGTGCGGTGGCCTCTCATGATGGTACTGTGAAGGGCAGGAAAGACGTGGAGACCACAGCTGGCGGCTAGCCAAAACTGGCCTCGTGCTGTGGCCCCTCATGGTGGTTCTGTGAAGGGCAGGAAAGGCGTGGTGGGGCGGACAGGGAAGGCGCTGTGGGCTGGGAAGACATGGAGACCACCGCTGGCGGCTAGGCAAAACTGGCCTCGTGCGGTGGCCTCTCATGATGGTACTGTGAAGGGCAGGAAAGACGTGGAGACCACAGCTGGCAGCTAGCCAAAACTGGCCTCGTGCTGTGGCCTCTCATGGTGGTACTGTGAAGGGCAGGAAAGGCGTGGCGGGGTGGACAGGGAAGGTGTTGTGGGCTGGGAAGGCGTGGAGACCACAGCTGGCGGCTAAGCAAAACTGGCCTCGTGCGGTGGCCTCTCATGATGGTACTGTGAAGGGCAGGAAAGACGTGGAGACCACAGCTGGCGGCTAGCCAAAACTGGCCTCGTGCTGTGGCCTCTCATGGTGGTTCTGTGAAGGGCAGGAAAGGCGTGGTGGGGCGGACAGGGAAGTTGTTGTGGGCTGGGAAGACATGGAGACCACCGCTGGCGGCTAGGCAAAACTGGCCTCGTGCGGTGGCCTCTCATTGTGGTATTGTGAAGGGCAGGAAAGACGTGGAGACCACCGCTGGCGGCTAGGCAAAACTGGCCTCGTGCGGTGGCCTCTCATGATGGTACTGTGAAGGGCAGGAAAGACGTGGAGACCACAGCTGGCGGCTAGCCAAAACTGGCCTCGTGCTGTGGCCTCTCATAGTGGTTCTGTGCAGGGCAGGAAAAGCGTGGTGGAGTGGACAGGGAAGGCGCTGTAGGCTGGGAAGACATGGAGACCACCGCTGGCGGCTAGGCAAAACTGGCCTCGTGCGGTGGCCTCTCATGATGGTACTGTGAAGGGCAGGAAAGACGTGGAGACCACAGCTGGCGGCTAGCCAAAACTGGCCTCGTGCTGTGGCCTCTCATTGTGGTATTGTGAAGGGCAGGAAAGACGTGGAGACCACAGCTGGCGGCTAGCCAAAACTGGCCTCGTGCTGTGGCCTCTCATGGTGGTTCTGTGAAGGGCAGGAAAGGCGTGGTGGGGCGGACAGGGAAGGCGCTGTGGGCTGGGAAGACATGGAGACCACCGCTGGCGGCTACGCAAAGCTGGCCTCGTGCGGTGGCCTCTCATGATGGTACTGTGAAGGGCAGGAAAGACGTGGAGACCACAGCTGGCGGCTAGCCAAAACTGGCCTCGTGCTGTGGCCTCTCATGGTGGTACTGTGAAGGGCAGGAAAGGCGTGGCGGGGCGGACAAGGAAGGCATTGTGGGCTGGAAAGGCGTGGAGACCACCGCTGGCGGCTAGCCAAAACTGGCTTCGTGCGATGGCCTCTCATTGTGGTATTGTGAATGGCAGGAAAGACGTGGAGACCACAGCTGGCGGCTAGCCAAAACTGGCCTCGTGCTGTGGCCTCTCGTGGTGGTTCTGTGAAGGGCAGGAAAGGCGTGGTGGGGTGGACAGGGAAGGCGCTGTGGGCTGGGAAGACATGGAGACCACCGCTGGCGGCTAGGCAAAACTGGCCTCGTGCGGTGGCCTCTCATGATGGTACTGTGAAGGGCAGGAAAGACGTGGAGACCACAGCTGGCGGCTAGCCAAAACTGGCCTCGTGCTGTGGCCCCTCATGGTGGTTCTGTGAAGGGCAGGAAAGGCGTGGTGGGGCGGACAGGGAAGGCGCTGTGGGCTGGGAAGACATGGAGACCACCGCTGGCGGCTAGGCAAAACTGGCCTCGTGCGGTGGCCTCTCATGATGGTACTGTGAAGGGCAGGAAAGACGTGGAGACCACAGCTGGCAGCTAGCCAAAACTGGCCTCGTGCTGTGGCCTCTCATGGTGGTACTGTGAAGGGCAGGAAAGGCGTGGCGGGGTGGACAGGGAAGGTGTTGTGGGCTGGGAAGGCGTGAAGACCACAGCTGGCGGCTAAGCAAAACTGGCCTCGTGCGGTGGCCTCTCATGATGGTACTGTGAAGGGCAGGAAAGACGTGGAGACCACAGCTGGCGGCTAGCCAAAACTGGCCTCGTGCTGTGGCCTCTCATGGTGGTTCTGTGAAGGGCAGGAAAGGCGTGGTGGGGCGGACAGGGAAGGCGCTGTGGGCTGGGAAGACATGGAGACCACCGCTGGCGGCTAGGCAAAACTGGCCTCGTGCGGTGGCCTCTCATGCTGGTACTGTGAAGGGCAGGAAAGGCGTGGCGGGGTGGACAGTGAAGGCGTTGTGGGCTGGGAAGGCGTGGAGACCACCGCTGGTTGCTAGCCAAAACTGGCCTCGTGCGGTGGCCTCTCATGGTGGTACTGTGGAGAGCAGGGAAGTCGTGGCGCGCAGGGCAGGCGTGGAGACCACCGCTGGCGGCTAGCCAAAACTGGCCTCGTGCGGTGGCCTCTCATGATGGTACTGTGGGGGCAGGGAAGTTATGGTGAGCAGGGAAGGCGTGTAGACCACCGCTGGCGGCTAGCCAAAACTGGCCTCATGCGGTGGCCTCTCATGGTGGTACTGTGAAGGGCAGGACAGGCGTGGAGACCACAGCTGGCGGCTAGCCAAAACTGGCCTCGTGCTGTGGCCTCTCATGGTGGTACTGTGAAGGGCAGGAAAGGCGTGGCGGGGTGGACAGGGAAGGCGTTGTGGGCTGGGAAGGCGAGGAGACCACCGCTGGTTGCTAGCCAAAACTGGCCTCGTGCGGTGGCCTCTCATGGTGGTACTGTGGAGAGCAGGGAAGTCGTGGCGCGCAGGGCAGGCGTGGAGACCACCGCTGGCGGCTAGCCAAAACTGGCCTCGTGCGGTGGCCTCTCATGATGGTACTGTGGGGGCAGGGAAGTTATGGTGAGCAGGGAAGGCGTGTAGACCACCGCTGGCGGCTAGCCAAAACTGGCCTCATGCGGTGGCCTCTCATGGTGGTACTGTGAAGGGCAGGACAGGCGTGGAGACCACAGCTGGTGGCTAGCCAAAACTGGCCTCGTGCGGTGGCCTCTCATGATGGTACTGTGGGGGCAGGGAAGTTATGGTGAGCAGGGAAGGCGTGTAGACCACCGCTGGCGGCTAGCCAAAACTGGCCTCGTTCTGTGGCCTCTCATGGTGGTACTGTGAGGGGCAGGAAAGGCGTGGCGGGGCGGACAGAGAAGGCGTTGTGGGCTGGGAAGGCGTGAAGACCACCGCTGGCGGCTAGCCAAAACTGGCCTCATGCGGTGGTCTCTCATGATGGTACTGTTAAGAGTAGATAAGGCATGGTGAACAGAGAAGGCGTGACGGACAGGGAATGCGTGGTGGGCTAGGAAGACGTGGAGACCACCGCTGGCGGCTAGCCAAAACTGGCCTCGTTCGGTGGCCTCTCATGATGGTACTGTAGGGGCAGGGAAGTCGTGGCGAGCAAGGAAGGCGTGGAGACCACCGCTGGCGGCTAGCCAAAACTGGCCTCGTGTGATGGCCTCTCATGGTGGTACTGTGAAGGGCAGGAAAGACGTGGAGACCACAGCTGGCGGCTAGACAAAACTGGCCTCGTGCGGTGGCCTCTCATGGTGGTACTGTGGAGAGCAGGAAAGTTGTGGCGAGCAGGGAAGCCGTGGAGACCACCGCTGGCGGCTAGCCAAAACTGGCCTCGTGCGGTGGCCTCTCATGGTGGTACTGTGAGGGGCAGGAAAGGCGTGGCGGGGCGGACAGGGAAGGCGTTGTGGGCTGGGAAGGCGTGAAGACCACCGCGGGTGGCTAGCCAAAACTGGCCTCGTGCGGTGGCCTCTCATGATGGTACTGTGGGGGCAGGGAAGTTGTGGTGAGCAGGGAAGGCGTAGAGACCACCGCTGGCGGCTAGCCAAAACTGGCCTCGTGCGGTGGCCTCTCATGGTTGTACTGTGAAGGGAAGGGAGGCGTGAAGACCATGTTACAATACTTCTTGATATACGATATTTTTCACCTTTTTATTCAGTGGGGCTAATATAGTAAGGGAAGTGGGTGAACTCACTCGTGAGCAGGCTACGTAAAATTGCCCATGGGAAAAGCAATCCTGTCTCAAGTCCACCCCAGCGTATTTTAAAGATTGCCCTTGCGCTTTATTCATTGTCATAGCAAAACAAACCTTGAGAGGAAACTGTAGCCGTCTGAATTGGAATGGTAGGTCATTGGGTATAAGGGGAATGCGCGGCACAAACGCTGTTTCTCCCTGAGCTTGCCCTGTTATAATGACAGCTTCAATTACATTTTTGTGAAGATTTTTCACTTGTAGCATAGTTCCATTACACAATTTTGGAGGTTTGTGATTCCGTAATAACATAACGGGTATGCCCTTTTTAATTCTAAGTCTGTGGTTTGGAAGTCCTGCCGGATTTAACGAATTTAAAAATTCTACTGGGTAGTTTACTGCATCGTCATCACAAACCGAATCTATAGACCTATAAATAATTTCTTCTCCATTAACTGAGTTCAGTAGCACATCGTTTATATCCGCCGCGTGATCATTTTTGGGAGTTAAAATAGCTCATTCACGAAACCAGTCCATAGATTTTTCATCTATTTGATTGATATTCGGATAAAATATGGTCGATAAACAAACAGCTAAGGAGTGGAATTCCTTGCCTGAGTCTGTGTTTCCGGAAAGCTATAACCTGGGAGTTTTCAAGTCACGAGTGAATAGGTTCCTTCTAGGCAAGCGTGATTCATCGTAGACCACATCATCACTTACCATCAGGTGAAATAGAGGTCAAACGTAAGCCTATCATGAATAAAAAAAAAAAAAAAAGATAAGCTCTTGAACAGTTGCCACAACTTTACACAATGCATCTGTTATGGTAAGCAAGCCGTCTTCAGTAGGATATTTGGCATTACCTATTTGGAGTAGTATATCTGAAAATTGTCCAGCATGTATATCACCGTGTAAATGAACTCTCATATTTTTAGTTAAGTTTAGGGTTTTCACCGAAGCCCATAAAATAGATTTCTTTAGGCAAGCTTTAATTTCGTCGGCTCGAGTTCCTCTCTGTACCACTGGCAAAGTTTGTCTAAAATCACCTGCCATCAATATAGTCATACCGCCCATTAAGTTATTGTTTCCCCGTATGTCTTTTAAAGTTCTGTTTAAAGCTTCGATACCTCTCTTGTGCGCCATTGTACTTTCATCCCAAACGATAATCTTTGTGTTCCTGAGTACTTCAGCAAAATTACTTTGTTTTGAAATATTACACACGGAGTCTCGCACTGTGTTACATTAAGCGGTAGTTTATATGTTGCATGCGCTGTTCGACCTCCTTCCAGCAGTGTCGCTGCAATACCAGACGATGCTACAGCTAAAGCGATGCCTTTAGTGCTCCTTACTTTAGCCAAAATCAAATTAATTAGATAAGTTTTACTCGTACTACCTGGAGCGTCTAAAAAGAAAAGACTTCCCGCATTTGAGTCTCTGCTCGATAATATTGTATCATAAGCTGCCTTTTGTTCTGAAGTTAATGTTACTACATTATCGCTCACATAGCTATCCAAAGCAAAAACATCGTAGTTAGTCTCTAACAAATATTCTCTATTCCCTGTATTCCTAGGCTTGCTTGGTTCTGGTAACCCATACTCTTTCAAGGCACGACCACCTAATGCCAAAACGGCTTCCTCGATAGCAAATAAGCCATCGTTATACGCTTCATCAGTTAAATTCCCAATATTACAATCTTGCAGGTTTGCCAGTTTATATTTGAAATCTTCAGTTAAAGGATCCTTAAATTTTTCCCATAATTGCATTGGATCTGATAACTGACAGAATAACAGCAGAACTATAAATAATTCTCGCAATTTAAATGGTGAATTACTTAGTGCGGCCTCTTCCAAAGTAGCGTGCCAGTGATTGTCATCTTCAAGTAATCCTAATGCTTTGCAAGCTGCCTGGAAAGTTGGATATACTACTCCATTTACAGATTTTAACGCCTCGAATGAAGTTGGACCTCGAATTTCATGTAGCAGCATACGAAGGTAATAGCATTCTGTATTATTCGGATGTACCGTATAAACTCTGCCTAAAGCATGTTGTTCTTTCTTAATGCCAGGCCAACCCTCCACATTAACTCCCCTTTTTCTTCTTTCGAATTTTTTATTATTGTGCCATACGTAGTATGCTGGTACATTTGGGTATAGTAAAGTTTTTGCAAATTGATCTGTTTGGCATAAAGTGAAAAAGCCGAGGAGTGTACTAATAGGTGGATTTGCAACCCTGTCAGCAATATTTTCATTATTAAAGTACACTCTTTGCCCATTTTCTAAATGAACGGCCAGATGTACAACAGTAGGGAAACGCTCATGGATAGAAAATCCGAGAATTCGCCACACAGCTTCTGAACTACTTATGTACCTTCCATTTTCATAAATACTAACCTCATCTCTTTTATTTTCTAGGGTAAACGTAGCCTGGTCGGAGCCTTTATTAACATACTTGCAAATATATTTGATTGACTTTACGGAATTACAATATTCCACATTTATTATGTGCATTAAAAGTTCTTAATAAAACAGGGTTATAAGGAACTACCCACCGATTATCTAAACACATTCCATGTTTATTAACTGTAAAGCCACCATCATCGGGAGAACGCCTTCTATACCGCGGATAACCATCGTCACCTGTTTGTGTTTCACTGATTAGTGATTTGGGGAACTTTTTGGAACACCTGTTTTCTTTCATGCACGGTGCTTTATTATTAATATTGCCACATGGACCATGCATCATGTTCGATTCTACAATTTTGTATAGCTGGGTCACGTTCAGGGTCAGGAATTTCTGCACATATTACTTTGTCAATTAGGTCTGAAGTAATAGAACGCGTAAGCCATAAAAGTATGTGAATGTGCGGAAGTCCTCGTTTCTGCCACTCTACTGAATACATGTAGCATCGTAATTCACCAAATATTTTACCCTTAATTAAAATATGCATCATTTTTTTTACTTTTAGATGGAAAACCCTAGCTATTATATCATGGCGATCATGTGATCTTTGGCCAGGGAATAAATTGTTTGTTATGTTTTCCCAGCGAGGATTACATATAAAAGTGATGAAAAGATCAGGGCGGCCGTAGTGTCGGACATATGTCATGGCGTCTTGTGTACGCTCATGCATGTACCTTGGTCCCCCTGTAAAAGAGGACGGTAACACCACCATTTGTCTGAAATTAGTTGTGTCTTTCCTGCCCACAGCGTCTCTTAGATGGATGTATTCCTCTACACGTAGCTTCGACTGATTATTACGAATAAAGTTGAGCCTTTCCGTTTCTATTTTGGCATATTCGTCAACTAAAAATTGACTCAATAGAGACCGCTAATATAAAATGTGGTTATCCTCTGTTTCCCTAACCATAATTCGATATGCATAAAAACTGGCTGCTGAGATGGTCTTTGTCAGTGGTCTATTTGTTTTTGGATCATGTTGTGGCAAGTATATTGAATAACCATCTTCGCCGCGGCAAAAAATTAACGGGTATTGAAGTGCATCATAAGACCTATGAATTTCATATATCCTTTTCAATGTTTGCCCACGACTTTCTAAAATAATATCTCGAAATTCAAATTGTTCACCTGCCATTACTAATGCTACCTTGTTTGATGCCGGAGCGTTATAACGGCCGCTGTGTTCCCCAGGTATTCGTTTATCAGCGTGAATTACTACTTGAAAATTATTGCAAGAAGGAGGAGCCTTATCTAACGCTGTTTTGAAATCTTTAATGTATGGGTTGACTTCATGTAACATCTTTTGAAGTTGTTTAACTAACATTGGTTGTATTTCAGCATAGTCAGAGCACCTTAAATTAACTTCCCTGTTATCTTCCCCTACAAAATATTGGGTACTGCTTGAGACAAAGGCATTAAACTCCCAATTCGATGATAGACCTGGGGCTTTACTCCGAAAAACGAAAATATTCGTATCCGTTGACGTTTTGACCATTTAGCTACCCCGAAAGTATTTCGTTTCGGATTTCGGATCCGTCTTCGATTGTTTGACATTGAGGTTGTCGATCGTTATCAGTACAACTCCTACTCCCAAAATACATTTGACGTTTTCGCTGTCGTTGTTTGACAAATGGTCCGTTTTCGTTCGATCCGAAACGTTCATGTTCGATTTTCAGAGTAAGGCCCCAGACCCTGAACTCTGAAAGTTGTTGAAAATCCTGTTTGTTCAGGTTGTTTGCCACCAAATGACGTCATTTGAAAAGCACCATTATATTGCCGAATGTGATCCATAAAATGACTATGCTTTGGATGCAAATCCATAATTAAACTGTAAAGTGGTTCTGGAAGTCGTTGAAATGGTTGTAGTTGAACCTTCCCTGACATACAACACATGCCAACTGACTCTGCCTTCCACTTTAAAGCGTTACACCACTGACATTTGTGATTCATATTTCCTATAGAAATAATACTATCGGTCTCGTATGATATTGTAGAATCATATGTCAAACCCGACTGAGCTTTCGTCGTCCATGGTCGGTCTCGCCTTTCTTCCCGTTGTCCAGGATTATGTAGCTCATATTGAGATTGTCTTGCTCTATGTTGTTCAGGGTGAACGCGCTGATAGTCCCTCACCATAGGTCTGTAGACTTCAGGATGCGCGCGCCGATAGTCACTTACCGCGGTTCTGTGTGCTTCAGGGTGTAATCGCTGATAGTCACTTACCGCGGTTCTGTGTGCTTCAGGGTGCGTGCGCTGATAGTCACTTGCCGCGGTTCTGTGGACTTCAGGATGTGCACGCTGATACTTACTTGTCGCGGCTCTATGCATTTGAGGATTGTTTTTGTTATGTTTGGCGACAGCTTGTCTATGTGCCACTTACTCTGATGACTGAATGATTAATGAGCCTTGTGACACTTACTCTCATTCTCAGTTCGACTTACTCTGTTTAACTTGTCTTTCGCGAGTTAAGCTAGTAAATCGTGCTCGACGTTTCTTACCGGCAGCTTGTGATTTATATGAAGAATTTTGTGACGATGGAGTAACAGATTTGACACTATCTTCATGAGAAGTAAAAGTGGGTGATATTACAGGGTCATGAGAAGGAGTAAATGTGGGCGATATAACGTCGGGAAGAGTGAATGTGGGAGATGTCACATCGAGAGAAGTAAAGTTAGGTCCTACTTCTTCAAAGGTAGCGGTAGAAAAAGAATTAATTGAAGAATGTTCGATATTTTCTAAATATGCATCAAAATGATTGCCCGTGAATCGTAATCGTTTTATTGGACGACCTTCAGTACCAAACTTTCCGTAAAGTTTTCCATTTTGATATACTTCAAACACATATTTATAGAGCTGCCCCGCGGCTATCATCTCACATGTTGTGCCCCACGTCGAGTCTTGTATCATATCGACAGCGTACTCGGCCGCAGTAGTAAAATTGTCTCCGATAGATTTTGCATTATATGATAATACTGAAAAGAATTCCCAATTAGCCACTACATACCTCACTATTTCCTCACGAACAGTCTTTGCTCGGTCCTGAGATCCATACATCAAAAATACTAAAGATCGAAATAAGTAAGCTCCGTCACCTACAATAGGTACAACCAATGATTTTTTATACAAGATATGTTATGTTCATAGTAACTGACACCTCAAATCTGATCCACATTGACAATTGTTGACAATTAGCGTTAAAGTAGTATGAAAGATGGGATAAGCACGTGAGTAAAAAAGATAGCTATAAACATTATCCGTCAAAAAATGTCCCAATTGGGACGTTTTCGAGTCTTCACCTGGCGCGCTCTAGTAACATATCTACCTCTTCTTACATGTATAATGTTTTACCATCTCACCATTGATGTGGAGCATTTCTTGGGCCATTTTGTATCTAATTAAATTAAAAATGGTCAAATTACCTACCTAATCTAATCAAAAACTAACAATGAACAAACTAAATTACAGAGAAAAGAAATAACTTTACAATACTACACCTAGACTATTATTATTACTAAGCCTAACTTACTACTTACTAAACTACGAATACCTAAATATAATACAATCCTATATTATTTTACAACTAAGCGCCTATTTAAAACCAATATTTAACAGAGAGAATACGTAAAGAGTCGATATTTTATAACTCAACACAAAATAAAAGGCCCGTTTTGACGTTTGTTCTCGTGGCGTAACTAGTTATGTACCTATACGATTCGGTATTCGATACTCACGATGAATCGAATCCAGTTTGCATGGGGATTTAATCGATTTGAATATATATGTAAACTGCATTGGATTAAAGTTCTGATTAGAAAAAATTGCTTAACCTTGGATTTTGTAGGTATTTTAAAACAATACAATTTTATTAAAGGTCAATTTACTTATATTTAATATTTTTTTTTATAATAACATTCACTCAATCACAAAAACAACAAGAATAATTAAATCAGTCTTCAGAATCTAAACACAAGTATTAAAATAAATAAAAATAAAAGTGCGCGTCGGGCTTGAAAAAAAATATCTCACTCGATATTTTCTATCCTTAACTGATTATTAATAGTCTGTGGACTACATGAAAAAATCGTTATGCACAGCACTTAGCCGAGTGGGCGGTACCTGTCAATGAAAAATGTAATTATCTTTAGAACATTTCAATTGATAAAAAAATAAGAACTTCATGGGCACGAACTGTCAAAGTGGGCCTTTTATTTTGTGACAACTTATAAGAGTTAAGCTAGTAACTGAGTCACCAAGAGAACTAATAAGAACCGTATGACAAATCTATTTTGTTACGTCAATTGAAAATTTTATAAGAAAAGAAAGTAAAGAGTTTTTCTAAGGAAGCCTTACAACCTTACAATGAATTCTTCTTAAAATTGTCTCATGAAATAGCAAATACTGGTAAAGTGGGGTTAATTGGAACAATTATTTCATGAAACAGGTGTTTACAAAGACGATAGTTTCTTTGTCAACATATAAATCATAATTTTTAGTAGTTTTAACAAATTTCATCTGAATAGCTTTTATAACTGTTCATTTTCTGTGAATCATCATCATCACTACATAGTATAAAACAAAGTCGCCTTTTCTGTCCCTATATCCCTATGTGCGCTTAAATCTTTAAAACTGCGCAACGGATTTTGATGCGGTTTTTTCCAATAGATAGAGTGATTCAAGAGGAAGGTTTATATGTATAATACATGCATCATATACTAAGGCAACATTGCTAATTTTAGAGGTTTCTAACGTGATGTCGTAAATTAACCTATTTTTTTGGGCTTATTTAGCAATTTAGCAAAAACGCTGCCTAAACCCTACGAGTTAGATCAAATTAATGTACTACAGTATTGTACACCATAAAAAGGTCTACAAAAAAGTCCGCGATGGTATATGTTTATCTTTTAGGGATAACCCACATTAACCATTTTTATTGTTTACTTTTTACGTGAAAAAATGGCTTATTTACGAAGCTATTTTAAGCAATACGGCTTTAATCCTTATCGAATTAAGTACCTTAAATACAGTGTGCAATTAATATAGATCAATATGGTTCCTTACAGCATGTAAACTAAACAAATATTTTCGGAGATATTACAAATTTAAAATTTGCGTTTGCGGCGGGCGGTACCGGTCGGACGGGGCAGTGCGGGGAGGCATGCCTATAAATAGCGCGTCGGAGGCCGCGGTTCTCCCTATAGCACTTTGAATTTAGCAGCAATCGGACGCGTTTATTATCGGAGCTCTCTAGCGAGGAAAATAACAGTACTTGATAAAAACGTGCTTTTCAGCGCGACAACGTATCAGTTAATAATTATAAGTTACGATAAATAATAATCAATTAATTTAATAATAAGGAAATTATTTTCAAAAATCTTAAGTTCAGAAAAAAAACTTAATAGAATATAGCTATCTTTTGTTCTTGATGATTGTAGATTATCTTTTGTTTTTAGTCACACGCATGGCAAATTTTTTTTTTTTTGGCGTTTGGCATTGAGTGACATAGGCATATATATTTTATGCCCGTGCAAAGTCGGAGCGGGCCGCTATGTTTTTATATACAATGTTCATAGTTTTTCTGTAGTGTATTTAATTTAGTATCAGCATTGCACCCGTGCGAAGCCGGGGCGGGTCGCTAGTAGATCTATAAATAATAAATTTAGGCACTGTTCTAAATATCGCATTGATGAGTTATTTGGTATCTGTCTTTATTGATTCCGGATTTCTTATTTTTTGGAACTGTTTCCTCAAAAATCCTTAAGAAATATTTGGAAAAGTTAAAGGGAAAAAAGCAGACTTGAGTTTATCCTATTCATTTTTTTTTTTTTTTTTTGATGATTTCTTCGATATTTTATCAAAAGGAACGAAGGATTTCTGATACATAATTCATAGGGAATGTTTTGCTAACGTCCCGTCTGCATGTTTGTTTTATTGTGCGATGCGTACGCGCAGACATCCGGCGGCCGCACTCAATTCGACGCTCGATTACAAACGCTGATCAACAAGCTGATTAGACTCTTTCATGTCTATATTTCAGAGTATACTTAATTGAAATGCGCTGTCTAGGTTTAATCTCAAGAGTTTATTTGAAACAATATGTGTAAAACGCGTTCCAAAATTGAATTCCGCAGTACTTGGCTGTTACATAACATTTTTGTGCCTTGAACACCTGTTCTAATAAACTAAAATTGCCTCAAAAGATGATGATACCGTATCTCAAAATCGATTCAAGTGTAACTTCCGTTTCGTAATATCCGCTGCAGTAACGGAAGGTACAATAATAATTACGGGTAAGTACTAGTAGATAATAACACTTATTAATCGATTAACTATCAGAAATCCCCTCCCCTTCTCGCTGCAAAGGCACATTCAATTACTAGAATATTTTATTAATATACTACTGATGTATTTGACAGTTAATTTTAAATAAACATATAGTGTAGGTACTTATCTAAATCTAATTTACAACAAAGTGGGTGACCAGCTGTTTCCCTAGATAAGCTATGGGTAGCCTGTGATAAGGAGAAACAGTGCCCTTCCCTTAGTGTGGTTGACATATTTAAATTTCAAATTTTAGCTAGTTAGCATTAAAAAAAAATGAAAATAAAATAAAAGTAACCAAACAAAATGCGCATGTAAGTGTATGTACGTGTGTGTGTTTGTGTGTGTGTGTGTGTGTGTGTGTGTGTGTGTGTGTGTTTGTGTGTGTGTGTGTGTGTGTGTGTGTGTGTGTGTGTGTGTGTGTGTGTGTGTGCTATTGCCTGACCATTAGTGAAAGTAACTCTCGGTAGCATCGTGGCCTAACCTCTGAAGAAAGTCACGAAGAGCTTTTTTGGCGCCAATGCGTGTGAGCCCAAATATTGGGCATCTCAAGTTAATTTTATTATAGAGTGATGGTGCTAAATATGTTGGTAGCCTTTTTATGAAATTCCTTTCCATAACTTAAAATGTGCAAACTGACATTGGTTATATTATTCGTAATGATACTCAATATAATACATAAAAATAGTCTATCACCACTTTGGAGTAATTTGGAATATAATGTTAAATATTAAATGTGTCTTTAATATATTACTTGTAATGTAGGACACGACGGTATCTCCCGTCCGAAATGAGCTGTCCGACTGGGATAGTACCTCCGCCCTACAGAAGACCGCGGCCATAATAACCATCGTATTGTGTTCCCGCCGGTAAGTAGGATAGCTAGAGCTCACTATACCCCTCCTCCCCCTCCCCTCCGTAGCCCTCCCCCCTTCCCTTTCTTCAGGGTAGGCAGTGCGTGTGTGAGACCCTTAGTGTTGCACACGTCCATAGGCCACGGTGAGCGCTTCCCATCAGGTGGGCCGTGTGCTTGTCTGCCACCAGAAGTATAAAAAAAGAGTAACGTATATAAGTTCCAATTCTAAATACACAACAGTACAAATACAGTACCAAAAATTCTCTTGATATCCAAATAACCCCACTTTACGGTATGACATGAGTGATCATGTATTTGTCAGTCACTTTTAGTTCTTGTTGCCATGGTAACAATTATATTATATTATAGATGGCGTTAGGGATTTGTTAAAAATCTAAATTTCCTAATTTTACTTTATTTCGTGAATTAATCATGTATTTTTAATCATGCAATAAGCTATTCAAGGCGAAGACAAATCCAAAAAATCAAAGAGCACGGAAATCTGTTCAGCCGTTCTTGAGTTATAAAAAAGTACGGTTTTACCACTTTTGACCGACTTAGGAGTTAAATATCAAAAAATCCTTTCTTAGTACACCTCTACGCATCAAAACAAACACTCCCTACAAATTTCAAGTCTCTACGACCAGCGGTTTAGGCTGTGCGTTGTAATCAGTCAGTCAATCAGTCAATCAGTCAATCAGCCTGTCAGGACTTTGAATTATATAGTATAAGAAGATATATTATTAAGAGATCACAGAAACAAGGCACTTGCCAACATTATACTCTCAATATCATACCATACATTTTAAAACGTATACTTATCACTGATTAAGTAATTAGGTAATATACTATAGGAGATAAATAATTATAATGATTAAACAACACATCAGTTTTAATTGCGCTAACCTACAGTCTTGGAAATCACAGATCATTACCTAATGATGCACTTAATTTTTTTGTAAGTGTAGATTATTAATTAAATATGAATTCATATATAGCGTATGTTTGATAGCAATTGGTTAATTATTATGAAAAGAATTATGAAAGTTGAAGACGCGAAAGGAGTACGCCAAGATCGTAGCAAGTGGAAAGATGTTGTCTTTGCCTACCCCAATGGGAAAAAGGCGTGATTTGTATGTGTATGTATGTATTAAATACCTAATTAATTCATCGGCGACAAGTTTACATTTTAAAATTTATAGTTCGGTATTGAACACAACTTTTAAATACAACTTACAGACTAATGTGTCGATGTCTATATTGAGATCTATCGTAATATACATAATATGATATATTTATAAACATCATACATTTATTTACATACAAAAATAAAATAAAAATAAAATACTTAAATGTGACTTACAGACTAATGTGTCGATGTCTATATTGAGATCCATCGTAATAAACATATTTATATTTATAAACATACTACATTTCTTTACATACAAAAATAAAAGAACAATAAAATACTTAAATCTAACTTACAGACTAATGTGTCAATGTCTATATTGAGATCGATCGTAATAATTATACCGGCGCGATGGACCACGGTTTCTCTTCTCATCTAGTCTTCTGTCCCTCGATCGATATGACATTCTATCTCTTAGCCGGGATTCGTGACTCTTGCTTGAGTATTCGCTTTTACGGTCCATCGGCGGAGAACGAGATCTTCTTTCTTCCCTTAACTTGAGACTGCTACGACGCTTAGATGGCAGTGGAGGAGTTTTCGGTGATTTTTCTTTCTTGCTATTTCTTCTACTTGTGGATGTAGAGGTAAATGAAGATGTAGATGCAGACGAGGTTGCAGATGTACTCGTAGATGTGGCAGTAGAAGCAGATGCAGATGCAGCAGGAGACTCAGCTTTTCTCTCCTCTGGTTTAGTATCATGCTGCTCCTTTTCTAGTTGGATGTGTTTCTTAGCTTGATCTGCTCTTCTTAAACCATCTATTTTGGTTTGTAGTTCTTCTGGATTCACTTTTTTTCTTTTGTACAGCTTCAAAATACTGGTGCAAACTTTTCTAATATCCTCTTCAGTTACTTTGAAAAGTAAAAACCAGTGTGGATTATTAGGCAGCGGTAGACCAATTTTGCGAGCTGACAAATATATGCACGCACAAGCAACAGTTTCAGGCAAGAACCTCATGAACACATCCGTGCGTAACGAGTCGTTCATATAGTTCCAGGCTAGTTGCATTAGCTGATGGTGCTTCTCGTATTGTAGAAACTGCAAGTACACTATAAGAAGCTTGTGAGCTTGTTTCACATGTACGCAGAACCCCAATTGCTGTAGTATCCGCAGTTCAGCTTTGAAGACTTCATTTTTCAACGCCAAGTAGTTTCGGTCTACAATTAATGGACTGATCATCTTCTGTGCTCTGATTTGCTTCATATGATGGAAAACATTGAGCACATCTTGCACCATCGATGACTTTTCTTCTACTTTCGACGCCAAGTAGATACTTCCCATAGCCATTATTTCTACAGGGTATCTGGTGAATGATTTTGAGTAGTAGAATCGTTGTAAGTAGATTTGTCCAGTTGCCATGACTACTTGAGGCAGCTTGAGCAGGATGCCGGCGGTTTGAATAAGCTCACAGCCCAGGATGCGAAGGTCCGTCTCCGTTTCGATGTCAAGCCCATCAGCTTGTGAAGGAGTTTCTTTTAATACAGATTCAGGCAGCGGTCCATTGTTCAACGTAAGAACAATATTCCTTGCCGGATTCTTTATTAAATTGGCAAGCGTTAGCGCGTTTGCGGCGGGTTGGGTTTTACTAGTTGTAGCAATCATGATGATGACTATCACTAGTTTCCATTTCGCAATATGCCACTATATATACAAAAATTTCGTCCGCAAGTAGCGGGGAGTTAAAGCAGCTACACGCTCTCGTGGGCCAATCACAGCGCGTTGCGATAAGGTCACGTCAGCAGGTAGCCGAGGCTTAACGCAGTTTTGCGCTCGCCGCGGGCCCATCTCATTCGCTCACACGCACTCGGCGACTACGCTTGTATCGTGCAAGTATGTATCGCACAAAAATTTAGCTAAAACATTTTTGTTGCAAATTATTTTTTTCTACATCTTTGGTTTGTCACTATAAGTCATAGTTTCTAAACTAAATAATGAAAATAGATAAAAATGTGAACAAATTTTATAGACTGAAGATTTCTTCTTCTTTCTTTCTATTCTTTCTTATTCAGCATGTTTGTTAAAGAGCTTTGATCCTTACGCAATCACAACATCCACCCAATCTACATCATACAACAATACTTTATGAAAAAATACTTTATTAATTGCTGCCATAAAAGTACCTTCAGGATGTTACTTGTCGGATTTTAGCCGGTTCGATTACCGAGTGTCGCTAGTGTATTTTTAAAATAAAAAAATAACAGATCGCTATCAATGATACGTTATAATTCAAGTCTAACCAAGACCATTCAAATAAAATAAATTATATCAAAATCCGTTCTGTAATTCTTGTGTTTATCGTGAACAAACTGACAAGAAATCCAATATATATTTTTATGGTCACTGAATTACTACCTACTGACCTAAACGTGAGGTTGCTTTTAAGTCATTGGCTTGTTTTGACCACCCGGGTGCTATAAGTACTCATTACCGTGAATTATTGGAGATAAGGAACATTATGTCGACGGATAAAGGGTATTGTTAATGGCAGGTAATCACTTATTCACTAATTCATTCCTAGAATATAACAATGGTAGCGCATCAGTAAAAGGCGACGAAGCGATAAAAGTAAAATATGTTTTGCCGACAACGACAACATTGTATATTTAGAGATCAAAGAAACAAGGTGTGTACAAACAATACTTTCAATACGAAACTATAAATTTCAAAATGTAAACTTATCGCCGATAAACTAATTTGGTATTTAATACATACATACATACACATACAAATCACGCCTTTTTCCCATTGGGGTAGGCAAAGACAACATCTTTCCACTTGCTACGATCTTGGCATACTCTTTTCGCTTCTTCAACTTTCATAATAGTTTTCATAATAATTAACCGATTGCTATCAAACATACGCTATATTTGAAGTCTTATTTAATTAATAATCTACACTTTAAAAAAAAGGGCATCATTAGGTATTGATCTGTAATTTCCAAGACTGTAGGTTAGCGCAAATAAAACTGAGGTATTATTTAATCATTATAATAAGTATACGTTTGAAAATGTATGGTTTGATATTGAGAGTATATTGTTGGTAAATGCCTTGTTTCTGTGATCTTTTAATAATTATATAATATATAATCGGCCAAGTATATTTTACTTTCATTTTCAATAGCCCCTATCGCTTCGTCGCCTTTTACGACCCTTTTCGCTGATGCGCTACCATTGTTATATTCTAGGAATGAATTAGTGAATAACTAATTACCTGCCATTAACAATACCCTTTATCTGTCGACACTATGTTCCTTATCTCTAATAATTCACAGAAATTAGTAATAATAGCACCCGGGTGGTCCAAGCAAGCCAATAGGTAAAAGAAACAACAGGTTAGGTTTAAAGATATTTATTTTCACAAAGACACCTCTTGAATTTCTTCTATGTGTGGGATACGGAGCGAATTGTTCGCCGTAGAGGTCCGGCTCATCGCGTTCGTAGCGCTCGTAGCGTTCGTAGCACTCGTAGCGTACGTAGCGCTCGTAGCGCTCCCCGCCCGCGGCATCCTCCTAAAAGACAATTACATTGCCACTTACATGAAAACATAATTTACAATAAGATATGCTATTTGTCGTTGAAAATTGCCTGTGGACCTAGCAATGAGATTAACAAATTAATAATGTTCAGTTATGTACAATTATGATGATCGTGACTTTAATATATTGAGAGAGTTACTTTTTCCGATGTTTAGTGGTAACTTATTATGAAGTTAGGTCAGTTGTAATTCAGTGAGGGCAAAGAACACATCTTGTTAAGTTGTGACAAGTAATAAATGGAGATTTTACAATTATGGTCATGTGTAAAGGTGTGATTTGTATGTGTATGTATGTATGTATTAAATCCCTAAGATATTAAATTATCGGCGATAAGTTTACATTTCTAAATTTATAGTTTGGTATTTAAAGTATAATGTTGGTAAATAACTTGTTTCTTTGATCTCTAAATATGCAATATTGTCGTTGTTGGCAAAACTTATTTTACTGTTATCGCTTCGCCGCCTTTTACGACATCTGACCGGAAATGAATTAGTGATTAAGTAAGTACTTGCCATTAACAATATCCTTAAACCGTCGACACTATGTTCTTTATCTCTACTAATTCACAGTAATGAGTACTAATAGCACCCGGGTGGTCAAAACAAGCCAATGAGTTAAAAGTAACCCCACGTTTAGGTCAGTAGGTAGTAATTCAGTGACCATAAAAATAATATTGGATTTCTTGTCAGTTTGTTCACGGTAAACACAAGAATTACAGAACGGATTTTGATATAATTTATTTTATTTGAATGATCTTGGTTAGACTTGAATTATAACATATCATTGATAGCGATCTGTTAATTTTTTTATTGTAAAAATAGCTACTAAATTTTAGCTGGTTTGGTTACCGAATTCGCTAGTAACTCTGTAATCGAACCGGCTAAAATTCGAAAAGTAACACCCCGTAGGAACTTTTATGGCAGCAATTGATAAAGTATTGATTGTAGATTGGGTGGATGTTGTGATTTCGTAAGGATCAAAGCTCTTTAACAAACATGCTAAATAAGAAAGAAAAGAAAGAAAAAAGAAGAAATCTTCAGTCTATAAAATTTGTTTCTACATTTTTATATATTTTCTATATTTATTTTAGGCACTATGACTTATAGTGACAAACCGAAGATGTAGAAAAAAAAATTTGTAACAAAAATGTTTTAGCTAAATTTTTGTACATACTTGCACGATACAAGCGTAGTCGCCGAGTGCGTGTGTGCGAATGAGACGGGCCCGCGGCGAGCGCAAAACTGTGTTAAGCCTCGGCTACCTGCTGACGTGACCTTATCGCAACGCGCTGTGATTCAAAGAATCAAAGAATCAAAGAATCAAAGAATCAATTTCATTTATTCAATTTAGGCACACAAGGAGCACATATGAACGTCAAAAATTTACAGTAAGAAAAAAATATGTCAAGAAATATAAATACAATAAATAATAATCATTAGAAAATGATTCTTTCGCTGGTTCAGTATGTTGGTTCTACTGAGAAGATACCAGCAAGAAACTCAGTGAACACGATTATCCATTATTTATTTTTATATTTTTTTTATGTTTTTATTTAATACAATTTTTAAAGTGCGAGCGAGCAAGAGATTAGGATGACCATGCATTTTTATCATCAAAATATTCATTTAATTTATAATAACCTTTTTTCATTAAACAATTTTTTACTTCAATTTTAAACTTATTAAGTGGCATGTCAACCAGATCCTGAGGAATTTTATTGAACATTTTTATCCAGTTACCTACAAACGAATTACCAACCTTATGAAGCCTTAGCATTGGCACTACAAGTTTATTCTTATTTCTCGTATTATAATTGTGAACGTCCGATTTTTTTTGGAAGAGATCTAGATTTTTGCGTACATATAAGATATTATCGTAAATGTATTGAGAAGCAACTGTTAAAATATTAATTTCTTTAAATAGTTCTCTCAGCGAGTCAAGGGGTCTGAGGCCATAGATAGCTCGTATCGCTCGTTTTTGTAATATGAAAATGGTCTCAATATCTGCAGCTGAGCCCCACAGCATCAGACCATACGACATTACGCTATGAAAGTAGCTAAAATAAACTAATCGTGCCGTTTCCTCATCAGTTAGTGATCTTATTTTTCTAACCGCATAGGCTGCTGAGCTGAGTCTTCCTGCTAAGGCTGTGATATGAGAACCCCATTGCAGTTTACTATCTAGAGTGATTCCAAGAAAAACCGTGGTATCGACTATTTGAACAGTTTCATCGTTCATTACAATATGAGTATCTACACTCGAGAGCAATGAATCCGGGTCACTTAAACGAAGAAACTGGTTCTAACCTACGCAGACCAGGAACGGGCAGAACCAGGTGTACCACAGCACGAGAAGACCGATACTTGGTGAACACCATGCTTCGAAATCGCTTTCTCACAGGAACTGAACTCACCAATCAGTTTCGACGCCTCGGAGGAAGTAACCCAAGTGCATGGACAGTAAGACGTCGGCTTGCTGAATCTAACTTAAAACCCCTTAGACCTGCAAACGGCCCTAAACTGGAGCGTGGGCATCGTATTTCGAGACTAAGATATGCCCTGTTTCCTATTTTTGTTTTAAGGAGAGATCAGCAGTTTTTTTCTTTATGTAATTTTGTGTTAATAAAATGTATGGTGACTCATATTTTTTTTACTTTCATTTAAGGAGTATTACATTGTCTATTAAATACAATTTATTGCATTAACCTATCATTTTTAGTTTCCGAGATTTTTAACATTCTTTAAGTGACCCGGATTCATTGCTCTCGAGTGTACCTGTTTTACATTAGGCATCGTAAACTTTACACATTTTGTTTTCTTAGCATTGAGTAGCAGGTTATTACTTGTGAACCAATACAATATTTCAGAGAGAATATTATTTACATCGTCAAATACTAGCTTTTGCCTGTTAGTTTTAAAAATTAATGATGTGTCATCAGCAAATAATACTATTTCACAAAGATTTTCAGTGAAGTAAGGAAGATCATTTACATATATCAAGAATAAAAGGGGTCCTAGTATCGAGCCCTGGGGTACTCCCATGACTAATGGGGCACCAGATGAATTGGTGCCATTAATGTTGACTTTTTGTACTCTGCCAGTGAGGTAAGACTCAAGCAAGCTAAGTGAACCGTTCGAAACACCATAGTGACCTAATTTTAATAACAAAGTCTCGTGATCAACACAATCAAAAGCTTTCGAAAGATCACAGAAGATACCGATGGCATCCTGCTTCTCCTCCCAAGCATCAAATATATGTTTAATGAGTGCAACGCCTGCATCCGTTGTGTTTCTACCTTTAGTGAAACCAAATTGTTTATCATGAAGTAACTTATTGCACGTAAAATGTGAAAGCAGTTGGTTAAATATTATTTTTTCAAAAATTTTACTGAGGACTGGGAGTATGGAGATAGGCCGAAAATTTGATGGATCACTTTTTTCCCCTGCTTTGAATAACGGAATGATTTTACTGTACTTCATGAGAGTAGGAAACTGTTTATCATCTATACATTGATTAAATATAAATGCAAGATAAGGCGCAATAGTGGGCATTACTGGTTTTATTATATTGGTTGAAATGCCCCAAAGATCTTCAGTTTTTTTAATATTTAGTTCTTTAAAAGTTTTAAGAATGGTTACAGGGTCAATGTACTGAAAATCAAAATTAACATTACATTTTTCAACAATAGTTTCAAGAAGAGACGCGGCTACATTTTTTGAAGAATTCAATTTACTTGTAGTGGTAATAGGAATATTTGTGAAAAAGGATTCAAAGGCATTGGCCACTGCGGCATCAGTATTAATGTGTTTATCATCTATTTTTAATTCGAAGGATCGATCACGTGACCTTGCTTTACAGGTTTCTTTGTTAATAACATTCCAGGTTGCCTTAATTTTATTATCAGATTGGCCCACGAGAGCGTATAGCTGCTTTAACTCCCCGCTACTTGCGGACGAAATTTTTGTATATATAGTGGCATATTGCGAAATGGAAACTAGTGATAGTCATCATCATGATTGCTACAACTAGTAAAACCCAACCCGCCGCAAACGCGCTAACGCTTGCCAATTTAATAAAGAATCCGGCAAGGAATATTGTTCTTACTTTAAACAATGGACCGCTGCCTGAATCTGTATTAAAAGAAACTCCTTCACAAGCTGATGGGCTTGACATCGAAACGGAGACAGACCTTCGCATCCTGGGCTGTGAGCTTATTCAAACCGCCGGCATCCTGCTCAAGCTGCCTCAAGTAGTCATGGCGACTGGACAAATTTACTTACAACGATTCTACTACTCCAAATCATTCAACAGATACCCTGTAGAAATAATGGCTATGGGAAGTATCTACTTGGCGTCGAAAGTAGAAGAAAAGCCATCGACGGTGCAAGATGTGCTCAATGTTTTCCATCATATGAAGCAAATCAGAGCACAGAAGATGATCAGTCCATTAATTGTAGACCGAAACTACTTGGCGTTGAAAAATGAAGTCTTCAAAGCTGAACTGCGGATACTACAGCAATTGGGGTTCTGCGTACATGTGAAACAAGCCCACAAGCTTCTTATAGTGTACTTGCAGTTTCTACAATACGAGAAGCACCATCAGCTAATGCAACTAGCCTGGAACTATATGAACGACTCGTTACGCACGGATGTGTTCATGAGATTCCTGCCTGAAACTGTTGCTTGTGCGTGCATATATTTGTCAGCTCGCAAAATTGGTCTACCGCTGCCTAATAATCCACACTGGTTTTTACTTTTCAAAGTAACTGAAGAGGATATTAGAAAAGTTTGCACCAGTATTTTGAAGCTGTACAAAAGAAACAAAGTGAACCCAGAAGAAATAGAAACCAAAATAGATGTTTTAAGAAGAGCATATCAAGCTAAGAAACACATCCAACTAGAAAAGGAGCAGCTTGATACTAAACCAGAGGAGACAAAAGCTGAGTCTCCTGCTGCATCTGCATCTGCTTCTACTTCTGCATCTACATCTTCATTCACCTCTACTTCTACAAGTAGAAGAAATAGCAAGAAAGAAAAATCACCTAAAACTCCTCCACTGCCATCTAAGCGTCGTAGCAGTCTCAAGTTAAGGAAAGAAAGAAGATCTCGTTCTCCGCCGATGGACCGTAAAAGCGAATACTCAAGCGAGAGTCACGAATCCCGGCTAAGAGATAGAATGTCATATCGATCGAGAGACAGAAGACTAGATGAGAAGAAAAGCCGTGGTCCATCGCGCCGGTATAATTATTACGATCGATCTCAATATAGACATTGACACATTAGACTGTAAGTTAGATTTAAGCATTTTATTGTTCTTTTATTTTTGTATGTAAATAAATGTAGTATGTTTATAAATATAAATATGATTATTACGATGGATCTCAATATAGACGTCGACACTGTATTAGTCTGTAAGTTACATTTAAGTATTTTGTTGTTCTTTTATTTTTGTATGTAAATAGATGTATTATGTTTAAAAATATAAGTATGTTTAAATAAAATGTTTATTACGATCGATCTCAATATAAATATTGACACATTAGTTTGTAAGTTATATTTAAGTAGGTATATTATTTTTTATTTTTATTGCTGTATGCAAATAAATGTTTTATGTTTATTACGATGAATCTCAATATAGACATCGACACATTAGTCTGTAAGTTACATTTGGGTATTTTATAGTTATTTTATTTTTGTAGGTATATGAATAAATGTATTATGTTTACAAAAATAATCATAATTATGTTTATTACGATGGATCTCGATAAAGATATCGACACATTAGTCTGTAAGTTGTATCTTATTGTTCTTTTATTGTTGTATGTAAATAAATATAGTATGTTTATAAATATAAACATGTTTATTACAATGGATCTCAATATAGACATCGACACATTTTTTTGATTTGATTTGATTTGATTTGACACATTAGTCTGTAAGTTACATTTAAGTATTTTATTGTTCTTTTATTTTTGTACCTCTATAAATGAATGTATTATATTTATAAATATAAATAAAACATAATTATTATGTATAATTACGATTGATCGTCGGACTAATGTGTCGATGTCTATATTGAGATCCATTGTAATAAACATATTTATATTTATAAGTATACTATATTTATTTACATATAACAATAAAAGATCAATAAAATACTTAGATATAACTTACAGACTAATGTGTCGATGTCTATGTTGAGATTCTATCCATCGTAATAAACATATTTATATTTATAAACATTCTGCATTTATTTACACATCATACATTATATTTATTTTATTTATAATTATAAATATAAATAAATCATAATATGATATATTTATAAACATCATACATTTATTATATACAAAAATAAAATAACAATAAAATACTTAAATCTAACTCAAATGACTAATGTGTCAAATTCTATATTGATTATGTACATTACGATGGATCTCAATATAGACATCGACACATATGTATTGTATGTGTAGTATGTTTATATTTATAAACATACTACATACTATGATATATTTATAAACATCATACACTTATTATAATACAAAAATAAAATAACAATAAAATACGTAAATCTAACTTACAGACTAATGTGTCAATTTCTATATTGAGATCCATTGTAATAAACATATTTATATTATAAACATACTACATTTATTTACATACAACAATAAAAGAACAATAAAATACTTAAATCTAACTTACAGACTAATGTGTCAATGTCTATATTGAGATCGATCGTAATAATTATACCGGCGCGATGGACCATGGCTTCTCTTCTCATCTAGTCTTCTGTCCCTCGATCGATATGACATTCTATCTCTTAGCCGGGATTCGTGACTCTTGCTTGAGTATTCGCTTTTACGGTCCATCGGCGGAGAACGAGATCTTCTTTCTTTCCTTAACTTGAGACTGCAACGACGCTTAGATGGCATTGGAGGAGTTTTCGGTGATTTTTCTTTCTTGCTATTTCTTCTACTTGTAGATGTAGAGGTAAATGAAGACGTAGATGCAGATGAGGAAGTAGATGTACTCGTAGATGCAGAAGTAGAAGCAGATGCAGATGCAGCAGGAGACTCAGCTTTTCTCTCCTCTGGTTTAGTATCATGCTGCTCCTTTTGTAGTTGGATGTGTTTCTTAGCTTGATCTGCTCTTCTTAAACCATCTATTTCGGTTTGTAGTTCTTCTGGGTTCACTTTTTTTCTTTTGTACAGCTTCAAATTATTGGTGCAAACTTTTCTAATATCCTCTTCAGTTACTTTGAAAAGTAAAAACCAGTGTGGATTATTAGGCAGCGGTAGACCAATTTTGCGAGCTGACAAATATATGCACGCACAAGCAACAGTTTCAGGCAGGAACCTCATGAACACATTCGTGCGTAACGAGTCGTTCATATAGTTCCAGGCTAGTTGCATTAGCTGTTGGTGCTTCTCGTGTTGTAGAAACTGCAAGTACACTATAAGAAGCTTAAGGGGTTGTTTCACATGTACGCAGAACCCCAATTGCTGTAGTATCCGCAGTTCCGCTTTGAAGACTTCATTTTTCAACGCCAAGTAGTTTTGGTCTACAATATTAATGGACTGATCATCTTCTGTGCTCTGATTTGCTTCATATGATGGAAAACATTGAGCACATCTTGCACCGTCGATGGCTTTTCTTCTACTTTCGACGCCAAGTAGATACTTCCCATAGCCATTATTTCTACAGGGTATCTGATGAATGATTTGGAGTAGTAGAATCGTTGTAAGTAGATTTGTCCAGTCGCCATAACTACTTGAGGCAGCTTGAGCAGGATGCCAGCGGTTTGAATCAGCTCACAGCCCAGGATGCGAAGGTCTGTCTCCGTTTCGATGTCAAGCCCATCAGCTTGTGAAGGAGTTTCTTTTAATACAGATTCAGGCAGCGGTCCATTATTTAACGTAAGAACAATATTCCTTGCCGGATTCCTTATTAAATTGGCAAGCGTTAGCGCGTTTGCGGCGGGTTGGATTTTACTAGTTGTAGCAATCATGATGATGACTATCACTAGTTTTCATTTCGCAATATGCCACTATATATACAAAAATTTCGTCCGCAAGTAGCGGGGAGTTAAAGCAGCTATACGCTCTCGTGGGCCAATCACAGCGCGTTGCGATAAGGTCACGTCAGCAGGTAGCCGAGGCTTAACGCAGTTTTGCGCTCGCCGCGGGCCCGTCTCATTCGCACACACGCACTCGGTGACTACGCTTGTATCGTGCAAATATGTATCGCACAAAAATTTAGCTAAAACATTTTTGTTGCAAATTATTTTTTTCTACATCTTCGGTTTGTCACTATAAGTCATAGTTTCTAAAATAAATAATGAAAATAGATAAAAATGTAGGAACAAATTTTATAGACTGAAGATTTCTTCTTCTTTCTTTCTATTCTTTCTTATTCAGCATGTTTGTTAAAGAGCTTTAATCCTTACGCAATCACAACATCCACCCAATCTACAATCAATACTGAAATACTTTATGAAAAAATACTTTATTAATTGCTGCCATAAAAGTACCTACAGGATGTTACTTTTCGGATTTTAGCCGCTTCGATTACCGAGTGTCGCTGGTGTATTTTTAAAATAAAAAAAATTGGTTGCCTGTAAAGTCGGTATACGGGCGAAAGTTTTACGTGACAACGACTTTGAGTGGTAAAATAATTTTAATGTGAATATTCATTCGTATAGTAGAAAGAAGGATGAAAAATAATAGTAACAATTTAAAACATTTATTTATACAAAGAATTATATTTAAAACATTAATTTATACAAAGAATCTCGCACTGAATTTCATATTAACAAAATTTTATTTTTACCTTTACACATACATACGTATTTATATACATGTGTATGCCTATCTCTCTCACTCTCTCTCTCTCGCTCTGTCTCTCTCGCTCTTAGGCGGGCTAACTGTGCTCGAGTGGAAGGGACGCGTGCCTTTCACTTTTTATGTCTGTCTCTCTCACTCTTAGGCGGGCTAACCATGCCCGAGTGGAAGGGACGCGTGCCTCTCACTCGCTCTCATTGTGAGCGCATAACGTGAGCGGAGCGTAACGCAGTTTCTTGAAGTGTCACCCGGCAAACCAATTTATAAGACGTTGTCACGTCAAAAAATAACAGATCGCTATCAATGATACGTTATAATTGAAGTCTAACCAAGATCATTCAAATAAAATAAATTATATCAATATCCGTTCTGTAATTCTTGTGTTTATCGTGAACAAACTGACAAGAAATCCAATATATATTTTTATGGTCACTGAATTACTACCTACTGACCTAAACGTGAGGTTGCTTTTAAGTCATTGGCTTGTTTTGACCACCCGGGTGCTATAAGTACTCATTACCGTGAATTATTAGAGATAAGGAACATTATGTCGACGGATAAAGGGTATTGTTAATGGCAGGTAAAAAAAAAAAAAAAATTCACTAATTCATTCCTAGAATATAACAATGGTTGCACATCAGTAAAAGGCGACGAAGCGATAAAAGTAAAATATGTTTTGCCGACAACGACAACATTGTATATTTAGAGATCAAAGAAACAAGGTATGTACCAACAATACTTTCAATACCAAACTATAAATTTTAAAATGTAAACTTATCGCCGATGAATTAATTAGGTATTTAATACATACATACATACATACATACAAATCACGCCTTTTTCCCAGTAGGCAGAGACAACATCTTTCCACTTGCTACGATCTTGGTGTACTCCTTTCGCGTCTTCAACTTTCATAATTCTTTTCATAATAATTAACCAATTGCTATCAAACATACGCTATATTTGAAGTCATATTTAATTAATAATCGACACTTAAAAAAAAAGGAAAGTACATCATTAGGTAATGATCTGTAATTTCCAAGACTGTAGGTTAGCGCAATTAAAACTGATGTATTATTTAATCATTATAATAAGTATACGTTTTAAAATGTTTGGTTTGATATTGAGAGTATATAGTTGGTAAATGCCTTGTTTCTGTGATCTCTTAATATATAAAATAAAATCAGCAAAACATATTTTACTTTCATTTTCAATAGCCCCTATCGCTTCGTCGCCTTTTACGACCCTTTTCGCTGATGCGCTACCATTGTTATATTCTAGGAATGAATTAGTGAATAACTAATAAGCTTAATTATTAGAAAAACAAAAAACCCGACTGCAAAGTAAAAAACCATACAACTGAAAAGCAAAAAACAAGCTCTACATATCTTTTGTGACTTTCTTTAGCTACTTCTGTTTTACTCTGTCTTCTTTAGCTATTTGTAGGTAGGCACCCTCATTTCCCCTTAACGACTTGCAGAGCCTAAATTTGCTTAAATATTACTATGAATGTTGGGAAAATATTAGTGCCTCGGAGAGCACGTTAAGCCGTCGGTCCCGGTTGCCATACAAACATCTATGGCAGTCGTTACGGGTAGTTGGAGCCCACAAAAGTCCAACCAGTCTAACTTGGAACTTCGATATCGCCATTGGTCATAACGACCATTGGTTGTGGAGGTCAGATGGCAGTCGCTCCACGGAAAATATCGAAGTTCAGCCGCATCACAGTGAGACTGGAAAGCCGACCCCAACTGAGTTGGGAAAAGGTTCAGAGAATGATGATGTTGGGAAAATATTACTGGCGGGAACAAGCTATACCCAGCGAGTGGTGGTTTACAAAATAGCTAAATATTCCCATAGCTTGTTCCCGCCTGCAATATTTTCCCAACATTCATAGTAATATTTAAGCAAATTTAGGCTCTGCAAGTCGTTAAGGGGAAATGAGGGTGCCTACCTACAAATAGCTAAAGAAGACAGAGTAAAACAGAAGTAGCTAAAGAAAGTCACAAAAGATATGTAGAGCTTGTTTTTTGCTTTTCAGTTGTATGGTTTTTTACTTTGCAGTCGGGTTTTTTGTTTTTCTAATAATTAAGCTTATTTCAAACTTTTTAGTTATCATAATATTCCGAAACGAAATCACGATGCGACTTTAAAATGAAATGAAAATACCTGTATATACTTAGCGCAAAATTTTAATATATAGTTTTACAAGAGGGAAGCTCAGGCTAGGGCTTAGGGGGAAAATTTAGGCTAGTGGAGGCATCAGACGTAAACGTTGAAGTTCTCTTAAAGAGTTTTCGTCGTGTGGGCGATTCAAAAGCTTTTTTGGATCGAGAGCACATATCGCTAATCCATCTAAAGTCTTCACTCGGCTAAGGGCTACATAAGCTTGTCCCTTAGCAAAAATGTGGGAGCTGAGATCTATAACAGCTTTGTTGAGAGTGGTACCTTGTAATTTGTGGACTGTTACAGCCCAGCAAAGAATTAGGGGCAACATCCTCCTTTCAACTTTTCCTTGCCCCCGCAGTGCGTCGAAGTCAACGGTTGAGGGCTCAATCCGTACACCCACCCCTGATTCATTGCCTCGGATGGTAGAGTCATCGAACTCAACAAATACTGCTTGCGGTAGCTCTCCCACCTCTAATTGATCTCTTCGAAGAACGGCCCACTCAATTTTCCTGATCACGCCCATTGCGCCGTTTACCAAACCCTGATTCACGTTAATATTCCGGCATAGCATTACTCGTGATCCAATTCTAATCAGTATTGTCCCAAGAATACCCCCTGTCTTATTGGGGTCATCGGATATAAACTCTTTGAGTGGACTCTGACCGTAGGTTTTCGCCTCCAAAGAAATGTCAACAGCGTTAACACCATATAGTTCTATAGTTTTAGCTAACTTCTCACACATAGTGGAATTATAAGTATCAACTTGTCTTGTTGTTGGTTATATTCTCACTGCTTCTACATCGGCAATTTGATCAATTAGTGGGATCCTGCGAGTGCCAAGGATTTCAAGTTGATCCATTGTCAATTCACCAACGCGAATATTGTTCAGGATATCTACAAACGTATTATCTCCTGCCTGTCTCATGTTTTGTGGCAACTCACAGAAATGAAACAATTGCCGGAGATTTGTTTCACCGATTACATTAATTGGTTGTCGAAAGCAATAAGCACCACCTGTAATTTTGGAGACTGGCGGTAACTGCATAAGATCCCCGAACAATATGACATTTATGCCCCCGAAAAAGGTCTCATTTTGTTTTAATTGCTATAGCCGAAGGTGAATATTTCTCAGAGTTGCATAGGGTACCATGGATATTTCATCAACTATTAGCTAATTAATTGATCTCCATTTTTGTCGTTCTCTTTGCAGCCTTTCCCCTGTGAGCGGTCGTAACATTTCAACTCGTCCTTTTTCAATAGGCAAGGCAAAAGTTGAATGAAGGGTTTTCCCACCAATAAGCCTAGCTGCTACTCCTGTGGGCGCTGTAACCTCTATGCTTTTACTTGTATCTATCGAACTTAATCAGCGGATTTGCTCAGTGATAATTTTTAAAGTAAATGTTTTGCCAGTGCCAGCCCCACCAGTTACAAAAATTAATAAGGGTTCTGAGTTTGTTACATCCAATATTTTTTTAGATATTTTTTGAAACAGCCGGTGCTGGCTCACATTTAGTGATTCAACAGCTGTTTCAAATTGGAAGTCTGGCATTCTTATTTCATTGTCTTCAAATTCGTCAATTAAAACTTGACCAACATCATCTAGAAGACAATCAATAGGCTGGTGAAGAGCATTTTCATCTTCATTTTGTCTTTCTGACACTCCAACTGCTAAGTTTTCAGCCACCAGACGGCTAATTGCTGCCTGTATTTCAGTTTCAACTCGTGCCATGGTTTCGGCATCGAATCCATCTTGCAATGGACGTAGACGATCCCTTTTAACCCAGAAAGCTTCTTTAGCGGAATGTAATCAATCTAACAGTTCTTCTTCAACCCGGAATGGCACGTGAGTTACTATCAACGAATAATAGTATGCTTCTGGATCTGAAGCTAATGTAAAATAACGCGTGCAAAGTATAGCTGAACGTGTGCGCCTCCTCATCCTACCTGTGTTGTCTAACAAGGTTATGTATTGTCCAGTATTAGCGTTGTCATCATGATGATCGTTTTCAGAAGCATCAATATCTTGATAATCTTCATCATCATAATTTATTCTGGTAGAAACTACATCATACCAGATAGTAAATTCACCTAGGCTTAGATACTCGAGTGAATGAGGCCTGTGAACATACCTGTCAAAAATATTTTTGTATGGCTCGGAATGCTCAGTATCAAACCTAAGAATTCGATATCTTTGTTCTGGAATGCAAGTGTTAACAAATACACATTTACGCGAGCTGTCTCTGAGTTTTAAATGGCACAAACGGAATGCGCATTCAATGGCAGAAACTTCTCAGATGAGTTAAGATTGCATTTTGTATAGCAAAAATTAGTTTTCCTGAATTGCATTCACCGCGTTCTCTTACAGTCTGTATAGCCTGCCTAATAGACCTAGACACTTCAGGTTTAGCTTTCGATAATATATTTGGATACGTACTGTTATACGGGGTTTCGAGATTCGCTTTTTAAAAAAAAGACGAAACACTTAGCTGAAAACTTTTACTTTTAAAAGAAAAGATATGGGACCGATCTTTAGGCAACCGCGCGGAAAGAAGGCTAGAAACAGACTGAGGAGTCTCTACGTCGCTGGAGAGAGCCAGCGACTCATAAATGCAAGTCAGCAAGAAGTACTGCAGGACAGCACTATCACTGTCATAGTATGGATATAACACCTCCCCCTTTAAGAAGAGACTTTGGGGTTGAATTTGGGCAAAGTCTCTGTTAGATTCTGATCCTGAGTGGAGCAACGGGTGTAACTGTAGTTTCATCAGGGTCTTGTCTGTCAGTCATGGTTATTATTTCTGGAGTAGGTTGGGTTGGTGACTTATTAAGGTTAAGCTTAAATTGGAAAGGTCGGTTGCCGCCGGATTTACAAAACTTCTTAAAAATTAATAAACTTACAAATACAACCATAAGAATTACAATAATCATTATTGTTATTGAGTAATGTGTCCCGTATTCTACAATATGTGGGATTTGTGTATTTTTTAAATCCTTAAAAAGAGATTGTAATTTAATTTTATTTACTTCATTAAGATCATCTAAGTCTATCCCGGTTAAGTGTATAAGGGGCACATCATTCACTACTCGTATATTATTAAGTTCTACGGTGTTACAACAAGAGTCATTAATTAAGTTGAAGTCTGGCATGTGATTAATAGGTGAGGTTACATTTAAAACATTATATTTTGGTATTAATGTAGTGCTTTTACAATAGGCAATACAACCGTTCGGGATGTGCAATATGCCAGTACCACGTATGGTGGTCTCGTACAGATTAGAGTTTAAACAATCAATAGAAATTTTGATAGTGTCTGATTGTATATAAATCCACTGGTTATTCATTAATGGTTTCCAAATGTCCAGTTTCCCAAAAAGGGTTTTTGTTTCGCATTGTGGTGGTTTTTGACTGATCACTTTTGCCAGTAATTCACTTTCACAGGTAAGTTTTGCGTCGGTAGAGTACACATTCTCTATATCACAAATATAATTTCCGATTCCTATAATTTTGCACTGTTCTAAATCGTTTAAGGCACAATACTGAGATTTGTCTTTGGTCATTGCTATATATTTGGAATTTGGAATAATTAAGCTGAAGGTGTCTGACTTCTTGACATTATGTGGAGTCGGGAGAGCAATACTGTGGAACAATACATATTCTTTGGTATTAACCAGTGGTACTTGAAGAACAAACATTAATTTATGACTTATGTAATAACATGCTAACTTAGAAATACTTAAAATAAAGTGCACAGAATTAATATCTAGTGCTACAGGAAGCTCGAGGTCACTCGATAGGTGTCTGTAGTTATTGACAAGCTCTCTGTGAAGTTGAACTGGTGTTATGATTGAGGGGTGCAGTAAATTTTGGCCGCTAAATAGGATAGCATTAACAATATCCTCTAATTGAAAAGATAAAGTAAGTATAGAGGTCTCTAGAGCATTCAGGATTTCGTTGACATTAGCTCGTACTTGAAGTCCATTCGTAATTTCAGAGATATTCCTAATAGTAAGAGAGAGGTTGTCAATAGCTTCGTTTAATTTAGCTTCGTTGTTCACAATTTTAGACAATGTGTTGTTAAAACACGTTATCACCGAGCTTGTGATCAGAATATTTTCTTTCATCAGTGAAGTCAACCGTTCTTCGTTATGTTGTATCGAATTGAGAGCTTCATCATATCTAATCGCGTCATTCTCATCTAAGGTTCCAAATATTTGTTTTAAAACCGTTCCTATACCTCCAATCCAAGCGCCTCGTTTGGCTCGATTATCTACCAGGTGTGAAATGGATTTGAATTCTTTATTCATATCCTCGAAGCGAGCTGTTAATGGTTGTAGTACATTGTAACATTCTGCATTAATTTGTATAATACGCGTTTGTTCACATAAGTATTTTGTGGTGTTTATAGCAACCTCAATGTTCTGTATGTGTGGTCCGAAGTGTGAAATATCGACCGGTATCAATATGTTCAATTGTACGTTGTTAATTTTAAGTTTACCTAGGTAGTCAAAATAGAGCCCAGGACTGGTGGTGATCGGCTGGACGAAACCTTGCGGGAATTGACCTCGAACTAGACTGTAATATAATAACTAGTGTTAACGTTAAGGTAAGTAAAATTTTATATTAACCTAAATAACTTTCTACCCTAAATCTAGCAATTAGATATATTATTTGCATTTCATTCTTTTACAGTCCTGCACCGACGTCAGCGGGTTTCACTTGATCGAAGTGGTGTGTGACGTGACGCCGGTTGATGAGCAAGGTAAGTGTGTTATTTCCGTTTATTTTCAGTATCTTGTAAGGCCCTTTCCAGACAGGGGAGAGTGCCTTACGTAGTCTCAAGTGGTTTTTAATGTAGACATAATCACCCACTTTGTAGCTGGTAGGACGGGTGCGAGCGTCGTAGTATCTTTTGGAGGATTCTTTAGAGTTTCTTATAAACTCGAGAGCTTTCTCTTTCGAGTGTCTTAGCCTATTTTGCAACATTCGGACATAATCAGGATATGTTACGCCGGGGGCTTCATCATACACGGAGTTTGGGATAAATGGTTTGGTTCCAAACGTTAGTTCATATGGTGTATAATGAGTAGTGGAATGCGTGGTTGTATTGTAGACGAGCATGGCCGTATAAACGTATCGAGGCCAGTTCGTCTGCTCTTCGTTAATATAGGATTTAAGGTATTCTTTGAGAGTCGAATGACTCCTCTCCAGAGCTCCTTGCGTTTGCGGGTGGTATGGAGAAGACCAGAGGTTTTTTATTTTCAGGAAATCGCAAGTCTTTTTAAAGAGGTCTGCTGTGAAATTGGTGCCTTGGTCTGTGAGAATCGTTTTAGGGATTCCGAAGATGGATATGTAATGGAGTAGGCACTCGCATGTTTCTTCCGCCGTTGTACTGCGGATGGGATATGCAGAAGAGAATTTAGTGAGGTCGTCCTGTATAGTCAGGATGTATTTAAGTTTCGCAGGCCCTGCTTCTGGGAGAGGACCTACGATATCGATAGATATCCTTTGGAATGGTTCTGTTGATGTGCTTGTAATCTGCATTGGTGCACGATTTATTTTCCTAAGTGCTTTGTTCTCCTGGCACGATTTACATTGTTTTACATAAGATTCTATGTCACCACGCATTCCCTTCCAATAGTACAGTTCTTTAATTCGATTGTACATTCGATTGGAACCCAGGTGACCTGCGATAGGAAGGTCGTGGTTATCGGCAAGTATTTTCTTGATTTCGGTTGGAGTTGGGTACAGGATATTGTTATGATAGATGTTGATTTTAATGTTAGTATTATGGAAAAGGTATGAAAGGATGTTGTAAATTCTGACAAATGAATGTTTTTCGAAGGGGTTCTTTAGGTCCGATATGCCTATTTCGTAAATATTCTCGAGAAGCAATTGGTTTTTAACCGTTCTTAATGTGACAAAGATTTCGGGATATGATGCTTCGTCAAAGTGGTGCACTTTGGTAAACAGTAGGTAAATTACCTTGTTATTTCTTTCTATCTTCTGAAAGGAGAAAAGTTCTTTTTCGGAGTCGAGTGCCTGGGCATTCAATTCAGGGTCACCCAGGATGTCCTGAATATAGGGATTGGATTCGTCTAAGTCAATGGAGGTAGGTACTAGAATAGTTTTCAATGAGCTTTTCATTAGGCTCGCATTATGTTCTTCTATAGAGGTGTTAAAGGATTGTGTTTTATCTGCTACTGCTTTCAAGAACGAACTATAATCGTCGTTGGTTGGGGTTGAATGTGAGCTTGTCGAAGGTTGAGGAAGTTGTTCAGCTTGGGTATCGATTATTTGTGGTTGTTCTAATTGAGTTTCAGGGGTTCGGAGCAACTCGTCTATGTTGTCGTTTCCTTGTGTGTCTGGGGCATTAGGTGACGAGTCTAATTCGGGTAGTGGCATGAGATCGTCTATATCGATATCGATGTTTTCCGGATCCGAATGGGTTAGCGGTAGGTCGTCTAGGTTAAAAGAGGATGGTGAAAGCATTAGATCCCCTAGGTCACTATCCAGTTCTAGGGTAGGTTCTACGGTTTCAGGTTGGACCGGGTTAACGGGGAATCTGGACAGAGCATCGGCGTTGGCGTTGATCTTACCCTTTTTGTATTGGATGTCGTATTCGAACTCTTCCAGTTTTAAGCGCCAACGGATAAGTCGGGATCCGGGATCCTTACAGTTGAATAACCATTGTAGCGGTTTGTGGTCCGTTAGGATTTTGAAACGGTAACCATAAAGGTAAGGTCTGAACGTTTTCGTGCCAAAAATTATGGCGAGGCATTCTTTTTCAGTGACACTGTAATTGCATTCTGCTTTGTTTAGCGTTCTTGAAGCATACGCGATTGGACGATCTTGCCCAACAGGGCCTTGAGATAGTATCGCTGATATGGCGTAATTAGAGGCATCGCAAGTTAGGAGAAATGGTTTGGTAAAATCTGGGTAGGCTAGAATTGGGGCAGTAACGAGCTTAGTTTTTAGGGATTCGAAAGCGAGTTGTTGCTCGTTTTGCCACGCGAAGGGGGTATCTTTCTTCAGTAAAGATGTGAGAGGTTTAGCTAATTTGGCGAAGTCTGGAATGAATCTTCTGTAATAGGAGACGAGGCCCAAGAACGACTTGACGTCTTTAGGCGACATTGGAGTGGGGAAATTAGTTACGGCTTTGGTTTTGTCAGGATTGGGTTTGACTCCGTTTTCACTAATGATGTGTCCTAGATAAGCGACTTCTTTACGGAGAAATTCGCATTTTTCCGGTTGTAATTTCAGGTTAAATTGACGCAGCCTTTCAAAGACAGCCTTTAAGTTATTTATTTGGGAGATCAGGTCTGGGGAGTATATGACGATGTCATCCAGGTAGACGAAACATCGTGTTCCCTGGAGGCCAGAGAGGCAGTTGTTCATTAACTTCTGGAACGTGCTTGGGGCATTTTTAAGCCCGAACGGCATTCTATTAAACTGAAAATGGCCTTGGGGCACAGAGAATGATGTCTTAGGGGCATCTTCGGATGATATTAGGATTTGGTGGAACCCGGAAGTGAGATCTAGCGTAGAAAAATATTTACTTTTCCCTAACTGGTCGAGAATTTCTGATATTTGAGGGATAGGGTAGGTTTCTCCTATCGTAATATCGTTTAGTTTACGATAGTCAATTACTATTCGCCATTTACGATTCCCTTCCGAGTCTGCTTTCTTAGGGACTATCCATATTGGTGAACTCCAGGGTGAAAGAGAAGGTTCTATGATGTTTTGGTCGAGCATTTTACTGATTTGCGCCTCGACTTCCTTTTTGTGACACTCAGGGAACCTATATGATTTAGTGTGAATGGGAGTGTCGGTCATGGTTTTGATTTGATGATTAATGGCAGGAGTATATGTAAGTTGATCGTTGGGCAAATGGAAGATATCTGAGTATTGACAACAAAGGTCTAAGAGGAGCTCGGATTCTTCTTGATTCAAATGGTCTAATCTCAACATTTCTATCACCTCGCTAGTTCGCGAGAGTGTGGTTTTGGAGTTATTGACTAATCGATAAGCGTTAGAGTATAGCGGAGTCATATTCAGATTCAGATTGGATTTGATAGTTGCTGGGAATTCGGATGTATTAGCAACAGTGAGGTTAACGCGGTTGTTATCCTTAACCTTTACGATGCAATTGGATATTAATAGGTTATCTGAAAGACGTTGGTCAGTGATGACCCCTTCCTTGAGGTTAGTATTCTGGATTGAACACTCAATGACGGTTTCTGTTCGAGGTGGAATAATGTAGAAAGGTTCGGCGAAGTTTAGCTGTATTTCTAGGTCTTGTATTTTCAGAATGTCGTGGGTGTAATCGATTTTGCAACTGAATTGGGTTAAGAAATCTGTACCTATTATTCCATCGTAAGGTAAGTTAACATTTTTGACGACGTGAAATTTGTACATAGCGAATTTATTTCCGCTTAAGTTTAGCTTAAGCTGGAAGTGGCCTTCAGTCGGAGTTGGTTCGTCACCGGGGTCTATTCCTTTTAGTTTGATTGGTTCTTTTATTAGCTTTGGGGTCTTTAGGATGCTGGATTCTTTTAAAAGGCATAATATGGCAGAGCCTGAGTCCACTAATAGGGACAGGGGGGTGTCTGCAACTTGGGATTGCAATAACACGTGGGGTAACAACCTTTTCGTTGTATCGAGGTTAATTTCATAAATTGCCTTGGCCCCAGTGGAAACAGGAGGGTTGGAGTTAAAAGTGGAATTAGAATTTGAATGGGAATTGAAAATGGATTTGGTAGTGGATTTGGAATTAGAAGCGGAATTATAAGTAGAATTAGAAGTGGAATTGGAAACGGAATTAGAATTAGAAGTGGAATTGGAAACGGAATTAGAATTAGAAGTGGAATTGGAAACGGAATTAGAAGTGGAATTGGAAACGGAATTAGAAGTGGAATTGGAAACGGAATTAGAATTAGAAGTGGAATTGGAAACGGAATTAGAAGTAGAATTGGAAACGGAATTAGAATTAGAAGTGGAATTGGAAACGGAATAAGAATTAGAAGTGGAATTAGAATTGGAATTAGAGGTGGAATTGGAGTTGGAAGTGGCCTTGCAATTGGAACTAGAATTTGATTTGATATGGGCACTTCTTAGGGGCTGGTTACCCATGTGGTCCCAGGAATTAGAAATTGATTGGGCGCTTATTTGGGGCTGGTTACCCGTGTGGTCCCTGAAATTGGAAGTGGAAAGGGCGCTTCTTTGGGGCTGGTTACCCGTGTGGTCCCTGGAATTGAAAGAGGAAAGGGCGCTTCTTTGGGGCTGGTTACCCGTGTGGTCCCTGGAATTGAAAGAGGAAAGGGCGCTTCTTTGGGGCTGGTTACCCGTGTGGTCCCTGGAATTGAAAGTGGAAAGGGCGCTTCTTTGGGGCTGGTTACCCGTGTGGTCCCTGGAATTGGAAGTAGAAGGGGCGTCGGCTTTAGGGACTGGTCTCGTGCGACACCGGGTCGAGACTTTTACTAGTTTAAATTATCGGGTGTAGGTTCGGTGGAGTCTGGTTCCATGGGTTCAACCGGTTCCTCTACGAGGTTCACCCGGTTAAATGACCTCGTTGAGGTTGAATTGGTTGACGGATGTTGTTGGATCTTAAATCGGTTGTTGTTGTATTCTCGTTTCTTACACGTGGAGATATCATGTCCTGGCGTTTTACAGTAGCGACAGAAAATAGTGGAAGAACTTTGAGAACCAGTGTTCGGTTTTTGGGTTGAATTGGAAGTTGCATCGGGTTTGTGTGTGATAGGTTTGGGTTTAAAGGATCTTGGGTCCGCTTGTGGACGTCTATACAGCGTTTGTTGTATGCGTTCTTCAGAAACAGCTAGGTTGATAGCTTCATTCAAGTTTTTAGGCGATCTACATCTTACGATATTTGAAATTCGAGGTTGCAATCCCATTAGGAAATGATGGAGGGCAAGGTCCTCCATGGCGGCGGTACGACCGGCTAGTTCTTTCACCTTAGTATTAGATAATGAGATTTCGGTGAGGAGTTGCGAGAGGTAAGTTTCTACACGTAACGCATACTGACTAACATTTTCTTGCGGACCTTGTTTGCTCTCTTGAAGGTCCGTTAGAAGATGTGAATAGTGTTTTCGTTCACTGAATTGAGTCTTTAAAAACTCTTTTAATTGATCCCAAGATGAGAATTCTTTTATGGAGCAAGCGACTTCAGCCCTACCATTCAGTTGGCTGAGTATATATTTAAATAGAATTGGTTTCTGAGTCTCGGATGCGAGATTGAAAGCGTTATCGCAGTTGACTAAAAAGGAATTTAGGGTTTCTCGTTTGCCATCGTAGGCTTTGATGAATTTAAATAACGTTGTTAAATCAATGTCAGCCATTGGAGTCGTGAGTTGAGTTTTTCGGGTAGAGCGAGTAGGAAGGGGTGACTTCACCTTTTCCTGATCACTAACAGTGGCGATTTCGGGAATATCAATTTCCAATTTATCGATCTCTTTTTTAGGCAGATCTGGCATAATATGTGTCAAATGTAAAGCAGAAAATATAAAATAAAGATTTAACAGTAGTATAAAATAATAAAAGTTTGAGAACCACTGATATTTCTAGACTAAACAATGACCAAAGACTCACTGCAGTGTGTGGGCGGCGGAAATAAGCGCGACGATCAGGAACATTCCGATTGATAAGGTGCGATGCGTTGCGCCGGGACGAGACGAAATAATATCACGTAGATTCTGGATGCCGTGTAAATATTCGTGGATTGTACTCAGAAAACACTCGGGGTACACTCAGGTTGCCAGGTAAGTGTTTGTTGGACGTAGCCGTCGTCGACGAACTGTTTGTAGGTTGCACTCGGGATACACTCAGGATGCGATCAGGACGCCAAGTAAGTATTTGTTGGATGCAGTAATATGCGAAGCACACGTAAGTATTGCACTCAGGATGCACAGGATGTGTCGGTATGTATATTTAGGCACACGCGAACACAAACAACTTATATTTATAGGTTTTACTGTATGAGGATTCACTCTATCACTTTTCACACAAAAATGGGTTTTGAAACGGATGTGGTGCGAGTCTGTTAGCGGTTGCCGGCACTGGGGATTTTCGATCCCACCGCTGCCACCAAAATGTTATACGGGGTTTCGAGATTCGCTTTTTAAAAAAAAGACGAAACACTTAGCTGAAAACTTTTACTTTTAAAAGAAAAGATATGGGACCGATCTTTAGGCAACCGCGCGGAAAGAAGGCTAGAAACAGACTGAGGAGTCTCTACGTCGCTGGAGAGAGCCAGCGACTCATAAATGCAAGTCAGCAAGAAGTACTGCAGGACAGCACTATCACTGTCATAGTATGGATATAACAGTACGCAACACCCAAAGCGGAGCCACATGGCTGTAGGTCAATATTGGCACGCCAAAGGTTAAGCAACCGAAAATTGTAGCAATTAATCATCGTTTCAGATTCAGTGCCCGTAGCGAAGTGGCAAAAGTCTAAATCGCTATCGTATCGTATCGAATAGAAACGGTTAGGTCGACCAATCACACTCCAGGGCCCGTAGCCAAGTAGAAAAAGTCTAAATCGCTATCGAATAGAATAGATTAGATCAACCAATCACACTCCAGCTAGTGATTCCGCCGCGGCGCGCGCATCGTACGCCGGCGACGAGCTTGGATGTGATTGGTCGACCTAACCGTTTCTATTCGATTGCGATTTACGCTACGGAATACACTGTTTGTCTACGGGTGCTGTTCTTTTCAACACGTAATATCTACTGCCGTTTCTTACTGCTTGGTCGTCATCCAAAATTTGTGTGGTTTCAGAAATGGGGCGTGGGAAACCGAATCTGCACACATTGTGATTATTTTTATAACAGGTTTGGGTATGCCGGTGTGTTTGTAATCGAGTTACTAGATCATGCAAATCTGGGTTATTTTCGAGGTCAGGAACGTGACAAGTTACAACTTGTTCCAGTAACCGTTTTCCCTCGAAGCTCTCAAAACTTGGCATATCAGCACACCACAAAACCATATGCACATGTGGACTTCCTCGTAACTGAAACTCTACACGCCACCATAAGTCGACGACCTTTTTTCCGAAAATTGGATCATTTTCTCGACGTATCCTGTTTACTAATGAATTTAACCGCAACATAAAATGTCTCAATAAAGTAACGGGATATATTTCTACTAGAAGCTGTGTATCCTGGAATGTCAGGTTCTCTATAGGATAACTTGGCCTACCATCGGCAACCAAAAATGCATTCAACATATCATGCCAATTTAAATCGTTATAGGACAATGTCAAGTACCAATGTGGTGGACCTAAATTTTTTACCATGGCAAGAAGATCCGTGTAGGCCTTATGCAAATAAGCAGACGAGCCACGGATATTCTTCATTACAAAGTGAACATTTTGCATAATATCCGTCGGCTCAGAACAACAAGGTTAAAAGAAACAACAGGTTAGGTTAAAAGATAATATTTATTATCAAAAAGACAATTCCTCTTGAATTTCTTCTATGTGTGGGATACGGAGCGAATTGTTCGCCGTAGAGGTCCGGCTCATCGCGTTGTAGCGCTCGTAGCATGCGTAGCGCTCGTAGCGTTCGTAGTGCTCGTAGCGCTCCCCGCCCGCGGCATCCTCCTAAAAGACAATTACATTGCCACTTACATGAAAACATAATTAACAGTAGATATGCTATTTGTCGTTGAAAATTGCCTGTGGACTTAGCAGTGAGATTAACAAATTAATAATGTTCAGTTATGTACAATGATGATCGTGACTCAAATATATTGAGAGAGTTACTTTTTCTGATGTGTAGTGGTAACTTATTATAGGTTTATGTCAGTTGCAATTCAGTGAGGGCATAGAACACATCTTGTTAAGTTGTGACAAGTGATAAGTGGAGTTTTTATACAGTTTTAGTGCTCTAGCTACAATGCTTCGATATCGCCTAATGTCATTATTGGGTTTTACAACCCAATAATGACATTATGGTCAAATGGCAGTCGCTTCACGGAAAATAACGAGTCATGGTTAAGAGAATGGAGTTGTGAGTGGAGTGGAATCATTTTATTAAAATAGACTTGGTGGCGATACCGACCTCCACGTGAACGAAGCCGCGGGCGGAAGCTAGTAAAATAATAATTGCTAATTTAATATTTTATGTTAAAAAATTTCATTTTTACATTTCATATTATTTTTTACTGTTCACATTTTTCTTAATAGATAAACAACACACCACCCAAAATCCAATGAACCAATATAGGTTTTATGGGTATTCCATGATTGATGTATTTCTGTTTTTTTATAAATAACTAATGAAAATAACTAATGAGCTCACGCTCAGCTGCCCCGAATAACAGCGAGCTTGCGCTCGGCTGTCTAGAAGAGCAGCGAGCTCGCGCTCAGCTGCCCCGAATAACAGTAAGCTTGCGCTCGGCTGTCCAGAAGAGCAGTGAGCTCACGCTCAGCCGCCCCGAATAACAGCGAGCTTGCGCTCGGCTGTTCTGAAGAGCAGCGAGCTCGCGCTCAGCTGCCCCGAATAACAGTGAGCTTGCGCTCGGCTGTCCAGAAGAGCAGTGAGCTCACGCTCAGCTGCCCCGAATAACAGTGAGCTTGCGCTCGGCTGTCCAGAAGAGCAGTGAGCTCACACTCAGCTGCCCCGAATAACAGCGAGCTTGCACTCTGCTGTCCAGAAGAGCAGCGAGCTTGGCGCTCAGCTGCCCCGAATAACAGTGAGCTTGCGCTCGGCTGTCCAGAAGAGCAGTGAGCTCACGCTCAGCTGCCCCGAATAACAGCGAGCTTGCGCTCGGCTGTCCTGAAGAGCAGCGAGCTTAGTGCTCAGCTGCCCCAAATAACAGCGAGCTTGCGCTTGGCTGTCCAGAAGAGCAGCGAGCTTAGTGCTCAGCTACCCCGAATAACAGCGAGCTTGCGCTCGGCTGTCCAAAAGAGCAGCGAACTTGGCGCTCAGCTGCCCTGAATAACAGCGAGCTTGCGCTCGGCTGTCCAGAAGGGCAGCGAGCTCGCGCTCAGCTGCCCCGAATAACAGTGAGCTTGCGCTCGGCTGTCCAGAAGAGCAGTAAGCTCGCGCTCAGCTGCCCCGAATAACAGCGAGCTTGCGCTCGGCTGTCCAAAAAAGCAGCGAGCTCGTGCTCAGCTGCCCCGAATAACAGTGAGCTTGCGCTCGGCTGTCCAGAAGAGCAGCGAGCTTGGCGCTCAGCTGCCCTGAATAACAGCGAGCTTGCGCTCGGCTGTCCAGAAGAGCAGCGAGCTTGGCGCTCATCTGCCCCGAATAACAGCGAGCTTGCGCTCGGCTGTCCAGAAGAGCAGCGAGCTTGGCGCTTAGCTTCCCTGAATAACAGCGAGCTTGCGCTCGGCTGTCCAGAAGAGCAGCGAGCTCGCGCTCAGCTGCTCCGAATAACAGTGAGCTTGCGCTCGGCTGTCCAGAAGAGCAGTGAGCTCACGCTCAGCTGCCCCGAATAACAACGAGCTTGCGCTCTGCTGTCCAGAAGAGCAGCGAGCTTGGCGCTCAGCTGCCCCGAATAACAGCGAGCTTGCGCTCGGCTGTCCAGAAGAGCAGCGAGCTCGCGCTCAGCTGCCCCGAATAACAGTGAGCTTGCGCTCGGCTGTCCAGAAGAGCAGTGAGCTCATGCTCAGCTGCCCCGAATAACAACGAGCTTGCGCTCTGCTGTCCAGAAGAGCAGCGAGCTTAGCACTCAGCTGCCCCGAATAACAGCAAGCTTGCGCTTGGCTGTCCAGAAGAGCAGCGAGCTTGGCGCTCAGCTGCCCCAAATAACAGCGAGCTTGCGCTCGGCTGTCCAGAAGAGCAGCGAGCTTGGCGCTCAGCTGCCTCGAATAACAGCGAGCTTGCGCTCAGCTGCCCCGAATAACAGCGAGCTTGCGCTCGGCTGTCCAGTAGAGCAGTGATATCACGCTCAACTGCCCCAAATAACAGCAAGCTTGCGCTTGGCTGTCCAGAAGAGCAGCGAGCTTGGCGCTCAGCTGCCCCAAATAACAGCGAGCTTGCGCTCGGCTGTCCAGTAGAGCAGTGATATCACGCTCAACTGCCCCAAATAACAGCAAGCTTGCGCTCGGCTGTCCAGAAGAGCAGCGAGCTTGACGCTCAGCTGCCCCGAATAACAGTAAGCTTGCGCTCGGCTGTCCAGAAGAGCAGCGAGCTTGGCGCTCAGCTGCCTCGAATAACAGCGAGCTTGCGCTCAGCTGCCCCGAATAACAGCGAGCTTGCGCTCGGCTGTCCAGTAGAGCAGTGATATCACGCTCAACTGCCCCAAATAACAGCAAGCTTGCGCTAGGCTGTCCAGAAGAGCAGCGAGCTTGACGCTTAGCTTCCCTGAATAACAGCGAGCTTGCGCTCGGCTGTCCAGAAAAAAAAAAAAAAAAAAATATATATATATTTTATTCTCTCAAAAAAAAAACAATTTAAAACAATTTAAATACAAATATAAATACAACAATAATATATCTTATTTCTTGGTTTTCTTACTGGCTATTTAAAAAAAAACTGTAATTGTGAGACTGGTGCCTAAACTAGATACAACAGGTTGTATCTGTATTTATAGGACACCAGGAACCTACGCAACCAGTATACACGATTAATAATAGTACAATAAAATTATCTAACAAGTAATTACTTAAACACGAACAAAAAATAAAATAAAATTATGTAGTAACTATTATACGTTTAATAACTACGCTATAAATAAATATTACCTCTTATCCTAAAACCTCAAGTAAATACTCTGTTTCAACATAGTTTAGATGCTGCAACCAACTTGTAAGCATTTTTTTTGCATTCAAATCTAGATTTACTGTATAGGCTTATATTTCTACTTGCTCTATTGTAAAGTCTTGGACCCAGGACGTAACACTGGCGAGCCGCGAACGAAGTTTTGTGAACAACCGGATCGAATATCGCATGCTTTCTACGAGCTGAGGTGTATGCTATAGGATTATACTCAAGAATTGTATGAGTATGATAAATTGCTTTCAGTATAAAAAGTTGACGCACTGTCAGGACTTTATAATTGCGATATAGTTGGTCGGTTGGGTATCTAAAGGGCTTCCTATTTATGACTTTAATTATTGCTCTTTGTGCTCTTTCTAGTGGTAGTAGCGTCGTTTTGTGTGCTCCTCCCCAGGCCAGTATACAATATGTTAGTATTGACTGTGTCAGGGCGAAGTACACACTCTTTAAGATGGTGGCATTTGCAGAGCCTCGTAACAATTTGAATATGTAATGTAGTGTATGAATATAAATACCGATGTTTATCCAATAAATGATTAGTACTTATTCAGCAGTCAGAGCGTTTCATTCCGTCTTAATCCCAACCTTACATGGCGACCCTGCCAGGCGCCAGGTTTGGTATGGCGTTTCGGGTGACAGTCGGTGTCGGTGTGATACGATATAACTCTTTAAGCGTGATTACCTATCGATCGTGTGTGGTCCGAGTATTTCAATAATATTGCAATGTGTAACTCAAACTCTCAAAAACCTGAAGAGGTCGTGATTAACCAAAATGGTATTGGATCTTCTATTGGAGCTAGCACAGAGCAGCTGCAGTTCCATATATCAACAATCAGCACTGTGATGGTGATGCTCCTTGGACTGAGTATGTTGGTCGGAGCGTACTTCTTGTGGAGGTGTTATAAGAAATGTCACCACGGATGGATAAATGACCAACTACTACGTGACAATTTGAGAAGGTCATTTTCCAGGCGCAGAGAGACCGTAGCTGTGGGTGATGTGAGATATTCCGCGTGCACAGCTGGACAGCCAAGTACTTCGAGTTTTGACAAACATTAAAACCAAAAACTAGTGTTCAAAAACAAAAAACCCAGTGTTCGTGTTAAAAATATAAAAATAAAATTCGTGCAAGTGTCGTGAAAGGTAACCCGACGTTATTTTATATACTATGAGGTAATGATATATCTACCTATTATGCTCGCGTATTTTAAGAATTATGTTAAACTTAATTATGCTGTAATATTATGGCTCATGAGCTTCAGACTATTTGTGAACAATTAAAACTTATTAAAGAAAATTTAATTAAACTCACTTATGAGAGGAGAACGCCAGAACGTTTAAAACAGAAATTACAGGAAGCAACTGATTTGTTTACTGGTTACACAGCATTGAGTCCTAATATTACGAAACAAATTTATGCCGAAGAAATTAGTGGAGAAAGTTTGTTATTAATACAATCTTGTAGTGACCAAATTACTAAACTTTATTCCGACATTAAGGAATTTTGTATTAAGTCGCATGTGCGTCCATCTGAGACGCGTACTTGTGAATCATTTGGTTCAACATCGAAAAACATTACTGAATCCAAGATGGAGTTCAACTTAAAAACCGCCCTAAGTTTATTACCAATTATGAATAACGAAGAATCGATGACCAGACAATTAATCGATGGCATTGATTATTATAGCTCTACTTTGAATAACGATCAATCTAAAGCTAGTCTTATTAACTTTGTCCTAAAGAGTCGACTATCCCAAACAGCCAAGCTAAAACTCAAATCTACCTATAATTCCGTAGATACATTATTATATGATATGCGTATGATCTTATTACCAAAAAAGAGTTCTGTAGCTTTGCAAAACAAGCTGCTTACTTTGCGACAGGATCAACTGTCAATTGACGACTATGGCAAGCAATTAGCTGAAATTTTTATGGATTTATCTATCGCGCAAGCCGACGGCAACAAGGCAAATTTGGCAATTCTGCAACCATTGAATGAAAAACAAGCAATAAAACGTTTTGCCGACGGGTTACGCAATAGGCGTCTAAGTACCATCATAGCGGCTCAAAAATTTGATACTTTACAAGACGCTGTACAGTCAGCAGTTGACGAAGAGACGATGGCTATTCCGTCTCAATCAGGTAATATTTTGGCATTCCATAAAAGGGGAAATAAATCTTTTCGAGGTTCACCTAATCGAGGACGTTATAATTATAATCGGGGTGCCCCCCGTCAATTTAACAATTATAGCAGGTCAAACAATCACCGTGGAACTACGTTCTACCGTGGAGTTCGTGGTCGTCCCGACCAGAGACGAGGACAGTCATCACAGAACCGAGGTAGGTCTACTACTTTTTATAGCAGGTCAAATAACGACGGCGGTCGAGGTCAACAAAACACGCGTCGAAATAATGCAAACATAAATGTTGCAAATGATGACGTCACTAATTCTAATGAATTTAGTGAGCAAAGTAATTTTTTTCGTGAATAAAGGGTTTATATGCGCAAGTAATAGTACTTGTTGCATTGATTTATACGTAGAAAATTATAACTATACATTTTTAATTGACACTGGCGCTTCCATTTGTGCTATAAAATATAAACATGTTATTGAATTAAATATACCCATCCATAAAGAGAGCATCACGATAAGCGGAATCGGCGGTGCAATAGAAGCAATCGGATATGTTTATGTTACACTGCGACATTGTTTGGACTTGACCGGACAATCATTTAAGCAGAAGTTTTATGTTTTTAATTCCTTACCATGTAAGGCACATGCTATATTGGGGCAAGATTTTCTTACAACATTTAATGCTGTGTTGGATCTGAAGTCTTTGTATTTAACATTGACTAAAAATAACTCGAATAAACATATTATTTTGCCTCTTAAATCTAAACTTGAAGAAGGAACTAATTCTCGTTGTTTTATATTACCACCTAGATCTGAATCAGTTCATTATATAAAAACTAACTATACAGAAGAATGTCTGGTTTGCTCGTCTGAATTACATGACGGAATATTTTTAGCAAGCATACTAGTGAAACCTTTAAATGGTGTGATACCTATTTTAATATTAAACACCAGTGAGAATGAAATTCGCCTTAATAATATTCAACCTGAGATGCAATCAATTAACGATTATAACTTGTGTTCTTTTGAGCAATGTAAAAATGTAAATGCAGATCGTGTCAAACGATTGTTTAGTTTATTAAATTTGAGTCATTTGAATAAAGAGGAACAAGTCGCTATAGAAAATATTTGTGCTAAATATAGCGATATATTTTTATTGCCAGGAGATCAGTTAACTACAACTTCTATTTATAAACATAATATTAGTTTAAAACCGAATTCTCAGCCAGTTTTTTGTAAACCATATAGAATTCCGTATTCACAAAAACGTGAAGTAAACGATCAGATTAGTAATATGTTACGAGATGGCATAATTGAACCATGTCGATCCGAATGGTCCAGTCCTTTGTTGTTAGTACCTAAGAAACTAGATAATTCAGGTAATAAAAAATGGCGACTAGTGATCGATTACAGAAAATTGAACAATTGTATACAGGATGATAAATTTCCTCTACCAAATATTGTTGAAATTTTGGATTCACTTTCAGGTTCTATATACTTTTCTACTCTTGACCTTTCTAGTGGATATTATCAGTGTGATCTTGATATTGACAGTCGTAATTATACCGCATTTTGTTCAGGACAATTTAAAATTTCGGATAATAATGACGTAAGTAAGGCTTCCGTTTCGGGACAGTACCGCATGACGAGAATGCCAATGGGAGTAAAAACGTCTCCTAATGCATTTTCAAAAATGATGACAGTTGCAATGTCAGGCTTAACATATGAAAAATGCCTAGTATATTTAGATGATCTAGTTGTTTTCGGAAATTCACTACAAAATCATAATAAAAATCTTCTAGATGTTTTCAATCGATTACGTCAGGTAAAATTGAAGCTAAATCCTTTTAAATGTAGTTTCTTGAAAAAGGAAATTTTGTATTTAGGTCATATTATATCAGGTGAAGGCGTCCTTCCCGATCCTGCAAAAATACAGGCATTGAGTACCTGGCCTGTACCAACTAACGTAGATGAATTAATTAAATTCGTGGCGTTTGCAAACTACTATAGAAAATTTATCAAAAATTTTGCAAACATAGCTTATCCTTTAACCCAGTTAACAAAGAAAAATAAACAGTTTATCTGGGACAATGCATGCCAAACTGCATTTTCTACGTTAAAAACTATTATTTCTTCCCCCCCAGTACTTCAATATCCAGATTTTTCGTTAGATAAAAAATTTATACTACAAACTGATGCGTCAAAACACTCATTGGGAGCTGTTTTGTATAACTTTAATAAGAAACCAATTGCGTTCGCAAGTAGAAATTTAAATAAAGCGGAGCACAACTATCCCACTGTAGAAAAAGAACTGTTGGCGATAGTGTGGGCCGTTAAACACTTCCGTCCTTATTTGTATGGTCGAACTTTTATAATTCAAACTGACCATAAACCTCTAATATATTTATTTGGAATGAGAGACCCATCTAGTCGTCTCATGAAATTTAGACTTTTACTCGAAGAATACGATTTTACAGTGGAATATATTAAAGGTTCAGATAATATCCCAGCGGATGCAATGTCACGATTGCCTGTCACATCAGCAGACTTAAAAACAATGCACGAAAGCATTATCACGGTTATGACAAGATCTAAACGTAAAGAATTACGTAGCAAACTGATACCTCCGAGTGCTATGGCTCCTACTGACGATTGGCCTGCGCAACCAAGAGTTGTAGAGATTCATAGTAAACCGAGGAAATCTGTAGAACTTAAATTTTTAGACAATTTTAAACTAAAAAACCTACGTAGGTCTAACACATTCGATTTAGAAAATGATGTGTTTTGTTATTTGTCATCAAGAATGACATTATTTATAAAAATTCCAGTTTTCCAATCACAACTGACGCCAGCCGCTTTTGTGAGGGAGCTGAGAAATTTTTGCGAGAAAATAAACGTGCACGAGTTAGTTTTTATACGAAATAAAATGTATGATGCGATTATACAAAAGATGATTAATGAAATTAAATCATACAAGAATTGGAGCGGTCCGCGATTATGTATTTTAAATGACGTGAAAATAATTCATAATAAAGACGACCAAAAAGTAATATTAAATGATTTTCATCTTTTACCAACGAGTGGCCACGCTGGTATAAGACGAATGTATAATAATATCAAGAAATATTATTTTTGGCCCGGTCTTGAAAATGATGTTACAACATTTATTAAAAAATGTGAACAGTGCCAAAAGCAGAAGCATAGTTCTCATTATGTTCAAGAGCCTATGGTTATTACCACCACAGCCAATTCGGCAATGGAAAAGATTTTTCTTGACGTCGTAGGTCCTTTGGATAAGGATAATTATAATAATTCTTATATTTTAACTATCCAATGCGAGTTAAGTAAATACGTAGAAGCTTATCCTATGATAACTAAAAGTTCTGAAGAAATAGCCAAGAACTTGGTTAATAATTTTATACTTAGATTTGGGATACCAGCTAGGGTTGCAACTGATAGGGGTTCCGAATTCTTATCATCAATTTTTAAAGAGATGTGTGCATTACTAAATATATCTACTTTAAACTCTACCGCATATCATCATGAAACTATAGGATCCTTGGAAAACACTCATAAAAATTTAGGTAATTTCTTACGAATTCAAACTGACAATCATTCGAGTTCATGGAGCACATGGTTACCTTTTTGGTGCTTTGCATACAATACAACAGTTCATACTGCTACTAAATTTACACCTTTTGAACTATTATTTGGAAAAAAATGCAACATTCCCTCCAATCTGACTAAAAATACAATAGATCCTCTTTACAACTATGACAGTTACCCCCTTGAGTTAAAGTATAGATTACAAACATCCCAAAAAGAAGCTTATGAAAACCTATTACAAAGTAAATTACAGCGAAAAGAGAAACTTGACCTTAACTGTAATCCCATTACGTATAAGAAAAATGACTTGATTTTAGTGAAAAATGAAACGGGTAATAAATTCCAAAGTATCTATAATGGTCCATATTTGGTTATTAAAGATGTTGCACCAAATGTCGAAATATTAAAGGATAACGGAAAAACTGATTTAGTTCATAAGAATAGAACGAAGTTGTATTACTCATAAACAATGATGTTAACCAATATACATATTATACATAATGTATCATCAAAAATTGTATCGTACAACATGCAAAGTGTAATGTGGTATAGTCTATTGACACTTATTGTTGTTACTTATAAATTTGTTCTTTTACACTTATACAATATATTATTTTATTCTTGTATACTTTCATTATATACACACTTGTATTTCTAAAACAATTTTTTATTGTAATTATTTTAAAATTGTTTAAAAAATGTTGTTTGATCAACTATGTTTTATTGTATCAATACAATGTACCTATTACATGTGTAGATGCTAATAAAATACCATACCTATGTTATCTAGGCTAGTACATACTGATACTGCTTATTTAGTGGTTGTATAAATAAAATAATATTATATTAATTATTTTATTTTTCCTTTCGGGGAAGGTGTAGTGTATGAATATAAATACCGATGTTTATCCAATAAATGATTAGTACTTATTCAGCAGTCAGAGCGTTTCATTCCGTCTTAATCCCAACCTTACAGTAAATTAATTTGCGAGTGCGAGCTTTTAGTGATTCAATCTGTTTTTTCCACGAGAGCGTTTCGTCTATATATACCCCTAAGTATTTTATCAAGGAAGATCTCACTAATTCTGCTCCTGTATAGTCATTTGATTCAGTCAAGTTGGTATGGGCCGTGATGCTGATCGAGTCTGGTGGAGGTAGAGAGCTAGAGATTGTGGCGAATGTTACGTACACTGTCTTTGATATATTTAGGGTGAGTAGATTGTTTGAAAGCCAGATAGTCACCAATCTCATAATCTCATCAGCCTTTATTTGGACCTCCTGCCACGATGTTCCTTCTATTATAAGGGCTGTATCATCTGCGTAGGTAATCACTGAACATCCGGTAAAGCAAAGCTGACATAGCTGATTTATGTAAATCAGGAAGAGTGTAGGTCCTAGGACGCTTCCCTGGGGAACACCAAAGGAGAGCTGAGCATACTCGCTAGTGACATCATCGATTTTTAAACATTGTGTCCGGTCAGTCAAGTAGTCATGGAAAAGTTTGAGTGCCAATCCTCTTATTCCAATGTTCTCTAGTTTATATAAGAGAACAGGAATCGATACCGTGTCAAAGGCTTTTTTTAGGTCAAGGAAAATACCAGCGCATTTTAATTTTTTATCTAGTGATTTCGAGACGGTTTCAGTCAAGTGGAGAACAGCGTCTTCCGTTGATCTATTTTTTCGAAAACCATACTGATTATTTGAAAGTATGTTTTCTTTTTCAAGGAAACCTAATAATCTTTTATTTAAAACTTTTTCCAGAATTTTAGAGAAGATATTCAGAACAGATATAGGTCTGTAATTTTCATCGTTGACTTTATCCCTGCACCTTTATAAATGGGGTGCACAATTGCTTGTTTAAGGGCTCTTGGAAGAGCAGCGAGCTCGCGCTCAGCTGCCCCGAATAACAGTGAGCTTGCGCTCGGCTGTCCAGAAGAGCAGTGAGCTCACACTCAGCTGCCCCGAATAACAGCGAGCTTGCACTCTGCTGTCCAGAAGAGCAGCGAGCTTGGCGCTCAGCTGCCCCGTATAACAGCGAGCTTGCGCTCGGCTGTCCAGAAGAGCAGTGAACTTTGCGCTCAGCTGCCCCGAATAACAGCGAGCTTGCGCTCGGCTGTCCAGAAGAGCAGCGAGCTTAGTGCTCAGCTGCCCCAAATAACAGCGAGCTTGCGCTTGGCTGTCCAGAAGAGCAGCGAGCTTAGTGCTCAGCTACCCCGAATAACAGCGAGCTTGCGCTCGGCTGTCCAAGAGAGCAGCGAACTTGGCGCTCAGCTGCCCTGAATAACAGTGAGCTTGCGCTCGGCTGTCCAGAAGAGCAGCGAGCTCGCGCTCAGCTGCCCCGAATAACAGTGAGCTTGCGCTCGGCTGTCCAAAAAAGCAGCGAGCTCGTGCTCAGCTGCCCCGAATAACAGTGAGCTTGCGCTCGGCTGTCCAGAAGAGCAGCGAGCTTGACGCTCAGCTGCCCCGAATAACAGCGAGCTTGCGCTCGGCTGTCCAGAAGAGCAGCGAGCTTGGCGCTCAGCTGCCCTGAATAACAGTGAGCTTGCGCTCGGCTGTCCAGAAGAGCAGCGAGCTTGGCGCTCATCTGCCCCGAATAACAGCGAGCTTGCGCTCGGCTGTCCAGAAGAGCAGCGAGCTTGGCGCTTAGCTTCCCTGAATAACAGCGAGCTTGCGCTCGGCTGTCCAGAAGAGCAGCGAGCTCGCGCTCAGCTGCCCCGAATAACAGTGAGCTTGCGCTCGGCTGTCCAGAAGAGCAGTGAGCTCACGCTCAGCTGCCCCGAATAACAGTGAGCTTGCGCTCTGCTGTCCAGAAGAGCAGCGAGCTTGGCGCTCAGCTGCCCCAAATAACAGCGAGCTTGTGCTCGGCTGTCCAGAAGAGCAGCGAGCTCGCGCTCAGCTGCCCCGAATAACAGTGAGCTTGCGCTCTGCTGTCCAGAAGAGCAGCGAGCTTGGCGCTCAGCTGCCCCAAATAACAGCGAGCTTGCGCTCGGCTGTCCAGAAGAGCAGCGAGCTCGCGCTCAGCTGCCCCGAATAACAGTGAGCTTGCGCTCGGCTGTCCATAAGAGCTGTGAGCTCATGCTCAGCTGCCCCGAATAACAACGAGCTTGCGCTCTGCTGTCCAGAAGAGCAGCGAGCTTGGCGCTCAGCTGCCCCAAATAACAGCGAGCTTGCGCTCGGCTGTCCAGAAGAGCAGCGAGCTCGCGCTCAGCTGCCCCGAATAACAGTGAGCTTGCGCTCGGCTGTCCAGAAGAGCAGTGAGCTCATGCTCAGCTGCCCCGAATAACAACGAGCTTGCGCTCTGCTGTCCAGAAGAGCAGCGAGCTTAGCACTCAGCTGCCCCGAATAACAGCAAGCTTGCGCTTGGCTGTCCAGAAGAGCAGCGAGCTTGGCGCTCAGCTACCCCGAATAACAGCGAGCTTGCGCTCGGCTGTCCAGTAGAGCAGTGATATCACGCTCAACTGCCCCAAATAACAGCAAGCTTGCGCTAGGCTGTCCAGAAGAGCAGCGAGCTTGACGCTCAGCTGCCCCGAATAACAGTAAGCTTGCGCTCGGCTGTCCAGAAGAGCAGCGAGCTTGGCGCTCAGCTGCCTCGAATAACAGCGAGCTTGCGCTCGGCTGTCCAGAAGAGCAGCGAGCTTGGCGCTCAGCTGCCCCAAATAACAGTGAGCTTGCGCTCGGCTGTCCAGAAGAGCAGCGAGCTTAGCGCTCAGCTGCACCGAATAACAGCGAGCTTGCGCTCGGCTGTCCAGATGAGCAGCGAGCTTGCGCTCGGCTGCCCCGAATAACAGTGAGCTTGCGCTCGGCTGTCCAGAAGAGCAGCGAGCTCGCGCTCAGCTGCCCCGAATAACAGTGAGCTTGCGCTCGGCTGTCCAGAAGAGCAGTGAGCTCACGCTCAGCTGCCCCGAATAACAGCGAGCTTGCGCTCGGCTGTCCAGAAGAGCAGTGAGCTTGGCGCTCAGCTGCCCCGAATAACAGCGAGCTTGCGCTCGGCTGTCCAGAAGAGCAGCGAGCTCGCACTCAGCTGCCCCGAATAACAGTGGGCTTGCGCTCGGCTGTTCAGAAGCGCAGCGAGCTCGCGCTCAGCTGCCCCGAATAACAACGAGCTTGCGCTCGGCTGTCCAGAAGAGCAGCGAGCTTGGCGCTCAGCTGCCCCGAATAACAGTGAGCTTGCGCTCGGCTGTCCAGAAGAGCAGTGAGCTCATGCTCAGCTGCCCCGAATAACAACGAGCTTGCGCTCTGCTGTCCAGAAGAGCAGCGAGCTTAGCACTCAGCTGCCCTGAATAACAGCAAGCTTGCGCTTGGCTGTCCAGAAGAGCAGCGGACTTGGCGCTCAGCTGCCCCAAATAACAGCGAGCTTGCGCTCGGCTGTCCAAAAGAGCATCGAACTTGGCGCTCAGCTGCCCTGAAGAGCAGCGAGCTTGGCGCTCAGCTGCCCCGAATAACAGCGAGCTTGCGCTCGGCTGTCCAGTAGAGCAGCGAGCTTGACGCTCAGCTGCCCCGAATAACAGTAAGCTTGCGCTTGGCTGTCCAGAAGAGCAGCGAGCTTGGCGCTCAGCTGCCTCGAATAACAGCGAGCTTGCGCTCGGCTGTCCAGAAGAGCAGCGAGCTTGGCGCTCAGCTGCCCCAAATAACAGTGAGCTTGCGCTCAGCTGTCCAGAAGAGCAGTGAGCTTAGCGCTCAGCTGCACCGAATAACAGCGAGCTTGCGCTCGGCTGTCCAGATGAGCAGCGAGCTCGCGCTCAGCTGCCCCGAATACCAGCGATTTTGCGTTCGGCTGTTCAGAAGAGCAGCGAGCTCACGCTCTCGCTCAGTAGATGATGCTGTGGAGGAACGGGATGTGGTGTCCCTCCAACACAAAGGGAGGATCCTCCGACAAGGCAAGGTGATCACGCCTGGCGTGCCGTAGTCCAATGGTTATCGTTGGGATCTTTATATTTGTAATGAATTCAAATTTGCCGCGCTTCACGCGTATTTAAGTTGGTAGATGGCGCATCGGTCGAAATCGGTCGGCATCGAAAGTAATGGCGGAAGATATACAGAGATTTGCATTTTAATTGTAATAACTTGTACGTGAAAGTAGGTATATAAGTGAGGAGACGATATTAGTGAACTTAATGTCGTTTCTTTGTATTTTCAGGTAAGATAAACGTGTAATTTTATCATAGTTAACAATGATTGTTGCAATATTGTAAAGGCGTGTTAAATAAACCATACTTTGTATTTTCAGAGAAACAATTTGTGTTAATTTCGAAAATCCTCAATAATACATCTTATATATATATGCTATACCAGCGCGCGAACTTTACTTTCGCGATTAAGGATCGAAGTGACGTAGTTGTAGTATCGAAGTAGTTCGTCGTGCTGCCACTAGATGGCGCTAGGTATATGTGGTATCGTGCTAAGTGCTAAGTGGTATAAAAGTCTATTATCCAACCCATTATCGACTACGCTGATGCCTGCTATTTAGATGCCACCGAGGAGCTCTTAAATAAACTTGAGAGATTGCAAAATTTGTATATTCGCTTCATATTTAATCTCAGACATAGTATAACAGACCATTACATAGCATGAAATAATATAACCTAGCAACACATAGCATAACGAAGCATAAATATTACAATACATAATTATATCGTTCAACGGTAATTCGGTAAACAGTTCGGAGCTCTCTGCCACCTAAGTGGTATAAAAAAAATATGACAGTAATCTACATTGAAATAAAAGCAATCAGCCGAATAAGGTTTTAAATGTTATGCAGACTAACACATACATACGTACAGATTGTAGTGGTGCCACGCCTGACCAAGGCTGAATAAATTTTGTTTTTATATATTCTATTCAACAATAAAGCCAGAGGACAGCGCCCTTCCCAGGAAGGGCGGTGCCGCGCCCCAATCCACCGCGCGGCACTGTAGAACTCGTCCCCAGACTTGGCCATTCTTCCACTGTCTTGGCTATTTCGAGTGATTTTAAAAATTAACGCGGAGATAGGACATTCTAAGTGCATACAATGAACAGTTCAAACACTTTGGAATGAAAATATCAACTCAAAATAGTTCAAAATAATATGCGGTATCCCTGTATAACTGTGTAGATGCTGCCGGCGCGGACTATGTACATATGAAAACAAATATTTAAATTCAAATAATATCAAACAGTAATATTTAACATAAATTATAAAACACAAAACTTTTGAATAAGTGGAATAAAAATAATAAAACGAAAAACGTTAAAATTATTATGCAGTCTCACACAAACCGTTCAGATCCTGTGACTTTGTAGACGCGACGACAAATATTGGTAATCACATAATATCAAGCGGAAATAATTTACAAATAGTAAAAATATTTAAATAAGAACATACCTTGTGACTCTGTGATCCACTTTAAACAAAAAATAATAAGCCGATAAGGCTATACAATACTATGCAGTCTAACACAAAAGTGTGCAGATCCTGCGACTTGGTAATCATAAAATTTTAAGCAGCCGTAACCCACTTCTGAATTCAAAACAGAAAAGGAAAAGGGTTGAAAATATCATGCAGTCTTGAACTAACCGAGCAGATCCTATGACTTTGTAGACGCGACGAAAAATATTGGCAATCTCATAATATCAAGCGATAGCAATTTACAAATAATAAAAATATTTTAATAAGAACATACCTTGTGACACTGTAATCCACTTTAAACAAAAAATAATAAGCCGATATGGGTATATAATACAATGCAGTCTAACACAAAAGTGTGCAGATCCTGCGATTTGGTAATCATATAATTTTAAGCGGCCGTATTTCATTAAAATTGTAAATATTAAAAAACACAGTTTGTAGCGAAGTACCCCACTTCTGAATCTAACAAAAACGAACAAGTGTTGAAAATATCATGCAGTCTCACACAAACCGTTCAGATCCTGTGACTTTGTAGACGCGACGACAAATATTGGTAATCACATAATATCAAGCGATAACAATTTACAAATAATAAAAATATTTAAATAAGAACATAACTTGTGACTCTGTAATCCACTTTAAACAAAAAATAATAAGCCGATAAGGGTATACAATACTATGCAGTCTAACACATAAGTGTGTAGATCCTGCGATTTGGTAATCATATAATTTTAAGCGGCCGTATTTCATTAAAATTGTAAATATTAAAATACACAGTTTGTAGCGAAGTACCCCACTTCTGAATTAAAAAGAACGAACAAGGGTTGAAAATATCATGCAGTCTCACACAAACCGTTCAGATCCTGTGACTTTGTAGACGCGACGACAAATATTGGTAATCACATAATATCAAGCGATAACAATTTACAAATAATAAAAATATTTAAAAAAGAACATACCTTGTGACTCTGTAATCCACTTTAAACAAAAAATAATAAGCCGATAAGGGTATACAATACTATGCAGTCTAACACATAAGTGTGCAGATCCTGCGACTTGGTAATCATAAAATTTTAAGCAGCCGTAACCCACTTCTGAATTCAAAACAGAAAAGGAAAAGGGTTGAAAATATCATGCAGTCTTGAACTAACCGAGCAGATCCTATGACTTTGTAGACGCGACGAAAAATATTGGCAATCTCATAATATCAAGCGATAGCAATTTACAAATAATAAAAATATTTAAATAAGAACATACCTTGAGACACTGTAATCCACTTTAAACAAAGAATAATAAGCCGATAAGGGTATAAAATACTATGCAGTCTAACACATAAGTGTGCAGATCCTGCGACTTGGTAATCATATAATTTTAAGCGGCCGTATTTCATTAAAATTGTAAATATTAAAATACACAGTTTGTAGCGAAGTACCCCACTTCTAAATTGAAAAGAACGAACAAGGGTTGAAAATATCATGCAGTCTCATACAAACCGTTCAGATCCTGTGACTTTGTAGACGCGACGACAAATATTGGTAATCACATAATATCAAGCGATAACAATTTACAAATAATAAAAATATTTAAATAAGAACATACCTTGTGACTCTGTAATCCACTTTAAACAAAAAATTATAAGCCGATAAGGGTATAAAATACAATTCAGTCTAACACATAAGTGTGCAGATCCTGCGACTTGGTAATCATAATTATAATTTTAAGCGGCCGTATTTCATTAAAATTGTAAATATTAAAATACACAGTTTGTAGCGAAGTACCCCACTTCTGAATTAAAAAGAACGAACAAGGGTTGAAAATATCATGCAGTCTCACACAAACCGTTCAGATCCTGTGACTTTGTAGACGCGACGACAAATATTGGTAATCACATAATATCAAGCGATAACAATTTACAAATAATAAAAATATTTAAATAAGAACATACCTTGTGACACTGTAATCCACTTTAAACAAAAAATAATAAGCCGATAAGGGTATAAAATACTATGCAGTCTAACACATAAGTGTGCAGATCCTGCGACTTGGTAATCATATAATTTGAAGCGGCCGTATTTCATTAAAATTGTAAATATTAAAAAACACAGTTTGTAGCGAAGTACCCCACTTCTGAATATAACAAAAACGAACAAGTGTTAAAAATATCATGCAGTCTCACACAAACCGTTCAGATCCTGTGATTATGTAGACGCGACGACAAATATTGGTAATTACATAATAATATCAAGCGATAACAATTTACAAATAATAAAAATATTTAAATAAGAACATACCTTGTGACACTGTAATCCACTTTAAACAAAAAGTAATGAGCCGATAAAATACTATGCAGTCTAGCACATAAGTGTGCAGATCCTGCGACTTGGTAATCACAATTATAATTTTAAGCGGCCGTATTTCATTAAAATTGTAAATATTAAAATACACAGTTTGTAGCGAAGTACCCCACTTCTGAATTAAAAAGAACGAACAAGGGTTGAAAATATCATGCAGTCTCACACAAACCGTTCAGATCCTGTGACTTTGTAGACGCGACGACAAATATTGGTAATCACATAATATCAAGCGATAACAATTTACAAATAATAAAAATATTTAAATAAGAACATACCTTGTGACACTGTAATCCACTTTAAACAAAAAATAATAAGCCGATAAGGGTATAAAATACTATGCAGTCTAACACATAAGTGTGCAGATCCTGCGACTTGGTAATCATATAATTTGAAGCGGCCGTATTTCATTAAAATTGTAAATATTAAAATACACAGTTTGTAGCGAAGTACCCCACTTCTGAATTAAAAAGAACGAACAAGGGTTGAAAATATCATGCAGTCTCACACAAACCGTTCAGATCCTGTGACTTTGTAGACGCGACGACAAATATTGGTAATCACATAATATCAAGCGATAACAATTTATAAATAATAGAAATATTTAAATAAGAACATACCTTGTGACACTGTAATCCACTTTAAACAAAAAATAATAAGCCGGCAAAGGTATAAAATACAATGCAGTCTAACACATAAGTGTGCAGATCCTGCGACTTGGTAATCATAATTATAAATTTAAGCGGCCGTATTTCATTAAAATTGTAAATATTAAAATACACAGTTCGTAGCGAAGAACCCCACTTCTGAATATAACAAAAACGAACAAGTGTTGAAAATATTATGCAGTCTCACACAAACCGTTCAGATCCTGTGACTTTGTAGACGCGACGACAACTACTGGTAATCACATAATATCAAGCGATAACAATTTACAAATAATAAAAATATTTAAATAAGAACATACCTTGTGACACTGTAATCCACTTTAAACAAAAAATAATAAGCTGGCAAGGGTATAAAATACAATGCAGTCTAACACATAAGTGTGCAGATCCTGCGACTTGGTAATCATAATTATAATTTTAAGCGGCCGTATTTCATTAAAATTATAATATTAAAAAACACAGTTTGTAGCGAAGTACCCCACTTCTGAATATAACAAAAACGAACAAGTGTTGAAAATATCATGCAGTCTCACACAAACCGTTCAGATCCTGTGACTTTGTAGACGCGACGACAAATATTGGTAATCACATAATATCAAGCGATAACAATTTACAAATAATAAAAATATTTAAATAAGAACATACCTTGTGACACTGTAATTCACTTTAAACAAAAAATAATAAGCCGGCAAGGGTATAAAATACAATGCAGACTAACACATAAGTGTGCAGATCCTGTGACTTGGTAATCATAATTATAATTTTAAGCGGCCGTATTTCATTAAAATTGTAAATATTAAAATACACAGTTTGTAGCGAAGTACCCCACTTCTGAATTAAAAAGAACGAACAAGGGTTGAAAATATCATGCAGTCTCATACAAACCGTTCAGATCCTGTGACTTTGTAGACGCGACGACAAATATTGGTAATCACATAATATCAAGCGGTAACAATTTACAAATAATAAAAATATTTAAATAAGAACATACCTTGTGACACTGTAATCCACTTTAAACAAAAAATAATAAGCCGGCAAGGGTATAAAATACAATGCAGTCTAACACATAAGTGTGCAGATCCTGCGACTTGATAATCAAAATTATAATTTTAAGCGGCCGTATTTCATTAAAATTGTAAATATTAAAATACACAGTTTGTAGCGAAGTACCCCACTTCTGAATATAACAAAAACGAACAAGTGTTGAAAATATCATGCAGTCTCACACAAACCGTTCAGATCCTATGACTTTGTAGACGCGACGACAAATATTGGTAATCACATAATATCAAGCGATAACAATTTACAGATAGTAAAAATATTAAAATAAGAACATATCTTGTGACACTGTAATCCGCTTTAAACAAAAAATAATAAGCCGGCAAGGGTATAAAATACAATGCAGTCTAACACATAAGAGTGCAGATCCTGCGACTTGGTAATCATAATTATAATTTTAAGCGGCCGTATTTCATTAAAATTGTAAATATTAAAATACACAGTTTGTAGCGAAGTACCCCACTTCTGAATTAAAAAGAACGAACAAGTGTTGAAAATATCATGCAGTCTCACACAAACCGTTCAGATCCTGTGACTTTGTAGACGCGACGACAAATATTGGTAATCACATAATATCAAGCGATAACAATTTACAAATTATAAAAATATTTAAATAAGAACATACCTTGTGACACTGTAATCCACTTTAAACAAAAAATAATAAGCCGGCAAGGGTATAAAATACAATGCAGTCTAACACATAAGTGTGCAGATCCTGCGACTTGGTAATCATATAATTTTAAGCGGCCGTATTTCATTAAAATTGTAAATATTAAAATACACAGTTTGTAGCGAAGTACCCCACTTCTGAATTAAAAAGAACGAACAAGTGTTGAAAATATCATGCAGTCTCACACAAACCGTTCAGATCCTGTGACTTTGTAGACGCGACGACAAATATTGGTAATCACATAATATCAAGCGATAACAATTTACAAATAATAAAAATATTTAAATAAGAACATACCTTGTGACACTGTAATCCACTTTAAACAAAAAATAATAAGCCGGCAAGGGTATAAAATACAATGCAGTCTAACACATAAGTGTGCAGATCCTGCGACTTGGTAATCATAATTATAATTTTAAGCGGCCGTATTTCATTAAAATTGTAAATATTAAAATACACAGTTTGTAGCGAAGTACCCCACTTCTGAATTAAAAAGAACGAACAAGGGTTGAAAATATCATGCAGTGTCACACAAACCGTTCAGATCCTGTGACTTTGTAGACGCGACGACAAATATTGGTAATCACATAATATCAAGCGATAACAATTTACAAATTATAAAAATATTTAAATAAGAACATACCTTCTGACACTGTAATCCACTTTAAACAAAAACTAATAAGCCGGCAAGGGTATAAAATACAATGCAGTCTAACACATAAGTGTGCAGATCCTGCGACTTGGTAATCATATAATTTTAAGCGGCCGTATTTCATTAAAATTGTAAATATTAAAATACACAGTTTGTAGCGAAGTACCCCACTTCTGAATATAACAAAAACGAACAAGTGTTGAAAATATCATGCAGTCTCACACAAACCGTTCAGATCCTGTGACTTTGTAGACGCGACGACAAATATTGGTAATCACATAATATCAAGCGATAACAATTTACAAATAATAAAAATATTTAAATAAGAACATACCTTGTGACACTGTAATCCACTTTAAACAAAAAATAATAAGCCGGCAAGGGTATAAAATACAATGCAGTCTAACACATAAGTGTGCAGATCCTGCGACTTGGTAATCATATAATTTTAAGCGGCCGTATTTCATTAAAATTGTAAATATTAAAATACACAGTTTGTAGCGAAGTACCCCACTTCTGAATATAACAAAAACGAACAAGTGTTGAAAATATCATGCAGTCTCACACAAACCGTTCAGATCCTGTGACTTTGTAGACGCGACGACAAATATTGGTAATCACATAATATCAAGCGATAACAATTTACAAATAATAAAAATATTTAAATAAGAACATACCTTGTGACACTGTAATCCACTTTAAACAAAAAATAATAAGCCGATAAGGGTATAAAATACTATGCAGTCTAACACATAAGTGTGCAGATCCTGCGACTTGGTAATCATATAATTTTAAGCGGCCGTATTTCATTAAAATTGTAAATATTAAAATACACAGTTTGTAGCGAAGTACCCCACTTCTGAATTAAAAAGAACGAACAAGTGTTGAAAATATCATGCAGTCTCACACAAACCGTTCAGATCCTGTGACTTTGTAGACGCGACGACAAATATTGGTAATCACATAATATCAAGCGATAACAATTTACAAATAATAAAAATATTTAAATAAGAACATACCTTGTGACACTGTAATCCACTTTAAACAAAAAATAATAAGCCGGCAAGGGTATAAAATACAATGCAGTCTAACACATAAGTGTGCAGATCCTGCGACTTGGTAATCATATAATTTTAAGCGGCCGTATTTCATTAAAATTGTAAATATTAAAATACACAGTTTGTAGCGAAGTACCCCACTTCTGAATATAACAAAAACGAACAAGGGTTGAAAATATCATGCAGTCTCACACAAACCGTTCAGATCCTGTGACTTTGTAGACGCGACGACAAATATTGGTAATCACATAATATCAAGCGATAACAATTTACAAATAATAAAAATATTTAAATAAGAACATACCTTGTGACACTGTAATCCACTTTAAACAAAAAATAATAAGCCGGCAAGGGTATAAAATACAATGCAGTCTAACACATAAGTGTGCAGATCCTGCGACTTGGTAAACATAATTATAATTTTAAGCGGCCGTATTTCATTAAAATTGTAAATATTAAAATACACAGTTTGTAGCGAAGTACCCCACTTCTGAATATAACAAAAACTAACAAGTGTTGAAAATATCATGCAGTCTCACACAAACCGTTCAGATCCTGTGACTTTGTAGACGCGACGACAAATATTGGTAATCACATAATATCAAGCGATAACAATTTACAAATAATAAAAATATTTAAATAAGAACATACCTTGTGACACTGTAATCCACTTTAAACAAAAAATAATAAGCCGGCAAGGGTATAAAATACAATGCAGTCTAACACATAAGTGTGCAGATCCTGCGACTTGGTAATCATATAATTTTAAGCGGCCGTATTTCATAAAGATTGTAAATATTAAAATACACAGTTTGTAGCGAAGTACCCCACTTCTGAATATAACAAAAACGAACAAGTGTTGAAAATATCATGCAGTCTCACACAAACCGTTCAGATCCTGTGACTTTGTAGACGCGACAACAAATATTGGTAACCACATAATATCAAGCGATAACAATTTACAAATAATAAAAATATTTAAATAAGAACATACCTTGTGACACTGTAATCCACTTTAAACAAAAAATAATAAGCCGGCAAGGGTATAAAATACAATGCAGTCTAACACATAAGTGTGCAGATCCTGCGACTTGGTAATCATAATTATAATTTTAAGCGGCCGTATTTCATTAAAATTGTAAATATTAAAATACACAGTTTGTAGCGAAGTACCCCACTTCTGAATTAAAAAGAACGAACAAGTGTTGAAAATATCATGCAGTCTCACACAAACCGTTCAGATCCTGTGACTTTGTAGACGCGACGACAAATATTGGTAATCACATAATATCAAGCGATAACAATTTACAAATAATAAAAATATTTAAATAAGAACATACCTTGTGACACTGTAATCCACTTTAACCAAAAAATAATAAGCCGGCAAGGGTATAAAATACAATGCAGTCTAACACATAAGTGTGCAGATCCTGCGACTTGGTAATCATAATTATAATTTTAAGCGGCCGTATTTCATTAAAATTGTAAATATTAAAATACACAGTTTGTAGCGAAGTACCCCACTTCTGAATTAAAAAGAACGAACAAGGGTTGAAAATATCATGCAGTCTCACACAAACCGTTAAGATCCTGTGAATTTGTAGACGCGACGACAAATATTGGTAATCACATAATATCAAGCGGAAGTAATTTACAAATAGAAAAAATATTTAAATAATAACATACCTTGTGACTCTGTAATCCACTTTAAACAAAAAATAATAAGCCGATAAGGGTATGAAATACTATGCAGTCTAACACATAAGTGTGCAGATCCTGCGACTTGGTAATCATAAAATTTTAAGCAGCCGTAACCCACTTCTGAATTCAAAACAGAAAAGGAAAAGGGTTGAAAATATCATGCAGTCTTGAACTAACCGAGCAGATCCTATGACTTTGTAGACGCGACGCCAAATATTGGTAATCACATAATATCAAGCGATAACAATTCACAAATAATAAAAATATTTGAATAAGAACATACCTTGTGACACTGTAATCCACTTTAAACAAAGAATAATAAGCCGATAAGGGTATAAAATAATATGCAGTCTAACACATAAGTGTGCAGATCCTGCGACTTGGTAATCATATAATTTTAAGCGGCCGTATTTCATTAAAATTGTAAATATTAAAATACACATTTTGTAGCGAAGTACCACACTTCTGAATTAAAAAGAACGAACAAGGGTTGAAAATATCATGCAGTCTCACACAAACCGTTCAGATCCTGTGACTTTGTAGACGCGACGACAAATATTGGTAATCACATAATATCAAGCGATAACAATTTACAAATAATAAAAATATTTAAATATGAACATACCTTGTGACACTGTAATCCACTTTAAACAAAAAATAATAAGCCGGCAAGGGTATAAAATACAATGCAGTCTAACACATAAGTGTGCAGATCCTGCGACTTGGTAATCATAATTATAATTTTAAGCGGCCGTATTTCATTAAAATTGTAAATATTAAAATACACAGTTTGTAGCGAAGTACCCCACTTCTGAATATAACAAAAACGAACAAGTGTTGAAAATATCATGCAGTCTCACACAAACCGTTCAGATCCTGTGACTTTGTAGACGCGACGACAAATATTGGTAATCACATAATATCAAGCGATAACAATTTACAAATAATAAAAATATTTAAATAAGAACATACCTTGTGACACTGTAATCCACTTTAAACAAAAAATAATAAGCCGGCAAGGGTATAAAATACAATGCTGTCTAACACATAAGTGTGCAGATCCTGCGACTTGGTAATCATAATTATAATTTTAAGCGGCCGTATTTAATTAAAATTGTAAATATTAAAATACACAGTTCGTAGCGAAGAACCCCACTTCTGAATATAACAAAAACGAACAAGTGTTGAAAATATTATGCAGTCTCACACAAACCGTTCAGATCCTGTGACTTTGTAGACGCGACGACAACTACTGGTAATCACATAATATCAAGCGATAACAATTTACAAATAATAAAAATATTTAAATAAGAACATACCTTGTGACACTGTAATCCACTTTAAACAAAAAATAATAAGCTGGCAAGGGTATAAAATACAATGCAGTCTAACACATAAGTGTGCAGATCCTGCGACTTGGTAATCATAATTATAATTTTAAGCGGCCGTATTTCATTAAAATTATAATATTAAAAAACACAGTTTGTAGCGAAGTACCCCACTTCTGAATATAACAAAAACGAACAAGTGTTGAAAATATCATGCAGTCTCACACAAACCGTTCAGATCCTGTGACTTTGTAGACGCGACGACAAATATTGGTAATCACATAATATCAAGCGATAACAATTTACAAATAATAAAAATATTTAAATAAGAACATACCTTGTGACACTGTAATTCACTTTAAACAAAAAATAATAAGCCGGCAAGGGTATAAAATACAATGCAGACTAACACATAAGTGTGCAGATCCTGTGACTTGGTAATCATAATTATAATTTTAAGCGGCCGTATTTCATTAAAATTGTAAATATTAAAATACACAGTTTGTAGCGAAGTACCCCACTTCTGAATTAAAAAGAACGAACAAGGGTTGAAAATATCATGCAGTCTCATACAAACCGTTCAGATCCTGTGACTTTGTAGACGCGACGACAAATATTGGTAATCACATAATATCAAGCGGTAACAATTTACAAATAATAAAAATATTTAAATAAGAACATACCTTGTGACACTGTAATCCACTTTAAACAAAAAATAATAAGCCGGCAAGGGTATAAAATACAATGCAGTCTAACACATAAGTGTGCAGATCCTGCGACTTGATAATCAAAATTATAATTTTAAGCGGCCGTATTTCATTAAAATTGTAAATATTAAAATACACAGTTTGTAGCGAAGTACCCCACTTCTGAATATAACAAAAACGAACAAGTGTTGAAAATATCATGCAGTCTCACACAAACCGTTCAGATCCTATGACTTTGTAGACGCGACGACAAATATTGGTAATCACATAATATCAAGCGATAACAATTTACAGATAGTAAAAATATTAAAATAAGAACATATCTTGTGACACTGTAATCCGCTTTAAACAAAAAATAATAAGCCGGCAAGGGTATAAAATACAATGCAGTCTAACACATAAGAGTGCAGATCCTGCGACTTGGTAATCATAATTATAATTTTAAGCGGCCGTATTTCATTAAAATTGTAAATATTAAAATACACAGTTTGTAGCGAAGTACCCCACTTCTGAATTAAAAAGAACGAACAAGTGTTGAAAATATCATGCAGTCTCACACAAACCGTTCAGATCCTGTGACTTTGTAGACGCGACGACAAATATTGGTAATCACATAATATCAAGCGATAACAATTTACAAATAATAAAAATATTTAAATAAGAACATACCTTGTGACACTGTAATCCACTTTAAACAAAAAATAATAAGCCGGCAAGGGTATAAAATACAATGCAGTCTAACACATAAGTGTGCAGATCCTGCGACTTGGTAATCATATAATTTTAAGCGGCCGTATTTCATTAAAATTGTAAATATTAAAATACACAGTTTGTAGCGAAGTACCCCACTTCTGAATATAACAAAAACGAACAAGGGTTGAAAATATCATGCAGTCTCACACAAACCGTTCAGATCCTGTGACTTTGTAGACGCGACGACAAATATTGGTAATCACATAATATCAAGCGATAACAATTTACAAATAATAAAAATATTTAAATAAGAACATACCTTGTGACACTGTAATCCACTTTAAACAAAAAATAATAAGCCGGCAAGGGTATAAAATACAATGCAGTCTAACACATAAGTGTGCAGATCCTGCGACTTGGTAAACATAATTATAATTTTAAGCGGCCGTATTTCATTAAAATTGTAAATATTAAAATACACAGTTTGTAGCGAAGTACCCCACTTCTGAATATAACAAAAACTAACAAGTGTTGAAAATATCATGCAGTCTCACACAAACCGTTCAGATCCTGTGACTTTGTAGACGCGACGACAAATATTGGTAATCACATAATATCAAGCGATAACAATTTACAAATAATAAAAATATTTAAATAAGAACATACCTTGTGACACTGTAATCCACTTTAAACAAAAAATAATAAGCCGGCAAGGGTATAAAATACAATGCAGTCTAACACATAAGTGTGCAGATCCTGCGACTTGGTAATCATATAATTTTAAGCGGCCGTATTTCATAAAGATTGTAAATATTAAAATACACAGTTTGTAGCGAAGTACCCCACTTCTGAATATAACAAAAACGAACAAGTGTCGAAAATATCATGCAGTCTCACACAAACCGTTCAGATCCTGTGACTTTGTAGACGCGACAACAAATATTGGTAACCACATAATATCAAGCGATAACAATTTACAAATAATAAAAATATTTAAATAAGAACATACCTTGTGACACTGTAATCCACTTTAAACAAAAAATAATAAGCCGGCAAGGGTATAAAATACAATGCAGTCTAACACATAAGTGTGCAGATCCTGCGACTTGGTAATCATAATTATAATTTTAAGCGGCCGTATTTCATTAAAATTGTAAATATTAAAATACACAGTTTGTAGCGAAGTACCCCACTTCTGAATTAAAAAGAACGAACAAGTGTTGAAAATATCATGCAGTCTCACACAAACCGTTCAGATCCTGTGACTTTGTAGACGCGACGACAAATATTGGTAATCACATAATATCAAGCGATAACAATTTACAAATAATAAAAATATTTAAATAAGAACATACCTTGTGACACTGTAATCCACTTTAACCAAAAAATAATAAGCCGGCAAGGGTATAAAATACAATGCAGTCTAACACATAAGTGTGCAGATCCTGCGACTTGGTAATCATAATTATAATTTTAAGCGGCCGTATTTCATTAAAATTGTAAATATTAAAATACACAGTTTGTAGCGAAGTACCCCACTTCTGAATTAAAAAGAACGAACAAGGGTTGAAAATATCATGCAGTCTCACACAAACCGTTAAGATCCTGTGAATTTGTAGACGCGACGACAAATATTGGTAATCACATAATATCAAGCGGAAGTAATTTACAAATAGAAAAAATATTTAAATAATAACATACCTTGTGACTCTGTAATCCACTTTAAACAAAAAATAATAAGCCGATAAGGGTATGAAATACTATGCAGTCTAACACATAAGTGTGCAGATCCTGCGACTTGGTAATCATAAAATTTTAAGCAGCCGTAACCCACTTCTGAATTCAAAACAGAAAAGGAAAAGGGTTGAAAATATCATGCAGTCTTGAACTAACCGAGCAGATCCTATGACTTTGTAGACGCGACGCCAAATATTGGTAATCACATAATATCAAGCGATAACAATTCACAAATAATAAAAATATTTGAATAAGAACATACCTTGTGACACTGTAATCCACTTTAAACAAAGAATAATAAGCCGATAAGGGTATAAAATAATATGCAGTCTAACACATAAGTGTGCAGATCCTGCGACTTGGTAATCATATAATTTTAAGCGGCCGTATTTCATTAAAATTGTAAATATTAAAATACACATTTTGTAGCGAAGTACCACACTTCTGAATTAAAAAGAACGAACAAGGGTTGAAAATATCATGCAGTCTCACACAAACCGTTCAGATCCTGTGACTTTGTAGACGCGACGACAAATATTGGTAATCACATAATATCAAGCGATAACAATTTACAAATAATAAAAATATTTAAATATGAACATACCTTGTGACACTGTAATCCACTTTAAACAAAAAATAATAAGCCGGCAAGGGTATAAAATACAATGCAGTCTAACACATAAGTGTGCAGATCCTGCGACTTGGTAATCATAATTATAATTTTAAGCGGCCGTATTTCATTAAAATTGTAAATATTAAAATACACAGTTTGTAGCGAAGTACCCCACTTCTGAATATAACAAAAACGAACAAGTGTTGAAAATATCATGCAGTCTCACACAAACCGTTCAGATCCTGTGACTTTGTAGACGCGACGACAAATATTGGTAATCACATAATATCAAGCGATAACAATTTACAAATAATAAAAATATTTAAATAAGAACATACCTTGTGACACTGTAATCCACTTTAAACAAAAAATAATAAGCCGGCAAGGGTATAAAATACAATGCTGTCTAACACATAAGTGTGCAGATCCTGCGACTTGGTAATCATAATTATAATTTTAAGCGGCCGTATTTAATTAAAACTGTAAATATTAAAATACACAGTTTGTAGCGAAGTACCCCACTTCTGAATTAAAAAGAACGAACAAGGGTTGAAAATATCATGCAGTCTCACACAAACCGTTCAGATCCTGTGACTTTGTAGACGCGACGACAAATATTGGTAATCACATAATATCAAGCGATAACAATTTACAAATAATAAAAATATTTAAATAAGAACATACCTTGTGACACTGTAATCCACTTTAAACAAAAAATAATAAGCCGGCAAGGGTATAAAATACAATGCAGTCTAACACATAAGTGTGCAGATCCTGCGACTTGGTAATCATATAATTTTAAGCGGCCGTATTTCATTAAAATTGTAAATATTAAAATACACAGTTTGTAGCGAAGTACCCCACTTCTGAATTAAAAAGAACGAACAAGGGTTGAAAATATCATGCAGTCTCACACAAACCGTTCAGATCCTGTGACTTTGTAGACGCGACGACAAATATTGGTAATCACATAATATCAAGCGATAACAATTTACAAATAATAAAAATATTTAAATAAGAACATACCTTGTGACACTGTAATCCACTTTAAACAAAAAATAATAAGCCGGCAAGGGTATACAATACTATGCAGTCTAACACATAAGTGTGCAGATCCTGCGACTTGGTAATCATAATTATAATTTTAAGCGGCCGTATTTCATTAAAATTGTAAATATTAAAATACACAGTTTGTAGCGAAGTACCCCACTTCTGAATATAACAAAAACGAACAAGTGTTGAAAATATCATGCAGTCTCACACAAACCGTTCAGATCCTGTGACTTTGTAGACGCGACGACAAATATTGGTAATCACATAATATCAAGCGATAACAATTTACAAATAATAAAAATATTTAAATAAGAACATACCTTCTGACACTGTAATCCACTTTAAACAAAAACTAATAAGCCGGCAAGGGTATAAAATACAATGCAGTCTAACACATAAGTGTGCAGATCCTGCGACTTGGTAATCATATAATTTTAAGCGGCCGTATTTCATTAAAATTGTAAATATTAAAATACACAGTTTGTAGCGAAGTACCCCACTTCTGAATATAACAAAAACGAACAAGTGTTGAAAATATCATGCAGTCTCACACAAACCGTTCAGATCCTGTGACTTTGTAGACGCGACGACAAATATTGGTAATCACATAATATCAAGCGATAACAATTTACAAATAATAAAAATATTTAAATAAGAACATACCTTGTGACACTGTAATCCACTTTAAACAAAAAATAATAAGCCGGCAAGGGTATAAAATACAATGCAGTCTAACACATAAGTGTGCAGATCCTGCGACTTGGTAATCATAATTATAATTTTAAGCGGCCGTATTTCATTAAAATTGTAAATATTAAAATACACAGTTTGTAGCGAAGTACCCCACTTCTGAATATAACAAAAACGAACAAGTGTTGAAAATATCATGCAGTCTCACACAAACCGTTCAGATCCTGTGACTTTGTAGACGCGACGACAAATATTGGTAATCACATAATATCAAGCGATAACAATTTACAAATAATAAAAATATTTAAATAAGAACATACCTTGTGACACTGTAATCCACTTTAAACAAAAAATAATAAGCCGATAAGGGTATAAAATACTATGCAGTCTAACACATAAGTGTGCAGATCCTGCGACTTGGTAATCATATAATTTTAAGCGGCCGTATTTCATTAAAATTGTAAATATTAAAATACACAGTTTGTAGCGAAGTACCCCACTTCTGAATTAAAAAGAACGAACAAGTGTTGAAAATATCATGCAGTCTCACACAAACCGTTCAGATCCTGTGACTTTGTAGACGCGACGACAAATATTGGTAATCACATAATATCAAGCGATAACAATTTACAAATAATAAAAATATTTAAATAAGAACATACCTTGTGACACTGTAATCCACTTTAAACAAAAAATAATAAGCCGGCAAGGGTATAAAATACAATGCAGTCTAACACATAAGTGTGCAGATCCTGCGACTTGGTAATCATAATTATAATTTTAAGCGGCCGTATTTCATTAAAATTGTAAATATTAAAATACACAGTTTGTAGCGAAGTACCCCACTTCTGAATTAAAAAGAACGAACAAGGGTTGAAAATATCATGCATTCTCACACAAACCGTTCAGATCCTGTGACTTTGTAGACGCGACGACAAATATTGGTAATCACATAATATCAAGCGATAACAATTTACAAATAATAAAAATATTTAAATAAGAACATACCTTGTGACACTGTAATCCACTTTAAACAAAAAATAATAAGCCGGCAAGGGTATAAAATACAATGCTGTCTAACACATAAGTGTGCAGATCCTGCGACTTGGTAATCATAATTATAATTTTAAGCGGCCGTATTTCATTAAAATTGTAAATATTAAAATACACAGTTTGTAGCGAAGTACCCCACTTCTGAATATAACAAAAACGAACAAGTGTTGAAAATATTATGCAGTCTCACACAAACCGTTCAGATCCTGTGACTTTGTAGACGCGACGACAAAATATTGGTAATCACATAATATCAAGCGATAACAATTTACAAATTATAAAAATATTTAAATAAGAACATACCTTGTGACACTGTAATCCACTTTAAACAAAAAATAATAAGCCGGCAAGGGTATAAAATACAATGCAGTCTAACACATAAGTGTGCAGATCCTGCGACTTGGTAATCATATAATTTTAAGCGGCCGTATTTCATTAAAATTGTAAATATTAAAATACACAGTTTGTAGCGAAGTACCCCACTTCTGAATATAACAAAAACGAACAAGTGTTGAAAATATCATGCAGTCTCACACAAACCGTTCAGATCCTGTGACTTTGTAGACGCGACGACAAATATTGGTAATCACATAATATCAAGCGATAACAATTTACAAATAATAAAAATATTTAAATAAGAACATACCTTGTGACACTGTAATCCACTTTAAACAAAAAATAATAAGCCGGCAAGGGTATAAAATACAATGCAGTCTAACACATAAGTGTGCAGATCCTGCGACTTGGTAATCATATAATTTTAAGCGGCCGTATTTCATTAAAATTGTAAATATTAAAATACACAGTTTGTAGCGAAGTACCCCACTTCTGAATTAAAAAGAACGAACAAGTGTTGAAAATATCATGCAGTCTCACACAAACCGTTCAGATCCTGTGACTTTGTAGACGCGACGACAAATATTGGTAATCACATAATATCAAGCGATAACAATTTACAAATAATAAAAATATTTAAATAAGAACATACCTTGTGACACTGTAATCCACTTTAAACAAAAAATAATAAGCCGGCAAGGGTATAAAATACAATGCAGTCTAACACATAAGTGTGCAGATCCTGCGACTTGGTAATCATAATTATAATTTTAAGCGGCCGTATTTCATTAAAATTGTAAATATTAAAATACACAGTTTGTAGCGAAGTACCCCACTTCTGAATTAAAAAGAACGAACAAGGGTTGAAAATATCATGCAGTGTCACACAAACCGTTCAGATCCTGTGACTTTGTAGACGCGACGACAAATATTGGTAATCACATAATATCAAGCGATAACAATTTACAAATTATAAAAATATTTAAATAAGAACATACCTTCTGACACTGTAATCCACTTTAAACAAAAACTAATAAGCCGGCAAGGGTATAAAATACAATGCAGTCTAACACATAAGTGTGCAGATCCTGCGACTTGGTAATCATATAATTTTAAGCGGCCGTATTTCATTAAAATTGTAAATATTAAAATACACAGTTTGTAGCGAAGTACCCCACTTCTGAATATAACAAAAACGAACAAGTGTTGAAAATATCATGCAGTCTCACACAAACCGTTCAGATCCTGTGACTTTGTAGACGCGACGACAAATATTGGTAATCACATAATATCAAGCGATAACAATTTACAAATAATAAAAATATTTAAATAAGAACATACCTTGTGACACTGTAATCCACTTTAAACAAAAAATAATAAGCCGGCAAGGGTATAAAATACAATGCAGTCTAACACATAAGTGTGCAGATCCTGCGACTTGGTAATCATATAATTTTAAGCGGCCGTATTTCATTAAAATTGTAAATATTAAAATACACAGTTTGTAGCGAAGTACCCCACTTCTGAATATAACAAAAACGAACAAGTGTTGAAAATATCATGCAGTCTCACACAAACCGTTCAGATCCTGTGACTTTGTAGACGCGACGACAAATATTGGTAATCACATAATATCAAGCGATAACAATTTACAAATAATAAAAATATTTAAATAAGAACATACCTTGTGACACTGTAATCCACTTTAAACAAAAAATAATAAGCCGATAAGGGTATAAAATACTATGCAGTCTAACACATAAGTGTGCAGATCCTGCGACTTGGTAATCATATAATTTTAAGCGGCCGTATTTCATTAAAATTGTAAATATTAAAATACACAGTTTGTAGCGAAGTACCCCACTTCTGAATTAAAAAGAACGAACAAGTGTTGAAAATATCATGCAGTCTCACACAAACCGTTCAGATCCTGTGACTTTGTAGACGCGACGACAAATATTGGTAATCACATAATATCAAGCGATAACAATTTACAAATAATAAAAATATTTAAATAAGAACATACCTTGTGACACTGTAATCCACTTTAAACAAAAAATAATAAGCCGGCAAGGGTATAAAATACAATGCAGTCTAACACATAAGTGTGCAGATCCTGCGACTTGGTAATCATAATTATAATTTTAAGCGGCCGTATTTCATTAAAATTGTAAATATTAAAATACACAGTTTGTAGCGAAGTACCCCACTTCTGAATTAAAAAGAACGAACAAGGGTTGAAAATATCATGCATTCTCACACAAACCGTTCAGATCCTGTGACTTTGTAGACGCGACGACAAATATTGGTAATCACATAATATCAAGCGATAACAATTTACAAATAATAAAAATATTTAAATAAGAACATACCTTGTGACACTGTAATCCACTTTAAACAAAAAATAATAAGCCGGCAAGGGTATAAAATACAATGCTGTCTAACACATAAGTGTGCAGATCCTGCGACTTGGTAATCATAATTATAATTTTAAGCGGCCGTATTTCATTAAAATTGTAAATATTAAAATACACAGTTTGTAGCGAAGTACCCCACTTCTGAATATAACAAAAACGAACATGTGTTGAAAATATTATGCAGTCTCACACAAACCGTTCAGATCCTGTGACTTTGTAGACGCGACGACAAAATATTGGTAATCACATAATATCAAGCGATAACAATTTACAAATTATAAAAATATTTAAATAAGAACATACCTTGTGACACTGTAATCCACTTTAAACAAAAAATAATAAGCCGGCAAGGGTATAAAATACAATGCAGTCTAACACATAAGTGTGCAGATCCTGCGACTTGGTAATCATATAATTTTAAGCGGCCGTATTTCATTAAAATTGTAAATATTAAAATACACAGTTTGTAGCGAAGTACCCCACTTCTGAATTAAAAAGAACGAACAAGAGTTGAAAATATCATGCAGTCTCACACAAACCGTTCAGATCCTGTGACTTTGTAGACGCGACGACAAATATTGGTAATCACATAATATCAAGCGATAACAATTTACAAATTATAAAAATATTTAAATAAGAACATACCTTGTGACACTGTAATCCACTTTAAACAAAAAATAATAAGCCGGCAAGGGTATAAAATACAATGCAGTCTAACACATAAGTGTGCAGATCCTGCGACTTGGTAATCATATAATTTTAAGCGGCCGTATTTCATTAAAATTGTAAATATTAAAATACACAGTTTGTAGCGAAGTACCCCACTTCTGAATATAACAAAAACGAACAAGTGTTGAAAATATCATGCAGTCTCACACAAACCGTTCAGATCCTGTGACTTTGTAGACGCGACGACAAATATTGGTAATCACATAATATCAAGCGATAACAATTTACAAATAATAAAAATATTTAAATAAGAACATACCTTGTGACACTGTAATCCACTTTAAACAAAAAATAATAAGCCGATAAGGGTATAAAATACTATGCAGTCTAACACATAAGTGTGCAGATCCTGCGACTTGGTAATCATATAATTTTAAGCGGCCGTATTTCATTAAAATTGTAAATATTAAAATACACAGTTTGTAGCGAAGTACCCCACTTCTGAATTAAAAAGAACGAACAAGTGTTGAAAATATCATGCAGTCTCACACAAACCGTTCAGATCCTGTGACTTTGTAGACGCGACGACAAATATTGGTAATCACATAATATCAAGCGATAACAATTTACAAATTATAAAAATATTTAAATAAGAACATACCTTCTGACACTGTAATCCACTTTAAACAAAAACTAATAAGCCGGCAAGGGTATAAAATACAATGCAGTCTAACACATAAGTGTGCAGATCCTGCGACTTGGTAATCATATAATTTTAGGCGGCCGTATTTCATTAAAATTGTAAATATTAAAATACACAGTTTGTAGCGAAGTACCCCACTTCTGAATATAACAAAAACGAACAAGTGTTGAAAATATCATGCAGTCTCACACAAACCGTTCAGATCCTGTGACTTTGTAGACGCGACGACAAATATTGGTAATCACATAATATCAAGCGATAACAATTTACAAATAATAAAAATATTTAAATAAGAACATACCTTGTGACACTGTAATCCACTTTAAACAAAAAATAATAAGCCGGCAAGGGTATAAAATACAATGCAGTCTAACACATAAGTGTGCAGATCCTGCGACTTGGTAATCATAATTATAATTTTAAGCGGCCGTATTTCATTAAAATTGTAAATATTAAAATACACAGTTTGTAGCGAAGTACCCCACTTCTGAATATAACAAAAACGAACAAGTGTTGAAAATATCATGCAGTCTCACACAAACCGTTCAGATCCTGTGACTTTGTAGACGCGACGACAAATATTGGTAATCACATAATATCAAGCGATAACAATTTACAAATAATAAAAATATTTAAATAAGAACATACCTTGTGACACTGTAATCCACTTTAAACAAAAAATAATAAGCCGATAAGGGTATAAAATACTATGCAGTCTAACACATAAGTGTGCAGATCCTGCGACTTGGTAATCATATAATTTTAAGCGGCCGTATTTCATTAAAATTGTAAATATTAAAATACACAGTTTGTAGCGAAGTACCCCACTTCTGAATTAAAAAGAACGAACAAGGGTTGAAAATATCATGCATTCTCACACAAACCGTTCAGATCCTGTGACTTTGTAGACGCGACGACAAATATTGGTAATCACATAATATCAAGCGATAACAATTTACAAATAATAAAAATATTTAAATAAGAACATACCTTGTGACACTGTAATCCACTTTAAACAAAAAATAATAAGCCGGCAAGGGTATAAAATACAATGCTGTCTAACACATAAGTGTGCAGATCCTGCGACTTGGTAATCATAATTATAATTTTAAGCGGCCGTATTTCATTAAAATTGTAAATATTAAAATACACAGTTTGTAGCGAAGTACCCCACCTTCTGAATATAACAAAAACGAACAAGTGTTGAAAATATTATGCAGTCTCACACAAACCGTTCAGATCCTGTGATTTTGTAGACGCGACGACAAATATTGGTAATCACATAATATCAAGCGACAACAATTTACAAATTATAAAAATATTTAAATAAGAACATACCTTGTGACACTGTAATCCACTTTAAACAAAAAATAATAAGCCGATAAGGGTATACAATACTATGCAGTCTAACACATAAGTGTGCAGATCCTGCGACTTGGTAATCATAAAATTTTAAGCAGCCGTAACCCACTTCTGAATTCAAAACAGAAAAGGAAAAGGGTTGAAAATATCATGCAGTCTTGAACTAACCGAGCAGATCCCATGACTTTGTAGACGCGACGAAAAATATTGGCAATCTCATAATATCAAGCGATAACAATTTACAAATAATAAAAATATTTAAATAAGAACATACCTTGTGACACTGTAATCCACTTTAAACAAAAAATAATAAGCCGATAAGGGTATAAAATACTATGCAGTCTAACACATAAGTGTGCAGATCCTGCGACTTGGTAATCATATAATTTTAAGCGGCCGTATTTCATTAAAATTTTAAATATTAAAATACACAGTTTTTTAGCGAAGTACCCCACTTCTGAATATAACAAAAACGAACAAGTGTTGAAAATATCATGCAGTCTCACACAAACCGTTCAGATCCTGTGACTTTGTAGACGCGACGACAAATATTGGTAATCACATAATATCAAGCGATAACAATTTACAAATAATAAAAATATTTAAATAAGAACATACCTTGTGACACTGTAATCCACTTTAAACAAAAAATAATAAGCCGGCAAGGGTATACAATACTATGCAGTCTAACACATAAGTGTGCAGATCCTGCGACTTGGTAATCATAATTATAATTTTAAGCGGCCGTATTTCATTAAAATTGTAAATATTAAAATACACAGTTTGTAGCGAAGTACCCCACTTCTGAATTAAAAAGAACGAACAAGGGTTGAAAATATCATGCAGTGTCACACAAACCGTTCAGATCCTGTGACTTTGTAGACGCGACGACAAATATTGGTAATCACATAATATCAAGCGATAACAATTTACAAATTATAAAAATATTTAAATAAGAACATACCTTCTGACACTGTAATCCACTTTAAACAAAAACTAATAAGCCGGCAAGGGTATGAAATACAATGCAGTCTAACACATAAGTGTGCAGATCCTGCGACTTGGTAATCATATAATTTTAAGCGGCCGTATTTCATTAAAATTGTAAATATTAAAATACACAGTTTGTAGCGAAGTACCCCACTTCTGAATATAACAAAAACGAACAAGTGTTGAAAATATCATGCAGTCTCACACAAACCGTTCAGATCCTGTGACTTTGTAGACGCGACGACAAATATTGGTAATCACATAATATCAAGCGATAACAATTTACAAATAATAAAAATATTTAAATAAGAACATACCTTGTGACACTGTAATCCACTTTAAACAAAAAATAATAAGCCGGCAAGGGTATAAAATACAATGCAGTCTAACACATAAGTGTGCAGATCCTGCGACTTGGTAATCATATAATTTTAAGCGGCCGTATTTCATTAAAATTGTAAATATTAAAATACACAGTTTGTAGCGAAGTACCCCACTTCTGAATATAACAAAAACGAACAAGTGTTGAAAATATCATGCAGTCTCACACAAACCGTTCAGATCCTGTGACTTTGTAGACGCGACGACAAATATTGGTAATCACATAATATCAAGCGATAACAATTTACAAATAATAAAAATATTTAAATAAGAACATACCTTGTGACACTGTAATCCACTTTAAACAAAAAATAATAAGCCGATAAGGGTATAAAATACTATGCAGTCTAACACATAAGTGTGCAGATCCTGCGACTTGGTAATCATATAATTTTAAGCGGCCGTATTTCATTAAAATTTTAAATATTAAAATACACAGTTTGTAGCGAAGTACCCCACTTCTGAATTAAAAAGAACGAACAAGTGTTGAAAATATCATGCAGTCTCACACAAACCGTTCAGATCCTGTGACTTTGTAGACGCGACGACAAATATTGGTAATCACATAATATCAAGCGATAACAATTTACAAATAATAAAAATATTTAAATAAGAACATACCTTGTGACACTGTAATCCACTTTAAACAAAAAATAATAAGCCGGCAAGGGTATAAAATACAATGCAGTCTAACACATAAGTGTGCAGATCCTGCGACTTGGTAATCATAATTATAATTTTAAGCGGCCGTATTTCATTAAAATTGTAAATATTAAAATACACAGTTTGTAGCGAAGTACCCCACTTCTGAATTAAAAAGAACGAACAAGGGTTGAAAATATCATGCATTCTCACACAAACCGTTCAGATCCTGTGACTTTGTAGACGCGACGACAAATATTGGTAATCACATAATATCAAGCGATAACAATTTACAAATAATAAAAATATTTAAATAAGAACATACCTTGTGACACTGTAATCCACTTTAAACAAAAAATAATAAGCCGGCAAGGGTATAAAATACAATGCTGTCTAACACATAAGTGTGCAGATCCTGCGACTTGGTAATCATAATTATAATTTTAAGCGGCCGTATTTCATTAAAATTGTAAATATTAAAATACACAGTTTGTAGCGAAGTACCCCACTTCTGAATATAACAAAAACGAACAAGTGTTGAAAATATTATGCAGTCTCACACAAACCGTTCAGATCCTGTGATTTTGTAGACGCGACGACAAATATTGGTAATCACATAATATCAAGCGATAACAATTTACAAATTATAAAAATATTTAAATAAGAACATACCTTGTGACACTGTAATCCACTTTAAACAAAAAATAATAAGCCGATAAGGGTATACAATACTATGCAGTCTAACACATAAGTGTGCAGATCCTGCGACTTGGTAATCATAAAATTTTAAGCAGCCGTAACCCACTTCTGAATTCAAAACAGAAAAGGAAAAGGGTTGAAAATATCATGCAGTCTTGAACTAACCGAGCAGATCCCATGACTTTGTAGACGCGACGAAAAATATTGGCAATCTCATAATATCAAGCGATAACTATTTACAAATAATAAAAATATTTAAATAAGAACATACCTTGTGACACTGTAATCCACTTTAAACAAAAAATAATAAGCCGGCAAGGGTATAAAATACAATGCTGTCTAACACATAAGTGTGCAGATCCTGCGACTTGGTAATCATAATTATAATTTTAAGCGGCCGTATTTCATTAAAATTGTAAATATTAAAATACACAGTTTGTAGCGAAGTACCCCACTTCTCAATATAACAAAAACGAACAAGTGTTGAAAATATCATGCAGTCTCACACAAACCGTTCAGATCCTGTGACTTTGTAGACGCGACGACAAATATTGGTAATCACATAATATCAAGCGATAACAATTTACAAATAATAAAAATATTTAAATAAGAACATACCTTGTGACACTGTAATCCACTTTAAACAAAAAATAATAAGCCGATAAGGGTATAAAATACTATGCAGTCTAACACATAAGTGTGCAGATCCTGCGACTTGGTAATCATATAATTTTAAGCGGCCGTATTTCATTAAAATTTTAAATATTAAAATACACAGTTTGTAGCGAAGTACCCCACTTCTGAATTAAAAAGAACGAACAAGTGTTGAAAATATCATGCAGTCTCACACAAACCGTTCAGATCCTGTGACTTTGTAGACGCGACGACAAATATTGGTAATCACATAATATCAAGCGATAACAATTTACAAATAATAAAAATATTTAAATAAGAACATACCTTGTGACACTGTAATCCACTTTAAACAAAAAATAATAAGCCGGCAAGGGTATAAAATACAATGCAGTCTAACACATAAGTGTGCAGATCCTGCGACTTGGTAATCATAATTATAATTTTAAGCGGCCGTATTTCATTAAAATTGTAAATATTAAAATACACAGTTTGTAGCGAAGTACCCCACTTCTGAATTAAAAAGAACGAACAAGGGTTGAAAATATCATGCATTCTCACACAAACCGTTCAGATCCTGTGACTTTGTAGACGCGACGACAAATATTGGTAATCACATAATATCAAGCGATAACAATTTACAAATAATAAAAATATTTAAATAAGAACATACCTTGTGACACTGTAATCCACTTTAAACAAAAAATAATAAGCCGGCAAGGGTATAAAATACAATGCTGTCTAACACATAAGTGTGCAGATCCTGCGACTTGGTAATCATAATTATAATTTTAAGCGGCCGTATTTCATTAAAATTGTAAATATTAAAATACACAGTTTGTAGCGAAGTACCCCACTTCTGAATATAACAAAAACGAACAAGTGTTGAAAATATTATGCAGTCTCACACAAACCGTTCAGATCCTGTGATTTTGTAGACGCGACGACAAATATTGGTAATCACATAATATCAAGCGATAACAATTTACAAATTATAAAAATATTTAAATAAGAACATACCTTGTGACACTGTAATCCACTTTAAACAAAAAATAATAAGCCGATAAGGGTATACAATACTATGCAGTCTAACACATAAGTGTGCAGATCCTGCGACTTGGTAATCATAAAATTTTAAGCAGCCGTAACCCACTTCTGAATTCAAAACAGAAAAGGAAAAGGGTTGAAAATATCATGCAGTCTTGAACTAACCGAGCAGATCCCATGACTTTGTAGACGCGACGAAAAATATTGGCAATCTCATAATATCAAGCGATAACAATTTACAAATAATAAAAATATTTAAATAAGAACATACCTTGTGACACTGTAATCCACTTTAAACAAAAAATAATAAGCCGATAAGGGTATAAAATACTATGCAGTCTAACACATAAGTGTGCAGATCCTGCGACTTGGTAATCATATAATTTTAAGCGGCCGTATTTCATTAAAATTGTAAATATTAAAATACACAGTTTGTAGCGAAGTACCCCACTTCTGAATATAACAAAAACGAACAAGTGTTGAAAATATCATGCAGTCTCACACAAACCGTTCAGATCCTGTGACTTTGTAGACGCGACGACAAATATTGGTAATCACATAATATCAAGCGATAACAATTTACAAATAATAAAAATATTTAAATAAGAACATACCTTGTGACACTGTAATCCACTTTAAACAAAAAATAATAAGCCGGCAAGGGTATAAAATACAATGCAGTCTAACACATAAGTGTGCAGATCCTGCGACTTGGTAATCATAATTATAATTTTAAGCGGCCGTATTTCATTAAAATTGTAAATATTAAAATACACAGTTTGTAGCGAAGTACCCCACTTCTGAATTAAAAAGAACGAACAAGGGTTGAAAATATCATGCATTCTCACACAAACCGTTCAGATCCTGTGACTTTGTAGACGCGACGACAAATATTGGTAATCACATAATATCAAGCGATAACAATTTACAAATAATAAAAATATTTAAATAAGAACATACCTTGTGACACTGTAATCCACTTTAAACAAAAAATAATAAGCCGGCAAGGGTATAAAATACAATGCTGTCTAACACATAAGTGTGCAGATCCTGCGACTTGGTAATCATAATTATAATTTTAAGCGGCCGTATTTCATTAAAATTGTAAATATTAAAATACACAGTTTGTAGCGAAGTACCCCACTTCTGAATATAACAAAAACGAACAAGTGTTGAAAATATTATGCAGTCTCACACAAACCGTTCAGATCCTGTGATTTTGTAGACGCGACGACAAATATTGGTAATCACATAATATCAAGCGATAACAATTTACAAATTATAAAAATATTTAAATAAGAACATACCTTGTGACACTGTAATCCACTTTAAACAAAAAATAATAAGCCGATAAGGGTATACAATACTATGCAGTCTAACACATAAGTGTGCAGATCCTGCGACTTGGTAATCATAAAATTTTAAGCAGCCGTAACCCACTTCTGAATTCAAAACAGAAAAGGAAAAGGGTTGAAAATATCATGCAGTCTTGAACTAACCGAGCAGATCCCATGACTTTGTAGACGCGACGAAAAATATTGGCAATCTCATAATATCAAGCGATAACAATTTACAAATAATAAAAATATTTAAATAAGAACATACCTTGTGACACTGTAATCCACTTTAAACAAAAAATAATAAGCCGATAAGGGTATAAAATACTATGCAGTCTAACACATAAGTGTGCAGATCCTGCGACTTGGTAATCATATAATTTTAAGCGGCCGTATTTCATTAAAATTGTAAATATTAAAATACACAGTTTGTAGCGAAGTACCCCACTTCTGAATATAACAAAAACGAACAAGTGTTGAAAATATCATGCAGTCTCACACAAACCGTTCAGATCCTGTGACTTTGTAGACGCGACGACAAATATTGGTAATCACATAATATCAAGCGATAACAATTTACAAATAATAAAAATATTTAAATAAGAACATACCTTGTGACACTGTAATCCACTTTAAACAAAAAATAATAAGCCGGCAAGGGTATAAAATACAATGCAGTCTAACACATAAGTGTGCAGATCCTGCGATTTGGTAATCATAATTATAATTTTAAGCGGCCGTATTTCATTAAAATTGTAAATATTAAAATACACAGTTTGTAGCGAAGTACCCCACTTCTGAATTAAAAAGAACGAACAAGGGTTGAAAATATCATGCAGTCTCACACAAACCGTTCAGATCCTGTGACTTTGTAGACGCGACGACAAATATTGGTAATCACATAATATCAAGCGATAACAATTTACAAATTATAAAAATATTCAAATAAGAACATACCTTGTGACACTGTAATCCACTTTAAACAAAAAATAATAAGCCGGCAAGGGTATAAAATACAATGCAGTCTAACACATAAGTGTGCAGATCCTGCGACTTGGTAATCATATAATTTTAAGCGGCCGTATTTCATTAAAATTGTAAATATTAAAATACACAGTTTGTAGCGAAGTACCCCACTTCTGAATATAACAAAAACGAACAAGTGTTGAAAATATCATGCAGTCTCACACAAACCGTTCAGATCCTGTGACTTTGTAGACGCGACGACAAATATTGGTAATCACATAATATCAAGCGATAACAATTTACAAATAATAAAAATATTTAAATAAGAACATACCTTGTGACACTGTAATCCACTTTAAACAAAAAATAATAAGCCGGCAAGGGTATAAAATACAATGCAGTCTAACACATAAGTGTGCAGATCCTGCGATTTGGTAATCATAATTATAATTTTAAGCGGCCGTATTTCATTAAAATTGTAAATATTAAAATACACAGTTTGTAGCGAAGTACCCCACTTCTGAATTAAAAAGAACGAACAAGGGTTGAAAATATCATGCAGTCTCACACAAACCGTTCAGATCCTGTGACTTTGTAGACGCGACGACAAATATTGGTAATCACATAATATCAAGCGATAACAATTTACAAATTATAAAAATATTCAAATAAGAACATACCTTGTGACACTGTAATCCACTTTAAACAAAAAATAATAAGCCGGCAAGGGTATAAAATACTATGCAGTCTAACACATAAGTGTGCAGATCCTGCGACTTGGTAAACATAATTATAATTTTAAGCGGCCGTATTTCTTTAAAATTGTAAATATTAAAATACACAGTTTGTAGCGAAGTACGCCACTTCTGAATATAACAAAAACGAACAAGTGTTTAAAATATCATGCAGTCTCACACAAACCGTTCAGATCCTGTGACTTTGTAGACGCGACGACAAATATTGGTAATCACATAATATCAAGCGATAACAATTTACAAATAATAAAAATATTTAAATAAGAACATACCTTGTGACACTGTAATCCACTTTAAACAAAAAATAATAAGCCGGCAAGGGTATAAAATACAATGCAGTCTAACACATAAGTGTGCAGATCCTGCGACTTGGTAATCATAATTATAATTTTAAGCGGCCGTATTTCATTAAAATTGTAAATATTAAAATACACAGTTTGTAGCGAAGTACCCCACTTCTGAATGTAACAAAAACGAACAAGTGTTGAAAATATCATGCAGTCTCACACAAACCGTTCAGATCCTGTGACTTTGTAGACGCGACGACAAATATTGGTAATCACATAATATCAAGCGATAACAATTTACAAATTATAAAAATATTTAAATAAGAACATACCTTGTGACACTGTAATCCACTTTAAACAAAAAATAATAAGCCGATAAGGGTATAAAATACTATGCAGTCTAACACATAAGTGTGCAGATCCTGCGACTTGGTAATCATATAATTTTAAGCGGCCGTATATCATTAAAATTTTAAATATTAAAATACACAGTTTGTAGCGAAGTACCCCACTTCTCAATATAATAAAAACGAACAAGTGTTGAAAATATCATGCAGTCTCACACAAACCGTTCAGATCCTGTGACTTTGTAGACGCGACGACAAATATTGGTAATCACATAATATCAAGCGATAACAATTTACAAATAATAAAAATATTTAAATAAGAACATACCTTGTTACACTGTAATCCACTTTAAACAAAAAATAATAAGCCGGCAAGGGTATACAATACTATGCAGTCTAACACATAAGTGTGCAGATCCTGCGATTTGGTAATCATAATTATAATTTTAAGCGGCCGTATTTCATTAAAATTGTAAATATTAAAATACACAGTTTGTAGCGAAGTACCCCACTTCTGAATTAAAAAGAACGAACAAGGGTTGAAAATATCATGCAGTCTCACACAAACCGTTCAGATCCTGTGACTTTGTAGACGCGACGACAAATATTGGTAATCACATAATATCAAGCGATAACAATTTACAAATTATAAAAATATTCAAATAAGAACATACCTTGTGACACTGTAATCCACTTTAAACAAAAAATAATAAGCCGGCAAGGGTATAAAATACAATGCAGTCTAACACATAAGTGTGCAGATCCTGCGACTTGGTAATCATATAATTTTAAGCGGCCGTATTTCATTAAAATTGTAAATATTAAAATACACAGTTTGTAGCGAAGTACCCCACTTCTGAATATAACAAAAACGAACAAGTGTTGAAAATATCATGCAGTCTCACACAAACCGTTCAGATCCTGTGACTTTGTAGACGCGACGACAAATATTGGTAATCACATAATATCAAGCGATAACAATTTACAAATAATAAAAATATTTAAATAAGAACATACCTTGTGACACTGTAATCCACTTTAAACAAAAAATAATAAGCCGGCAAGGGTATAAAATACAATGCAGTCTAACACATAAGTGTGCAGATCCTGCGATTTGGTAATCATAATTATAATTTTAAGCGGCCGTATTTCATTAAAATTGTAAATATTAAAATACACAGTTTGTAGCGAAGTACCCCACTTCTGAATTAAAAAGAACGAACAAGGGTTGAAAATATCATGCAGTCTCACACAAACCGTTCAGATCCTGTGACTTTGTAGACGCGACGACAAATATTGGTAATCACATAATATCAAGCGATAACAATTTACAAATTATAAAAATATTCAAATAAGAACATACCTTGTGACACTGTAATCCACTTTAAACAAAAAATAATAAGCCGGCAAGGGTATAAAATACTATGCAGTCTAACACATAAGTGTGCAGATCCTGCGACTTGGTAAACATAATTATAATTTTAAGCGGCCGTATTTCTTTAAAATTGTAAATATTAAAATACACAGTTTGTAGCGAAGTACGCCACTTCTGAATATAACAAAAACGAACAAGTGTTTAAAATATCATGCAGTCTCACACAAACCGTTCAGATCCTGTGACTTTGTAGACGCGACGACAAATATTGGTAATCACATAATATCAAGCGATAACAATTTACAAATAATAAAAATATTTAAATAAGAACATACCTTGTGACACTGTAATCCACTTTAAACAAAAAATAATAAGCCGGCAAGGGTATAAAATACAATGCAGTCTAACACATAAGTGTGCAGATCCTGCGACTTGGTAATCATAATTATAATTTTAAGCGGCCGTATATCATTAAAATTTTAAATATTAAAATACACAGTTTGTAGCGAAGTACCCCACTTCTCAATATAATAAAAACGAACAAGTGTTGAAAATATCATGCAGTCTCACACAAACCGTTCAGATCCTGTGACTTTGTAGACGCGACGACAAATATTGGTAATCACATAATATCAAGCGATAACAATTTACAAATAATAAAAATATTTAAATAAGAACATACCTTGTTACACTGTAATCCACTTTAAACAAAAAATAATAAGCCGGCAAGGGTATACAATACTATGCAGTCTAACACATAAGTGTGCAGATCCTGCGACTTGGTAATCATAATTATAATTTGAAGCGGCCGTATTTCATTAAAATTGTAAATATTAAAAAACACAGTTTGTAGCGAAGTACCCCACTTCTGAATATAACAAAAACGAACAAGTGTTGAAAATATCATGCAGTCGCACACAAACCGTTCAGATCCTGTGACTTTGTAGACGCTACGACAAATATTGGTAATCACATAATATCAAGCGATAAAAATTTACAAATAATAAAAATATTTAAATAAGAACATACCTTGTGACACTGTAATCCACTTTAAACAAAAAATAATAAGCCGATAAGGGTATAAAATACTATGCAGTCTAACACGTAAGTGTGCAGATCCTGCGACTTGGTAATCATATAATTTTAAGCGGCCGTATTTCATTAAAATTGTAAATATTAAAATACACAGTTTGTAGCGAAGTACCCCACTTCTGAATTAAAAAGAACGAACAAGTGTTGAAAATATCATGCAGTCTCACACAAACCGTTCAGATCCTGTGACTTTGTAGACGCGACGACAAATATTGGTAATCACATAATATCAAGCGATAACAATTTACAAATAATAAAAATATTTAAATAAGAACATACCTTGTGACACTGTAATCCACTTTAAACAAAAAATAATAAGCCGGCAAGGGTATAAAATACAATGCAGTCTAACACATAAGTGTGCAGATCCTGCGACTTGGTAATCATAATTATAATTTTAAGCAGCCGTATTTCATTAAAATTGTTAATATTAAAATACACAGTTTGTAGCGAAGTACCCCACTTCTGAATTAAAAAGAACGAACAAGGGTTAAAAATATCATGCAGTCTTGAACTAACCGAGCAGATCCTATGACTTTGTAGACGCGACGAAAAATATTGGCAATCTCATAATATCAAGCGATAACAATTTACAAATAATAAAAATATTTAAATAAGAACATACCTTGTGACACTGTAATCCACTTTAAACAAAAAATAATAAGCCGATAAGGGTATAAAATACTATGCAGTCTAACACATAAGTGTGCAGATCCTGCGACTTGGTAATCATATAATTTTAAGCGGCCGTATTTCATTAAAATTGTAAATATTAAAATACACAGTTTGTAGCGAAGTACCCCACTTCTCAATATAACAAAAACGAACAAGTGTTGAAAATATCATGCAGTCTCACACAAACCGTTCAGATCCTGTGACTTTGTAGACGCGACGACAAATATTGGTAATCACATAATATCAAGCGATAACAATTTACAAATAATAAAAATATTTAAATAAGAACATACCTTGTTACACTGTAATCCACTTTAAACAAAAAATAATTAGCCGGCAAGGGTATACAATACTATGCAGTCTAACACATAAGTGTGCAGATCCTGCGACTTGGTAATCATAATTATAATTTGAAGCGGCCGTATTTCATTAAAATTGTAAATATTAAAAAACACAGTTTGTAGCGAAGTACCCCACTTCTGAATATAACAAAAACGAACAAGTGTTGAAAATATCATGCAGTCTCACACAAACCGTTCAGATCCTGTGACTTTGTAGACGCGACGACAAATATTGGTAATCACATAATATCAAGCGATAAAAATTTACAAATAATAAAAATATTTAAATAAGAACATACCTTGTGACACTGTAATCCACTTTAAACAAAAAATAATAAGCCGATAAGGGTATAAAATACTATGCAGTCTAACACATAAGTGTGCAGATCCTGCGACTTGGTAATCATATAATTTTAAGCGGCCGTATTTCATTAAAATTGTAAATATTAAAATACACAGTTTGTAGCGAAGTACCCCACTTCTCAATATAACAAAAACGAACAAGTGTTGAAAATATCATGCAGTCTCACACAAACCGTTCAGATCCTGTGACTTTGTAGACGCGACGACAAATATTGGTAATCACATAATATCAAGCGATAACAATTTACAAATAATAAAAATATTTAAATAAGAACATACCTTGTTACACTGTAATCCACTTTAAACAAAAAATAATAAGCCGGCAAGGGTATACAATACTATGCAGTCTAACACATAAGTGTGCAGATCCTGCGACTTGGTAATCATAATTATAATTTGAAGCGGCCGTATTTCATTAAAATTGTAAATATTAAAAAACACAGTTTGTAGCGAAGTACCCCACTTCTGAATATAACAAAAACGAACAAGTGTTGAAAATATCATGCAGTCTCACACAAACCGTTCAGATCCTGTGACTTTGTAGACGCGACGACAAATATTGGTAATCACATAATATCAAGCGATAAAAATTTACAAATAATAAAAATATTTAAATAAGAACATACCTTGTGACACTGTAATCCACTTTAAACAAAAAATAATAAGCCGATAAGGGTATAAAATACTATGCAGTCTAACACGTAAGTGTGCAGATCCTGCGACTTGGTAATCATATAATTTTAAGCGGCCGTATTTCATTAAAATTGTAAATATTAAAATACACAGTTTGTAGCGAAGTACCCCACTTCTGAATTAAAAAGAACGAACAAGTGTTGAAAATATCATGCAGTCTCACACAAACCGTTCAGATCCTGTGACTTTGTAGACGCGACGACAAATATTGGTAATCACATAATATCAAGCGATAACAATTTACAAATAATAAAAATATTTAAATAAGAACATACCTTGTGACACTGTAATCCACTTTAAACAAAAAATAATAAGCCGGCAAGGGTATAAAATACAATGCAGTCTAACACATAAGTGTGCAGATCCTGCGACTTGGTAATCATAATTATAATTTTAAGCAGCCGTATTTCATTAAAATTGTTAATATTAAAATACACAGTTTGTAGCGAAGTACCCCACTTCTGAATTAAAAAGAACGAACAAGGGTTAAAAATATCATGCAGTCTTGAACTAACCGAGCAGATCCTATGACTTTGTAGACGCGACGAAAAATATTGGCAATCTCATAATATCAAGCGATAACAATTTACAAATAATAAAAATATTTAAATAAGAACATACCTTGTGACACTGTAATCCACTTTAAACAAAAAATAATAAGCCGATAAGGGTATAAAATACTATGCAGTCTAACACATAAGTGTGCAGATCCTGCGACTTGGTAATCATATAATTTTAAGCGGCCGTATTTCATTAAAATTGTAAATATTAAAATACACAGTTTGTAGCGAAGTACCCCACTTCTCAATATAACAAAAACGAACAAGTGTTGAAAATATCATGCAGTCTCACACAAACCGTTCAGATCCTGTGACTTTGTAGACGCGACGACAAATATTGGTAATCACATAATATCAAGCGATAACAATTTACAAATAATAAAAATATTTAAATAAGAACATACCTTGTTACACTGTAATCCACTTTAAACAAAAAATAATAAGCCGGCAAGGGTATACAATACTATGCAGTCTAACACATAAGTGTGCAGATCCTGCGACTTGGTAATCATAATTATAATTTGAAGCGGCCGTATTTCATTAAAATTGTAAATATTAAAAAACACAGTTTGTAGCGAAGTACCCCACTTCTGAATATAACAAAAACGAACAAGTGTTGAAAATATCATGCAGTCTCACACAAACCGTTCAGATCCTGTGACTTTGTAGACGCGACGACAAATATTGGTAATCACATAATATCAAGCGATAAAAATTTACAAATAATAAAAATATTTAAATAAGAACATACCTTGTGACACTGTAATCCACTTTAAACAAAAAATAATAAGCCGATAAGGGTATAAAATACTATGCAGTCTAACACATAAGTGTGCAGATCCTGCGACTTGGTAATCATATAATTTTAAGCGGCCGTATTTCATTAAAATTTTAAATATTAAAATACACAGTTTGTAGCGAAGTACCCCACTTCTCAATATAACAAAAACGAACAAGTGTTGAAAATATCATGCAGTCTCACACAAACCGTTCAGATCCTGTGACTTTGTAGACGCGACGACAAATATTGGTAATCACATAATATCAAGCGATAACAATTTACAAATAATAAAAATATTTAAATAAGAACATACCTTGTTACACTGTAATCCACTTTAAACAAAAAATAATAAGCCGGCAAGGGTATACAATACTATGCAGTCTAACACATAAGTGTGCAGATCCTGCGACTTGGTAATCAAGCCGTTATAATTTACAAATATTGAATATATTAAAATATGTGCATACCTTGTAGCCGAATAATCCACTTTGCAATAAAAAATAATAAGCATAAAAGTTTCAAAGTATTATGCAGTAATAAATATCATAAGAAATAAAACACATACCTTGTAATGTGAGCTCTATTTTAAGATATTTTAGGACACAAAAATGTACAAAGTCTACACAAATTCACACATATCACTGTTCACAACTACTTAACAAGATGTATTCCTTGCCGTCACTGAATTAGAACTGATCTAAACCTGTGGGTCTTTTTACTTACTACTACGGACTAAAGTTTGTACTTCGGTTCATTTACTGCGATTTAAATTGATTTATTAACAGAAACTGTCGACACTATACGATATTTTTGAGCACCAAAACTGTATTAATTCCGCACAAATTCACACTTAACACTTGCCACAACAGCTTAACAAGATGTGTTCCTTGCCGTTTCTGAATCACGACTGACCTAAACCTGTGGTTGTTTATCTCATTGGCTTGTTTTGACCACCCGGGTGCTAATTAGTACTCATTACCGTGAATTGTTAGAGATAAAGAATATAGTCTCGATGGATTATGGGTGTTGTTTATAACAGGCAATCACTTTGCACTAATTCATTTCCGGAAAATAACAATGTTGGGACGTCATTAGTGTTATGTGTCGCAAAAGATAACTAAATGGTAGGTGCTATTGATAATGATAAGTAAATCATGTTTTGTTCGAAAGTATTAAAATACATACCTTGTGACCTACTTATTCACTATTGTATAAAAATAATCATTCGAAACAGGTCTAAAATGTTATGTAGTCTAACACATGACTGTGCAGATCTTACGACTAGTTAGACATGAAAACAAATTCTTAATTCTTAATTCTTTATTGTACTCAAAAATTGTAAACACAGTAAACAATTATCATACATCACAAATATAGCTATTATATTAATCTATCAATTAGCCACTGCTGGACATAGGACATTCCCGACCACCCGATTCTCCGCCTTCTGCATCCAGCCCATCACAGCTACCTTTTTCAAGTCGTCGGTCCATCTGGCTGAGGGCGTCCCCACCTTCCGTTTGCTGGCTAGCGGTCTCCTCTCTGGGACTCGTTTGCTCCAACGGCCATCCGTCCTTAGACAGATGTAGGCAGCTCATTGCCACTTCAGCTTGCTTATTCTGCGAGCCATTACGGGAACTTTAGTTCTTCGTTGGATAATCTCATTGCCAAATTTATCTTTCAAAGAAACTCCAAGCATAGCCCGCCTGTAACCCGCTGCGTGACTTTAAATTTGTGGACTGGCCCCACCGTCATGTACAGAGGTGAGCAGGCTTAACTCAATACCTACTGTTTTTTATCCCAGCAAACCTTTGGGGACCTTATATTATAAAAATTAAAATACGTACCTAGTAATGTGAGCTCCGTCATTCGATATTGTAGAGCACTAAAACTATATAGTCCACTCCACAACTTATCACTTGCCACAACCACTTGACAAGATGTGTACCGTGCCGGCACTGAATTGCAACTGACCCAAACTGTGTTTGCTTTTAACTTATTGGCTTGCTATGACCACCCGCGTGCTATACATCACAATATATTTTTAGAGATAAAGGACTAGGTCTAGATAAGACAGATAAAGGGTATTGTTAACACAGGTAGTTGTTTGTTCACTAATTCTTTCTCAGTCTTTTAATGGAAACGAAAATATACAAAGCTTATTCGGTACACAATTGTTCGCAAAAGTATTACAGTCTAGGGTATAAAAATAGCACGTGGCTTTAGTTAGCATTCCAAATAATTAATTAAAACCATGAACAATGCAACAGTATTATTTAATTCTAATTGAAGACATGGTAAAGAAGGGCCAGGTCAAGAGTACCCATAACCGGCGTGAATGTATGACAACAATCATGAAAGTATAAGAAGAGAAAGTCGTATAAGAATCGTAGCAAATGAAGAGATGTTGTCTCTACTTACTACGTAGAAGCTGGAGAAAGAGATGAATCTTAATTTCAAAGACCTGATAATCTACTTTGGGATAAAAAATATTCACCCGAAAAAGGTTCAAAATACTATGTAAAACACATGACTGTGCAGATCTTACGACGAGTTAGACATGAAAACAAATTCTTAATTCTTAATTCTTTATTGTGCACAAAAATTGTAAATACAGTAAACAATTTTAGTATCAAACATCACGAAGATAGCTATATTATTATCTCTCAATTAGCCACTGCTGGACATAGGCCTCTCCCGACCACACGATTCTCCGCCTTCTGCATCCAGTCCATCCCAGCTAACGTTTTCAAGTCGTCGGTCCATCTGGCTGAAGGCGTCCCACCTTCCGTTTGCAGGCTCGCGGTTTCCACTATAGGAATTTTTAGCTCCAACGGCCATCTGTCCTTGGACAGATCATTGCCATTTCACAGAGGCGAGCTTAACTCAGTACTGTTTTCTACCCCAGCAAACCGTTGGGAGACCTAAAAAAGGTCACAAAAATGGGTAAACTTATTAATAAGATGAAAACTATAAACGTACTTACACAGCATATAATATAATACATTCTAAATACATGAATACGTATAACTACAATAATGTGACAGACATTAGAAATTATAACAATAAATAACACATGTCAAGCTTTGGGCAACCTAAAGGACACAACAAAAAGGTAAATATGATGTACAACTAGAGGAATAGGTATACACACTTTAATATGATATTAAAGTATGTATACCTATTAAAAAAAAAACTGTAAACGTACTTACACAACATATTACAATAATAATACGTTCTAAAAATACATAAATACATCATATATACACCTATAATATGTTATAGAAATTAGACATTATAACAATAAATAACACATGTCAAACTAATTTCGGAAAGGTAACAGCTAGAAGAATGCACGGGAGTCCGAAAAAGAAATGAAGAGGAACTACGGGATGGTTTACCCATGGGCATGAGGTACTATGATGTGTTGCGAATATATAACGTCGATGGAGCCGCAATATTTTACAAATATTATTAATATTAAAATACATAGGTACGTTGCATCTCGTTATTACACTTTGAATTTAAAAAAATACCCGAAAAGGGTTCAAAATGGCATGCAGTCGAATATGTATTATATTTTATAAATAAAAAAATTTAGGAATGTATCTATGTATAATATTTATTTTACCTAATATAAAGCAGTTATATTTTACAACATTGTAAATATTAGAATAAATAATATCTTGAAGCCAAGTAGGTAGGTAATCCACTTTGAAATAAAAAGGTTAACCCGAAAAGAGTTCAAAATGTTATGCAGTATAACACATAACTATGCAGATTCTACGACTTGGTACACACGACAATAACTATACGTATAATCACATATTATTAGATAGTAATACCCACAGAACATTAAAAAAGCAAATAAAATAAAATAAGCAATAGGTACCATATAAATTATAAAAATTAAAATACGTACCTAGTAATGTGAACTCCATCATTCGATGTTTTAAATCACTAAAACTATAATATAGTCCACTCCACAACTTATCACTTGCCACAACCACTTGACAAGATGTGTACCGTGCCGCCTCTGAATTGCAACTGACCCAAACTATGTTTGCTTTTAACTCATTGGCTTGCTTTGACCACCCGGGTGCTATTCATCACAGTAATTATTTAGAGATAAAGGACTAGGTCTAGATAAGACAGATAAAGGGTATTGTTAACACAGGTAGTTGTTTGTTCACTAATTCTTTCTCAGTCTTTTAATGGAAACGAAAATATACAAAGCTTATTCGGTACACAATTGTTCGCAAAAGTATTACAGTCTAGGGTATAAAAATAGCACGTGGCTTTAGTTAGTGTCCAAACAATTAATTAAAACCATGAACAATGAAACTGTATTATTTAATTCTAATTGAAGACGTGGTAAAGAAGGGCCCGGTCAAGAGTACCCATAACCGGCGTGAATGTATGACACAAATCATGAAAGTATAAGAAGAGAAAGTCGAATAAGCATCGTAGCAAATGAATAGATGTTGTCTCTGCCTACTACGTAGAAATAGGAGAAAGAGATGAATCTTACTTTTAAACTGTTAATCTACTTTGGGATAAAAATATTCATCCGAAAAAGGTTTAAAATGTTATGTAGTCTGACACATGACTGTGCAGATAATTACGACTAAGTAGTTGGACATGAAAACAAATTCTTAATTCTTAAATCTTTATTGTACTCAAAAATTGTAAACATAGTAAAAAATTCTCAAACATTACAAAAACAGCTATATCTATCAATTAACCACTGCTAGACATAGGCCTTTCCCGACCACCCTGCCTACTGCATTCAGTTCATCCCAGCTACGTTTTTCAAGTTGTCGGTCCATCTGGCTGAGGGCGTCCCACCTTCCGTTTGCTGGCTCGCGGTCTCCACTCTAGGACTCGTTTGCTCCAACGGCTATCCGTCCTTGGACAGATCATTGCCATTTCAGCTTGCTTATTTTGGAAGCTCTTTCGGTAACTTTAGTTCTTTGTCAAATGACCTCATTGTGAATTTTGTCCTTCAAAGAAACTCCAAGCATAGCCCGCCTTGTAGCCCGCTGCGCAAAATTTAAGAAAACACTCGTAAAGGGTTCAAAATAATAAGCAGTTTAATATAAAAGTACCTATGTAGAATATTTATATTCACATAATGTCAAGCAGTTATATGTTACAAAATTGTAAATATTAAAATACATAATAATCTACTTGGCTTCAAGATATTGTGTATTTTAAAAATTACAATACACTTCAATTCACTAGGAATAAAAAAAGATGAACACGAAAAGAGTTCAAAATGTTATGCAGTCTAACACATAAAATTGTGCAAATTTTACGATTTGATACCCATGATAATAACTATACGTAATCACATAATATTATATAAAATAAAATAAAAACATGAAATAAAATAAAATTAAATAAGCAATACCATAATATATAACATTATAAATTATAAAAATTAAAATACGTACCTTGTAATGTGAGCTCCATCGTTTGATGTTTTAGAGCACTAAAACTATATAGTCCACTCCACAACTTATCACTTGCCACAACCACTTGACAAGATGTGTTCCTTGCCGGCACTGAATTGCAACTGACCCAAACTGTGTTTGCTTTTAACTCATTGGCTTGCTTTGACCACCCGGGTGCTATTCATCACAGTAATTATTTAGAGATAAAGGACTAGGTCTAGATAAGACAGATAAAGGGTATTGTTAACAACAGGTAGTTGTTTATTCACTAATTCTTTCTCAGTCTTTCAATGGCAACGAAAATATTCAAAATATACAAAGCTTATTCGGTACACAATTGTTCGCAAAAGTATTACAGTCTAGCTAGGGTATAAAAATAACCAGGCGAGCAGCGCCTCCCACTCGCCACGGGAGACGCTGCTGCCTGCGGCCAATCCGGCCGGGGTGGGAGTGGCCCTCTAGAGGGCTGCTCCGAGACTCTCCACGTGTCCCTCTGACTAGCAGATGACACAGTGGGGAGCGAGCGGGGGGCGGGCTGATTGTCTGCGCGCCGACGGTTGGGTGACAGGACGGCCTCCTGTCACCCTACACCCCACCGTCAGCGAAGTGGCGCGATGCTCGCCCCACCCCCCCTTTCGGGGGGTCGAGGGGGCCATCTTAAAACCGTAGATGGCCCGGGGTCAGCTGGGGTGCGAGGGATATGCCCATTGGGTAACCTTACACCCCGGTTACTAAGGCCCGAGACGGCGTGCGGTTTTAGTCGGTTCGATCCCGACATAACCACCCCCGATGGCCGACGGGGGTGGTATCCATGGGGATTTCCGCACGATAAAAAAAAAAAAAAAAAAAAAAAAGGGTATAAAAATAACACGTGGCTTTTGTTAGTATTCCAAACAAATAATTACAACTACGAACAATGAAACAGTATTATTTAATTCTAATTGAAGACGTGGTAAAGAAGGCCCGGTCACGAATACCCATAACCGGTGTGAATGTATGACAACAATCATGAAAGTATAAGAAGAGAAAGTCGTATAAGGATCGTAGCAAATGAAGAGATGTTGTCTCTGCCTACTAACGTAGAAAGAGGCGTGATTTTATATATGAGTGTTAAGTTTTAATGCCTAATAATCCACTTTGCAATAAATATAATTAGCCGTAAAAGTTTCAAAATTTTATACAATCTTACATATAGATACAGATCCTGCGAGTAGGTAGATATGACAATAACTATACCTATGTAATTACATAATATCAAGCAGTATACCTACATATAAATATTATGACTAGTAAAATACGTACCTTGTAATGTGAGCTCCATTATACGATAATTTTAGAGCACCAAAACTGTATAAAATCCACACAAATTCACACTTAACACTTGCCACATCAACTGAACAAGATGTTGTTCGTTGCCGGCACTGAGTTACGACTGACCTAAAGCTAGTCAACTTGGTCTCGACGGCCTGAAAGTATTGTTAATGATAGGTCATTTACTAATGCACTAATACATCCCCAGAATATAACAATGGTCCCATCATTAGAGTCAGGTGCCCTAAAAGTAATTTTAAATTCCGGCTGTCTTTTAATTGAGTCATTAGTTAATATTGCGCAAAATATTTTAGTTTACTTTTTAGGGTTCCGTAGCCAAATGGCAAAAACGGAACCCTTATAGATTCGTCATGTCTGTCTGTCTGTCTGTCTGTGCGTCTGTCCGTCCGTATGGTCACAGCCACTTTTCTCCGAAACTATAAGGCCTATGCTGTTGAAACTTGGTGAGTAGACGTATTCTGTGAACCGCATTAAGAATTTCACACAAAAATAGACATTTCCAAAGTGGAAAAATACGTGTGTCCCCCCCTCTAACTTCTAAAATAAGAGAACGATAAATCTAAAAAAATATATAAGTAATGTACATTGCCATGCAAACTACCACCGAAAATTGGTTTGAACCAGATTCTACTCAGTAGTTTTTTTTAATACCTACATCATAAATCGCAATTAATTGACAATATTTTTTGGTTGAAATATTTCTTGTGAAACTAGTATTATATTAGCTTGTTTAGCTATCACAAGCCTATATGGGCTCGTATATAGTTACTTGCTCTACGGAACCCTTCATGAGCGATTCCGACTCGCACTTGGCCGGTTTTTAAAATTACTTTAAGCTCATTAGTTATATGAATACGACTATTAAACAAATGCAATGATTAAGGTGTTGTGAATAATAGGTGATTAAGCCTTTTCAACAATCGATAGCTAAAGACCACCATCCCCGCTTGCTTGGTGAGAGAGGGGGGAGGGGTTGTGTTTCCGTAGGGATTACGCATAGAAAATTGGTTCAGAAAATCTAGTCCATTCTTTTTTGGGATTCTCAAAGACCTTTTTATTTTGCTAATTCTATTGTGTGCTACTTTGTAAAATATTTGGATCCTCTTATCTAATTTTTATTAAATAGCTATTCAATGGATGGCTTTACTAATTCTAGAACCCATAACACAAGCTAGTTAAACTATACTTACTTTGGATCTAGGGAGCGCTGTGTAGAATGTCGTAGAATATTTATTTATTTATTTATTTATTCTGATGACTCGGTACCTGATTCTGATGGTAACAGTCAGCTGGTACCTAAATACTTTGTTATATTTCCTGTACTGCACACAATTATCTTATTAACTCAGTTGATATTTCTGCTCCTCCTGCCGGCAGGGTCTCCGCTCCTCCTGCCGGCAGGAACTCAATGTGTTCAGAATCGTCACCCATATCATACTGACCTGGCTAGTATTACCTAACTGTTTGTTTTAACCTACTCGATTACCACTAAGGCGATAAGCAGACGGAAGCGCGGACGGTCAAAATTACCCCGATACACTCTTGTTGGAATGAAGTTCCTTATTAGTTGCGAAACGGAAAATATTTGGACCAAAAATTGTAACGACACTTTTAAGACAAAAAGTTGAGCTACTGTTGCGACACTTTGTGCTACTGTTGGGTTGTTTTTGCAAAATGTAACTCTTTGAATGATTGAATAGAACGTTCAATCATGTAAAAAGTCACTCGTGGGAGTGGGAGTGGGAGTGGGAATGGGATTGGGGTATATGTAAACATAAATATATAATTAACTAGCTGTTGCCCGCGGCTCCGCCCGCGTGGATGTCGAAATCCGTTTCAAAAACTATCCTATCTCTCAAGTTGGATCGAACTGCACATGGTGTGCGAATTTTATTATAATCGGTTAAGTGGTTTAGGAGTCCATTGAGGACAAACATTGTGACACGAGATTTATATACAGGGTTATTTGTAATTAACTACCATCCTCGCAGGGGTAGATAGCTGACATCATAACTGACCATTTTTTTTCTACGACTTTTTATAATTCGTTAAATTTTATTTTCATACATACATAAATATTAGTTTAGTTTTGCGTCTAAAAGTTATTAACTCTACGTGTGCCGCTGCCGTAGTTTACGCGCATCGTAAAAATTAGGTAAAAAAACTCGTCGGTAGAGTTAATAACTTTTAGACGCAAAACTAAACTAATATTTATGTATGTATGAAAATAAAATTTAACGAATTATAAAAAGTCGTAGAACAAAAATGGTCAGTTATGATGTCAGCTATCTACCCCTGCGAGGATGCTAGTTAATTACAAGTAACCCTGTATATTAAGATTGAAAGGAACTTCGTTCCATCCGGGTGTCTCTAGACACCTCTCAAGTATTTTTTATTACAATCATTATATCGCATTTAGCCCGCGTATGTCTGACAAGCGACATAAGCTATTGCGCGGACAAATGTAACCTTACAATCGTACTTATAAGAGTGCGACGCGGTCAATTTGACCGCCCCGCCCCGCCGTTGGCTTATCGCCTTAGTCACCAGGAAATTCAAATTCCCTTCTGACTAATTCATTAAATACAGGTGGCCGAACCTCATCTTGACCTGAAAATCCTCGTCCGTACCCATCGAGTCGAAAAGCAGGTGAAATTAAGGTGTGAAAATTTTATCTTAGAGATAACAACAAAACATCTACTGAATATGTACATTCTATGCAAAGCATTACAAAGCCGTCGAATGAATAGCCATTTAACAAAAAATTAGATAAGAAATAGGCTCCAAATATTTAGAGATAGCAGACACAATAGATAATACACAATAGAGCTAGCAAACTAACAAACACTCCTTTAAGGATTACAAAAAGACTGAAAGGTGCCGCTTTTTCGTGCGAAATTACCACGGGTATATAATAGCACTATCGTACATACACTAACAGACAACTTCTATTTTATTTATTTGTATTGATAGTAATAATAATTGATTGTTCAAGAGCTTATTTTCTCCATTTACTATTGTAGGTACAATAAATTGTTATTCATGGAAAGCAGATTTTTTCTTTTGTGAAAGATTTTGGAAGTTCTTGGAATTCTAGTAGGTAATTACCTAATTTACACGATTTCCTGTTAACTTAATCCCACTATTCACAATACCTTTAATCATTGCTTTCGTGTAATGCTCCTCAGCACTGAGTCACATTTATTCCTGCGTTTAAAGCTTTATGAGCTAAAAGCAATTGCTAAATATATAAACGAAAATATATGAAAAATGATCGTACCTAACTAATGACTAACTTAAATTCATATAGTTGGCATGTAGAGCAAATGAATATTGAGCGAATGACACACAAAATATGTAAGGCACATGTACCTAAGTGGGCAGGCCAGCCGGGGTCGACCTCGCAGAGTACACACTGACAAAATTAATGAGCTATTGAAGAAAGGACAGGTCAAAAGCACTCGAAACCGGCGGGCCTGCATGAAAGGTTTAATGACTGTATAAAGTAGTAAGTAATAAGCAGATGATGGGATGTTGTCTCTGCCGAAAGTAAAAAGGCGTATGCTTTTGTATGTAAATGCATGTAAAAGACTGCCAAAAGCTAAAATTACAGTTTTTGATGATGCTACTACTGCAGTTCCAGGAGTAAATAAACTAGAAGACTTGGCCATACACGCGAATGACATTTTTATTACTATACCAATCAATATTTTAATAGGTACTTAATTCAACTAAAACAAATTTAAAATGTTAATGACATCTGATTGTCGCTTAGAGTTAAGTGATTCAGAAAGAATAACACAATGGAAATTGGTTTAGCGAATAAGCAATCATAATATTGTACCTATGTGTTGATGCTACTACATTATTGACATCAAAAAGATGTAATTACGTTGCACTATTTTGAAAATAAAGATTATACCTATACTTATACTTATACTTATTAGGTGACTTTCAGCTTTGAACCATGATCCTGAGGAAGAGAGATGTACAGAGTATAGCTCCATCTCTCTTTGAGTAGAAAGGCATCGCATTTGAATAACTATAAGAGTAGGTATCATGTTCATACAATTTTTGCATTTTGTTGCTAAAAGTATATCTTTGGTAGATGCTTTGTTTCTTTGATCACTATATAAGTATTGTGTTGTTATTAAAATAGAAGCCGCGGTAGCCTAGTGGTCTGGGTAATGGACTGCTGAGACGAGGTCTCGGGTTCGATCCCAGGTTCACCATGGCACACATCAATGATTTTTCGATGCTTTTCGAAGTTATGTGTGTATTTATCGCAGGTTTATAAGTGCCCGGTTAATGGCAATAGGCTCACCACCTATTACATTGGAACCTAAACATAAACTGGCGAAATGTGGGTGCTAGCACCTCTGCCTACCCCTTCGGGGATATAGGCGTGAGTTTATGTTATGTTAAAACATATTTCACTATTATTTTATTGTCAATAAATAGCCCCTATCTCTTGGTTGCCTTTTACAACACCAACCCTTTTAACGATGTGCCACTATTGTTATATTCTGGAAAAGCATTAGTAAAATACTAATTACCTGCTATTAACAATACTCCTAATCCGATGAGCACAAGTTGTTTATCTCTAATAATTGTGTTGTTTGTCAAAGTAAAACCGATGAGTTAAACGCAAACACAGGTTTAGATCAGTCTTAATTCAGTGACAGCAAGGAGCACATCTTATTACATTGTGGAAATTGAGTTCTGTTTATTTGTGTGGTCTTTTAGAATTTTGACTATACAGTTTTTGAGCTGCTATTCTTCACAATGGAGTTCAAATGTCAATGTAAGTGCTTTTTTTTATACCACTTAGGTGGCAGATAAGCGCACGGCCCACCTGATGGGAAGCGGCCGTCACCGTGGCCTAGGGACGCGTGCAACACCAGGGGCATTACACTCGCGCTGCCGACCCTGCAAAAACCTTCTAATGCCCTTCTTGAAGAACCCCATATTGTAGTCGCTAGGGAAGGCAGGCGCTTTAATCTTAATAATATTTATTTGAAATACTGATCCTTAATATGCGATTATGTATGTATATATGTACCTAATAAGTTCTTACATTATTAGTGCCATTAGATGTCTGTGTTTTTTTATTTGGTTTGGTTGATTTTGTCTCCATTTCCTTTCCGTTCTTTATTTTTGTCTCTAAAATTTACTATTCTTTTTCTTCTGTATCTGATTGGAATCTGCGGGTTACAAAGGGTCTGGTTGAAAACCAGTGCTCAACAGTCTGGCAATTTTGCTTAATCAGGCCCTTTTCAGTAGGTACGCCTGCGTGGTGAATTTCTGTCTTATACCTATGTTCTTATTTTTTCTATAATTTTATGTTTATTTCATAGATTAAGTTTCGAATAAATTATTTTCTTTCTTTCTGACTACAAATATTTCTTGTTTTGTCTATCTAGTCGCGGTATCTGCACAGTTAGGTGTTGAACTCTTTTCAGCCGATATTTTTTCGGCCAAAACATACACTATTAGGCTTTTCGTTCAGCTTTGTCGATAAAATGTTTCTATCGTTATTTCGCTTTGAAACTCGCTCGCTTTAGGTAAATCACCGCGGTAGCCTAGTGGTCTGGGTAATGGACTGCTGAGACGAAGTCTCGGGTTCGATCCCAGGTTATGGCACACAACTATGACTTTTCGATGCTTTTCGAAGTTATGTGTGTATTTATCGCAGGTTTATAAGTGCCCAGTTATTGGCAATAGGCTCGCCACCTATTACATTGGGACCTAAACATAAACTGGCGAAATGTGGGTGCTAGCTAGCCTACCCCTTCGGGGATATAGGCGTGAGCTTATGTTATGTTATGTTATGAAACTCGTTGTTAATTTTAACTTTTTGTTTTTGTCTTTGTTACCATCTTCTATTACTATTTTCTTTTTGTTAAATACCTAATTGCAACAAGTACCTATAACTTTTAAAAGTTTGGTATTGAAAGTATATTTTCGGTAAATCTTTTGTTTCTTTGATCTCTAAACATATAATGTTATCTTTGTTAGCAAAAAATATTTAGTTTCTATTGTCAAATAACACTAAGTCGCATTTTACAAAACCTACCCCTTCTAATGATATGCCACCATTGTTATATTCTGGGTATGAGCTAGTGAATACCTGTCGATACTAAGATCTTTATCTCTAATCATTCACAATGATGCGCCATAGCACCAGGGTGGTCAAAGCGAGCCAATGAGTTAACGCAACCACAGGTTAAGGTCAGTTGCGATTCAGGAACGGCAAGGTACCTACACATCTTGTAAAGTTGTTGTAGCAAGTGAGAAGTGCAAATTGCAAGAGTGCATAAAATTCACAATATTCACATTGTGAATTTTATGCAGATTTGGTGTTCAACAATCGTGTATAAAATGGAGTTTACATTACAATGTATGTATTTTACCTTTTTTATTATATTTAGTAGTATAATTTTACTGCTTGATAATATGTGATTAAGCATAACATTTTGAACTCTTTTTTGTCGGTAATTTTTATTCCAAAGTGAATTAGTAGGCATTAAAATTAAATAATGTTTCATTTATTGTCTCAGCTTATAACTTACGTCTGAACTAAATATTTTTTAATTGAATCAGTTTTATTTACTAGAAATAAAAGCAGTAGGTATATTTTTCGTTCTCTTCTATATTTTTTGTACAATTACCTAATAATAAATACACTCCGTAACAATATTATACCTAACAAGATTAATGTGTATTTCGGTATCATTAGAATCGATTGAAGTAAATCTTTTTGAAAAAATAATTTCCCACAAAATTGTAAAAATTAATTGATAAAAAAATACTTAGTTAAAAATTTCCCACAAAAATTTAAAAATGAATTAATAAAATTATGTATCTTTTTAACCAAATAATGAGTAAGGTATCATTTTAGTTATCACTAAATCAATTTTGTCAAGTTTCTCATTAACAAAATATGCTATCATCGACGTACATAATCACTAAAAAGCGTGCGTTTGATGGGAATCTGTATATTATATTATATTATATTTATATACCTACATAATAATAAATCTGTAACTGATCGGCGTCTGTAGGTACATGGAAGATATATGAGAAAAAAAATATAAGGGGACTTTATGAATGTAATAGATGCCAAAACAATGATTTTTAGAATTTTTGTCTGTTTGTCTGTTTCTCTGTTTGTCCGCACTAAATTTTTGTTCACGCTAAAATCAAAAACTACTGGAGGGATTTTGATCAAAGTTGGTACGATTATAGTTCATAGTTCTGGGCAACATATACCTAGGCTACTTTTTATACAAGCTGATACCCGTGGTTTCGCCCGCACTTCGTTTTTAGGTCGTTTTTGGTCATATCTCCGGTTTTACTTAATAATAATAATAATTAATAAATAAATTTTTAGTCTAAGCAAGTCTTTTGGTACCTCTTTCTTAATTAAGCTTCTTATGGTTGTTAGGGAGTTTCTGTGAGTTAGTAATTCTTCCTTCCATCTTATTTCTATCGAAAAGTTTAGTTTCTCATAACTTTAGGCTTATGTTCGTATTTAGTGTGGTCAGCAGCTGACCCTACAATCTCTAACCAGCTGACCGCCATTTAGTCACATATTGTAGGGTTATCTGGTATCTCTGGAAAGAAGGCTTTTCAAGTAATTATGGTGATATTCTTATTATATAGGTACTATAAAATTGATTACCTATCTTTTCGATGCCTGTGTGAGTTCTACTTCGATAACTACGTGGCTTGTAGGTTTATGAAAAATTATGTATTAAGATGAATATCATTTGCAGATCCTTCATCTCGAAGTGTGGCGAAGGCGGAGCGCAAGCGCATTGTAGATGAGAAGAGGCTGAACGCCATAGCGGCGTTGCGCGCGCAGAGAGACGCCAGGGCCGCTCGCGAAAGCAGTAAACAGAAGAGGAAATTTGAGGAATTGAGGAAGGAGGAACATGACGTAAGTACAGCACTCCGTCAAGTAAATTCATCATCACCTTGTAACATTATTTCAAATAAAATCTGTCTATATTTAATGGAACCTTCTCTTCTTGATTCAACAGGATGGATACACAGAAATATTTCGCGGTGAGAGCAAACGGCGCGTCAGCAAATCAGCTGGTAAGTAACTTGTTCTTTTTATTGTACTGCACACAATAACCTTATTAATTCAGTTGATATTCCGACTCCTTTTGAAGGGTCTCAATGTGTTAAGAATGGTCACCCATACCAAGACTGACCTGGGCCTCGATTCTGCTAAAGACAAACCACTGTAACACCACTGACACTCTAAAACATGGCATTTAATTGTAGACTTTATTGTTATCAAGTTAAAGTCTAAAGTCAAATGATATTTTGTAGAGCGAATGAAAAAGTTGAATGAATTCTTTTCATTTGATTTTAGACTTTAATTGCATAACGGTAAAGTCTACAACTAAATAGCATTTTTAGAGTGTCAGTGGTATTACAGTGGTTTGTCTTTAGCAGAATCGAGGCCCTGGCTAGTATTGCCTAACCTTACAATGAGTTCACCTACTCAATTACCACTTAGCCGCGAGCCCCTACTCTCGTGTTAAATGTTGACAATCCCAATTCAAATTCTCTTTTAACTTGGTACAGGGCGCCGAACCTCGTCGACGTCGAGTTCCTCGTCGACGTCAACTTCTTCTTCCTCAACAAGTTCCTCGTCCATCCCAGTTGAGATGAAAAAAAGGAAAGGAGGTGAAGTTAAGGTAAGAAAATGGGTTTTATCATGTACCTACTAGCAACCCGTCCTCACTTCGCTTCGGCTATCTAAGTATCAATCAATCAATCAATCAATTGGCCTATTGCAGTCCATTGCTGGACATAGGCCTCTCCCAATGTATGCCATAGCACCCAATCCTCCGCCTTGTGCATCCAGTCTATCCCAGCTACCCTTTTCAGGTAGGTATACTATTAAGTACCTAATCATTGTTCCGATATTAACCAATTTTTTTTTCCGTACAGGTAGAGGCAGTGGAGAAAATTATTGAAAAGGAACGATTTCGATCTCACCCTACCAACTACGCCATGGAGAAGATCCGACTCCTGGAAAGAAGAGACGCAGCACAATTAAGGTATGTTAATATTATGTATTCAGTTAACTAATTCTGAGTTTCCACATATATTATTTTTGTCAGTGAATTATCATGCATGATATTTTTTACAGCGGTGACGTTGAAATGGTGTCTGCACTAACCATTCAAATCCAAGAGTTGGAAGATCGCGCCAGCCAGCTGGACAAGGCCAGGACCTCATCCTATAATAGGTTATCGTACCTTAACAGCAGGATCCGGAAGCTAAACGTGGAGACGGCGGAGAAGGCCATCAAGGAAGAGGTAAGTAATCACCTGCTACCAACACTGCCACCTAAGTGGTATAAAAGAAAAAACCTACCTTGTTCCAATTATCTGTGATCAGTGCATAGACCCTGTAAGACGTAGCGCGTCCTCTCCTCATGTACTTACCTACCCCCTCCCCATGTTATGTCTACTTTCACACAAGCCGTTTCTTGAGTCTATCTCCGCTTATAAAGCTCTATTTTACATTTTATACTTTGAATTTTTTATCGAATACTTGACATAGGTTAACATTAATTTTGACTTTGAGAAAATATGAAACTTTAATATAGTTTTCAAAGTATGATCTAAAACAGACTCTCAACTAACAAATATAATAATTCACGATATGTTGCAGGTGAAAGTCATGAAACCCGCGTACGATCCGTTCACGAGGCGCTCCACCAGGCCAGTGATCAATTACAAATCGCGGCCCCAAAAAGTTAATGTAAGTTTTGTTTTTATTATTTAAAAATTAAATTGTTCATGAAATACTCTTGGCATCTAAATTTAAAAAAAATATCTGTCTATCTATCCATCTATCAGTCTGTTACGCTTTTTAGTACAGTGTTCTCATTGCCTTCCTACAACAGTATTCTTCTCGTTCTAGCAGGAGCAGCAACCACGGCAAGAGGCTAAGGCAGTTAAGCACGATCCATCTTCATCTATCAGTGACGTGCTTTCTGATATTGAAATAGACCTGGATCTGTCTCTCTTGCCGCCGATTGAGTTACCTGCGATTGTGTTGCCTGCCTACGATCATGCAAGTGAGTACACCATATTAAAGTACGAGGATGCTCTTCCAGTCACTACAGAACTAGGCGTAGCCTAACAGCACTCTAAAGAGCAAGCGAGTAGTTCTTTTTATCTTTATGATTCAGATAATCATCAATTATAAATAGTCCCTCGTTGATATTCTTTATGGAGTTATGGACATTTTGTAATAATATCCAATGTGTTTTTTTTTTCAGAAAAAAAGTGAAAGGAAAACGCCCAAAGCTTTGACTGAAGTTGAAGGACTACGTTACGGCCTTATATGAGCACCTGCAAGTACCTACCTGCAGGGCGCGCGCTGGGTAGGTTTTCAGGGCCAGGAGGTGCGCCATGTACCTACTTTCTAGTTACCTATCTCTAACTTCTTCATACCTACCAGACCTACCTTCGGGTAAAAAGAAACCCAGTTCATCATTTTATACACCAGATGAAGCAGGAGACATTGTCTCCTGCTTCATCTTAGAATGCCCAATACATTGCCGAATGCCACTCCGGAGTGAAAATAATTCAAGAGTTTCAAAGTAAACAGAATTACAACAGATCAGTGGAATAGGCCTACCGGGGAAACCACTTTAAAAAAAACGCGCTAAGTACACTACCTCAAAGGTGGCGTGGAAACGTGTACATACCTACTATGACGATTATAACTCTTTAAACTGTTTGAATCGTTATACATACCTACCATCTCTAAAACGGCTCTGAAAAAGTATTTGGAAATCTACTATATAAAAATAAGTCGGGTTTTTCTTCCTGACGCTATAACTCCAACGCACGAACCGATTTCCATTCGGTTTTGCATTCGTTGGAAAGGTCTCGGGCTCCGTGAGGTTTATAGCAAAACAACCACGCGGGCGGAGCCGCGGGCAACAGCTAGTTTTTTATAAATAATTATCTGATCTACAATTTTATTGTTGTTCTGAGCTAATTATATGATAAAACTTATCATTTTGCTGAAAATCGCGAAAAGAGTCGCGAAGCTACGAATCTATGGTATGCCTCAAGGAGTGGCGAGTGGATTCTCAACTTTGCGCAGCATAAAGCGTAATTTTGATGTTAATTTTTCTTTGATTTGAAAATTCATAAATGTCGTTCTTGTCGTAAGTTTTTGTTGGTTAAAGCCAGAGGGAACCATTCAGCATTGTCAAGGAGGCTATTATTTTCGGGGTTGAGAGTTTCTGTACTGACAGAACCACGGAATAAAGAATACCTACTACAATGGAAGTGTGATACTACTTATTCATAAGGGGAACCGCTGTCGCCAAACTCACACATACAACCAGTCGCATATCTTCCATACCAAATTAGCCCAAATTATGCATACTGCAAAACGAAAATACACCTTACTATTTCGTGTTAGAGATTTATTTGCTATAGAAAAAAAAAATATTTACGGCGATTCGTATTTTGAATCAAACAAACTTTGACTTAAGAAAAACTTCAGATAATCTCACTCTCTCGCTCTATCTCACTATGCAAACCTTGCGAAACAACGCGTACAAGTGACACGCGTGCCACGCCCACTTACCACTTCTACTTCTCTTTTCTGTGGACAGAACAGAATCCATCCCGTGAGCTCTGGCTACCCTACTTGCCTACGGGAACACAACACGATAGTAAAATAAAAGAGAAATTTTTCGTCGCCCCATAATTTATTCAGTACAATAGCTTAACCTATGACTTATAACAAAATCACAATGCGTGTGGTAGCGATCGTCTACTACAAGTACAGTCAGCATCAAAACTAGACGACGATTGCACATTCAAACTTAAAAATATAAATGAAAATTATATTAATTATATCTTAATTACACAAGTAAAAGGAGAAGAGTATTAAGATGAAATAACTTGGTTTAAAAAATGAATTTTTAAAATTTGAAAACGATAAACTTTTGACGCTGACTGTCCGTGTGTCCTGGGCCTCGATTCTGCTAAAGACAAACCACTGATATACCACAGACAATCTAAAAAATGCCATATGATTGTAGACTTTATTGTTATCAGGTTAAAGTCTAAAGTCAAATGATATTTTGTAGAGCGAATGAAAAAGTTAAATGAATTCTTTTCATTTGATTTTAGACTTTAACTGTACAACAGTAAAGTCTACAATTAAATAGCATTTTTAGAGTGTCAGTGGTATTACAGTGGTTTGCCTTTAGCAGAATCGAGGCCCTGTATGTTTGTGTGTGTGTGTGTGTGTGTGCCTACAGCGCCATCTTGCGTCCCTCGATGGAGATCTCGACGGCCCGCCGAGAGCCGCTCTTCATTCGTTTCTGGTCCATGAAGCGTTTCATTTGCTTCTCGTAGCGAGTCATTTTTTTCTTGCTGGTCTGTTACAGATAAAAAATAACATTAAAAAATTTGAGTAATAAGCCCTGGGCCTCGATTCTGCTAAAGACAAACCACTGATATACCACTGACACTAAAACTGCCATTGAATTGTAGACTTTATTATTATTAAGTTAAAGTCTAAAATCAAATGATATTTTGTATAGCAAATGAAAAAGTTAAATGAATCCTTTCATTGGATTTTAGACTTTAACTGTACAACAGTAAAGTCTACAATTAAATAGCATTTTTAGAGTGTCGAGTGGTATTACAGTGGTTTGCCTTTAGCAGAATCGAGGCCCTGTTTGTTTCCGGAAAGCTATAACCTGGGAGTTTTCCCATCCTTTCCTCCCCCAACAATTTTTACCTCCCCTCCCCCCTTCTGCCCACCCCTTGCTTCAATACCACATCCTATCACCTTCAACTCTACCGCTACCAGACTGACTGACGGTCAACTCTGTTATGTATTACTTAACTGTTAAGCCGGCTAACGATTGGTTGTGAGAATATTTGATTGGTGTACAATTAAGTTTGTTTCTATTCTATTCTAGCTATAGTCTGTTTTTTAATTGGAGATACAGATACCGGCACGTAAATTGGCCAGACGCGTCATATGCGCAAAGGTCGATTTTTAGGTCCCCTTTGAGGTATGAGCGGGTGGCGGGAGACGCGGTTGCGCCGTCACTTGACGGACCAATCAGATGTCTCCGAGAGACGTCTTGTAGCGAATCAACGTTCCGTTCGTTCGTACTTTGAATCATTTGATTGGCTCAAAGTGCACGATGCGCGAATTTAACCCAAACCTGGCCAAGCTACGTGCCTGTATCTGTACTAAATTGACAAGTGCAAATGTCAAGTTGTGAAATAATGATACCAGCTTTGTGTTTAGTGATGTACTCGAAACTATCGGCAATGTTTTTTGCCTGGACACAAATGGTTTGTGCCGGCGCCGCGTCGTGTGCGATAGAGAGAACGCCTTACAAAACCGACTCATGCTGTCCTTTTCTCTCTCCTGCCGGACGCGACGTGCGGTGCTGTATTCCGTACACAGCCCTTGTGAATGTTGCCTAGCGTTTTGCCTTTGGTTCTTGACGCGGGGTGAGGTAAGTGATATTGGTGGGAAGAGGTGAGTTTCCGTTCTGTACGTAAGTACTATTATATATTTTGTGGCTAAAATTAAGATTGGCTATATTAGCCATCTTAGAGCGCATAAACACAACAACAGAGCCAAGTTATGTGTGTATTTATCGCAGGTTTATAAGTGCCCGGTTAATGGCAATAGGCTCGCCACCTATTACATTGGGACATAAACATAAACTGGCGAAATGTGGGTGCTAGCACCTTTGCCTACCCCTTCGGGGATATAGGCGTGAGTTTATGTTATATTAGAGCGCACGAGCGCCGTACTTATTAGAAGTCGATTTAAGTGGTCACCATTACCGAAGTCGGTCGGAGAATCATCATGATCATCATATTGTGTGCTACTAGAATGTCATTATAATATTGATCACTTACCCGCGACATATCGACGTCACTGGTGGACTTAGGTCGATATACGTAATCCTTGTTGGAGGGTAACGGTACTCGTGCTCTGGCCACCCAGCCCGGCTCGCCTGGTCGCGCTACCCTGTTGGAAACACACATAGTCAATCAATTTCTAAGGTAAGTGACACATGAGGATACGTAGGGCGAATGACACATCAAATTTAATATATAGGCACATGTAAGTGGGCAGGCAAGGCGGGGTCGGCCTCGTAGAGTATACACTGATCAAATTATGGAGTTATTGTAAGTGTTTGTGTGTCTGTGTATTGTGCAAATATTTGTGTCTGTGTGTTGTGCAAATATTTGTGGTTGTGTATTGTGCAAATGTTTGTGTGTCTGTGTATTGTGCAAATGTTTGTGTCCGGGTATTGTGCAAATATTTGTGTCTGTGTATTGTGCAAATATTTGTGGTTGTGTATTGTGCAAATGTTTATGTCTGTGTATTGTGCAAATGTTTGTGTCTGTGTATTGTGCAAATATTTGTGTGTCTGTGTATTGTGCAAATATTTGTGTCTGTGTATTGTGCAAATGTGTGTGTGTACGTACTTGTCGGGATCCGCGGGTGCGTCTGGCGGCGCGCGCTGTCGGGCTCGCTTGCTGGGCCCGGGGCCGGGCGGCGCGTCGTCGTCCCGCCGCCGCCCGCCCGCCATTGCCTCGTCTCGCGCTTGACGCTCCTCTCGCGTCATAGCTGCAACACACAATTACATCCCATACTTAGTCAAAAGTCAGCTTTTTGTTAAAATATCAGTTTTTTAATAAGAAAAAATAAATTTTATTAATTCATTTGTGTAGTTTTTGTTGACCATTGGTTGTGGAGGTCAGATGGCAGTCGTTCCACGGAAAATATCGAAATTCAGCCGCATCACAGTTAAACTGGAAAGCCGACCCCAACTGAGTTGGGAAAAAGGTTCGGAGAATGATCTTTTGTGTACTGCTTACCCTTGAAATCCGTGGATAGGTTGAATATAGGTCTGGCCCACTCGGATATGAGCCGGCCGGCGCGCTCGCGGTTGTTCTTGGTCTCCTTGGGGTGCTTGTACAGGTACATCACCGCCTTGCCGATACCGGACTGCTTTAGAAGCGACTTGTCTATCGAAGGGAACTGCGCAACAAAAACAATTTTTTTATATATGGTCACGTCATAATGTCTAAATGGGGGAATGGGGGAGGGGAGGTTTTTTTAATACTACTCAGCAGACAAGCACACGGCTCACTTAATGGGAAGCGGTCACCGTGGCCGATAGACGTAACACCTTTTTTTATCGTGCGAAAATCTCTATAGATACCACTCCCGTCGGTCGTCAAAGGTGGTTATGTCAAGATCAAAGTCAAAGTCAAAAATCATTTATTCTGTATAGATCATTATTTACGGCACTTACAAAACCGCGGTAGCCTAGTGGTTTGGGTAATGGACTGTTGAGACGAGGTCTCGGGTTCGATCCCAGGTTCACTATGGCACACACCAATGACTTTTCGAAGTTATGTGTGTATTTATCGCAGGTTTATTAGTGCCTCGGAGAGCACGTTAAGCCGTCGGTCCCGGTTGCCATACAAACATCTATGGCAGTCGTTACGGGTAGTTGGAGCCCTCAAAAGTCCAACCAGTCTAACTTGGAACTTCGATATCGCCATTGGTTGTGGAGGTCAGATGGCAGTCGCTCCACGTAAAATATCGAAGTTCAGCCGCATCACAGTTAGACTGGAAAGCCGACCCCAACTGAGTTGGGAAAAGGTTCAGAGAATATATATATATATACAAAACGTCAAAATCAAAAATAGTTAAAACTATAGTTGTCACAAAATAAAAGGCCCACTTTGACAGTTCGTGCCCATGAAGTTCTTAGTTTTTTATCAATTGAAATGTTCTAAAGGTAATTACATTTTTCATTGACAGGTACCGCCCACTCGGCTAAGTGCTGTGTATAACGATTTTTTCATGTAGTCCACAGACTATTAATAATCAGTGCCCGTAGCCAAGTGGCAAAAGTATTCTATTCGATCGAATCGTATCGTTTCGAATAGTTTAGGTCGACCAATCACACTCCAGCTCGTGATTTCGCCGCGGCGCGCGCATCGTACGCCGGCGACGAGCTTGGATGTGATTGGTCGACCTAACCGTTTCTATTCGATTGCGATTTACGCTACGGAATAAAATGACGTTTGTCTACGGGCCCTGTTAAGGAAAGAAAATATCGAGTGAGATTTTTTTTTTCAAGCCCGACGCGCACTTTTATTTTTCTTTATTTTAATATTTGTGTTTAGATTCTGAAGACTGATTTATTTATTCTTGTTGTTTTTGTGATTGAGTGAATGTTTTTGTAAAAAAAATGTTAAATATAAGTAAATTGACCTTAAATTAATAACATTGTATTGTTTTAAAATACCTACAAAATCAAAGGTTAAGCTAATTTTTCTAATCAGAACTTTAATCCAATGCAGTTTACATACATATTCAAATCGATTAAATCCCCATGCAAACTGGATTCGATTCATCCTGAGTATCGAATACCAAATCGTATAGGTACCTACATAACTAGTTACGTTACGCGGACAAACGTCAAAACGGGCCTTTTATTTTGTGTTGAGTATAGAAGCAAATGGAACACTGGTTCGAAACGCGACCCAGACCTGAGAAGACTCCGGCTCCGGCAAGAAACTCAGCGGGCTGTTTTTTTTTGTTGGATCGAACAGACTAAAACCAGTCGGCCATCGGGAGTAATTATGTCAGGATCGAACCGACTAAAACCGCACGTTGTCTCCGGTCTCGGAAGAGTACAGTGAGCTCTGGCTACCCTAATTACCGGCGGGAACACAACACGATAGTTATTATGGCCGCGGTGTTCTGTAGGGCGGAGGTACTACCCCAGTCGGACTACTCAATTAAGATGGGAGATACCGTCGTGTCCTACCTCCATAAAATTCTATTTCAAACTATTCTTTAACTAGGTCCTCACAACACCTCTCTATAATTGCTATATGCTATTGCTATTGTTACTTTGGGTCTAGGAAGCGATGTGTAAAATGTCGTAAAATATTTATTTATTATCTTAATATATATAAATCTCGTGTCACAATGTTTGTCCTCAATGGACTCCTACACCACTTAACCGATTATAATAAAATTCGCACACCATGTGCAGTTCGATCCAACTTGAGAGATAGGATAGTTTTTGAAACGGATTTCGACATCCACGCGGGCGGAGCCGCGGGCAACAGCTAGTTATTATTATATATGTTCAATACTTACATCCATTAGTAACTTGAGTATACTCTCCCGAATAAGCAGACAGGGTAACGCTCGATTAGGCATAGGCGCCAACCAATCACACAAAACGTTAAGGACATTATGTTCTAGAAAAGCCAGCTGTAGATCCTTCTTGATCAGCTGTGACATCGCTCCTTTTAGCATGGAGACTTTACGAACAGCTGGTTGATTCCGTTTGTTTAACTCCCGGTCTTCCTCAGCCGCGGCTCGCATCTGTTGTAATAGATGCGCGATAAGGTCATCATTATCGTTAATTATATCGATATCACGCCTTCGCCGCTTTCCGCGACGCTCGTCGCGTTTTCTCGCTAACATGAGTTCGAAGTCCGACATTCCGCCGGCCATTTCTGCGGATTTGGAGTCGGGTGCGAGTTCGTCGTCTGATGAGGCGGGGGACGCGGCTGTCGCGGCAGGCGCTGGTGGAGGAGAGCTGGTCGGAGCGGGTCCATCTTCGCCCGCGCCGCCTTCGTCGTCCGATTCTAGCCGTACTGTTCGCCTCTTCTTAGCTGTAACAATAAAAATCATTTTTTTTTATTTTTTTTTATTAATGATAGGCTTACGTTTGACCTCAATATCACCTGATGGTAAGTGACGATGTGCTTTACGATGAATCACGCTTGCCTAGAAGGAACCAATTCACTCGTGACTTGAAAATTCCCAGGTTATAGCTTTCCGGAAACACAAACTCAGGTAAGGAATTCCACTCCTTAGCTGTACGCACGATGAACGTGTCAGCAAAGCGCTTGGTGCGTATGAGTGGAATATCGACCATGGCGTTTTCTCGCATTTATTTTTATAGTCATTCATTCTCGTACCCCGTACCCTCTGGACTTTGCCCTTGCTTCTTACCATCCAGCGGGGTTAAGTCAATTCAATAGACGGACTGAATATAAAAAAAAAAAAAAAAAATCTGTGGAAATTGACGAAGTGGCCAGCAAGCACCGCGGGTGGATCTTCCATCCAGGTGCCAGTGTCTCCGCAGGAAATGTAATGTATTGTCATTTATTATGTACTACTAAAGAGTGGAATATCCTATGTCTGTTTCCGGAAAACTACAACCTGGCCTTTTAAGTTTAGAGTGAACGGATTACTTCTAGGCAAGTGTTCTAGATTACATAATCACTTACCAATAGGTGAGATTTGACCCCTGCCCCTCCCTCCCCCGTGTGTGCCATTTGACAAACTGACAGACAAAAAAATTTTGTATTTTTTATTCCCTACTATACTTACTTTGGCGTGAAGGTGAACCGGATCCGGATCGGGAGCTGGATCGGGATCGCGAGCGAGACCTGCCAGCACAAAAATAGCGATTAAGTACCAAGTACATAAATCGGCGATCAACTCATCTGATCATATAGTGTCAAATGGCTTACCTGGATCGAGATTTGGCGGAGCCGGAGCGAGATCGGGATCGTGACCCAGATTTAGAGCGAGATCGCGACCGCGACTTGGATTTGGAACGTGATCGTGACCTAGACTTGGATCGAGATCCGGAACGTGACCGAGACCGAGACTTGCGTGAACCGGATCCGGATCTTGAACGACTTCGTTTTCTCGCTGTAATGGAAGATTAGTAAGTAAGTAAATTAATTAATATTAATAATACAGCCTTTATTTAACAATCTTAACTATGTATATACTTTCTAATAATTATCCATCCATCTATTGTCGAACAGATCATCACTTATCATTAGGTGAGAGGGTGGTTTGACCACTATCTCAAATAATGGTATGATGATCTGGTACAATGGACACGGGCCTATAGACTATAAAAAAAATCTATTCGATATTGACACCGGTTTCGAGAAAATTATCTTTCTTTCAAGCATAGGCCTCCCCTAAAGCTTGCCACATTTGTCAGTAATGAATGTCATAAATTAGTAAATATTAAAGTTATTATAAAAAAATACAACATACCTTCTCCAACAGACTTGGATCTGGATCGGGAGCGGGATTTAGATCGTGATCGGGAACGGGACTTTGACTTTGAGTGACGCGAGCCCGCCGAGCGTGACCGTGACCGCGAGCGGGAAGTGCGTTTCGCTGCATGTTACAAAACATCTCATTTAAAATTACTTCAATTAAAAAAGCAAAAACCCGACTGCTGCTGAAAAGATCGATTTGTTTGTTTGATAGCAAGCGGTATCTTTCTTTCAGTTTATGATTCGCAATTAGGTACCGCACTATCGCCTGCTATCCAACTTGTTTCGATTTTTTTGACAGCAGTTGTTAAACTTTTTTAACACACTCTGATAGATGAGAGAATATAATAGAGACAATAAGAAAAATTTCAATGGCCAATTCTTTAGTAAATTAAATTAAATTTAAATTACTTATTAGCCTCATAGGCTAGACTGTGATTGTTAAGTTAGATTGTTATTCAGTTATACCATAATGAAAAAAAAAACAATCTGTTATGTGTGGCCAATAAGAAATTTCTCGCGTGTACACTCACCTGAGGGCGACTTCGACCCAGGTCGGGAGCCGGCTCTCTCAGCGCTAGCTCGTTCCTTTCCATCTTCACCATCCACCTCCATCTTCTCGGGCGACTTGCTTCGCGACCGTGACTTCGATTTAGACTTTGACCGTCGTGGAGATGCACTTTTAGACCTTGAGCGGGCGAGTGATCGGCTACCGGAACGGGACCGCGCCGGAGATTTACTTCTCGACTTAGATTTGACTGGAGACCTACTACGCGATCGAGAACCACTTTTGGAACGAGATCTGAAAATTGATATGACAAAATCAGTCACAAAGAAATGGCCGTCAGCAGCGAGTAAAGATAGGTGCGGAGAGGTGCACAATGCACATATCTCTTTTCGTCAACCTGCCTAACTTTTGCACAAATTCTTTTGCTTTGGTTTGCAAAAAAAAAAAGAAATTGCCAGAGTACTTTTTCACTTAAATATGGCAAGAGGCATTTATTAATGATCACTTAACCCTACTAATGTATTTATACCTAACATAGGGAAAAGAATGCTTAGTAACTGTTCTTATAAATCTTCATAATTTGCATAATAATATCTCATATAATATGGATAGGTAGTTACCTCTGTGGCAATATGTAAAATATTTTTTTTTATACTACGTAGGTGGCAGACAAGCACACAGCCCACCTGATGGGAAGCGGTCACCGTGGCCTATAAACGTGTGCAACACTAAGGGTGTCACACACGTGCTGCCTACCCTGCAGGGAAAGGGGGAGAGCTGGGAAGGGGTGGCGGAGGTACATGTATGATGTCCAACATGACACAGTCTAAATTATTGTAAAGTATGTATTTTTTATAATGCTCTAGTCTTAAGCTGGTGTTTTGTATGAAACTTATGGAAATAAAAATATCTTAATATTATTATAGATTTTTAACTTACCGACTGCGGGACTTGGATTTGCGCGGTGAACCACTTCGTGAGCGTGACTTGGCAGGCGAGTTTGATCGCGATTTTGCAGGAGAACCCGATCGGGAGCGGCTACCCGAGCGGGAACGGGATCTGGATCGAGACCGAGCCGGCGAACCGCTACGAGAGCGCGACTTGCTACGAGACCGAGATTTGCTACGAGAACGGGATTTACTACGCGATCTTGATTTACTACGAGAACCGGACTTGCTGCGGGAACGAGACTTGCTGCGGGAACGGGACTTACTACGTGACCGCGACTTGCTGCGTGACTGAGACTTGCTACGAGAACGGGATTTGCTGCGGGAATTCGATTTGCTACGGGAACGGGAGCGAGATTTGCTGCGGGAACGCGACTTGCTCCGGGAACGCGACCGCGAGCTCGACTTGGAGCGCGAGCGTGAGCGTGATGCAGCAGAATTGCGCCGCGAGCCCCCCGACATGTTGGAGCCAGCCTGTGAATCAAATAGATTTACATCAGTTTCATTAAGGATATAAATTAATTTGTTGAAAAACTAAAAGGGCATCCACTTAATACAAATAAGACCAATTTCAATATGATATAATACATGTGTTATTTCTTTCTAATTAGATGTAGGTGTGTGCAATTTCATTATGTTTAACTTCCATACCATGGTTCACATGAAGCTATAGATAAACATGGAGGCCAAACCGGGAAGAACAGCTTGATCCAAATACCTACATGTCTGTATCTCACTCTCTGTGGGCCGACTTCTCTTTCGTGTATTTGTACAATGTTGCTATCTTCTTATTAGACTCTCCTAGTAAATTATAGAAATAGACCATACTAACCAAAAATGCAAGTAAAATGATTTATAAATGACTCTATAGTTCGACTACGATTATTAATGTGGAAATTGAAAAATTATATGCCATTTATTATGCATGATTGGGTTGTTGAATCAGGAAATCAGTGAATTAAATTCCCATTGTCTATGGATTCAGTACGTAATGTGGCAACATTGGTACTACATGTCAACTATCAATAAACAATATGGCGGTTGTTTATTATTGTTTTGGTTTTTAACATATTTAAAGTTAATTATAAGTATAAACTCAAAAAATGGTGCAAAATTGTATAGTGCGTGGTTGCGGTATTACGTGGCGTCAAGGATGTGATATAAAATTCCACGCGTAAGTGTTTAAACTTGTTTAAATGGTGATTTCTTGCTTAGAAGGTTATCATACTTAGAAAGAGAAGTCGGCCCACAGAGAGCAAGATAGTAAATACAGACTGAGCAACAAGTAGGTATCGGAAGTGAGGCCTCCATGTTTATCTATAGCTTCATAATGGTTCATCACTTATTTTGCCACCTTAGGAGTAAAATTTCTTAAAATACTTTTTAGATGCCTACAACATAAAAAGCATCTACTGCTGGTACTTTAAGGATGGATGTAGGTCTAGTGGTTAATTAATGAATCAGTCAGTCAGTCAGTTAGTCAATTGAGACAAGTAAGAATATAGTATAGATTATATGTATAGATAGAAGATAGAGTGGGAGAGCAAAAATCATTCATCATTGACATTAAATAATTGTGAATTTGACATATAATATGTGGGTATAACGCGTGCGCTATAAGTTGAGACCTGGGCTCTCCGCCTACTTCTTCCTGCACTGCCCCTCAGTCGCCCGTGATGTATTGTTCGCAAAAAAATAGGTAGACAAGTAAGTAACGACTCGGCAGAAGCTTGTTTACGATATTTTTTTGTGCGCTGTACAAACACGTGCCGGTGACGTCTAGCGGTCAGGTCTCAACTTATAGCGAACGTGTAGTAACTTCTAAATTGAATTGAATTGATTTGAATTATTATTTTGACATTATAAATTGTATTACTATTTGACATTATTATTTGACAATATTAATTTAATTTTGACATTATTAATGGAATTATTACTTTACAATTGAATAATTATTATTTCCTATGACATGTGCATGAATTATTTTGAAATGATAATGGTATTTAATTTTTAATAATTAATAGTGTGTGAGAATTTGTTATTTAGCTTTGAAGCATGAGACATTTTAAGTGAAATTGTTAATTATAATTATTGTGTTGCTACTCTGTCACATTGGGTTTACCTGTTAGGACAGAGTAGGTATGTATGAAAAAAAAAAAGTGCTTGCTGCTCGGTCGATAATGATGATGAGGGGAATAATAAATGGGTAATACTTACGGAGCTGCTGCGGGAGCGCGAGCGTCGGCCACCTGTCACAACACAATCGACATTATTAAATAATTTATTTATTTTGTACTTAACTAAATCACAATATATATACGTAAGGACCAGGGGAAATGGTTTAAATAGCTCATTCAGGTAAGGTTGATCACCCGCCCGCTCACCGATGCACTATGTTTTATGAGAGCCATTTTTCGGACATCCCACTTTTATTCAATAATATGATAGATATAATCATTTTAATGTTATATTTTGAATCCCTGTTTAGATACCATGTCTGGTTTTTTTTTTTTAAATATTCAAAGTTCTCAATATTTTTAACTCAAAATTTATAAAAACATTAATTGAAGTCAAAGTATATACAATTCGTGAAAATGATGTTAGAAGCATTAATAGGGAATCTAGCACCGCATATTTTAAAGTTATTTTGAACAACGTATCGCTACCAGATCCGGATTTATACGTGATTTTAGGTTTTTCCATATTCCTATTTTTCTCGATTGTTACGTCTCGTAAGTGCCCATTATCTTTACCAATATAAAGCTTTGTACTTCTACTACACACCATATGAATTTCAGAATCCAATGTCATGAAACTTTGAAGCTAAAGTTTTTTAAAAATTTACCCGGATTTTCACCATTAGGGTCGACACACACTTGAATAATATTTTTTCACCTGATTTGATTTCGATTAAAAATAATAGTGGTTTTATGGAAAATATACTTGAAACTAGCTGGTTTTGTATTATATCACATAAAAAAAAAATTCTCGACCGAAACGGTGATTTTAAAAGAATTTTATCTATGTGGCTATCAAAATCCATTTAGTATATTCGAGTGTGTGTCGACCCTAATGGTGAAAATCCAGGTAAATTTTTAAAAAACTTTAGCTTCAAAGTTCCATGACATTGGATTCTGAAATTCATATGGTGTGTAGTGGAAGTACAAAGCTTTATATTGGTAAAGATAATGGGCACTTACGAGACGTAACTATCGAGAAAAATAGGAATATGGAAAAACCTAAAATCACGTATAAATCCGGATCTGGTAGCGATACGTTGTTCAAAATAACTTTAAAATATGCGGTGCTAGATTCCCTATTAATGCTTCTAACATCATTTTCAAAAATTGTATATACTTTGACTTCAATTAATGTTTTTATAAATTTTGAGTTAAAAATATTGAGAACTTTGGATATTTAAAAAAAAAACCAGACATGGTATCTAAACAAGGATTCAAAATATAACATTAAAATGATTATATCTATCATATTATTGAATAAAAGTGGGATGTCCGAAAAATGGCTCTCATAAAACATAGTGCGATGTCCCCTATAGAAATAATAATAATATTATATTGCTTTCGTTATCTTGTGTCCATATAATACCTACCCACTTATTTATGTATTAACTTCCAAATTTTTGATGTACAATTTATTATTATTCCTCTTTATTTATTTATGCTTGGGACGCGGGGTTGTCAAGCAATCACACGATAGCAACATCAACACGAGTTAAGAAGAAGAAATAGATGTATATAATATAAGGGAAACTAGTAGCTATTAAACAAACATTTTAATAATATACTCATTGTGCCAATACATCTTCCAGACGTCTGCTGCACTCCCTAACATGGTTAGGAATGTTTCCAGGGCTTGAGCCTGTATCACATTGAACATAGCTGTATTTGGTGGTCCTCAGGTGTTTGGTTATAAATCTTTAGCATGGTATTAAAATCGTAATATATTGTAAGTGAAATATTTGATCCAATATCTAAACCAATGTTATGAAGTTGAAAACTTTGTTCGTTTGGTTACTTGAACGCGCTAATCTTAGGAACTAGTGGTTCGAATTGAAAACAAATCGGGTAAAATGCCGAACCTTAATGTACTGTGTATGTGATAAATGCCACAGGGGGTCAATACACGGGCAATACCGCAGGGCACAGCCAGTCATAATAATAATAATAAGATAAATCCACGCGGATGATTTCGGGAGTCAGTTAATTGTTCAAATGAATAAGGGGTTAGCCTCTTTGGCTACCGCAGCATTCAGCGCAAGTCGTCACGTATGTTGACATAACAAAAACAGGGATATTCATAAAGTGATGCCTTTCTGATTTACATTAAAGCCTAAGGCTTGGGAATATCAGTCCTTAAATAATTAATGATGTGACAAGATAACATTGAGGTTAGTAAAACAAAAAGCATTCCGTTACCTGTATCGACATCCATTATTGATGCTACTATGCCGCGGCGAACACAGTAATGTGTTCTAGTTTAATAAAGGAAACACATTAAGAACATATAAATGTCTGATCACTTATTTAAAACACTAAATTGTGCACAATATCGCTACTGAATTGATACTTCAATCTTTTTTCAAGACAACTCGGACAAACTCACACAACAAGACAAGTCAAACTGCACGGGCCACAGACGAAGACCCACAGACTACCATTTTACATTTACATCAGAGTGATTCGAATCATTTAATTCGATTGATTCGAATAAGACTGTTGATTCGATGTCAGATTGTCACCAAAGTGTCACTGTCATCTGTCACATCACAACCCGACCCGACCCGAAGTGAAAAAAAATCAGCTGAGTGCAGTGCTTGTGTTATTGTAATCATTATTCTACTTAAACCTAATTTTTTTATAATTTGTTCAAAAGAATATGTCATAACAGCATCATGGAAGAAGAGAATAAGTTGCCATTAAAACGGGTTGAGCTCTCATTGACAAAATTCAACGAGGTAGCAATCCCACATCATTTAGATCTGCTACGACAACATAAAGCTAATATTATCAAGGTGAGTTTGCACCGCACCGTGCTCTATTTCTAAGTCCTTTGTTTGGCTGATATTCGTTAGAAATATGTATCTTATCAATTAGCAGTCCACGCTCAATACTCAATGCTACTGCGTCATAACATTATGACGGAATAGGTCACTTTGTTCTTAATTTTTTTTTAATTATATCTAAAAACTTGGACGTCATAGTAGTTGCCTTAGGCCGTGAAGTCTAGGGAAGCACGCCAGCACGTGTATTAATGATATAACTATTGCTATTTTTATAAATTCGTGAATTCGTAAAAAAGTTTCAGTAGCTACAGAAAAGTAAAAACATTACCCTTCTTTCTTCGGCAATCGGGTAATAACTGCTACTAACCATTAGATACTTAGTCGTATTTTTAGAATTAAATAATACTGAGTACCATTAGTGTGGCAAATGAATATGCCTGCAGGATGAAAAGCGATCATCATAGCCTTTGGACAGTAGCGATACTAATGTCTTTGTCTATTCTGTCTTTGTTATGTTCAAAGACTTTGCATTGTAAGGTTTAGGCAGGTGGCCTTGTGCCACAGCCCTAATAAAAAAATATCTTGCATCTACCCAACTGTGTGGCGCAAAGGTGTGGTAATGTGTTTATTATGCTCTAAGTATTGTCAAGACCATAATAATATCCATATATAATCTGTAAAATTTAAATATTTTTACCTATGTTATGCATTACCTATCAGATAATTAAGCTAAGCCTTTTGTTAGGAGTGTTGTGCACATAGGTGGAATAATGACCAAGTTTCGAACCAGGACTTGTAAGACTAACTTCTTCACTGATATGCATATCATAAGGTGCCAGTATCATGGGATCTTTAAGACTCTGAATTTCCATTTGAATACTTGCATGGGACAGCCATGTTTTTTTTTATCATAGCCTTTAGCTTCGATTATAATGTGAGCCCCTAGCCTGCTGTTCTCAAAAAATATTTTGCTTTGACTAGGTAGTGTAAAAATCTATTCATACAGCTTTTCAAAGGACTCTTAATACATAATTCAGGTTTATAGAATTAAACCCGTAGGTAAGACAGTATTTATTCCTTACTTGCTACATTCAGTAGTCGGTATAATTTAAAAACTCGTGAATACGCATTTAAAGTACATTGTCAAGATATTTGCCCCCATCTTTAAGTCAGTATCGATCCATACAGGAGCAGTAAGTTTTTGATCCGTCCATAGTATGAGGAGGCGGGTGAGCTGGCACGCGCGCGCTCAGAGCAGCGTCACGCGCGTCGCGTGGCGGGCCAACTGCGTACTCTGCTGCTAGAGATGGACGCGCTTCGACGCCAGGTCCGCGCCGAAGACCGCGCGCGCTTTGACACTCTCACGCAGCGCTCGCGGGACACTACGCTTCGCGCCGTCGTCGACTATCTCGGTAATTATTACGCACTTCTCATTCTGGTGTTTTTTGTTATACTGCAAACAAGCAAACGGCCCACTTGATGGGAAGTGGTCACCGTGGCGTGTGTAACATCAGGGACGTCACACTCGCGCTGCTGACCCTGGAGGAGGGACGGTTTTAAGGTTCAGGTGGGATTGTGAGTTCTGGCTACCCTACTAACCGGCGGGAACATAACACGATGGTTATTATGGCCGCGGTGGTCTGTAGGGCGGAGGTACTACCCCAGTCGGACTGCTCAGTTCAGACGGGAGATACCGTCGTGTCTTACTTGTACTTTCGTATGGCAACCAGCGTTACTGTTATAGGTGTTATAGAGAGCAGCTGTCGGGCGCTTGTAAGGTCATCGCCTGGCCGTACGCGTCATACTGGTGAGCGGAGCTGGGTGGCTGCATGAGTTGTCACGCTAACCAGTACCTGGGGCCTTATACCCCGTTCCCACTTGTCGTGTCCGTTTTTTTTATCGGATGTTGCAGTGACAGAACATTATGTATGAAGCTGTTCACACTTGTTGGAATACGACTTTGTGTTGTGTCCGACGAGAAATCATACAAAGACCGGCTACACACACCCCGATAAATCGGCGGCGACATGGGAGATGTGGTGCCAGTGTTGCCACCTTAGTGGTTATAATAATCCCACATTATTAGAAGAGTAATGGCAAAATTAATAGGATTCTCCAACCTGGATTCAATTAAACCACTAACAAAAACCACTAGCCACTAAATACAATTTTTCACCGCTAGCAGAAAGTCGAAACGTAGATTTAGTGGTATAACCACCAAAGTGGCAGCACTGCCACCACATCTCCCACGTCGCCGCCGATTTATCGGGGTGTGTGTAGCCGGTCATAATGTTCTGCCACTGCAACATCCGATTCAAAAACGGACACGACACACGACAAGTGTGAACGGGGTGTTACTATGAGCTCTTATAGCAAATCAAATGCGATGTAGCTCAACTCAGAGAGAGAGAGAGAGAGAGATGGTGCTATATACGGTGCATAGCTCCATCTCTCTCCCTGAGTGGAACTGCATCGCATTTGAATTCCTATAAGAGTTAATAATATGGAGCCTGTTATTGTTTGAGTGTACACGCTGTTAGATTAAAACCTGAGTGTATAGATTTCATGCCGACTAGTTTTGTGTAGTAATAAAAGAATGCGATTCCCTGTGTTGCTTTATGATATGTCATTATCAGTAAGGACAAGAAAAAAATGAGTGTGGAAAACAGCTGAGCTGAATAACCTGAATGTCCGCATTTTGTCGTAACAAGGTTCTGTTTTATGAATCATCTCAATTGGCCGTTCTTTTTCAAATCAACAAAATTTCGGTGTATGTGACTAGGGATTGCAATCCAGCAAAGTGGGATCCCGCAATCCAGCTGGATCCAGCATGATTTTAGGACCTGCGGGATCCCGCAATACCTTGCGGATCCGCAAGCATCAACCTGTGAATTCAGACTTTTTGGCAGCTACTTGAGCCTTCGCCTCGACATATAGTACTTACTACTAACTTGGCAAGATTTTGGAGTAGTGTGGGCCCCACTACTTCAAAACTTTGCCAAGTTAGATGCTGTGCACTATTACTACGTAGTACTATTAGGTATTCTGTGGTACAGGCCAAAATTGAAGGTAGGTAACTTGGTAGGTAAATTGAATGTAAGCGATATAGTATAGCGACAAAAAGTCAATCCAACAAAAATCCCGCGGGATTGGAAACAGTCATGCGGGATTGCAATCCTTATGTGATATTTGATTATAACGGCTATTGGTATCCACAGATCCTTAACTCACCGTTGCGTAACTTGCATGACTTTCCATCAGCAAAATGACCAATGACCATGATCAAACATTCTTTCGTATCTTATTGCGCCCTAGTTCGTATCCACCGTATAATAATATACTTCGGCGACCATAGTATCCACTTGTTTTAATCAAGAGCCATTCGTGGTGCGACAGGCACTTCTCCGCTGTCGATAAACCGGCGGGTGGACGCGAGCGGGCAGGTGGCGGCGAGCGCCGTGTCCACCGACTCTGTGGGCGTGGTGGCGCACGCGCAGGACCAGATACAGCTGCGCGTGGACGATCAGGTGAGATATCATATATCACCCTTCATTACAATCAAATATATAAATTGAAGCTTTCCATTTTGCCTGTATTCATCTAAATAAAAAGGGGTTTTAGTGTTGTAAGATGATTTATGTTCCTCGTAGGACCTAGCCCTGAACGAGCGTGAGGAGTTGTTGCGTGGTTGGAGCGAGCTGCAAAGTGAATTGCATGCGCTGCATGACGTGTGGCAGAGCGCTCAAGCCGCAGCGCTTGCGCAGCGTCCGCTCGTCGCTCAAAGCGCTCAGAGCGTGGAAGTGGCCGCAGACAATTTGAGCGCCGCGCGCCAGCACTTAGCATCTGCCGAGCGGTGGGTAAACTCACTGGAAGCTATTGTTGTCCATCGTCGATCAATCGAGGTTTATATCCCGGCTCGTTGTCCGCAGGCTTCGTGGGGGCGCGTTGTTGGGCGGCGCGTGCGCAGGTGCTTTGGTTGGGGGACCGCTGGGACTGTTAGTGGGCGCCAAAGCGGGTGCGCTGGCCGCTGCGGCTGGCTCGTTGCTGGGCTACGTGGGCGTGCGCCTGATGGGCCGCAGGGCTCCCCCGCCAGACGAGCCCGCGCCCCTTTCACCCCCCTCAGAGCGCAAGGATAAGGACCAATAACACCAAGAGTGCGCGTGCTTGTAAGCGCGCGCCTGTCCCACTTTGCTTTCTTCACTTTGTGGAAGGACGACCCGTTCGAGAAGAAAAAAATCGTCCTATTGCCTGCGATAGTGTTTGAATTTCTTGAATCTCCATGAAATTAATTCACCAACTTAAGCTCTCTCGCTTTTTGTGATAGATGCTGTCTGTTCGACGCCATACGCTAAATTAAACGACTTTTGGGGAATTTTCTAGCGACCGACAATTTACAGTGGAAACCCCCTTTAAATGGTCGACCATAAGGAAACTGCCCAAAATCGAGTAGGGGTTTTTTAAAAGTTTATCTTGCCGAACCATTAATCTTTATCAGTCAACAATTTTTATAAGTTATTGTTAATTTAACGGCTGAACGACATGCGCCTTGAAAAAAAACGCGTCAAGCTTTATCGAATTAAATAAAACTGCAGGAATCATTCTTTTTGACGGTGTCTGTGGCGTAGCGGTAGTACATTCGACTGCTACGACAGAGAACGCGGGTTCGATTCCCGCTCTGTCAGCTCAGTGCAAATATTTGTATGCATAAATATATGTCAATTTGCATTGGTCTGTTTTTATGTATAATATGTATTACAAAAAAAATGTATCTAGAAGTGTGTATATCCGCTGCATTCTGGAAACACATGTAAGCTAAGCTTACTTTGGGACTAGATAGCGCTGTGTAGAATGTCGTAGAATATTAATTTATTTATTTTTATCTATCAAATTGCAACGCCATTGTACTCAGCAGTTACATGAAATGTTGCTTGGACAGGACTTCGGCCATTGCATATTAGGTAGGTATAAATCCATTTAGTTTTGTAACAGCAAAAAAATCTCCTTTATTAATATTTTTAGCAGTGCATCGAAGTGCCGATATCTAGTACATACGAAATGTGTAAATATATCTACTTATTTATTATTGTAGGCGCAATATAGGATATCTAAAAAAAAAATACTGTGTTGATCTTTTGATGACAAGAGGTGGCAGTCTCGACATTAATCACTACGACTTTGCCGATACCAAAATCGCAAGCTAAGATACCGGTATTGCTCTATGTAAGCATCGGTAGTCGATGCTTAACATAGAGCAATACCGGTAAATTGTTAAATATTGCGACGATATTCGTTACGATACCGCCAACAATCGTTAGCTTAGAAAGTACAGACTCCGAAATATCGTTGCTACGAGTTAGCGACAGAATTCGGTAGCCGTATTTTGTTGCTAAGTCGTTGCGATAAATGTCGAGACTGCCGCCAGAATGCTACGCCACACTGTGATATGAACGAGTTACTGTTTATTAGGAGCTAATTAGGTATGTCTAGGTACGTTAAATATGCCTCACACACTTAAATCCTAGTGCCTAAGTGGTAATCTGCCATTCTATAATGAAGTGTTGTTTGAGAATCTGCTAGAAGTGGCTTGCGTAGGTAGATTTTTAACACGACTTTATTAGCTTGGTATGTGAGTTTGTATGTAATATAATCATTGAACTTGATTTTGAAGCACTTCCAAACATCCGATTGATTTGAAATTCCGCACACTTGTCATGGACAGATGACAGTACAAAGAAACAAAAAAAAACTCGTAAAAAATTAATAATAGTTTCGGAAAACCAAAATACACGCTTTAAGTAAAAACCAACTCAATAATTACCTAAAAAGAACTTTATTGTTAAAGAACGTGGGGTGTTTGATAATGATTGATCCCTAGGGTTTTAACTTTCTTGTTTTTTTTTTATAAACTATTGTGAGATTATAATCTATTGCCCTTACTCAGATGTGATAGTATTAATTTTGTCCACGGTATAGCGTGATGCGTGGACACCAGCGGTAGTACTAAATAAATCTCCACGCATATCACTAGTGAATATTATTATAAAATACCTACGAAACGCGTAGGTAGCTTAGTGGTTAAGAAGTCGGTCTTACGACCGAGAGGTCTGGTTTCGAATCCTCGCTATAACACTACCGACTTGAACCTACTTCTAATACAAACATTGAAGCTTTCATTGATTGCTAATATTCCCCCTATCTGGTGGAGAGAATATTAGGATGTATAGATTTAGTTCGGAAAAAGTGAACATGGAGGACGGGATTAGAACCCGCGAGTAGTCCCTTACAGGGGGAACTCTCTGACCAACTGAGCTAGCTGAACAAATTCTAGGCATTCGAAATTCTCCGTTATATTGTATTATACGATATAATTATATAACGTCTTTTCTGAGTACGCCGGGCTAAATCTAACTATAGAAAAATTTTGCATACAAATTGCTTCAAAATTTCTTTCAATTATTAATTTTTGTTAATATGAAAAAATATTTAGTGCAATATTTTGTCGCAATGTTGAGTGTCAAACCTACAAGGAGGGTCTCTCGCGACGCTAAGTTGTATCATTCATGTTTTATTGTAATATTATAGTTAGGTGTGTAAGAAGATAGACTTTTGTATTGACTATAACCACATTTTTGTGAATGTCGAATAAAAATTTCAACTGAAGCTGTACATGTGTTTTATTACAAGTTTCCTGTTTCCCTGTAGGTACTCTAGTTTGGCACTGTCATTATAATGGGTAAGAGGAGGTATGAAACTGTTGCAACACTACCTACGTGACAAAATGCGGAGATTGTTGGTTTTGTCAGTGATTGTTAGAATCTATAGGCGTACCCCAGGCGTAGTGGAAGCCCACCCACCGAATGGAAGGATCTGCCGGATGTGGTCGCCGGGTCCCCACTCCCCTGCACGATCTAGGCAGCCTTCCATTCCAGTGTTAATAGCCCTAGTTGTTATAAACAGTCATTACGCCATTGAGTGTGTAGTACAAAATAAAAGTAGAACTATGTTTAAATTAAGCCAATCGTTCGGAAATTATTGAACAGTTTCTTGAAAATTATACACTGGATCACACCAGTTAAAATTCGTTAAACTGAATTTAGTCATTAATATTACACTTTACCAATGAAATTAATTTAATAACTGTAAAAAATAGTTCGCATTGATTACACAATATACAGTTTGTAATCGCTGGATGCGTTAGTGAAATCAACCTTTAAGTTAAACTAACCACAGACCATAAAGAATTTGAGAAAACAATATGGCTGACAAGTGACTGCAACTGACAAACAAGCCATGTTGGTGATGTTGGTGAATGATGTTGTAATAAGTACCATTTTTCAGCGAGTGCTACTCGCAAATTAAGTGAAATCGTATAGTAATTAGTTTAATATATTAATCAATAGTTGAATTAGTGTCAGTGGTGTGATTATTAAGTGTGTACGCGTCACCGGTGCTATAGGTACTGGTGGTTGTCAAAGGAGCTGGCTTTCTTCATTGGGAAACGAAGGTGTTGGCTGTGAGTGAGTGAGTCCTAGCGGTAAGATGTCGTACCCGCCTCGGCCGCCGCTCGTGCCGTATGGAATTGCACCGGGTGTGGTCACTATGCAAATGCCTACACACGTAAGTCTTGGGTCTAAGTCTAACCTCATTATTAAGTTTACACAGGTATTGTTAGGTTTTGACTGCTACAGGACCTACAGGTAGACAGTTTATTAGTTCATAAAAGTAGTTTAAGTCTCACCTTTTCAGTTGAGTTTACATAACACTTTCTTGTAAAGTAAAGTGGCTAAATCAGCTGGATAGGTATAGCCTATAAGAGTGTATAGAAGATCCCCCAAGATCTTAAGGGCTTCAACTGCTAATTGATACACATGGTGATTAATCGATGAGACTTTGGCACAGGCTTTATCTCTAGGTTCCTGTATCGCACCTACTTGAGCAAACTCCGGGCCCCAAAGAACTAACGCTGTGAAGATGATAATGGGGCACAGCTTATTAATAGATAGTTTTGTGATAGATTTATTTATTTACCATTGAAAGTTTGATAATTTTCTGTTATAATATTTTTCACATAGCATATAGTATTTTGCATGTGGTATATTTGATCTAATCAATTGCAAATGTCTTGTATCTGGAATCAATTTAAAACGGAGTACAGATAGCAGACAAAACAGTCCTCTGTTAGCAAATGTGAATGGAAAAACTACTGGTCACTGAAGCAAATAATGATGAACAGGATATACCCATGTGAATAATTAAGAATTCCTTTTATGTATCATGAAATTTTATGTGTACAATAAATCAACACTATCAAATACTTTACCAATAGTAGTGTTTTTTTTCTTCAAAATAATCAGGTTTGATTCCTGGTCAGAGATACAGATTTTAGAAGAATCCAATGGTGCAGTTATAGAATGTTTTCAATCAGGCCAGTAACTCCTTTCAATCAGCACTCACTGTATACAGGTGTGACATAAATAGTGGTGCACAAACCGTTATGGTTTGACATACCAGTTAGTCCACTAAAACATTTTATAATTAGTAATAAACCCATTTTGCCTAGAACATTTTTGCTATGGAAAACATACTAGTTTACCTGAATTTGGATTTAAAAATAAATTTTGACTTACACGAGGAATCTTCAATCGATTCATCGCAATCATTAGGAGCAAGCATACTGACTGCTTCAAAATTCAAAGAAGGTTATGATTTTCCTTGAAACTCCGGTTATATTTGTATAAAATTACACTAGCGACATGGGACCCGGCTTCGTCCGTGTGTAAATTCCAGTTTTCCAATAAAATATTATAGCCTATGACACTCACAAATGACATGACTTTCTATTGGTAAAAGAATTTTTAAAATCAGATCGGAGATTACCCCTTACAATTTAACAAATATACAAACACACAAACTTTACTTCTTTATAATATTAGTATAGATAAATACTGAAAAGTTTTTACCAAAATGTCTTTATAATGGTAATTATCTTTCTAACATTGAATCAGCAGATTGTTTACGATTTAAGATCGGAAAACCAGGTAACTCAGTTGGTCATAGTATTCCCCCTGTAAGGGACTGGTCACGGGTTCAAGTCCCATCCTGGATGATCACTTTTTCCGATCTTAAGTCATTAGGAATAGTTAACATACTAATTGCGTTACCCAGTAGGCTGTTGTCTAAAGTCCGAGGTCCAAAACTTTTTTTATCGTGCGAAAATCCCCATGGATACCACCCCTGTCGGCCATCGGGGGTGGTTATGTTGGGATCGAACCGACTAAAACCGCACGCCGTCTCGGGTCTTAATTACCAGGGTGTAAGGTTACCCAATAGGCATATCTCTCGCACCCTAGCTAACCCCGGGCCATCTACGGTTTTAAGATGGCCCCCTCGAATTTTATTAAAGCAGATTGTTTGTTAAAACAGAATAAAAAAAATTAAATTGAATTGGGAAATGTGGGTGCTAGCACCTCTGCCTTTCCCATTCGGGGATGTAGGCATGAGTTTATGTTATGTTATGTTATGTTAACATTGTCTATTTTGTATTGTTTGGAGTGAACTAAAATTTCTTTCTCCTGCATAGGTAATGGTAGGCGCGTACGGTGCGGGTGCAGTGGGTGCTGTAGGTGCGGTGGGCGCGGTAGGCGCGGCTCGAGGTGCTCTGCTGCCCGCGCCGCCGCCTGGCAAGGCGGTCATTGCACGGCCCCCAACGCGTAGCAGTAATGGCGCCAAAGATAGTGAAGGCCCACCTATCACAGTGTTTATCGGTGAGTGACGCCCCCCAGTTTCATTATGAGCTTTTATATGCTATAGTTCCAATGTTAGGAAGTAAGAAAGATAAAGATTTTATTCACAACACACACAGTAGACAGCCCAGATTCAAACTTAAAAATCCAAATGATTTTTTTTTATTATATTGTAATTAAAGTTTCAAACTACCTAATCAGCAATTTCATCAAGAAATATAAATTACTTTGTTCACAAAAGTTATTTTTTTTTAATCTAAAAATGATCATCTAAGTACTACCTGTTCGTGCTAAGTTTACCGCTGTCAATTGACATCACTCACTGGAACTAGAACTGAGTGAGTGAGACAACAGTAAACGCGTGACAGTTGACAGCGGCAAACTTAGCGCGAACGACTAGTAATTTGAAACTGATACAAGGCTAATAAAACCTTACCAACCACAACTAAAATGCCTTTATTGCAGGAAATATATCATCACGAGCGCCGGACGCTATGATCCGTTCGCTTCTCAACGCTTGCGGACCAGTACTCACGTGGAAACGCGTCTCCACTTTTGGCTTCAGCGAGTTTGCAAATCCCGAGGCAGCTCTGAGATGTGTGAGGCTGCTCAATAACAGGCCTGTGGCAGACAAGCAGTTGCTGGCCCGCACTGATGGCAAGATGCAGGCTCTAGTTGACACGTATAAAAGTAAGTTGTCTATATGTTATCCAGTAGGCTGATTGTCTAAAGTCCGAGGTCCAACCTGGTAGGAGGGGTATATAAACTCACGCCTATATCCCCGAAGGGGTAGGCAGAGGTGCTAGCACCCACATTTCGCCGGGTCCCAATGTAATAGGTGGCGAGCCTATTGCGACTAACCAGGCACTTATAAACCTAAGATAAATACAAACATAACTTCGAAAAGCATCGAAAAGTCATTGGTGTGTGCCATGGTGAACCTGGGATCGAACCCGAGACCTCATCTCAGCAGTCCATTACCCAGACTACTTGGCTACCGCGGTCTCCAGGGACCGGAGATAGAAGGGATATCTATCCTGATTTCCTCCATCCGAATTGGCTTTTAATTATGGCATTCCTGAGACACAGTGGTCCCGTGATAGATACAAGACTGTCATTACCAATAGTTTTTTTATACCACTTAGTTGATAGACAAGCACATGGCCCACCTGATGGGAAGCGGTCACTGTGGTCTATGGACGTGTGCAACACCAAGGGCGTTACTCACGCGTTGCCTACCCTGAAGGAAAAGGGTGGGGAGGCTAAGAAGGGGCGGGGAGAAGGGGTACAGTGAGGTCTGGCTACCCTACTTACTGGCGGGAACACAACACGATGGTTATTATGGCCGCGGTCTTCTGTAGGGTGGAGGTACTATACACTGCCCCAGTTGGACTGCTCACTTCAGACGGGAGATACCGTCGTCTCCTACCTCTGTTGTTCTGGATCTCTAGTTAGTCCTAATTGAGTAGGGATAGAAAGTAATGGTTTGCGTGTTGCAGCGGAGCAGCGCTCCCGGTTGGGAGCGGGAGCGGAGGAGGGCGCTCCGGGGACGGAGGGCGAGGCGCCCTACCTGGACGCGCGCCAGAGGGCGCTGGACGACAGCGCCGAGCGCCGTCTCACGCAGATCATGCGCGACTACCAGGATGACATCAATAACTACGAGATGCTGCAGAAAGGTAACCAAACCTCTGTCCCATAACTGAACGTGTATTTAGATCTTTGGACTTTAATATTGAATTTGCAACATTTTGAATAATAAAATGTTGTTTTCAAACCATTGAATTTTCTGGAGTCATTTTTTTTTATGCCACTTAGGTGGCAGACAAGCACACGGCCCACCTGATGGGAAGCGGTCACCGTGCCCTATGAACGTGTGCAACACTAAGGGTGTCACACACGCGCTGCCCACCCTGAAGGGAAGGGGGGACGGCTGGGAAGGGGTGGGGAGGCTAGGAAGGGATGGAAGGAGGAGGGGTACATTGAGCTCTGGCTACCCTACTTACCGGCGGGAACACAACTCGATGGTTATTATGACCGCGCGGTGTTCTGTAGGGCGGAGGTACTACCCCAGTCATTTATTTTAACCCAAAATGTTAAGTGCGGTATATTCGCGAGTCGTTTATTTTCTTTATTTTTTATATAAAAGAAAAGCACACGGCCCACCTGATGGGAAGTGGTCATCGTTTCCTATGGACGTGTGCAACACCAAGGATGCCACACTCAGAGGTTGGAGGATTGGGGAGGGAAAGTGGAGAGAGTTTCTGTGCTGTCAACGCAAGAGATTCGTCTCCCTGCTGACAGCAAAGTCCATTAATTCAGATTAGATTTAAAATTCATTTACATTAATTTCTAGCGCACTTCATGATTGTTCGTACAAATACATACACTGCTTAAGTAGGAATTTCCCGTTATATACAAAGTCTATTCTGTGTACAGAGGAAGCCATTTCAAAAACGGCGCGCGTACTGGAAGAGGCTGACATCTCGGAGGAGAAACGTGACGTCATCCACCGTGAGATCGGCAAGTTCCGCGAGAGCATGAAGGTGAGACCTCACAACCCTATAGCCGTCCCTCTCCCACCTTTCCATCTCACTCCTACGCTCAACTGTGTATTATCTGCAGCAGCTGAGTAGACATCTGAACTTTGTTTTAGGTTTTAACACTGGTTTTCATCTAGCGCCGTTTTAATTAAATATATTTTACTTACTAAGTTTTCATGACAGGAAAACGTGTATGGGATCATTTTGTCCCAATATGTATACTATAATAATACTTATAAATGAGTATAAAGGTGTATCTATATTCGTATATGAGTCTATTTGGCATCCAATCACTCCGTTATAAGTTTCATAATTTTTTTATTATACCGGTAGACTTATATATAACTTTATAGGTATGTAAAATACTCTTTAGTTTGGGGTGGACTGAAGTTGGGGGTTTGCATTCAGATTTGATTTTAAATATTAAATAAATGCTGTTATACACAGTACGTACACTCGGCCAAAGAGACGGCTTAGCATATATGTAGCACGCTTAATGCTAATGAGTCAAATTTGTATAGGTACACGTACGCCAAGATACCAAATAATACATATCATTAAGAAGTAAGGGTGTATTCAAATTTGCTGCAAAATACCGCGTGTTATTTACTCATAATGTGCATTAACCGCTATTTTGCAAATTGCAAACTTTGAAGGTTACCTTATTATTTTTGTTGCAATAACAGTTGCAGCAACGTGCTACTTGACGCAACGAATGCTGAATAGTTTTCACTACCCGGTTGTCTACTGTTCACTAATTTTAACAAGCGGGCAGGTGTGCTGCGCAGATAACTCTTTGGCCTTGTGTGCTTGACAGATTATAACCTTACTGTACCTCTAGTTTACAAAGTCTTAAAAAAAATGTGTAGTTACCTCTTTTTTTAAAGTTTGTTAAGTATTCTAAAACCTTATCGAGAATGTAAAAACACTTCAGAAAACCGCATCAAAATCTATTCAACTTAACCCTAAATAATAAGACACATACGGGTCAATCAGTGAACATCTTTTTGAAGTTGGTTAAAAAGTACCTAACTGCATGAGGTTTTATGTTGAACGTATTTGAGTGTTTATGTTCCAACATTCTAATTTCAAATATGAGATTTTATAGATTACCCGCAAAAAGTGAATATTTAGTACGGGACGTAATATCTAGGACGTACCCAAGTATCTTAGTTGTTTAGATTCCCCCTGTATGGGACTGGTCGGTGGAGTTCCGTCCCGTATGTTAATTTTTCCGAGCTAAATCTATAGGAAAAATTAGCATACTATATACTTCAAAAATTCATTTAATTTTGTTTTAGTTGTAAGAAAGAGATATGGCCATTTTATTGATAGATTGTTACACCAGCTTCGAATAATGCAAACTCTCAACTACGGAATGTCTGTGTAAGTTATGTAGGCGTACCTGTTAGCATAGAATAGGGGTTCGGTGTTTGTCTGATGTAATGAAGCGTTGCTCACACATAATTGTTGTATTCTGCATTGGTCGCGATGGTAGGTGCCGCCGAATGAGTCCCACTGAGCGTCGTTGCGACCGACACGGTGAGTCACCCACGATACATCGATATATCTAGGTATACACACACACGCGCACACGCTAACACACCCACGCACACACAAACACTCACACGCAAACACACACATAAATATACACGCTCACACACACACACACACGCACAAACGCACACAGCCGTGGAAATAATACTTTATGCACATTTCAACGTTTTAAAATATGAATTTGAACGTCTACGCGATACTTCAACTAGGTATGCCCGCGGCTCCGACCGCGCGGAAGTTGCTCATCGTTATTTCTATATTTATATATATTTATATATATATTATAATCGAACATTATGACAGATTTAAATTCAGACCGACAAAATGCTACAAAAAATATTTTGTATCAAATATCCGTCATTTATTGTGAAATCAGACCAGGCGGTAATACATAATTAAATACTTTTTAAGTGATAATTAAATATCAATCTTATTCCATTTAGACAAAGCTGAAGATAGAATGCAATATTAAAATCTTATCCAAAAAATTCTAATTCAAAATGTATTTTACATATAAACGATACTCATAAAATGTCTGAGAAAAACGATAAAAAGAACTTGTTTAACCAATGTTCTTGACTAGCTAGTGATGTTACATTTAATTTTTATAGTTGTTACACTCATCCACGGCACAGTTGTGACGCGATTTTGACATTTTCATTTTTTATCTGTCTTGCGAGTTACGTCCCTAGTGTTTTTCTGTGAACAGACTAGCCGTGATCTATTTACCGCGTAATTTCGAGCTAGTGATGAAACCCTGACTTTAATTCGAATCGGCAATATATTAAAATAATATAATTAAATGTTTTACACACTCGTAGTTGAAACTGGATCTTTGTCTGCATTTCGGACAGAACTTTATTATATTTATTTATTTAGACTCGTTTTGACTATTCACTTTCTTAAGGATTCTATCATGTTATGTCGCCTATAACGCCAGACTCAAAGCGGACCAAACTTCGCTTCGTTGTTACATTTGACACACGCTCCAGTTTTTGAGGGAAAGCCCAAAGCACGATGACGTCCCCATAATTTCCTCACAATTTAGTTTCATTAATCTCTTCATGAATGTTTTGACTAAAAATAACCGTGCCTTGGGCTTAGAAGAGACAGCCTTGGAGAGCAAGGCCTCGCTAGGGTATCAGCACAGGGTATTTTTTATATGGTAATAATGTAATTTAGTATGTAAGTTGCGGGTACCGTCCGACTGGAGTGGCGAGGGGAAACCCCTCCGAGACGACGGCCGCTGGTCGCGAGTCCACATTCGTGAGTTGTGGGCGAGCGACCCGCCCCGGATAACACACACGTGCCAAACTTATACGTCACTCCCGCGTAGGGTACTGACTCACTTTTAATTTGCCACATTTAAAACTAAATTTACTGATAGACTTGTTACTAAAAGGTCAATTGGTACATACATTCCTCTCGTGAATAATATTAAACTTGCGATGAGGAATTCTTAGGAAACTATGTTTTATATTGGGAAGGATATTGTTATTGCATAGGATATTATAGATCCTGCAATTTAGGGTCCGTTCCCACCGAGAGCAGCAGGTCGAATTTTATTACTAGAAGTGGAGTTTCTATGAACTTTAACTGACAAAAGATTCAAAATTGCTTGTTACATTTTGCCTCAAACATTGTTTGAGGCAAAATGCTCTTTCAGTAAATTTATGGGAAAAAGCGATGGTAAGGTAATGGGTAAGGACGCGGCCTCGTCTCAGAGGTATCGTTCGAATCGTACCAATGTGAATTTCATTTTATGGAATTTATATAATGTGCTAATCACTTGATTTACCGGTGAACGAAAAACATTGTGAGGAAACCCACATGTCCTAGAAGAAATTCTAAGGACATGTCCGATCCCCGGTCCGATTAAGGTCTAAATCATCTCGTTAGAGGAGAGGAGAGCCGTGCCCAGCAGTGGGACATAAATGGGTCGCTATCAAATAGAGGTTACTAAAAACATGATAAGCCACTAGTTACATTGAAAGCTAAATCGTATGGGGTGCTACTAAAGTCTTTATTGGGTCGTTAGTGAGTTCTGTCCAACCATATCATAAAGGTATTCTGGATATAGTCGCGTGTGTGGTGTCCGGTCGCGATGTAACGAATGAGTCTTCGCTTCGTGGGAACGTCTCACCGCGCCGCCGCCGTCGCCGCGCGCCGAGCCCCGCCCGCCGCGCCGCAGTCCGTAAGTAGCCGCCAGCCGGCACAGCGGCCAGAGCAGAGTGCACGGGAGAGGGAGGCGAGGGACGCAGGCTGCGTGCACGGGTCTTGTGTGCGTGGTGTGACGTGTGCTACACGAGCGCTGTGATGAGCCCGGGTTGCCTACCTACCTACCTAGATGCCTTATATGATTCAAATTAAAAATGTTTTGTATAAAAAAACGTCAAAAAAAAAAATTAGGCAATAACATTAGTTCAATGTTATTGACCAACTAATATCAAATTGCATTTCACTTTGTGGGTCAATCATTTATTTATTTATTTATTTATTTATTTGCGAATATGGGTACAGAGTAATGATGTTACACTCATCCAAGGCACAGTTGTGACGCGATTTTGACATACATATTTCTAGAAACATGCTTCTCCCGCGATTTTACGCAAAGGGTTAGGTCCTAGGGTTGCCTCCCTAAGCTGTAGTGACCCCAATGAGCTATATAACGTAGTCGTGTCATTCAGACGGTTGTCTCGATGTGACTTGTTACTTTTCACCTTCATTCTGTCATCATAGGGTTGGCGACTTTTTACCATTTTTTACCTAGAAATCTTTGGACAACTATTTTTTTTACTTTAACTGTTCAAATTCAATGGGTGTGCATTCCTGCCTAAATTAATGGATTTAAAAAAATCAAGAATGCAGTTTTAGTTTTTATCAAAATCGGTACCGAAACTCCTTTGAATATTTTTCGTTATTACTTTTTAGGATTCGGCTATCTAGCTACGCCGTTTAAAAATTCACCCAGTCTAATCAAGTATTTTTTACTTATTAATTTGAAAGCGTACGTACAAATACTTTTTTTTTTTATATATATTTTGAGTGCAAAATTTCTATAGACATTTTATTGATTTCATTCGATGCATTCGTTTATTCCCTTATCTGACCCCTTATTGTTTAACCAATTGTACCGTAACGAAAAGGCACGATGGGGTTGACATGTCTTTATTGATAAAAACCCCAAAAACTAAAAAGAAATAGATTAAAAAAAAACTGCGCGCGTTCGTATTAGCCGACAAATTTGAGTTGGTTTAGTTTTACAACGGTTCTGTGAGTTCCGTCTTCTATGTTAACCTATTGAAATCCACTGACTTCTCACGTTTCGATGTCAAACAGAATAATGCCCCTGGCTCATAACAGCGTTCGGTTAGTTGTATGCGTGCGAGTGGATGTGCGGGTGAATGGATGGGTGTGCAATGAAGTATGTCATGTCTCGTGTTAGAGCGCGTGGTGAGTAGGTGGCGATTTTCAGATGCGGGTCGCAGAGCGAGGCGCCGGCGCAGCCCCTGGGCTAGTACTCGAGATCTGTACTCGCCACAAGCGCCCGTCCTACTTCGATCGTATGAACTATCTGCTTGATTGACTTACCTCTCACGGGACCTCCTCAATAACTCGACATTTGCCACTAGTATACCTCCATTTTAAATATAAACACACCCGTGGTAGCGAGTAATCGTGGATGTCCCGTAAATTTTTCTTACATACATTTTTATGTGTCGGAGTTCCGTTGACAGCACGTAGTGCACTCCTGCAGCGCGCGTCGCTAACGCGTCCTCGACTCGCTTACCTACGAGATCACACGTAAATAATTGCTAGGATATATGCTTAGCCAGGTCTAAAGCTATATGTTTTGTTACGATGGCTGTTTCAATTTGAGTTTTGATAGATTGAAACAGCTACTTTATCAGAATCAGGGGTTTATAAAGTAGGCAAGTGTCAATCGGGTTTATATTATAAATAATAATTCTTACAAAAAAAAAAAGACTTGGGGCCACACAAGAAGCGCCAGCTATGAAATAAAAAAAGAATATCAAAATTCAGTCGAAAGTTCTAAAAAGATACAGTTGCATTGAGAACCTCCTCCTTTTTTGAAGTCGTTTAATAAACATAGCGATCAATAAAGTGCTTTAAAATTGGTGTTACCTGATAATTGCTATCTTTTAGGCAAGCGTATTAGTTGTTAGAGAGATTGAGGTCACATACTCACAAACAAACAAAGAAATGTGTAAACCTGCAACGTGTGAATCTTTGGGATTATTGATTTTCACATCCAGAAAATGAATAAATTGTTCACATTTTATAGTGCGCGGCATCTAACGTGGCCAGATTTTGGAGTAGTGTGGGCCCCACTACTTCAAAACCTTGCCAAGTTAGATGCTGTACACTATACTTTTTCTAGGCGACGCATTTTGCGACAAACAAGTATAGTGTACATCATCTAACTTGACAAGGTTTTGAAGTAGTGGGGCCCACACTACTCCAAAATCTGGCCACGTTAGATGCCGCGCACTATATTTCACGTTAAGTTCCATTCAAAATCCAGAATGAAAAATTTATTCTAATAATTTTTTTAAAATGTGAAATGACGCCAAGATGAGTCTATTTTACTTACTGTAAAAAAGTTTATCAGATCTTATGGAATCTCTAAATATCATCATATTTCTGCGTGAATTCTAGTCTTAGAAAATATTCAATTTATCTAGACGTAAATTTTGCCAATAGCTCCTCGAGTAACTGCCAAGCTATACATTTTTATTGAACTGTAAGATTTGTTGAAAACTTAGACTAGCATCCATGTAATTTTAAAGCTATGATAAGTAAATTGATATGAAATCTATATCGCTTAACGCATAAACGGCCCGTATCTTGGACTTTACCCTAGCTACTTACCATCCAGCGGGGTAAAGACGATTGACGGACGGAATAAAAAAAAGCATTTGATGAGGCCGTCAAGCTGAGGGCCGCCACTGTAGCACTACCGGTGTATGTAATGGTGACCCCAGTCCTGAGACATTACCTGTAGCTTACCATCAGGCGAGGTGAAGTCATTTTGACGTGTCCTAAATACTCGTATAAAAAAAATTGACTATGGCATGACTATGGGCAGACTATGAAATGAAAATAAACGTAGTGCGATTCTCTTAAAAGGGCAATTTTATACAAATATTTTAAAATGCTATTCAACTAGCATGATTATAGGAAGCAGTGGAGTAGGTAAACTGGTGGTTCGAACTTACAGTTAATACGGATTCACAGCTCGTGTGATGTCTCGTAGGCCTGTTTTGTCGGTGACATAAGCATCAATGTTGATTTATAGCAATACGTTCATTATGCGTACTGCTAACGAGTAGAACGCCTAAGCCTGTTTTTCCGGAAAGTTATAACATAACATAACATAAACTCACGCCTATATCCCCGAATGGGTAGGCAGAGGTGCTAGCACCCACATTTCGCCAGTTTATGTTTAGGTCCCAATGTAATAGGTGGCGAGCCTATTGCCATTAACCGGGCACTTATAAACCTGCGATAAATACACACATAACTTCGAAAAGTCATTGGTGTGTGCCATGGTGAACCTGGGATCGAACCCGAGACCTCGTCTCAGCAGTCCATTACCCAGACCACTAGGCTATCGCGGTTTTAAAGTTTTGAACTCTAAATCAATACTGAATAGGTTGCTTTTAGGTAAGCGTGCTCCATCGTCGACCACAGTATCAAACGGGCCTGTCGAAAACAGGGTTCGAGTGCTCTAAAACGTTGGTACGCGAGTCGGGAATACGGCGACGCGCGATGTCCGTACCGCGCTAAAAGATTCGTTTGAACGCAGGAGGAGGCTGACGTGGTGGTGCGGCGCAAGCGTGACAAGGAAGACAATAGCCGGCCAGACAGGGACAAAGAGCGGGCGCCGTCGCGTGAACGCGATCGCGAGCGTGAACGCGATAAGGATCGCGAGCGGGAACGTGATCGCGATCGCGAGAAGGATAGAGAGCGAGAGCGGGATAAGGAACGCAGGCGGCGTAGTGTCTCCAGGTATATTATACAGTTTTTTTTAGTTTCAGTAAATTTTCAGTTTAAACAAAAAAACCGTCTAAAGAATCATCAAAATCGGCTCACCCAGTCGAAAGTTCTGAGGTAGCAAACATAAAAAAATACAGTAGAATTAAGAACCTCCTTTTTGAAGTCGGTTAAAAATAGAACCAACTTACCTCCTTTTTATTTTCCTACACTAAATAGGTACCTATTTTATGTATGTTAAACATTTTTCAGAATGTTTAAAATATTCAGTAAATTTTCAGTTTAAACAAAAAAACCGTCTTCAACGGACTAAATTATCAAATAAAAGAATCATCAAAATCGGTTCACCCAGTCGAAAGTTCTGAGGTAACAAACATAAAAAATACAATAGAATTAAGAACCTCCTTTTTGAAGTCAGTTAAAAATAGAACCAACTTACCTCCTTTTTATTATTTTCTTATTAGGTATACTAGTATTTATTTTATGTATACTAAAACCTTTTCCAAAATGTTTAAAATACTTTTCTAGTTTGGTTCCTTATAAGCAGCACTATCGAATGCTATGCTAATGACAGATGTTGTTTTCCAAAATCAATATGTTTGAATTCTGGCTATTGATTTAAAAAAAATCCTATGATACAGTTTTGGTTTTCATGAAATTCGGGTCTGAGACTCCTTATTCTCATATTTGGCCATTCACACCCAGTTGAAAATTCACCTAGTATATGGCCATCTCCCCAAATTGTTCTATTTTGGTGATAAATTAGAAATTGTGGACGTATCGAATGCGCAGGGGCAAGGAGCGGCGCGAGGAGCGTGACGTGCGAGACAAGGACCGCGATAAGGATCGTGACAAGGAGCGAGAACGAGAGCGCGAGGAGAGGGAGCGGGACAGAGAACGGGAGCGGGAACGGGAGAGGGAACGAGAGAGGTACGTCCAACACTGGAGCCAAATTCAGTAGCCATAGCCTTTTCGTTTTCAAAAAATATGATTTTAATTCGATTACAAGGAAAAAATGGCAAAAATCTTTGTGTTATGAAGTTGTGAAACGTTTAAATTTTTTCATAGTTGATTCGTTTTGATTTAATTCCATTTGATTTGATTTTTAGTTTATTTAATTTTTAATTATAACTGTGACAATTTGATTTCATTTCAATTTTAATTTTATTCTAATTTGGCTATCTATCTGCCCTATTTGTTTTTACAATTTTTAATTTTAATTTTTGTTTATTCTTATTTAATTTTAATATACTTAATTATTGATTTGTAATGATGGGTTATATTATAGGATAGGTTATGAAATAAAAAAATGCATTTCATTTTCAATTAGGTTTTGAAAAATTATTATCTATTATTATCGTGAGCTTTGAAATCACAAGTTTTTAAAACGTAATTTTAATGAATTAGGCAGTAACATTCCTTCGTAAGATGAACTTTCTTGATAAACAATGTGATTTAATGTAATTGAAAACCTTGCATTGTGTTGACCAATTAAATTACTTGTTACAGAGAACAACGCGAGCGTGAACGAGAAAGAGAGATACGCGAGAGGGAGAGAGAACGTGAGAGGGAACGGTGAGATTTATTCCATTTATATTCTTACTCTTTATTACACCCTCGCGCTCGAAGCCCGAGATTGCGTGCGGTTTTAGTCGGTTCGATCCCGATATAACCACCCGATGGCAAACGGGGGTGGTGTCCATGGGGATTTCCGCTCTCCAACTACTTGTAACGACTGCCATAGATGTTTGTATGGCAACCGGGACAGACGGCTTAACGTGCTCTCCGAGGCACTGAGGATGTCTCGATGTGTTAAGAATGGTCACCCATCCTAAGAGGCTAATATTGCTTAACCTTGCAATATCTTAATCTACTCGGTTACCTTAACCACCGAGATTCACTTCCCTGTGTGTACAAAGATTGCAATATTGTACAAGTGGGCGAAACACTATTTCGAGGCGGTTATCGGCGCGTGCGCATGCGATAACAGGCCATATCACTGTTATAGTTCTGTTCGATCGAATAATTTAATGTTTTACATTCAACCGCGGCCTCTCTGCGCATGAGTCGGCTTTTATGGGGATCAATATTCAGTAATATTGTATTTTCATGACGCGTGATTTTAAAAATAACGAAAAATTTTGAAAACATTTCATTTTGAAAATCCAATTAAAAAATATTTAAACTGTGAGTGAATTATATTTATTGTTTAACTTCAAGAGCGTATTGTTCACTCAATTATGATACTCAAACCAAAAACTGTGTTTAGATTAAGGAAATTATTGTAAATAGACCAAAAAAAAACAGCCCGCTGAGTTTCTTGCCGGAGTCTTCTCAGGTCTGGGCCGCGTTTCGAACCGGTGATCCATTTGCTTACTAGTTTTAAATATTTTTAATTGTGACGTTTTGTAAGTGCCCATTTAATGGTCTATATAGAATAAATGATTTTTGACTTTGACTTTGTAGTAGATATTTTGTTTTAAAAGATTTTACTTAATATCAATTTTTTTTTCTGTAATAGTATTTTGACTTTGAATTTTTAGTAGGTATTCTGTTTTGAAAAATTTAACTGAATATCAATTTTTTTTTCTGTGTAATAGTAATAAAATCACAAGTTTTGATAATGTAGTATTACTGAATACTTTTTTTCCCCTTTACCCGCCTTAGCCAATGAGAGCGGTTAAGTGGAAATCGAACTGACTAAAACCGCACGTCGTCTTGCTACTTAAAGTGGTTTTATAACTATAAACTTAAGTCGAACTGGAACCGACTAAAACCGCACATCGTTTCGGGTGCTACAGTGGTTTTATAACTATAAACAAAGTGTTTGTGTGTCACAATGTTAACTCTACATCCATATATACGAACTCGCTATGAGATACAAAAGGAACTGCGCGCGCATACATCATGGTATTATATTAGTTTATTGATATTTCTATGTTATAAGTGCATTCGATTGGTAATTAAGGTCGTGGGTTCGATTCCTGGTCAGTGCCAATTATGTATATTTGAATTTTCTGGGTATTTTTTATGTATAATAATGTATTTGTTTACAAAAGTGTGTTTATTTGGATTACCTATAGAACCAATAATACAAGAGTCATTAAGTTCTTTTATTATGATAAAAATACAATGAAAATTTAATAATATTTACATTAAAATAAAAACTAAAAACTAAACAAAATAAATATTTACATGGCGTCAAAAAATTCCTCCAACATCAATCTAAGTGCTTGTTTTTATCTTTTTAGTTTTTAGGCAGTCGGGTTTATTTATTTATTTTTTTCTATTTTATTCATTGTCTCAATTTTTCTTTTCAATTATTATATTACTGCTGCCTACCGTCTTATATCAATTACATAAACGTAGCTTATAAATAAAAACTTTCATGACATATTTTCTCCATATATTTTATTTTAGCTGTAAATTTTCCTAAAAGAATAAAATATAAAACTAACCGCTCCTATTTTGTGGTGTGCAGTGAGCGGGAACGCGAGCGTGAGCGAGACAGAGAACGGTCGCGGGAGCGCGAGCGAGAGAGAGAGCGAGAGCGGGAGCGGTCGCGCGGCCGCAGTAGAAGCGAGGTCGACGCTCGGCGGGAGAAGGAGTTAGAGGAAGAGGCGAGAGAGAAGAAACGATTGGAGAAAAAGGTGAGTTTAGCTTGCCATTAGGCGAGGTGAGGTCATATTGACATCACCTACATAAAAAAAGTGGTCATCACTGGCTTCTTTGTATTTTTTTTGGATGCTTTTCGAAGTTATGTGTGTATTTATCGCAGGTTTATAAGTGCCCGGTTAATGGCAATAGGCTCGCCACCTATTACATTGGGACCTAAACATAAACTGGCGAAATGTGGGTGCTAGCACCTCTGCCTACCCCTTCGGGGATATAGGCGTGAGTTTATGTTATGTTATTTTTTTGGAATTCTCGTCTGTTCGCGATAGACGGAAACGACTGAACGGATTTCGATGCGGTTTTTTATATTAGAAAGGTATTGGTCAAGCTTAAAATCTGCCAATGTGTTGTGCAACTGGTTTTGTGTTTAGAAAAAACAATTGCGATTTAGAATGGAACAACGCCATCTAGCGAGCAACATACAAATTAAATCTAGTGCTCATACTTCAAATGGTCCCATAATCTTTTAATCCACACATGAAATAGGGTATATTTCTACCTCTTAAGCGGCGAACAAGCACACCGCTCACCAGATTTATAGACAATATTCGACTGGCCTTGCTCACGAAGGCCAGACATCACTATTATAGAGAAAGAATTCTCTATAATAGTGATGTATCGTTTGATATTTTTACTATAAAATTCAAGATTATTTGGATGATAAAGAAGCTTGGAAATGAACTGTTCACTCAACTATGTTACTCGAACTAACACTGTATCTAGACTATGGCAATTGTTGTAAATAGACCAAAAAAAAACAGCCCGCTGAGTTTCTTGCCGGAGTCTTCTCAGATCTGGGCCGCGTTTCGACCCAGTGGTCCATTTGCTTTTAATTTTAAATATTTATAATTTTAGTGCCGCTTAAATTGGTCTATACAGAATAAATGATATTTGACTTTGACTTTGATTACAGGCACGAGAAAAAGAAGCGCTATACCAGGAGCGACTGCGCGCTTGGGAGACACGCGAGCGACGCCGCGCTAAGGAACATGAGAAGGAACGCGAGCGCGAGAGGTGTCGGGAGGAGGAACGCGAGCGAGAGGCGAAGCGCCTCAAGGAGTTCCTTGAGGACTATGATGACGAACGTGATGACCATAAATATTACAAGTGAGTGTCTTCTTTTTTTTATACTACTTAGGTGGCAGACAAGCACACGGCCCACCTGATGGGTAGCGGTCACCATGGCCTATGAACGTGTGCAACACTAAGGGTGTCACACACCCGCTGCCTACCCTGAAGGGAAGGGAGGAGGGCTGGGAAGGCGTGGGGAGGCTAGGAAGGGATGGGAGGAGGAGGGGTACAGTGAGCTCTGGCTACCCTACTTACCGGCGGGAACACAACACGATGGTTATTATGGGGCGGTGTTCTGTAGGGCGGAGGTACTTCCCCAGTCGGACGGGAGATACCGTCGTGTCCTACCTCCTACCTTACCTACTTCAAAGACCATCTGTCTGGGGAGGACCCTATACACAAGATATCGCACCCCGAAATCCCCATGGATGCCACCCCCGTCGGCCATCGGGGATGGTTATGTCGGCATCAAACCGACTCAAACGCTGTCTCAGGTCTTAATTACCGGGGTGTAAGGTTACCTAATAGGCATATCCCTCGCACCCCAGCTGACCCTGGGCCATATATCTACGGTTTTAAGCCCGCTGTCCGCACGAGAAAAAAAAAGGGTGAACAACCCTTATCACTTAAGGGTATGGAAAATGGATAGTAGCCGATTCTCAGACCTACTGAATACGCGTATAAAATAAATCGGTAAAGCCGTTTCGGAGGAGTACGGTAACTAACATTGAGACATGGAAATTTTATATATCTATACTAATATTATAAAGAAGTAAAGTTTGTGTGTTTGTATATTTGTTAAATTGTAAGGGGTAATCTCGGGATCTACTGAACCGATTTTAAAAATTCTTTCACCAATAGAAAGCCACATTATTGCTGAGCGCTACTGCCCAAGGGAGCGGAGCAATAATCATAAATGTGAACAATTCCGGTAGATTCCCATACATTTTAGGAAATCTGATAAATTATGAGCATATTATGTGAGTTAAAAAGGGTGCCACGGGCGAAACCGGGGTGGGTCAGCTAGTTAGATTATAAAGCTGAAGATTTTCTACTAGTCCAATAACCAGTATTCTGTTCGCGCAGGGGTAAGGAGTTAGCGCGGCGTCTGGGCCTCCGCGTGCGGGAAGCGGAGTCGGATACCCGCGAGCGAGCACGAGAACAGGACGAACTGGACGCGTTACGGCAAAGCTTCTTCCGCCATGCTGACCCCTCCGACCCACAGGCCACTGCCGCCTATGAGAAGGTACGTACATACAGAGATGATTTATGGTCTAACCGCTGCTGCCAAAAGAAGGTATTGCCAGCGTTAAAAGTGGATCTTCTTCAACCTAGCGTTAATCCCAGTCGCATCCAAAGCTTTCACCTCGGAGTCTGGGGTCCGCTTTACCAGTCTTAACGGCGGATTTGGCTGGACCTCGATATTTTCCGTGAAGCGACTGCCATCTGACCTTCACAACCCAATGGTGACATTAGGCGATATCGAAGTATTGCAGCTAGACCGTTGTTGTTGGACTTTTTAGGGCTCCAACTACCCGTAACGACTGTCATAGATGTTTATATTACAACCGCGACCGACAGTACTAATGTGAATTCCACAAAGTGAAATACACATTGGTAATGTTTTGTGCGTATGAGTGGGATATCCACTATGTACCGTAGGTCTGGTCTAGGTAATGCAAATCTCGCGAGATTGGGGCTCAAGCGAAATCTCGCAAAATTATGAATACGAGATTATCTAAGTTGAGTTCACAGACAGTTGAAAGATCGCAACATAATCGTTTCATTCGAATAATTTATGCTCGTTAATCTCGCGAGATCTCGCCCTATTTTCGGCCGAGATTAATCTCGCTAAAAAGGGCTGAGATCTCGCGAGATCTAGATTGCTTTTCCTAGACTGGTCGTTTGGGGATGAAAGGGTGTCCTATGTATAATAAAAGAAACACCTATCTCAAGTACAGCTACCATAGACTGCACCAGTTGCAAATGATATTTATAAACTAAAATCTCTTATTTGCAGGCCAAACGCGAACAAGAAGAGTTATATAAACCGCGACTGTTGATCGATGTAAGCTTACAACTGGAACAGCAGCGCGAGAGGGAACTGCAACGGGCCAGGCAACGCGAGGAGGCGCGCCGAGAGGTACGTTTATATGTGTGTGTGAGTGCGAGTTCCCGAAGAGAAAATTCTCAGGAAATCTTTAATTACTCGGGATAAAAAAAGTGTTGAAAAATTTGATATTTTGACTTGTATTTAAGTTATGAGGGTCGAGCGAGCGAGTGAGAAGCGATTCTCACAAAAAGCTCTCGTACTGAAATGCTTGACGCATATGTGCTTCATTGGTTATGAGAGGTTTTAGGGTACGCTTGCGGGAGATGGCCGATCAAGCCGAGGTGCGAGGGAAATGCTCTATGGGCTACCTTACACCCTGACGTCAGAAGACTCTAGGTGGCGTGCGGTTTTAGTCGGTAAGAGTCCGACATAACCTGTCCTGCTGGCCATGGGGTGGGTATTCATGAGGATGGAAAATAAAGTAGACTTGCGAAGTAGATTGTCAAGATGTTGTGCCAGACTGTGGTATCACTCTCACACGGTGGAATCAATTTCATCAAGAACCAAGCGGTTCGGTGCCTCTATTCTTTACGGCACCATAAAGACTTGGAATTCTTTACCAGCGCATGTGTTTCCTTCCTCCTATAGTCCCGGGGCTTTAAGAGGGGCGTGAAAAAGCATTTGATGAGGCCGTCAAGCTGAGGGCCGCCACTGTAGCACTACCGGTATATGTAGTTAGCTTACCATCAGGCGAGGTAAAGCCATTTTGACGTGTCCTATATAAAAAAAAAAGATTTTTTTCCCTTACCTAATATGTATACTATGTGTGGCAGGCGCGCGAGAGAGCCGCCCGGGAGCGGGAGCGCTACCTGGTGCTGGCGGCGGAGCGCCAGCTGCCCGAGGAGGCCGAGCCCATCGAGTCCGACAGCTCGCAGGGCGCCAGCCCGCCGCCGCCCTCCACCACGCCGCCGCCCCCGCCCCGGCACCACAAGCATCACCACCACAGGTCAGTATGCTCACTTCATTTATTTCATTCACTTCACTCTCTTACCTCACTCATTTCATTTACTGATATCGCGGTAGCCTAGTGGTATGGGTAATGGACTGCTAAGTAGAGGTCTCGGGTTCAATCCCAGGTTACCATGGCACACACCAATGACTTTTCGAAGTTATGTGTGTATTTATCGCAGGTTTATAAGTGCCCGGTTAATGGCCATAGGCTCACCACCTATTACATTGGGACCGAAACATAATGTGGGTGCTAGTACCTCTGCCTACCCCTTCGGGGATATAGGCGTGAGTTTATGTTATGTTATATGTTTATGTTATTTCATTCACTTCACTCGCTTACATCACTTCATTTCATTCAATTATTCGTTTACTTCATTTATCATATTTATTTTTGAGTACATAGGCGGATTTAATGCCACAGACATTCTCTACCAGTCAACCAAAGGTACAGATGGTGGCACGTAACTTGGCAAGGTTTTGGAGTAGTGGGGGTAAGTTCGCGCATAGTGCACTTTGAGTCAATCAAATGATTCAAAGTACGAACGAATGAAACGTTGATTCGCTACAAGACGTCTCTCGGAGACTTCTGATTGGTCCGTCAAGTGATGGACCAATCATATGTCCGCGACGGCGCAACCGCGTCTCCTGCGACCCGCTCATACCTCAAAGGGGACCTAAAAATCGACTTTTGCGGATATGACGCGTCTGGCCAATTTACGTGCCGGCATCTATAGCACAGAGAAAGACTAAAACAGCACACCGCACGGTCTTCAAATGTAAGCCAGTCTATAAGACATTTCCCTCGCACCCCAGCTGAAGACAGCCTAAGATTGTTCTCACTAACCACTCTTATATCCCCCCAGACACACAGCGCCGCGCTCCCCGCCGTCCCCAGGGCTGTCCCCCACGGCGGCGCCGGCGCCGGCCCCCGCAGCGGCCCCGGGAGCCCGGCGGGCGAGCGCGTCGTCCATCTCCATCAGCTTCCGCACCACCAACAAGCTGCAGCCCAGCCCCGCCGACACCACGGGGCCCGACGAGCCGCCTGAGCCCGCGCCCGCCCCGCACCACCATCACCATCATCACGGTACGTACTGCCTACGGAACATCAACAACAATGATTTTGACGTTTTGTAAGTGCCGCTGATTTTGACGTTTTGTAAGTGCCGCTTAAAATGGTCTATACAGAATAAAAGATTTTTGACTTTGACAAATATAAAAAGGAGCCCGCTACAGAATTACCTCTTTGGATTTTGGGAATCACTAAACTATTAGTGAATACCCTTTGTTAAATATCTAGAAAAGGCTTTTGATGAGGCCGTCAAGGTGAGTGCCACCATTATACGTACGTGTATGTAATGGTGACCCTCTGTACTGAGACTTGTCGATTTTAAAATTAGCTGATTCACAGAAAAAAAAATCAAACTTTTTTTTGCATGAATTCTTGAAGATTATAAATAGCTCTAGCCCCCCTGTGAAGGATGCTCAAATGCAAATCAACATGTTATAAATATTAAATAAATATACTACAGAACTCTACACAGCGCTCCCTAGACCCAAAGTAAGCATAGTTTAACTAGCTTGTGTTATGGCTTCTAAATATCCTGATAAACATACTTATATACTTTTTTTTGTAAACCTGGAAAGCCGACCCCAACTGAGTTGGGAAAAGGTTCAGAGAATGATGATACTTTTTTTTGTAAATACATACTTATTATACATAGAAAAAATAGAAAAAAAATAAGAAATATTATGTTAAAATAATATAGTTGTGTGATAACTAGGACGGACGGCTTAACTAAACGTGCTCTCCAGGGCACAGAGCTGACCTTGCCAGTAGTATTAGATTAAAAATCAAAACCTGATATTCTTTGCCACGTGTTTCCTTCCTCATACTATCAACAAAAATATTTTGATGAGGCCGTCAAGCTGAGGGCCACCATTGCGACATTCGTGACTTCCTTTCCAGAGACGTTACCTTTAGCTTACCATCAGGCGAGGTGAAGTCATATTGACGGGACCGACAAAAAAAAAATTACCCAGTCACCAATATATCACTATTCCAGGTAAAGAAAAGAAAGACAGAAGTAAGAAAAGTTCAAGCGCGACGCCCGCCCCGCCCCCCGCCGCTGACCCCGGCGGGGCGGGCGCGGCGGGGGGCGGCGCGGGGGGAGCGGCCGGCGGGGAGAAGGAGGCGCGGAGTGCTGAGGAGAAGAGGAAACATATAAAGAGCCTCATCGATAAGATTCCTACCCAGAAAGAGCAATTGTTCCAGTATAAATTAGATACGGCGCAGGTAAGAGGCATTTTAATGGAGGTAGGACACGACGGTATCTCCCGTCCGATTGAGTACCTCCGCCCTACAGAACACCGCGGCCATAATAACCGTCGTATTGTGTTCCAGTAAGTAGGATAGCCAGAGCTCACTGGAGGGATGCTGTGCTGTCAGCAGGGAGACCAAAAGTCTCCTGTGTTGTCAGCACAGAAACTTTCACTCTATACCCCCCAAATCTCCTGATTTCCTCCTAACTCGTAAACACACCCAAATACCCCCAATTTCCCTAATCCTCCTCCCAACTTCTCTAATCCCCCAATTACCTCCAACCCCTCCTAATCCCCCCCCCCAACTCCCCCAATTTCCCCCTCAACTCCCCTAATTCGCCCCAATCTCCCCTAATTCCCCTCAACTACCCTAATTCCCCCCTCAACTCCCCTAATTCTCCCCAATCTTCCCTAATTCCCTCAGCTACCTTCCCAACTGCCGCCAATCCCGCTTCTACCCACTTCTTCAATCTGCCCGCTAGCTGCGAGGCGGGGGTGGGAGTATCCATGACAATATGTCGTAAGTCGCGAGTGTAGCGCCCTTTCGATCCTGGATTCCCTTCACACGTATGCCTGTCTGCCACCTTATAACCCTGGTGTTGTACACAGATTGATGCAGCACTCATGGAGAAGAAGATTCGTCCATGGATCAACAAGAAGATCATCGAGTACATCGGCGAGCCGGAACCCACACTCGTAGACTTCATATGCAGCAAGGTGGTCTGCGGCTCCGCACCGCAGGGCATCCTCGACGACGTTCAGATGGTACGGTTGCTTTTTGATTGTAAACTATATGTCGTGTAGATAAGGTTCAAATTAGTTTGTATACAAAAAGTTACTGCCCGTTGCCTTTACATGATTATGAACTTTAACTGCCGTAGATAAGATTCAAAATTGTTTGTAATATTTTGTCTATCTCAGTGGGCATTGATTCTTAGGGATGGGACAAACAGATATGACGCTAGGCGAAGACGCGTCTAAGGGAGCTTTCCTGTACGGGTGGGTCAGTACTGATCGGTGTACGTATTCGTATACGTACGTATTCGTATGTTAATTTATGCGCTCACTTATAAAGAAACAGGTTTTTCAGATAAAATATATTATGTATATGACATGTCCTTCAGATATAAATGATAATATAGGTACTCGTATAATCCATATTCCACTAGGGTATTCAGTGTTCATTGGAGCCCTACTTCCCCCCCTTGCCTCCCCCCTTCAGGGTCGGCAGCGCGAGTGTGACACGAGTGGGAGGCGCTGCTCGCCTCCATTGTCCGGGTTGCATCACGTGGAGGTTCCGGCCCGCACCCCGAGTGTGACGCCCCTGGTGTTGCACACATCCAGAGAGGCCACGGTTACCGCTTTCCATCAGATGTCCCGTGTGCTTGTCTGCCACCTACGCGTCCGCCTTAGCAATGCAAAATGTGTGACGTCTTCGCGTCCCGTCTCTTTGATTTTGACGCACTAAAGTCGCGTCTTCGCCCCGCGTCTTATTTGTTTGTCTCGTCCGGCCCTCTGAAAATTATACATCTTTTATCGGAACGTTTTGTACAGGTCCTGGACGAGGAAGCGGAGGTATTCGTGGTGAAGATGTGGCGTCTGCTGATCTACGAGCTGGAGGCCAAGCGCGCAGGCCTGCACAAGTAGCGCCCCTTATCTCCGCCCGCCGCAACACTACACAAATAAACTGACTGCTGTACTTCGACTTGTTTTATTTACACACATACAACAGTTTTATCTATTTTATGTTTATAGAAATTGTAAAAAATAGAAATGATTTATAAAATTGTAAAATATAGGAAATTTTTGTTTTTTTTTTATTCGAGATGGATGGGTCGAGGGGAAGGGAAGGGATAGGATGGGGAGGGGGTGGGGGGATTTGGACTGGGCCAGAAGGGCCCGTGTGGCTGAACGCAAGTCCGGGGCCCGAGCTTGTGGTCAGTCATCAGGATTTGGGCATCGTAACCTAATTAAAACCCGGGTTATTGAGTTTAAACTTAATCAAAACCGGGCAACTGAGCTTTTTGAGCTTTTCGGTATTTTTGATTTAGTTTTCTTTAAGGTTGCCGCAAGCCAGGCCCGTGGGAAGCCCGGGCAGGCTTTGCGCCCGGCCAGCAATGCCACCATGACTATATTATTATGGCTAGTCCGTCACTGGATGCTGGAGGCAAAGGTAAAAAAAAAGAAATGAATATAGCAGTTTTAAATGGAGTCCCTCAATCCATACACAAGGTTAACTATACATAATATATCATGGTGAGATCGAATAGAGACACGTAGAACCTTAAATCTGATACATTTTGCTACAAGTAGTTATAAATACACAGACGAATACCAATCGTCATGGTGGAACCACACTTCGCTATTCACCTTTATTCACATGTATAAATCGAAGTGGGGACGGCTTATTCGTGTATATTTGCTTTATTCGGATGAATATTAACCTTAGTCACTCTTCTATAACGAATTGTGGAGGGATTAGTCATCTGTAAGAATTTCCTCCAATTCAATATGAATTGAAAACTGCCAAAATATTTTTTTGAGGAGAGCCATTGAACTCTGTCTACCCTACTTACCGCCGGGAACACAATACGATGGTTAATATGGGCGGTGTTCTGTAGGGCGGAGGTACTACCCCCGGACAGCTCAGATCGGTAGGAAAATACCGATAATTATGTCGTACCTCCTTTTTTGAAGTTCGGTAAGAAAGATCGGTATGACGCATGATATAGCTGGGGGGCTAAAAAAGCCACATTTTAATTTGGTACTTGACGATACTTGGACTCATTTAGCTATACCTACTAACACGATGGAGCGTGTATAATGTAATTTAATAAATAATCGCTCAAATTGTACGGGCAATTTTTATTAACAACTAACAACTTTCAACTTTAATAGTAAGAGCGGTAATTAAATTACCGATGTTACTACTAGTAGTAAAATTGGTAGTAACATGGGCAATAAACGGAAACTAATTACTGGTGCGTATAGCGAAATAACAGCCCCAAACAGACGAACATCCGTTATGTTCCTTATATAGATACCTACCAACGTTTGTGTACTAAGCAATGGCGTCTTGTCGCGCCGTGGATGTAGAGGTTTGATGTCTCGGTGAGCTAATATTTACTTATTGAAATGTTATTGGAAATCTGTGGCATCGCTATCAAAGCGTTTCGTATGTGTTGCGTGCCGTCAAAGGCAAAAGCGTTAACCTTTGAACACAGAACATTGCGTTACAAAACGCCTGTGAGTATCTACCTGGCAAGGTTAATTAATGCAAATATATTGCTATTTGACTTTGGTAGGCGTTTTACTAGTAGTGAAACGGTATAATTCACTTCAGGTAAGCACTGGAAGGAGAAGTATTTAAAAGAACTCGACGCAGTTTTGACGGTTTGCAATTCAATCGTGTCTTCAAATCTTGAACTCTAACCCTATGAATACTAGTTTTCAATTTTTTTTTAAATTATTCTCATGACTGTCGTTTAATAATAAAAAAGAAAAAAAAAGGTCGTTTAAAAAAGTATCCTGTTTCTAAACTACTGCATGACTCGTTCGAATGAATGCACCAGATTCACTCGGTTCGTCTTCGTAGCCTCCTTACCCCTCCCTAGCCCTCCCCCTTCCCTTCAGGGTAGGCAGCGCGTGTGTGACACCTTTAGTGTTGCACACGTCCATAGGCCACGGTGACCGCTTCCCATCAAGTGGGCCGTGTGCTTGTCTGTCAAGTATAAAAAAACATAACCGCCCCCGATGGTTGACTGTAGGTACATAATTATTACGATAATGTCTTATTCGCTTTGGGACAAATTATAATGATGTGTTTGATAAATAAAATTCCGTCAAATTACGCAAAATGTTTCTTTGATGAGATACGTAAATAACAATGATTTCCTCATCCCTCGGGGCGCGGCGGCGCGTCGGGGAGGGGGGCACTCAAATAATTAACTAGAAATAAATACCGTCCATTTGAATTAGTCGCGCCCGGGGGAGAGGGCCCGGGTTGGGGGGTCGGGGGAGGTGCTCTCGATGTTTTGAAATTTTTTTTTTTTTAGGTTTGCTTGTACAAAAACAACAAAGCGTTAGTGTGATGATCGACGAAGTTTTTTTATGAAATAAATTGTAAGTAGCGATTTCTTTGTGTTATTCTTTAGGTATTTGTTTATTTAAAACAAAAGTGGTAAGAGGAAAATTCATGGTCAGCATTGGGGTTACAGTGTGTTTGAACGGTTTTTTTTCCTTACTTTTTGTTTTTAATCCCAAAAGATCGCAAACAGACAAGAATTCCAAAAACATAATTTCTTGGGTTCACAACCGCTAAGTAACTACCTATCTAGGTAATTTAACATAACTTTAGTATTTTTAATATTTTTTTTATACTACGTAGGTGGCAGATAAGCATACGGCCCACCTGATGGAAGCGGTCACCGTGGCCTATGGATGTGTGCAACACTAAGGATGTCACACACGCGCTGCCAACCCTGAAGAGAAAGGGCGGGGGTAGAAAAGTGTGGGGAGACTAGGAAGGGGTGGGGGGAGGAGGGGTACAATAAGCTCTGGCTACCCTACTTACCGCCAGGAAAACAACACGATGGTTATTATGGCCGCGGTGTTCTGTAGGGCGGAGGTACCCCAGTCGGACTACTCATTTCGGACGGGAGACACCGTCGTGTCCTACCTCCTTCAAATCGCACATAATTATATTATTATAATAGTCAGAAGGCTAGGTAGGTAGGCACAACCTTACTGAAAGATTAACACTAGTTTTCTCTATAAAATAAAATCAAATTCCTAGCACATTACTGGTAGGTACGTAGGTAATATTTATTGATTGATTTCTATAACACTATACAAACATTCTCACTAGCCTATACACAGTCTTTTTTAGCGCCTGGAAATATTTCCCCCATAAGATGAGTCCTGCAGTGTACGTCGATTTCATCCATCAATAACCTCACGGTCTTCTGTATTATGAGGGTTAGCATATACTCTACAGTATCCTTTTGACTGTGGTGCGTGTGTGATGTCACCTGTGTCTCCGCTGTTACAACCTCAGTTACAGGATTCGTTGCTGAAACATGGAAACGATAGGTTAATCGTACTCTTACTTCCTATTATCCTACATCAACCTTCATCTTAGCGTTAATCCCAGTCGCATCCAAAGCTTTCGGAGTCTGGGTTCCGCTGTACCAGTCTTAACTGCGAATTTGGCTGGACCTCGATATTTTCCGTGGAGCGACGCCATCTGACCTTCACAACCCAATGTTGACATTAGGCGATATCGAGGCGTTGCAGCTAGACCGATGTTATTGGACTTTTTAGGGCTCCAACTACCCGTAACGACTGCCATAGATGTTTGTATGGCAACTGGGACCGACGGCATATCGTGCTCTCCAAGGCACGACCAGACCAATGCAAATAGGTATCAATATTCATGCATACATCCTACATATACTAGCCTATACCCAAGGCTCCGCCCGCTTAGGTGGCAGATAAGCATACGGCTCACCTGATGGGAAGCGGTCATAGTGGCCTATGGACGTGTGCAACGCTAGGGGCGTTACACTGGGTGCGGGCCGGAACCTGCACGCGGTGCACTCGGGCAACGGAGGCGAGCAGCGACTTCCACTCGCGACGAGAGACGCTGCTGCCTGCATTAAATCCAACCGGGGTAGGAGTGGCCCTCTAGAGGGCTGCTGGAAACTATTTTCAAAGTTACTTACATTTATGTCCTTTATTGCCGTCATTAGCTTCCGAAAGACGTACGATATGAAATATCAGTTTCCCTTTGAGGTTAATCTTTCCTTCTTCAACCGATCGGATGAAAAAATGGGGCATGTGGTCTCTTTTATCAACATATATACCGTAATGACCTTTGTTTATTATTTCGTAACCATCTGGAAACAAAAAGTTGTCATTTTATTCAGGAACAATTGCCTTCGGTATTAGTTTAACAATTTTAAGTTATCAATGATATTATGATGTAAAACTTTCTAAATAAAAATTAAAATGTATTAATTTTTCGTATTTAGTCCATCGGAATGTCCCGTCTCATGGTAAGTTTTTTTCATACAACTTAGGTGACAGACAAGCACAAGGCCCACATGATGGGTAACGGTTATCGACACTATAAAACCTAGGGACGGAACGCTTCAAAGAGGAGATGTCAACAATGCAAGTACTCACATGCTGTGGCTATAACTTTCTCATTCCGGTCCGCACACCAAGCGTCCTTGATCGTATAGTGGAAAATAGACACCAGTTGTGGACAGTGGATGTAGTGTTGATATTCTCCATCAGTTACGTTTAATCTGCAATCAATTTAAAAAAAGCCATTAATTACAAAAGAAAACTAAAAAAAAAACAAGATTTGATGGCCTCTGTGGCGTAGCGGTAGTGCATGCGACTGCTACGCAGAGGGCGCGGGTTCGATTCCCGCTCAATGCAAATATTTGTATTCATGAATATGTCTATTTGCATTGGTCTGGGTGTTTCTATGTATAATAAGTATGTATTTACAAAAAAAAGTATATAAGTATGTTTATCAGCATTCTAGAACCCACTAGTGAAACTAAGCTTACTTTGGGTCTTGGGAGCGATGTGTAGAATGTCGTAGAGTATTTATTTTTATTTATTTTTTTACCTCTGTGGCGTGCATTCGACTGTCAAGTCGAAGGTTGCGGGTTCGATTCCTGCTCTTGTATGTGTTCTTGTATGTCTCAGTGTCTCAATCTATTACCACAGAATCAACTATTCTGTGCTATTATAAAATTGTAGGTAAATTAGCTGTGTCTGTACATTGGAAATATTAAAAAAATGTTTGTATTTCATATAATATGAACGATTTTAATAAATACAATTCTTTTTAAAATTTATTGTCTGTTTGTCCGTTTGTTCGCGATGGACACAAAAACTACTGAACGGATATTGATGTAGTTTAAGGTCTTTTTATAGTCGGTAGGCTCGCGTTTGATCACAATCTCACCTATTTATTGGTAAGTGATGATGTGGTCGACGATGGAGCACGCTTGCTTGAAGCAACCTATTCACTCTTGACTTAAAGACTTCTAGGCTATAGCTTTTTTATACCACGTAGGTGGCAGACAAGCACACGACCCACCTGATGGGAAGGGGTCAACATGGCCTATGGACGAGTGCAACACCAGGGGCGTCACACTCGCGCTGCCGACCCTGCAAAAACCTTCTAATGCCCTTCTTGAAGAACTCCATATTGTAGCCGACTTTATGGACTTTACTTCAACTTTCTCCTCCTCCTCCAAACCAAGCTTAAGCGGGGTGTGAAAAGGCATCTGTCTAGGCCGTCAAGGTAGGGACCACCGTTTTGCGACGAATGGTGTCTAGAATGTTGGCGGCCCGCATCCTCTGGACTTTACCCTAGCTTCTTACCATCCAGCGGGGTAAAGTCAATAGACGGACTGAATATAAAAAAAACCTCAACAACAAAGGTAGTTACAGATACCGGCACGTAAATTGGCCGGACGTGTCATATGCGCAAAGGTCGATTTTTAGGTCCCCTTTGAGGTATGAGCGGGTCGCGGGAGACGCGGTTGCGCCGTCGCGGACATATGATTGGTCCGTCAAGTGACGTCACTTGACGGACCAATCAGATGTCTCCAAGAGACGTTTTGTAGCGAATCAACGTTCCGTTCGTTCGTACTTTGAATCATTTGATTGGCTCAAAGTGAACGATGCGCGAACTACTCCAAAACCTGGCCAAGTTACGTGCCTGTATCATCTATATGTATAGATCTATATGTATCTAGATGTTTAGTAAGCTGGCATCTGTAAACTATGCTTACTTTGGGTCTAAAGAGCGCTGTGTAAAATATCGTATTTATAACATTAGCGATAAAGCCACTCACTTTAAATGCTTAACGATACAGTTCCTCAATCCTGTTAATTCAATGTTAGTCAATGAATAGTTTGTTGCTCCTCTAGTCGTGTCTATTTATGGTCTATATACAACGGGTCCAAGGGCGTACCGTTGCATCCATCGATAACAGACTGATACTGACTCACACATCCTCTAGTCACACATTCAACGTCGTCTAGAACACATACCTCAAGACCTGAAATCAAAATTCGTCGAAAAGAATTTATCTTAAGCTTAGGGAAAAATTTATAAAATCATTATCAGAACTGTCGCCCTGTATGGGTCGTCATGTTTGGCTTTTAAAGCGACGGAAGAAAGACAAAAGCTGCATGTGGCGGAGATGAGAATGTGTGTGGTGTGACAAGAATGGACGGAATAAGGAATGAGTACATTGGAGGAAATTTGAAATTTGCACCAGTAAATGAAAAATTGAGAAGCGAGCGACTGTGGTGGTATGGATATGTTATGAAAATACATGAAATTAATGTTATTAAAAAGGTTCTAAGTATGAATGTGGAGGGCTTTGAGGGTAGAAGTGGGCCTAAGAAAAGATGGATGGAGTGCGTGAAAGAGGATATGGCAATCCTACGGAACACAACACGATAGTTATTATGGCCGCGGTGTTCTGTAGGGCGGAGATAGGTAGGTAATACCACAGGCGGAGGGCTCAGTTCGGACGGGAGATACCGTCGAGCAAGAGCCCATGAACGCCAGACCTTCGTTATTTTATAAAAGCTGAAAGTTTGTCAGCGCATGCTCCCAATACAGATAAGAACGATGGCCCATTATGAAGTTCGGGTCATGGTGGCTTCGGCAGATACATGGTATTAAAGGGTAGCTGTAGGAGCGAGCGCAGGGCAGTGGGTGTGAGTGACATGGCGAATCAGGTCTATCGCGATCCTTCACAGCCCATGTATTGGAATTACACAATTGGAATTATAATTCCATTTATATAATGCCAATACATGCGCAGTGAGGGATCGTAATAAACCTAAAATTGGAATTAGAATTCCAATTTTATAATTCCACAATATGCGCAGTGAGGGGTCGCAATAGACCTGACTTGCTGTCTCACTCGCACCCACTGCCTTGCGCTTGCTACACTTTAGTACCGTTTATCTGCCAAAGCCACCATGACCCGAACTTCATAATGGGCCATCGTTCTTACCATGTATTGGGAGCATGCGCTGACAAACTTTCAGCTTTTATAAAATAACGAAGGTCTGGCGTTCATGGGCTCTTAGTCCATTATTACTTATTACTATTACTACTTACATCGATTGGCGGCATTGTAGTAAACCAAAGCAAACACAAACCACAGAGATTGCATAGCATTCATTCTGTCTGAATGTTATCAACTCACTGAAAAATAATATAATTTTCATTAAATTTATAAAGTAATATGCATTTTAATCTTGTAAAATTATTATTTAGTTAGGGTGGAATTTAATTTTTATTATGCTATTCATAAGAGTAGGTATTTTTTTATTAAGTGAACGTACCTATAAAAGCTGGTCAAGTGAGAGTCGGACTCGCGCGCACAACAAAACGGTTTGTTGTTTTATTTTGTGAATATAATATACAACTAAGTGGTTTTCCCTAGCGTTTACAATATGGGGTTCTTCAATAAGGGCAGTAGAAGGTTTTTACAGGGTCGGCAGCGCGAGTTTGACGCCCCTGGTGTTGAGGCCACGGTTACCGCTTCCTATCAGGTGGGCCGTGTGTTTGTCTGCCATCTAAGTGGTATTTAAAAACTAGTTATTTTGCGAATATTTCGAGCGCCTACTTATTGCCGTTCGTTGTATGTAAACCCCCTTAAAATATTTATTTTATTCTCTTGGTAGTATTTTTTGTTAACGGTAACAGAAATACATTATCTTCGAATTCTGCAGTCTGGCTATCACGCTTCATGAGATACAGGTCTAGACGGATAGACAGACAGTGGCTTCTTAGAAATTTTACCCTTGGGGTACTGAACCCTAAAACATGTTTCCTTTAAGGTAAATAACATTCAAATAAATAAGATAATTACCACCTAATTAAGTGCTTAAAATATAATTGAATGGCGTCACACAAATAACCTAGCATGAATCACAAATTTAATGTTTTGACAGATTTTTTATGTCAATAAAATAAATGATTAAAAAAATCGAAAACCCCACTGCTATTGTAAAGACCGTTTGTTTGATAGCGGGCTTTTGATTTCTTATACTTAATAGTTATAACATAACGCTTACGTAATCTGTTTCCCTACTCGATAAGTTTGAGTAAAAAATTTTATGGCAACATTACATTTTAGCGCCAAAAATGTTTGGAAACATTACATTTTAGCGCCAAAAATTCGCTGGCCGCGGGAGTGGTACCCGTGGGGATGCTATGTAATGCATGTAGAGAGAGACTGATGGCATGGTTTCCACGACGGCCGTTCAACTGGTGACCTTGTCATGTATTTCACACGCAGTTGAGCACAGCCCATTGTATTGTCAAAAGTAAGGATGTTGGTTTAATTATTCAAAAATAATACTGCTGTATAAAAATATTCTTTAGATTGTCTTTTGAGACATATTCATGGTGGACATGGACGACTGTTTGATGGAGGTAGGACACGACGGTATCTTCCGTCCGAATTCTCCGACTGAGGTAGTACCAGTAGTACCTCCGCCTTACAGAATACCGCCCCATAATAACCGTCGTGTTGTGTTCCCGGCGGTAAGTAGGGTAGCCAGAGCTCACTGGAGGGATTCTGTGCCATCAGCGTGGAGACCTAAGTCTCCTGCGTTGTCAGCACTGAATCTCTCTCAACCCCTTCCCCTCCGATTCGGAGTCGGTAGTGCGAGTTTGAAGCCTCTGGTGTTGTACGCGTCCATAGGCCACGGTGACAGCTTCTCATCAGGTGCCCGTGTTCGATCCCCGCTCAGTGCAAATATTTATATGTATGACTAGCTGTGGTTTTTTAACCGACTTCAAAAATGGAGGAGGCTTTCAATTCGTACGCATTTTTTTTGTATGTATGTTACGCGGCGCCAAATTATGGATGCATTTAGAAAATTTTTTTTTGTTTGTAAGAGACTACTTCTTGAGGTGGTCTCATATCCAGGGTATCAGGATCTGATGCTGGGATCTTGGGAAAATCGAGGTGAAGTCATCAACGGTAAAACTTCTGTTTTTGATGCCTTTGTACATAATAAACCTCATAAATAGATACTTTTCTATTTCTGTACACTAAAAAGTAAAAAAGAAATAACTACGTTTTTAGTTTGCGAAGTTAGTTTTTTAAATGTAGTTATGTTATTATTTATTTGTAGGGTTAGGAATATTTTTATTAGACCGGGTATTTCTTTATTATTAGCTTCTCAATTGTTGCTTCACAGACAACAGATAGATTCTTCAAAACCTTTCAGCTCAGACGTCAATCCATCTTCAAGTGCTATGCGCCGCTAGGGCTGTCACCGCCACATACTCTACTGTTCAATGTTAATGCAGCACTCCCCTGCCTCCCCCCCCTCAACTCATCAACGTCACCGCCAGTCGGCGCGATTCGCGACTAAAACGATTTCCATGTCGCGATTTTGATGTGCCCGTCAATAGTTAGTTTGGGATTCTATTCGAAACAACAGCGCGAGTATTTTTGAATTCAAATGTTGCCAAACTATAGCACAAAGTTGCAATACATTCGGCTTAGTTAAATTTTAGGCAAATTATGATTCTAACAGTTTTCTGAGGAGGCGAGTGGGGGGAGAGCTGATTGTCTGCGCACCGACGGTTGGGTGACAGGACGGCCGCCTGTCACCCTACACCTCACCGTCAGCGAAGTGGCGCGATACTCGCCCCACCCCCCCCCTTTCAGGGGGTCGAGGGGGCCATTTTAAAACCGTAGATGGCCCAGGGTCAGCTGGAGTGCGAGGGATATGCCTATTGGGTAACCTTACACCCTGGTAGTTAAGACCCGAGACGGCGTGCGGTTTTAGTCGGTTCGATCCCGACATAACCACCCCCGATGGCCGACGGGGGTGGTATCCATGGGGATTTCCGCACGATAAAAAAAAGAAAAGGGGCGAGCACGGTCGTAGCAAGTCGAAAACATTACCTAGGTATTAGGTATTAGGTATTAGGTATTAGGTATTAGGTATTAGGTATCTCTGCCTACCCCAGTGAGAAAGAGGCGTGATGATGTCATATATTTTATTTGGATGTACGTTGTTTTATAGCTAACAATTTTTTCTCATATTTTTGTTCCACAGAATAACCAATACACATTTTCTGAGAAACAAAATTCTATGAAATTTCTGTCTGTGAAACAAGGGCTTGCCTTTTTATTTTATGGGATTAATTCCACCTCCGTTTCCCCTACTGTAAATCCTGTACAAACCGGATCAACTGATCAATTATTTTTTATACCACGTAGGTGGCAGACAAGCACACGGCCCACCTGATGGGAAGCGGTCATCGTGGCCTATGGACGTGTGCAAGACCAAGGGCGTCAACCACGCCAACCCTGAAGGGAAAGGTATTTTTACTCCAATCTTTATATAAAGCCAAGCGAGCGAAACTCCAATACACGCAGTATTATAGCCAAAGATGGCCGCTGACAATTTAATTGCAGCAACTGGAGACGGCCAATTTGAAAGCCTCCTTGTTGATTAATCAGTATATGGAACGAGGAGTTCTCATCGCTCGTAATTTCATCACGAAATAAGGCAATTTCCAAGGCAGTATTTCACGGTACTTATCCCTATATTTTTTCGTTTCCAATTTAATTGGTCTGGACAAATAAAGCTGTAATTGGAATAACGAGAATAAACACATGCAATAATGATTTCAGATATAATATGAACATCAAGTTCGGTAGAATAATATTCTGCGAAAGTTACTGAAAGATGAAATTGAAATGGCATTAGAGAGTACTAGCAGCGGGCGGTGAGTTTTGTGACCTGGCAGTGTGAACAACTTCAAATTAAAAAGCCGGCTAATATGTAATAAATTATGTTCCCGTTCCCGCTTCCCAAGCGCTTCTATTCTATGTATAAAATGACCTATATGTTATTCCAGACTACAATGTATCCCTGTACCAAATTTCAGCGAGATCTATTCAGTGCCCGTAGCCAAGTGGAAAAAGTCTAAATCGCAAACCATCGCTAAGAAAACGAATAGATTAGGTCGACCAATCACACTCCAGCTCGTGATTCCACCGCGGCGCGCGCATCGTACGCCGGCGACGAACTTGGATGTGATTGGTCGACCTAACCGTTTCTATTCCGTGAATACACTGACATTTGTCTACGGGGCCAGGCGTTTTTACGTAAAAGAGTAACAAATATTCATAACTATACATACACTCATTGATAGAATTATTATTATTCTCTATACGCTTGTAAATAACACTAGCTTATATTAGTTAATTACCAGATCCTGCCGACTAGTTTCTAGTTTTCTTTCTTTTCTGCTTGTGACGTAATGTCGCCGGTAAAGGTCCGAGGGCGCGTAAAAACTACAAGTGGTAATTGCAGAGTCACGATTATTGTTCTAAGAATTTGCCACAAGGTGTGGTGTGTCCCAAGTTACGAGATAAAGCGTTATTTTTTTTATATTCAGTCCGTCAAATTGACTTAACCCCGCTGGATGGTAAGAAGCTAGGGTAAAGTCCAGAGGGTACGGGCCGCCATTCCAGACACCATTCGTCCCAAAACGGCGGTCCCTACCTTGACGGCCTAGACAGATGCGTTTTCACGCCCCGCTTAAAGAACCCGGGATTGTAGGAAGAAGGAAACACGTGTGCAGGAAGTGCATTCCAGTTTTTAATTGTGCGACACAGAAAGGAGGCACCGAACCGCTTGGTTCGAGACCGTATGGTCTCGACTGTGTGCGGGTGGCACCTCAGCCCCGCACGTGTTGTTCTGGATCGGAAGAGAGACGGTGGGATTAGTTGTAATAATGTTACGACCATAAATTATTGTAATCAACTTTTTTATCGTGCGGAAATTACCACTGATACCACCCCTGCCAGCTGAGCCACTGGTTAAGTCGGAAGTCGGAATTGAACAGACCAAAACCGAGCAGGTTATGCTGTCGGTCCCAGTTGCCATACAGACATCTATGGCAGTCGAACTCTAGTCTAGCTGCAATGCTTCGATATCGTCTAATGTCACCATTGGGTTGTGAAGGTGGCAGTCGCTCCGCGAAAAATATCGAGGTTCAGCCAAATCCGCTGTTAAGACTGGTAAAGCGGACCCCAGACTCCGAGGTGAAAGCTTTGAATACGACTGGGATTAACGCTAGGTTGAAGAAGAAGAGTTTAGCAGCATTTAATCGCTTGTCGCTTATGTCTTGTGCCGCCTTGGTCGGGACTGGCGACGCGTGTCTCACGGGTAGCGGCCGCCATTAAAATGCCATTACTCAGCGATCGTGATATCGACCTTTCGATACACACACGGACATGACATAACACTTCACTATTTGTTATATTATTGGTACGAAATTGAACGATATTTTTTTATGTAAGTATATCAAATAGGCTTATTGTTATAATGTGCGCAAGCCGAGACGCAAAGTCAAAATGTTTAAGTATCTTGTCTTGCATGCCTATGGCCGTTCGTTATGGATAGTTGGAGTCTTAAAAAGTCTAACAACTGGCTTACAAATCTTCGATGTCACCCTTGCCCTCGAGATTTGTGAACGTCAAATGGCAGTCGCTTTTTTTTCATGTTGGCCACGTCAACATTACTTCACCTTTTTTTTTTTTTTTTTTTATATAGGACACGTCAAAATGACTCCACCTCACCTGATGGTAAGCTAAAGGTAAAGTCTTTGGAATGGGAGTCACCATAACAAATACCGATAGTGCTGTAATGGTGGCCCTTAGCTTGACGGCCTCATCAAATGCTTTTTCACGGCTTGCTTAAGGACCCGGGACTGTAGGAGGAAGGAAACACGTCACACGTGAGCTGGTAAAGAATTTCAGGTTTTGATGGTGTGGCAAAGAAAAGAGGCAACGAACCGCTTGGGTTTTTGATGGAATTGTTTGCATCATTATGAGGGTGATCTTAGCCTTGCACGTGTTGTTCTAGTTGGTAGAGCTCATCGGAACACTCGCCATGGTAGAGTCGACAGGAGTGGACGTAATTTGCCAAGACGTATTTTAAATAAAAGGATTTTATTTGATACTAGCTGTTGCCCGCGGCTCCGCCCACGTGGATGTCGGTTGTCATTTGGATGTCGGTTATCACGACCAAACATAGCCTATGTTCATTCTCGAGGTCTAATCTACTCCTATACCAAATTTCATCAAAATCGGTTTAGCGGTTCAGGCGTGAAAGCGTAACAGACAGACAGACAGACAGAGTTACTTTCGCATGTATAATATTACTATGGATTTTTTTAAACTCCTACATGGAAAGAAAGCGTTCCACTACACGAAATAAGTCACAGGCTTTCGCTACTAAACAGTACTTTATTTTAATGATCGCCATGTAGAGGTGTGAAGCGTTTAGCAATTATATCGAATGTTTCCTTTATTAAACTTAACTAGAGTGGTAAAGGAAAGCCATCGTTAAAACAGCCCACCGAGCGTGAACACGTGGTGGAGCTCCACACTCACACGGCAAACGACATGTTACTAGCCTGCTGCCATCCTACTAATATTCAAAAAAATCAGAGATTTATATTATACTAGCGTACCCGCGCGCGGCTCCGCCCGCGTGGATGTTGGCTATCGCCACTAAGTCTTTTTTAAACCGAGGGACTGCCCGTACTAACCGTCAATGTCTATTCCTTGGCAAACAGTAGTAGTAGGTATTCATTTCATCCCGAGTTCCATGCATCGCGATAGAAAGTCGTTTATTTACATACTATCATTGTCCTTTTTCAGTGTCTTCTGAATTTTATCTGGATAGCCACTCTGGCCAAAGTACCTATGTGTAATTCGAAGTGGCCCTTGAAAAACATGATTCTCAAAAACCCTTTCAGTTAATCATTACGTATTTATTTTTGATAAACTGATTTTATTATTGAAATAATGCTGCAGACATTGACATTTGACAATAGATAATAAAATTGACATAAAGAGTATGATCAAGGCGGTTCAAGGCGTAGGAAATTTCTAATTTTCTTGGTGGTAATAATAAAAAACTGGCCAAGTGCGAGTTGAACTCGTGCACGGAGGGTTTCGTACAAAACTGGACTGAGGAAGGAACTAAACGCTGCTGCTGAGTTTCTAGTCTTAACAGATAGACATACAGACTTTTATGGTGATGTGGGTAATATTTAAGTACGGTCTTCGGACTTTTCCCTTTACTTATGCCGAAGGGAATGTGCTCTTTCTTTTTTTCGCACGAAAACTCCCTCGGACTTCACTTCACCGGAGCCAACGTTGAGGTGGGCATCGAAAAATTACACTGTTTTTCGCAACACTGGCCTGCGTGATTGAGGAATCTGATGGTGGAAAGAATATCCTAGAGACCCCGACCGGTTCCGGCCTCCAGCACTGCCGACCCCAACATGTTATTAGCATTCTAAATCTGCTTCAAGGACACGACGCTAGTCCATCCACCCTGGGTACTTTGCCAGTGAGTGAATTGTCGGCGTGTCCACGGAGCAACCCCAACAGTGACGCTTGGACGTCAGCTCCCGGCCCATACAAAGCAGGAACTCAACAAAACAGCCATGTTCAGCGAGCACCTGCGTCACGTGGCAGGATGGGTTATCGTTTCGCATTTCCGGTAATTCCTTCATAAAGGGTCTTACCACCACAATCGTGGGCTGCCCTATGCTTGACTACCCAAGTCGTTTATCCATTCCACCTAACGAAATCGGAAACGCTGCCCCTCGATTTCTCTTGTGGTAGGCCTCAAACCCTTATGTCCTGGAGGTATTGTCTAAATATATTGCCTAAACGGCAGCATCTTTTTCATTGACGTTTGAGTTTTTCATAGCTTCAAGACATGCAGACCTAAATATTTCATATTAGTTTCGACTTAACATCTCTACGTGTTCTTGAGAAAAAGGTCTTGACAAAGAGACATAAATAATATATATATTTGTGTGGGGGCTAACTAATACTGAGGGTTTTTAGAATTTTATTTTTCCTTTGCTTGTGCTATAAGACCTTGCTTTTTACCAAATTTCATGATTTTACCTCAACGAAAGTACTCTTTAGATGCATTTCATTCCTTTGCATAGTTTCTTCTTCTAGCATACCTACAGCACGAACCAATTCTAATTTTGATGCCCCTAAGATGCATTTCTGAGAAAGAGGTCACAGCTGCAGACAGCAAAGAGGATATAAGAGTTGTTTTTTCCTAATAAGGTACAGAACCCTAAAAATAAATAAAATCTCATTGTATTTGAGCAATAAGAAACAAAGGATATTACTCTATGGAAATTTAGACAAAGTCACTTTAGTTCCTGTTGCCATGACAACAATTATAGATGGCGTTAGGGATGACTAAAAAATCTAAATTTCTTAATTTTACTTTATTTCGTGAATTAATCATGTATTTTTAACTATGCAATAAGCTATTCAAGGCGGAGACAAATCAAAAAAACCAAAGAGCATGGAAATCTGTTCAGCCGTTCTTGAGTTATAAAAAAGTACGGTTTTACCACTTTTGACCGACTTAGGAGTTAAATATCAAAAAATCCTTTCTTAGTACACCTCTACGCATCAAAACAAACACTCCCTACAAATTTCAAGTCTCTACGACCAGCGGTTTAGGCTGTGCGTTGTAATCAGTCAGTCAGTCAATCAGTCAATCAGTCAATCAGCCTGTCAGGACTTTGAATTATATAGTATAAGATTACAGAGATAAATATTGTGTAAATTTTTTGTTTCTTTATGTGTACACATATTTTTTACGTTATGATCCAGATCTAAACATTGTTTTTAGGATATACTTAATACATATTGATTGTAATGTATGTCTAGATACATTCTTATAAACTTTAGCTGAATGGATAAGGACGCGACCTCGATTCAGAGGTATCAAGCTCAAAATGTGAATTTCATTGCGAGCAGCACTTCCCACTTACCACGGGAGACGCTTCTGCCTGCGGCAAATCCGGCCGGGATGGGAGTAGCCCTTTGGAAGGCTGCTGTGAGGCTCACCACGTGTCCCTCTGACTAGCAGAGGGCACACTGAGGAGGGCGGGCTGATTCTCCACGCGCGGACGCTTGGCTTACAGGACGACTGCCTGTCATCCTACACCCGACCGTCAGTGAGGTGGAGCGAGCGATGGTTGAGGGAGCAATCTTAAAACCGTAGATGGCTCAGGGTCAGCTGAGGTGTGAGGGATGCTTATTAGGTAACCTTACACCACGGTAATTAAGACCCGGGATGGGGATCTCAACATAACCCCTTCCGATGGCCGACGGGGATTACCGCACGATAAAAAAGGGGTTAAAAAGACGTGTCGTATTAAACAATGCGCTTGGTGCCATCTTGCAGCGCAGGGCTGTGGGCTGGAGGGCTCGCGAGTGTTGTTCAAAGCCGTAGTGGAGAGCCTGCAGTTCTGTTGACTGCTACAACTGTACGCTTACATAATCGTTGCAGTTAAACCACAGTTTTTAGTAATAGCAACCCATTTATGTCCCACTGCTGGGCACGGGTCTATACTCTCCTCTAACAAGAGAGAGGGTTTAGACCTTAATCCACATACGCTGGCCTAATGCGGGTTGGTGGATCGGACATGTCCTTAGAATTTCTTCTAGGACATATTTTACTTGCCCTGATTTCAACTTTCGGTCACGATTCAGTAGATAATATTGGATGTTGAAAACTCTGTTACAATAACACTTATTTGACATTTTGTGTGATCGAGATAAGATCAGAACTGAATTAAAAACATTTTTTTTATATTTAGGACAGGTCAATTTGACGTCACCTCGCTTTTTTTTATATATATAGGACACGTCAATTTGACTTCACCTCGCCTGATGGTAAGTTGATAAAGTCTCAGGAAAGAGGATCATCATTACATACACAAAAATGGTGGCACTCAGCTTGACGGCCTCGTCAAAAGAGGATTTTCAGCGCAGCACCGAGTGACACCCACCGGTCCCACTAGTGCTGTAACCACAAGCCCCCCCTACCCAGCCGTGGGCTAAGGACGCGTGTAACCTAATTTACGAGTACTTAATTTAGCTCGTACATTTATTTATTAAGCTGGTGGCTTTAGCACCGTATATGCTTACCATTGTCAAGATTCGTCAAGTGCCCGCAGTCTGCAGTGCTCACGGCTGGCGGTTACAACTTTTCCAGCGCCGGATCCAAGTCTAACTTGGTTGAGTTTTAGTTCAAGTGCTCTCAACAAACCATAATAGCACAGGTTGCCAGTGTTAATATAGGTCTGCCATTTTGTTTTGTGTTTGTAAACCCCCTTTTTATTTTTCGTGCGGAAATCTCCGTGGATACCACTCTTGCTGGCCAACGGGGGGTGATTATGTCTGTTTCAAACCGAATAAAACAGCATACTGTCTTGGGTCTCAATTACCGTTGTGTAAGGTTACCAAAGAAGCATTTGTCCGGCATGCCAGCTGTTTTCAGACCATCTATGGTTTTAAGATGGCTCTCGACACCCAGAAAGAAGGTTGGGTGAGCATCGCGCCATCGCGCTTACGGTCGGGTCCTCCCGTCTGCGCTCGGAGAGCCAGTCCACCCTCCATCTGCTTATCACTGTGCCCTCTGCTAGTCAGAGGGACACGACTGGAAAGCCTAGGATCAGCCTTCTAGAGGGCCACTCTCGCCTGCATTTGCCGCAGGCAGCAGCGTCTCCCGTGCAAGAGAGGCGCTCCTGTCTCCGTTGTCCGGGTGCACCAGGTAGAAACTCCAGCCTGTATCCTGAAAATTTGAAAAGTTCAGAGGATGACATACAATATTTTTGTCAATATCTATTTTATTGTCAATATTATTGAGTAGGTATGTGCGCTTAGCATATAGACGCCGGAATATTTGATATTCCGCGAGCTAGTGCCGCTCATATTCATATTCGCTGTCTGCAATGGAATACTGATAGCAGCTATTCCTTGTTATATTTAAATACTAGCTATGCCCGCGACTTCGCTCGCGAAGATTTAGGTTTTTAAGGTTTTCAATCATTTTTTATCCAAAATTAAAGTGGCCATGTTACGACTTTTAATATTAATTATTTGTTAGCAAAAATCCTGTCAAAATCGATCCAGCCGTTCAAGAGTTTATCTAATTCAAAAGGGTAGAAAGATACATTTTAATAATGGCTTTTTTGTTGTATATGTAGGTATGTAGGTATGTAAATTGTACGTTTTTAATCCCTGAAGCATTTTTCAACAAGTTATCTTGCTCGCTACCATAGTTACTATAAATCATATTCTACCAGTGGAATTGAATATGTATAGTATACTAAAATGTTTACAGGAGTTAACACAATCATTGTATGCATTGTACGGTTTATTAAAAATCCGATATGTAGGGGACTGGAATCATTTGTGACAACACTAATGTCACTACTTTTGACAATTTGATTTCTCGAATCTCTTCAAAACGAATTGTCAAAAGTTAGAACGTAATTTTGTCCAGAGACCCTGTATGTACTGCATCTGGCGTTAATAATATTTAATTTCAGAGGCTAGGAACGTTTCTCATTAGTGGGGCACCACGACTCTAGTACATACGTGCGAGGTTACGAAACATAAATATTATAAAAAATAATGTAATTCAATCTCACTATAGTTTAGTATTCATTAAAGTGAGCCAGCGACGAACGGTGTGCTGCTTTTAATCAAATCAAATCAACACCCGTAGCGCTGCTACGAGTGCTACGAGCAAGCTACGAGCTAAAAATGTGGAAATTTAATATTATGTAGATTGTAGCGTGTGCTACGCAATGCGGTGCTACGAGGCGAGCCGTCGCGTATTTACAAAATATACTGTGATATGGCGTACACTGCTCATTATTATTATTTTCCATAATGTAGTTGTGTAATAAATTATTTTTTTTGATTAATTAAAAGTATGTGTTAGTGTCATAGCGGTAGCGAGTATAGCTGAAGAAAGAAATATTTTTTTTTTTTTTTTTTTTTATACCACTTAGGTGGCAGACAAGCACACGGCCCACCTGATGGGAAGCGGTCACCGTGGCCTAGGGACGCGTGCAACACCAGGGGCATCACACTCGCGCTGCCGACCCCGCAAATACCTTCTAATGCCCTTCTTGAAGAACCCCATATTGTAGTCGCTAGGGAAAACCACGGCAGGGAGATCATTCCACAGCCTAAGCGTGCGCGGAATAAAATTTCTTTCAAACCTTACAGTGCGCACTGCAGGCGGATGCAATGTGTGAGGATGAATTCCCTGCCTGTGGCGGGCGGTGCGATGATAAAAAGTGGCCGTGGGCATCATGTCGAACAATTCATCTGAACACATACCATTATATAGGCGGTAGAAGACGCACAGTGAGGCGAAATCTCTCCTCAGGCTAAGCGGCTCCACACCGCCCAAAAGTATGGGATCGTCGACTATCCGCAGCGCACGTCTTTGTACCGACTCGAAGGGGTCAAGCTGGTATGCAGGTGCCCCGGCAAAAAGGTGACAGCAGTACTCCATGTGGGGCCGGACTTGTGACTTATAAAGAATAAGTCTTTGCCCCGCAGTGAAGTACTGCTTCGCCCTGTTGAGCACTCCAAGTTTCTTAGATGCCAACTTGACCTTGTCTTCGAGGTGATTACGGTACTGGACGTCACTGGAGATATCGACACCAAGGATCCCTATACTCGAGGAGATGGTGAGTGGTATGTTCAGGAATTGTGGCGCTACAATGAATGGGGTTTTCTTAGCGGTGAATGCACAAACTTGTGTCTTAGTGGGGTTGAATTGGACTAGGTTTAGTCTTCCCCAATCGGACACTCCTGTGAGAGTAGTCTCGATTTCAGACACAAGTTGTTCGCGACTTTCCTCCACTGCGGACCGAGGGAGGTTAGCCCGGCCCGTGTAAAATGCATCCCCGGTACTGTCATCTGCATAGCAATGAACAGAGTCAGCAGACAGCATGTCATTGATATGCAGCAGGAACAGGGTCGGGGATAGCACGGAGCCTTGTGGAACGCCAGCATTTATGTCCATGCGGTCCGAGCAGCTGCCGTCAACAACGGCTTGAATGCTTCTGTTGGACAGAAAGCTGGCAATCCATTCGCAAAGTCCCTCGGGCAGTCCATAGGACGGCAACTTCGCCAGAAGACCTCTGTGCCAGACCCGGTCGAAGGCCTTCGCTATATCCAGGCTGACCGCCAGTGCCTCACCCCCACTCTCGATGGCTTGCGCCCATCGGTGTGTGAGATACACAAGAAGGTCACCGGTTGAGCGACTGTGGCGGAAGCCGTACTGCCGGTCGCTCAATAAATCGTTTCCTTCTAGGTATCTCAGGAGCTGTGCGTTAATGACACGCTCCATTACCTTCGAGAGGAGGGAGGTGATAGCGATAGGCCTGTAATTGGACGGGTCTGTCCTGTCGCCTTTCTTAGGCACAGGGTGCACGAAAGCGGTCTTCCACGAAGCTGGGACTTGTCTCGTGGAGTAGGAAAGTGCGAAAAGACGTGTAAGCACAGGGCACAACTCTGGGGCACACTGTTTAAGCACCATTGCCGATATGCCATCAGGCCCACTCGACTTGTGAACGTCTAGGGATTTGAGCTCCCGCCGGACCACCCGTTGTGTGATTTTTATTTCTGGTAAAGAAACACCACACCAGGGTATAGTGGGTGGTACGGCATTCCCGTCGTTCATTGTCGAGTTTGACGCAAAGAGGTTACCTAAAAGATCGGCCTTCTCCTTAGCGCCATGGGCCAGACTGCCGTCGGGTTTAAGCAGCGGCGGCAAACAAGGCCGACAGAAATTTCTCTCGGCAGCTTTGGCAAGCGACCAAAATGCACGGGTATCCGACGGGTACCGCGCCAGCCGTTCACCAATTCTGCCGATGAAATCAAATTTGGCCCTAGCCGTTGCTCTTTTACTGGACCTCGAGGCGGCATTCAATTTCCGCTTCACTTCAGCGATATTTGGATCCTTGTTCGCAAGAGCCGTGGTCCAAGCCTTATAAGCAGATTGCTTGTTAAGACTAGCCTCTCTGCAAGGCCGATTAAACCACGGTCGCTTACTAGCCCCCGTAGCGATCCAGCGGTTAGGAATGAAGCATTCCATACCCGCTAGAATCGCCTCAGTAACTGCTGTTGCACAGGAGCTAGGATCTTCTGAAGTGAAGCAGAGCCGTCTCCACGGGTACGAAGCGAAGTATTCTCGCAATCCATCCCAGTCCGCTGACCTATAGTGCCAAACATGCCGCCATTTAACTGGCCGAGGTGGTTCTGGCCGAGCGAGAGGCACTTGCGTTCGGATGAGGCAGTGGTCTGAAGTACCTAGGGGTGCTTCCACAGTTATGGAGTATTCATCCGGGCGCGTAGTCAGCAGAAGATCCAGTAGAGAGCTTTTATGGGACTCGACATCTGGTATTCTAGTGATAGAATGAACCACTTGCGAGAGCCCATAGGTCAAGGCAAATTTATGAGCAGCCCTTCCCGCAAAATCAGTGACCGAGGACCCCAGCCACTCAATGTGATGAGCGTTGAAGTCCCCTAAGAACACTAAGTCCGCGGTGGGGTACTGCTCAATTGCCTTGTCCGCCGATCGCTGCAGGTGGTCAAACAGTTGAGTCGTGCCCAAGTCACCGCTATGAGACCTGTAGAGGCACGCATAGATACGGGTGTGGCCACCGTAATCCACACGTACCCACAAAGTGGACAGGTCCCTGTCTTCCAGGCCATTAAGACGGCGACAACAAACATCATCCCGGACGTACAAGCATACCCCGGCACGACTCAAAAAATTATGTTCGAGTTTGTACCCGGGGTACAGTAAGTAGGCTGTATCGGCAGGGGATTATATTTGTGTCTCCGTCAGGAAAAACAAGGTCGGCTTCGCGGTTTCTAAGTGGTGATGGACCGCATTCAGATTAGCATGTAGTCCCCTGATGTTGCATAAGTCCACTTGCATAGTGGATGAGGATGCCGCTGTCAAAACAGTTTTTCTTTTTCTATTAATGGCCATTTTCGAAGGGTGGGTGGTATGTGGAAGGTTAAGAGAGTCTCTGTGCTGACAACGCAGGAGACAAAGCAAGACTTCATGCCACCACCGACAAGTATGGGTTATGTGACCGGCTGGTGCGGCGGGCGGAAGGGCCCCCGGTCCCCCCCTGGATACTGTAATCGGGTCCACTCCGGTCTCCTCCTCCGGCACGACCACAGCACCAGGGACTTTGCACAGACCGCTGGTTCAGCCTCCTGGGGCGGAGATTAAGTATTCCCCAGGTTCGGGAACCGTACGAGCCTGCGGGCGGCCAGCGGATAACCGTTTCACCGGGTCTCCCTGACCGCCACACCAACATTTCACGCCCACACCAGTCAGTGATGATAACCCAAGCCTACGGTCTCCCCGTTGGCAGCACAGAATCCCTCCAGTGAGCTCTGGCTACCCTACTTACCGCCGGGAACACAACACGATGGTTATTATGGCCGTGGTCTTCTGTAGGGCGGAGGTACTTCCCCAGTCGGACAGCTCATTTCGGACGGGCGATACCGTCGTGTCCTACCTCCTATAATAAAAAGTAAATAAATAATAAAAAGTATTTTAAAAAAGTACCCTGGTTCTTTTAAAATATAATAAAGGAGTTTCTTTGGTGGTCATTGATAAGTATAGGTTATGTTATGGGTGGTGCGGCGGGTCAGAAGTGTAAAAATATAAATGTCAAAATGGAATTAAATAATGAATCAATAATGTAGCTCGTCACATTAATTTACAATAGTTATGCCTTTATTACCAGTAAGTGAAGGACGTTATTTCTAAATACACGTGAATTTTCCATTTCTAAAATATATTTTGGTATCTTATTTATTCGAGGAGTAATTTTTATTATTTTTAATGCCACTTAGGTAGCAGACAGAAATACAACTAACTTTGCTCTAAAACTAAATTTTAATATTTGAAAATGAACAACAACTTTTGATGCTGACCAATACATTCATGGCAGACAGAAATACAACTACCTTTGCTCTAAAACTAAATTTTAATATTTGAATATGACCATCAACTTTTGATGCTGACCATACATTCATGGCCTATAGAACATCACAATATCTTACGTCACTGTCAGTTATGTTTTGTGTGCATTGTGTGTTAAAGTTGACACTGACCTGTTAATGCATCGCTGGAGCTCCGAGCGTGCGGCTCGCGTTACCTGTCTAAACCCTGTACAGGCTCAACGCTCAACTGATTGGCACCTGTCGATCTGTTTATACAATGCTACCAGGTAACGTGATATGGTAACGTGACTTTGTCCGTGTGGATTTACATTTATAGGGTTTTACTTTTTGTACACAACGATAATTTTATTTCTAAAATTAAAGTAGGTTATGCTGCACCTTATCTTAATCTTATCTTAATAATATATATAAATCTCGTGTCACAATGTTTGTCCTCAATGGACTCCTAAACCACTTGACCGATTATAGTAAAATTCGCACACCATGTGCAGTTCGATCCAACTTGAGAGATAGGATAGTTTTTGAAACGGATTTCGACATCCACGCGGGCGGAGCCGCGGGCAACAGCTAGTAATATATATAAATCTCGTGTCACAATGTTTGTCCTCAATGGACTCCTAAACCACTTGACCGATTATAGTAAAATTCGCACACCATGTGCAGTTCGATCCAACTTGAGAGATAGGATAGTTTTTGAAACGGATTTCGACATCCATGCGGGCGGAGCCGCGGGCAACAGCTAGTAATATATATAAATCTCGTGTCACAATGTTTGTCCTCAATGGACTCCTAAACCACTTGACCGATTATAATAAAATTCGCACACCATGTGCAGTTCGATCCAACTTGAGAGATAGGATAGTTTTAGAAACGGATTTCGACATCCACGCGGGCGGAGCCGCGGGCAACAGCTAGTAATGTTATATATTTATGTCAGTGAATGGTCTGTCGAAATCGGTTCAGTCAATCCAGAGATAAGTTACGGTAGGGTTCAAAATATGGGGTTTTTCGAGAAAGGCATTAGGTTTTTACAGGGTCGGCAGCGCGAGTATGACACCTCCATCATAGGCTATGATACTGCTTCCCATCAGGTGAGCTGTATGCTTGTCTGCCACCTAAGTGGTACAAAAAACCGTCCTGTGTACTAAAGTCAGTTTCGCCCTGAACAGACAATTTCTGATTTGCCCCTCATTTTATAAAAAAAAATATTTTAGTGTTTTATTTTGTGACTTTGCCCTGGTATATAGTCACACTATCGTGTAGTAAATATATATAAATGTAAATGCCAACAAATCATAACGTGTTAGTTTATATAGTGAGTGGTCTGCGCACGCACACACCCGCATTAATCGCTGTACAATGTCTTAGGACCATGTTTCTTTCATGAGCGACAGCGGAAGCGACTCGTGGGCTCAACTATGAAGATGTTATGTTTTTCAGATTGTCACTGGTACACGTAGGCGTTGTAAAAGAGTCGAATTAGTATATTATAGGAGAAGCTATATAATTTATCGCAGGTTTATAAGCGCTCGGTTAATGGCAATAGGCTCGCCACCTATTACATTGGGACCTAAATATAAACTGGCGAAATGTGGGTGCTAGCACCTCTGCCTACCGCTTCGGGGATATAGGCGAGAGTTTGTTATGTTATATAATTTTTTCGTAGTTTAGTTATAAAATGAGAATCTTGGTAAACATTCAAGATGGGCCCGTGACCAGTCCCTTTTGTCAGGGGTTGCTAAAATTTTCCACTCATCACCGTAACCCTTCGTAAAGTAAACATAGTACAACTAACTAGTATCATGGCTTCTAGAAAGCAGATAAACATCCAGAACAAGAAACGCTCAGACCCCCTGATGGTGCACACGTCCAACGTCCATAGGTCATGGTGACCGCTTCCCTTCAGCTGGGCCGTGTACTTATCTGCCACATAAGTGGTATAAAAGCAAATGTAAATATACATATTCACGCATACCTATAATACATAGGTCCTTTAAGCGGGGCGTGAAAAAGCATTTGATGAGGCCGTCAAGCTGAGAGCCACCATTTGGGCACTATCGGTGTTTGCAATGGTGACTCCCATTCTAGAGACTTTGCCTCAGCTTACCATCAGGCGAGGTGAAGTCATGTTGACGTGACCGACATAAAAAAAAATACAAATATTTGCACTGACATCGAACCCACGAAAACGCTTTACCGCTACGCCACAGAATGAAACCACAGTCTTATGGCTGTCCGCTATCGGTGCAATAGTTACACGATAATTGTATTTGGCAATATTCGGACGCCATGTTGTGCCTCTGGCTCATAGCTTGCTGGCATTCAGTCCTCGCCGGAGATACTGAACTAGTACTAAGTAATCACAGTATGTATCTTTTTTTATATGCCACTTAAGTATCTACCTCCGCCCTACAGAAGACCGCGGCCATAATAACCATAGTGTTGTGTTCCCGCCGGTAAATAGGGTAGCCAGAGCTCACTGTACCCATCCTCCCCCTCCCCTTCCTAGCCTCCGCCACCCCTTCCCAGCTCTCCCCCTTTCCCTGCAGGGTAGGCAGCACGTGTGTGACACCCTTAGTGTTGCACACGTTTATAGGCCACGGTGACCGCTTCCCATCAGGTGGGCTGTGTGCTTGTCTGCCACCTACGTAGTATAAAAAAAAAAATAGCAGATAAGGATCGCTTGATGGGTAGCGGTTACCTATGGACGTGTGCAACACCAGGGGCGTCACACTCGCGCTGCCGATCCTGTAAAAACCTTCTAATGCCCTTCTTGAAGAACCCCATATTGTAGTCGCTTGGGAAAACTACAGCAGGGAGATTATTCCACAGGCTGAGGGTGTAATTATAATGAACAAAAGTTTGTAAGTTCCAAGGTTTTTTTTTATATCGGTCACGTCAACATGACTTCACCTCGCCTGATGGTAAGCTAAAGGTGATGGGATTCACCATTGTAAACACCGATAGTGCCACAATTGTGGCCCTCAGCTTGACGACCTCTTCAAAGAACCCGGGACTGTATGAGGAAGGAAACACGTGAGCTGGCAAAGAATTCCAGGTTTTGATGGTGCGGCAAAGAAAAGAGGCACCGAACTGCTTGGTTCTTGATAGAATTGTTTGCACTGTGTGAGAGTGATTGGGTATTTATAACAGTCATGGAGCGTCTCATATATCACATTTTTATATATCAACCTTTTTTTTATAGTAAATAGGCCCGCGTTTGACCACTATCTCACCTGATGGTAAGTGCCGATGTGGTCGACGATTGCCTAGAAGCAACCTGTTCACTCTAGACTTAAAGACTCCCAGGTTATAGCTTTCCGGAAACAGACTCAGGCAGGGCATTCCACTCCTTAGCTGTACGCATAATGAACGTATTGCTGAAGCGATTCATGCGTATGAGCGGAATGTCCACCATATAACGATGGCCTATAATATTACAGCTACGGAGCACAGTTCTATAGCTCCTTCAACCAGTAGTGACCCATGGTCACCGGTCATTGGCGACACCGAGGTTCCACTGGCAGTGAGTGATCGAGCAACAAGTCTCCCAGAGGGTAATTTTAGACGACGTGCGGAGTTCAGTCTTGTAGAGAACATCCGGAAACAATTAATGCAGGATAATTACGATTATATGAACGAAAACCAAGAGACGGACTCACCAGACATCTCAGGAAGGAAGGTGAAGGAACCCAGGAACCACATGGTAACGAAGTCGATTCAAAAAACCACAACCAGTCCAAGTTCATCCACGGTCTACTCATACCGTGGTACTCACTTATTACAGCCCTTATCTGCTAAGACCAATTTACCGCTGACAGGACAGGTAAATGAATTCATTCATTTTACTTCAATACAGAAGATAGATAGATAACTCTTTATTCGGCTTATGGAGTTTCGGACTAAGTGCTAACCGAGTTTTTTTTATGTCCATCATTTCAATATGACTCTGCCTCGCCTGATGGTAAGCTAAAGGTGAAGTCTCTGGAATAGGAGTCACAGATAGTGCTGTAATGGTGGGCCTCAGCTTGACGGCCTCATCAAATGCTTTTTTTGCGACGCGAGTTAAGTTAACATATTGTAATTTAGCCAGGTCAATCTTAGCATTGGTGACTATTCTCAACATAATATATTGAGAGCTCTCAGTGCCCCAAAGAGCACGATAAGCCTTTGGTTCCAGTTCAAATCAATATCTATAGCACTAATGGGTAGATGGCCCTAAAAATTTTGACAACTGGTCTAATCCTAACTTCGAAAAGAGTTCATGGCAGTCGCTCTACGGTAAATATCGAAGTTCGATTTTGTAGTTAGAACTGAAAAGCTGATCATAACTAAGTTGAGAAAAGACTTGGAGGAGGATGATGATGACAGTAATCGTTTAGTGTCTTTCAAAACAGATGATAAACGTTTTAAATTGTATGATGGTAGTAAATTAAAGGTATGATGGGTATAGTTAGGCAATGAAAATCTTCTTTTTAGATTTACTGGTAATGTGTCTTAAATTACCAGATTTTTTAAAATAGTAAGTAACAGCAATAACCATAATCTTCTTCTATCAGATGCAGGTAGCCAGCGTGAATATACCAGTAAAGAATAACAAAGGAAAAAATATCCAACCTATTCATGACCAACCACTATTAAGATCATTCGATGAAGTATCACAGAGTCATGCTACGAAAACAAGCAAGAATACACAACGAAATATAGTAGTTTCGAATAATGATTTATTGTATTATATAGATGATAGTCTCTTACGACGCAAAAATACCCGCAGGACAATGAGAAGAAAAGATGATAATATTGATATAGAACATCCAAAGTCCAATGATACTATTTTGATTCCAACAAATAGCAGTAATCAGAATATAAACGAAAAACAAAAGATCAATCAGCAAAATAACATAAATGAAAGTCATAGCGAAAGGCAACCGTACGATTTAAATAAAAATGGTCGACGTAGTAACCAATTGATAAACAAAACTAGAAGTAAAAATTATTATTTAAGCGACTATGATGACGTTAAAGATGCTGGTGATTTATCAGTAAATCAGAACGAGAGCGAAATGGATATTCAATATGATAGCGAAGATATTGAGCATACAGAGAATATTCCGCGCAATAGCCTCAACAATACTCGGCGTCATTATGAGGGAGATACAGAGTTTGATGATAAGAATACAATTGAAAAAAGTTACTCGCACAGTCGTCAAAGCGACGAATCGCAGAATACACAAGACTATGATAAAAAGAATGCTTCATCTATCGAACAATATAAAAAACAACAGTTAAATAAAACGAATAAGATGAATGGCATTTCACAAATCAGTGATCAACGTGACTCGATACAAAAATTGGGAGTCAGTGATGAGAAACAGGTTCAAAAGAATGATCGAATAGACAGTGAACAATCTGAGCACCAAATATTTCGACGTAAAAATCAACTGCATAGAGACAAAAAGAGAAAACGTAAACTCATTACACCCTTTGGTAACCCTCAAAATATCGATCTGCTCGGTAATAATGTTATTCAACGCATTAAAAAACAAAATGTACAAAGAAATAGGAAAATAAGACGTAATAATCGAATTAAAGCTAAAAAAAATAGGCAACAACGCATTCAGCAGCTGAGAAGACAGCAAAGAGTAATTAGACACAAGAAAAAATATCAACCTGAAAGAAGTCGTCAACGAAGTAAAAAAGTCCTTCGCAAAAAGAATCGATTCGAAAATAACGTTAAACCTATTCATAAGTACAGTCGCAAACATAATATAAGAAGTGACTTATACGGAAAAGGTTATCAAAACGAAGATCAAAATAATGCTAAAGATGTTTTAGACAGTCAATCTAATGAAAAGTATGATAGAACTGTGGTTAAAGCAGGAAAGCTGCCTGATATGACGGAAGATCATGGGCAATATAGCCAAAACGAATACAGTAAAAATGACGATGGAAAGCATGACTATACAGATCCTGACGAACGGAATAAAGATGATCATAACGATGATTTAGATGATAACCTACGTAATGATACACCACATGGTGATATACCAAATGATGATACATTAGATGATGATACAGCACATGATGATACACTACATAATGACACACCAAATGATGATACATTACATGTTGATAAACCAGATGATGATACACTACGTAATGATACACCCCATGATGATACACTACACGAGGATACACCACACGAGGATACACCAGATGATAAACCAAAGGATGAAAAAAACAACCAAAAAGGACAAGATGAAAATCCCGCATATATTGACAGTATAGATAAAGAAGAGTTGGATGGATTTAATGGAAGGCGGATGAATGATGACAAAAATCTTACAGAACAAGTTGACACACCGGACAATCAGTGTAATGATACTCACTGTGGTAATAAAGATGGAATTAATAGCCAGCAAGATGGCGACCAGCATCTGAATACCAAAAAATATAAGATACTAAAGGTTTGGTTAAATTAAATTAAATTAAATTGTTGTTACATATTTACAACGATAGGTGCAATGCTTTGATATCGCCTAATGTCACCATTGGGTTGTGAACGTCAGATGGCAGTCGCTTCACGGAAAATATCGAGGTCCAGCCAAATCTGCAGTTAAGACTGGTAAAGCGGACCCCAGACTCCGAAGTGACAGCTTTGGATGCGACTGGGATTAACGCTAGGTTGAAGGTTGAAGGAAAGTGCAATATAAAAATAGAGACCATCGCGTCGCCTTGCTGACAGTGGGATGTAGGATAACAGGGGCCATCCTGTCACACCCAAATTGTCCTCGTCGTCACACTGTGCCCTCTGCTAGCCAGAGGAACATTTGGAGAGCCTCGGAGCAGTCGTATAGGCCCTCTAGAGTGTTCCCTCCACGTCTTCCCTACCTCGACCAGCATTTGTTGTAGCAGCGTCTCCCCTGTAAGTGAGAGATACTGCCACCTCCGTTGCCCAGGTACACCACCTGGAGGTTTTAGCCTGTACCCCTGCCAAGCAGCCTCAAATAAATCATGATTATTATTACAGGTACCAGGTATAGGAAGGGGATCAAGGCGTAGTAATAGAGGACTTCGAAAAATCATTCAGGAACGTGATTCGAATGGGCTAGCACTGTACGCTATTGATCAAGGACCTTTCCCTCAGTTTCGTCTGCCGCGTGACCGCCGCCAGTATATGGATGACCATTTTGATAAACGCCCTCCTCTTTTAGAGCAGATTTCTAAGAAATCTTTGGATGGGAGGCATTCGGCTCGTCGCCATAATCATAATTAGCAAACTTGACTATATGAGAATTATTGGGTCTTTTGTTTGGCTAGCGTATTAGAGATAGTTTATTATCATCATCTACCTGCCCTTTTTTGTCCCCGCGGCCAGTGGTTATTTTTTTTTCATTAGTCACGTCAACATGACTTTACCTCGCATGATGGTAAGCTAAAGGTAGTATCAGGACCGGGTGTCACCACTACATACACCGATAGTGCTACAGTGGTGGCTCTCAGTTTGACGGCCTCATCAAATGCTTTTTCACACCCCGCTTAAAGGGCCCCGGATTATAGGAGAATGGAGTGACATGAGCTGTTGCCTCTTTTCTTTACCGCACTGCTTGGTTCTTGATGAAATTGGTTATGTCGGAATCGACCGACTAAAACTGCACGCCGTCTCAAGTCTTTTAGCGCCGGGGTGTATCATCTACGTGTTCTTGTCCTAATTATTTGGGGTCGGTGCAACATATCATTCTCTTCCATACTTTCCTGTCAGATGTCATCTCCTCAGTCACTCCCTTCCTTTCCATATCCTCTTTCACGCATTCCATCCATCTTTTCTTAGGCCTACCTCTGCACTTAAAGCCGTTGTTAATTGCCATTGTTACATTACATGCAAAAGAGAAGGTTTTAGTTTACTTAACTTTTTAGTCCCTTTATTTCATTTAGCTAAAAAGTATATCTCAAATCTAATGAAAAATCTTTGTTACTTTTGTATCAAAACGTGTTTCTTTTTTATTAAATCTAGAAAGCGGGCCCCGGGCTCCGAGGTGTAGGTCTTGGATGCAATTGGGACATGACGCTGAGATAATGATGAGAAAACTCCTTCTTCTCACTATCATCATCAGCTATTGATGGAGTGATGAACTGCAAGAATCAGCAATTTATATTGTACTAGCTGACCCGTCCAACGTTGTTTTACATTTTAAGGGTGAACAACCCTTATCACTTAGGGGTATGGAAAATAGATAGTAGCCGATTCTCAGACCTACTGAATACGCATATAAAATTTGGTAAAAATCGGTAAAGCCGTTTCGGAGGAGTACGGTAACTAACATTGTGACATGGAAATTTTATATATTAGATATATATTTTTATTATATGTTTCAATGTCGACATAGTTGTATCTCTCTCTGTGTGTGCGTGTGTGTGTGTGTGTGTGTGTGTATATTGTATCGTTATATCTATAGATGTAAATAAATAAATAAATAAAATTTAAAATTTCGATTTTTATTGCTACAATAAAACAGTATTTCAATGTGTTTGTGTGAAATTGGTTTCTACAATATACTAGAATGGTGTTTGATAAGTTTATGTGGACATTCCTTATTATAATGTATATAGCGGTGAATGTGACGTCATTGAGAATTAGACAACGCGTGCCCACCAAAGCCAAAAAGACTAAACCTAAAAGTTAGTACCTTTTTTATCCTGTGGTAATCCCCATGGATATATACCCCCGTCGACCATCGGGATTGGTAAACCGACAACAACACGCCATCTCGGATCTGCTCACACCACCCCGAAAGAGCAAGATATCTAATAAACTTGAGTTATGTTATATAATTCAAAACCCTCCATAGTAATCCAAGCTCGGTTGGATTGCGTTCAGGGGTCAGCAAGTGCATAGCCGAGCAGGGGGGATTGTGGTCGCAGCACTAGTGGGGCCGGTGGGTGTCACGCGGTGCTGCGACGACAATCCTCTTTTGAAGAGGCCGTCAAGCTGAGTGACACCATTGTTAACATGATACGTGTATTTCGTGTATGCAATAGTGACCCTCTTTCCTGAGACTTTACCTTCAGCTTACCATCAGGCGAGGTGAAGTTAAATTTACGTGTCCTATATATAAAACAAACTCGTTTTTTAGAATTCTGTGCACGATGGACGCAAAAAATACTAAACGGATTTTGAAGCGGTTACTTTTTATTTTAAAAGGTCTTGGTCAGACTTAAAATCTTATTTAATTACAATCGGTTGAGTAGAACCAGAGATTATATTAAAAATATGCGAAAACCGACATCCACGCAAGCAGAGCCGCGGGCTATGCTAGTAAAATAGAACAGCAAGAAGAAAGTGATTGGTAAATAAAAAATAAGTCGTGAAGTATTATTTAATTGAAAGATTTATTTGTTACAGAGAACCTAGCAACTACTCTATCTTTATTCCTGTATTCGAGTAAGTAATTTGATTTTATCAATCGTGTACCCCTCCTCCCACCACACTTCCTAACCTCCCCACCTCTTCCTAGCCCTCCCCCTTCCCTTCAGAGTAGGCAGCGCGTGCGTGATACCCTTAGTGTTGCACACGACCATAGGCCACGGGGACCGCTTTCCATTAGGAGGGCCATGTGCTTATCTGCCTATGTAGTATACAAAAAATACGGATTTAATAAATTAAATCCGTATAGTGAGCTCTGGCTACCCTACTTACCAGCGCGAAAATATAACACGATGGTTATTATGGGGCGGTATTCTGTAGGGCGGCGGTACTACCCCAGACGGACTGCTCAGTTTGGACGGGAGATACCGTCGTGTCCTACCAGGTCAAAAATGCTTATGCGTCTAGAGAGCGCTGTGTAGAATGTTTTAGAACTGTTTCTACTGCGTACCTATTTGTAGAGAAAGGAATGTGGTTCATATCAATTATTGTCTCCAGGTCCAGGCTATCAAAAACTGAACGAGACGAACATCCAACGAATTTGGGACTATTTGGATCAGATCAAAGGGAGGCTGCGGAGGGACAACGACGACTACATCGACCGCAACCCAAACGAGCACTCATTATTTATTTAGCGTCTTACATATTAAAGGATTTTTCAACAGTCAATCAATCAATCAATCAATAAATCAATTGAACTATACGCATTGAATATGGTTTTGGAGGTTTTATGGTTATGGTATAGTATATGGTCACCCTACACCTATGACACATCGCGCGTCGGTATGACGCGATGGCCCGTTTCGGGGGGTAGGTACCATTCAAGATCCCTGGTGTTGCACACGTCCATAGGCCACGGTAACCACTTCCCATCAGCTGGAAACGCGACCCCGTCTATTCCGGGGTCGTGACGGGAACACTGAGGTTCCCAAACCCGACGGGGCCATCTCGAATCCGGAGATGGCCCGGGTCAAGCTGGGGTGCGAGGGAAATGCTCTATGGGCCACCTTACACCCTGGCGTCAGAAGACCCTAGACGGCGTGCGGTTTTAGTCGGTAAGAGTACGACATAACTTGCCCCGCTGGCCGCGGGGTGGGTATCCATGAGGATTACCGCACGAAAAAAAAGGTGGGCCGTGTGTTTGTCTGCCACCTAAGTGGTATAAAAAAATTAGCAGAAAAAATCACTTTTATGGTTAATCAAACGGGCGAGCCAGGCGGCACGAATGAAAGATCCACCATGAAGTGTGGCGAAATTGACAATTTTATGTGTTATCTGTATGTAGCTACATAGCTATTTAACTACAGTGTTCGTAAGGACCAATAAGCTTGAACCATGTGGTGGACTGGTGCGGTTGTACTTGCGCTGGCTGGGGTGAGTCCAATTCTTTAGTTTAATGCCGGTAGCACACTTAATTTGTAAAACCATACATCATTCATTTGTCCACAGCCTCGCTTGGTGAACTGCTTACAAGAGGTGCACCCTGGTCAAAATGTTGTAAGTTTAAATGCACGAATTCAAGTTGTTACTTACAGCCAACAGCCATCAATGATCTCCATAGATTTAGCATCCAGGACAGGACTTGCAATCAGACTCTTACAGGGGGAATACTCTGAGCTAAATGAACACGTCTTCGATATTTGAAATCCTCCGATATTGATCACAGTATTTTTTTTAAAAGGCTCACTTTTAACCACACATATTGTTGCTAAATTATGATGTGGTCGACGGTGAAGCACGCTTGCCTAGAAGTAACCTGTTCACTCTAAACTTAAAGACTTTCAGGGTCTCGATTCTGCTCTTAAGGCAAACCACTGTAAGTTTGCATACCACTGACACTCTAAAAATGCCATTTAATTGTAGACTTTACCGTTATACAGTTAAAGTCTAAAATCAAATGAAAAGAATTCATTTAACTTTTTCATTCGCCCTACAAAATATCATTTGACTTTAGACTTTAACCTGATAACAATAAAGTCTACAATTAAATAGCATTTTTTAGAGTGTCAGTGGTATTACAGTGGTTTGTCTTTAGCAGAATCGTGGCCCTGGTTGTAGCTTTCTGGAAACATAGATTTAGGTTAGGGCATTCCACTCTTTAGCAGTACGCATAATGAATGATGTACTGCCAAAACGCGTTGTGCGTATGAAGGCACTGTTCGCGGGTTCATGTCCCGTCCGAGCTTAATTTATAGGAAAAGTAAGCATACTAATTGCTTGAAAATTTCATTGGACCTGATTCTAGTTTTCATTCTAGGACAACTTCCAGTTACTGATCCCAATCGCGGTCCCTGATCTGACAGAAACTTCAGATGAAACAGCGGAGTCTACCGAAGATACCAGTACAGATCATGATGAACCTTACAGCTCCATACCTGCGTACGCCTTCACGCTTGACACGCCTCCAGCCGAACCTCAACCTTCTTTCTCTGCACCAAAACTCGAATTGGTACCAAGTCATTCAGTCTATTTAGGTAACATGTGGCAGAAACCACAAGATACGGAAAAGAAACAGCAGGTTTATAATCGTAGTGATAAACAGACAGACAGCAGACAGGCAGACATGCTTAGAGAGCGAAGGAAGAATGGATGCAAGGCATTGGCCAGCCAATACGCTACTGAAGCACGCCAGGTGTTGGTCTACTTGTGTACTGAGCTTGTTGATGTGTTGTCTGTCCGCTGTGACTGCTGTGAAGAAAAACGAGAGAAGAGAGTCAGGAAGACTTCAACTGTTACCATGCCCTGGTTCGGACCGGTGGACTATCGCCGTTACGTGAGGAATAAAAATCAACCTGATGAAATGTAAGTACGTTTATACTAGGACTAGCGGTACCTCGTTTTGCAAGTGATGTAGTAAGCCTTCTCAAAAAGCGACACCTATGCTTGGGACCTCTCCGTGAGTAGCGCGGGATGGGACGTTTTGCTAAGGAGGGAAGTGGATTTGTTATATAACTCCTCCAACTTGCAACTGATTAATTTCGATGCGAGTTCCAAGATGACTAAACTTTCTCTGGGACTTCCTGAGTGTCATTACTCGGTGTGTTCGTGGGTCCTCATTCCCACTGCTGTTGATTCTGGTATACCTACAGGAGTTTCAGTAGTGGGAATGAGGGCGGGATTAGTCTCATGTGACTACCCAAATATTAAATTTATGGGCTATATTTAGCCAAAAATATTTTTCAGTTCAAATGAGTACTTCCTTAGCGCGTTCATTCAACCAAACAAATTAGTGGAGCGAGTACGAAAGGAACTAGAATATGTAAATGGTAACCATTAGAGACAAGACAGCCTTCAGACAGTTTTTTCTCGACTCGACTTCTAGGTAATTAAACAGCTTTGTTTTGTTCTAAGTGTGCGCACTTTCATGTTTCTGTCAGGTTTCTGTAGACTGTCTTGTCTGTAATGTGTGCTCAGCCAATATGGTGACGTCAGTTCAGCATATTTTGCGAGATCAATGTCGACTAGTTTATTCTTTTGTTGCAGACCAAGACAGCAGGTTACTGTGTGAAGTTGGCTTCCACCAAATGATCTACAGAAGGCAATAATGTATATTTGGACAGAAAATTTATATTAAAATATTATTTAAACTTTATTTGTTACTTTACTTAAAACAAAATTCCATGGTCTACCCCAGGGATGTCCAAGGCCGTGCGAATTGGAGGAGCTTAAGGCAGAAAGTGAACCTTGGACTTCGAGGTGAAAGTGGCTATGACGCAGTTTTATCAAATCGAACCTAATCCCTTTAGACATGTTTCAAAATAAATACTTTAAATATTACATCACGTGTGTCCATTGTACATAGTATGGTATATGTCACTGGCAACCAAGTACGGACTTCTTGCAGCAATTACAGCAGCGCGGCAGCACATACAGCGGCTTGGCAGTCTCAAAGAATTTTCTACGTCCATGGTATATACTGGCGTTAAACGCCGGCATTATAGTCTCACCCTTGCTGTTATATTTTGGACCCTCAGGCCATAGTACATGGCGGTAACAAAACTTGCCTTTTAGGCGTAAATCATGTATGTAAGCGCCTCTAGCAGGTGCCATGTCTAGCTGGTCGGCACTTGGAGGTTTACGCACAGGACCTGGTGAGCGTAGAGGGAGAACTGCTAAGCTGGGTCTTGGGTCCATACGGAGTTGCCTGGCGGCAGTCATAGGTTTATTCTTCATTCTCTTTGCCGTCATGCCGTCTGTTCTTAATACGTCATAGTTCCGTGACTCTCTGGCAGGACTTGTTTCGCTTTTCATACTATTTGTGTGCATGCGAAGTTTGTTGCTGTTTGATTTTAGATGTTTCCATTTATCTCCGTGCACCTTACGCTCCATTTTAGTTTGTGTAGTCGTTTGTTTAGATGTAACATCTTCGTAATCATGCGTTATGTGTCTCTGTGTTGAATGGTGGTCACGTTTCTTTTTGCGGACAAATTCTTTCGTGCCGCTTCTGAAGGATGGAGTGCCTGGAGTGATGTCAGTTTCTGGAGCGTCACCATCGTTAGTTTGTATGATTTGGTCAGATTCGTTCATTTGCCTCCTGGTTTTGACTGGAGTTTGGATTTCTCCGTCGAGCTGGTCACCAACCGTGTAGTCATCATTGTTTCTGCGCAGATTTTCCTTGATCACATCCACGAAGTTTTTTTTCTTGTCTTTGAGATCTGAAAACGTTTTAGTTGGTCTATTATAATCTCATCATTCTCAGAGTTTTTTCCAACTCTGTTAGGGTCGATTTTTCCACCTAACTACGAAGCGGTGTACTTTTTTTAAAATATAGGACACGTCAAAATGACTTCACCTCGCCTGATGGTATGCTAAAGGTAAAATCTTAGGACCGGGTTCACCACTATATACACCGACAGTGTTACAGTGGCGGCCCTCGGCTTGACTTTAGGAGGAAGAAAACACATGCGCTGGTAAAGAAATCCAAGTCTTTATGGTGTGGTAAATAAAAGAGGCACCGAACCGCTTGGTTTTTGATGAAATTGATTGCACTGTGTGAGGGTGAGGGTGATACCTCAGCCTGGCACGTGTAGTTCTGAGTAGGAAAGGAGAGGGATTCATTGGAAGAGCTCATCGGAACACTCGCCATGGTAGGCTTCAATATTTTCCGTGAAGCGACTGCCTTTTGACCTCCACAACCCACGATCTCAAAGTTCTGTAGTTAGACCAATCAGGGAGGCTCCTTTGACCCTCCCTGACTTTTGATCGGAAAAAGTGATCATCCATGACGGGACTTGAACCCGTGACCAGTCCCTTACAGGAGAAATACTCTGATCAACTGAGCTACCTGGACCCGTTCTAGATGCTCGAATTTTCCCCATATATTCTACGGCGTGGAGCCATCGAACTTCGAAGTGATTCCACTGGTAGAATGCTTTTGTCTCTAGGGTCTCATTTTCTAAGACCATGGTAGGGGTTAGGGAGGTAGACGAGCTACTGACCTGCGTCACTGCTAAGCACGGTAGTAAGGGTTCCTATTTCAGCATGTAGTGACGTCACAGTTGCAAACACACACACAGTTGTCAGGAACACAGGCATAGTAGCACCACAGACGGACGTCACACAACAATTTTGTTTTAGTAGATTTTGCCCACTTTTAATGGTCAGTGATGGATGTAATAGTGGTTAAATAATTAGTTTATGTATAAGATTCGTATGTCTAATGAAGGTCAGACATGTTATACCAATTTAAAACTTAAAAAAGGTTATTTTATTAGGTACCATGTCTACTACGAATAAATGTAATTTTATTTCATATTTGATTACATTTTTATTGTAATAGTATTTTTTTTCAATATTACTTTTATATAAATGTTGTAAACCTAGTATTTATGTTTTTACAAGCGTTATTTTAAATAGCTCTGTTGTTTGGCAGTGAAATTCGGCTCAGAGATAGATTATGTACTGGATATTTTTTTTATTTATTTCAACAAATCAACGGCGATGCAATAAATAAAAATTCTGTAAATCTGAAAGTAAGGCTAATAACAGGTTTCCCTTATAATACTAACAAAGTATATCTCGACCTGTGAATATTTTTTATTTTAGTAGTGACTTTTCGATGCTTTTCGAAGTTATGTGTGTATTTATCACAGGTTTATAAGTGTCCGGTTAATGGCAATAGGCTCGCCACCTATTACATTGGGACCTAAACATAAACTGGCGAAATGTGGGTGCTAGCACCTCTGCCTACCCCTTTGGGGTGAGTTTATGTTATGTATGTTATGAATAGTTTTTGACAACTATGTGTTATTTTGCAACTTGCATTGCAAATACATTCATAACACAGGCTAGTTTTTTTTCCGGAAATAACGTATTGGACCATGGGAATTTCACGCGAGCAGAGCTGCAGGCATTAACTAGTATTTTCTATTCTAAAGAACCAATGCAGCAAATTCACGTTGTTAGCCATCGATGTGTGTCCAATGGAAGATAAAATCACAGCTGCATAATGGCGGTAAGTGCGCAATTTGTGACGCACAGTGGCGCCATCTAGTCCTAATGTGTTAGATTATGCAAATGGCCGCACGCGTAGGTGTGCGGTGCGATTGTTTTATAAATTTTGCAAGAATTTTATACACAAAAATATACATCTTATGATAAGTTTGGCTATACTTCTCATATGTATAAGATTATGGGATTCTATTCTGTTATTTCAGGGATAGTTAAAAATATCAATTTGATAATCTTTTTTTACGACAAGCTTTCTAGTAAGACAAACCAGACAAATTGAATGATCATAGTACTAACATAGCTTATAGGAAAAAAAAACTAACTAAATGGATTCTATTATCTGAGGAATAAATAAATAAATTATTATAAGAGGTATACAGGGAGAATTTTTCAACGGGACGTGGAGTGCTCAATCTGAAACTACGAGGAAAAAATATGCTCAAAGGAGTCTCGGGGCTGATTTTGATGAAAACTAAAACTGCGTCATTGGAATTATAAAAAATCAGCAGTCCTAGCCAGGAATCGAATTCATTGATCTGAATAATAAAAGCTAGTTTTTTAAAAGGTTTTTTTAAACAGCAGCTTGTTATTCCGTAGCGAGCTGGTGGACCCCGCGCGTCCCGACTCGGTTACTTTGTGAGTGTGACCTAATACGAGGGGTTCAATGAATATATTCAAAACTAGCTGTTGCCCGCGGCTCTGCCCGCGTGGACGTCGGTTTTCGCGTTTTTTTTACTATATCCCCGGTTCTAATCAGCCAATTGTGATCAAATATGCGTAAGATTTTGAGTCAGAGGCACAGAGGCACAGAGACACAGACAAACAGACAAAAATTCTAAAAATCATAGTTTTGGCATCTATTACATTCATAAAGTCCCCTGATAATTTTTTTCTCATATATCTTCCATATACAGACACCGATCAGTTACAGATTTATTATATGTATAGACTATATCTTGTTTTTAACCCAATTATTTTTCTAGTACTAGTTTTAACTATAGCTCGATGTAACAACTAGTTTTATCTGAAAATCAAATATATCAGTGGTAAATTTGAGTTTTAACTGGGTATTTCATATAGATATATAGAAGATAAAATCAACACACAACTTGAACTAGTGTTGTGCCACTTTCCTAGCTGGAACAGTGCACTTGTGCCATATCAAGCGACATTTCAACAGATTGTACGGCTAATTAACATTTGAGGGGCGTTTGTCGTTCCTACCTGCGCCATTGTGTGCAGACAAAGCCGGGTACGCAGGCACAATGCGGATATTAGCCGGACAATGGTGTTGGTTAATCGGTCGCATGTCACACCGGAGTTGTTATTTAGACGGATTTACAAATCACGACTGTGTATGTAACGATATAAATAAATAAATAAATATTCTACGACATTCTACACAGCGCTCCCTAGACCCAAAGTAAGCTAAGTTAAAGTAGCTTGTGTTATGGGTTCTAGATTGCGGATAAATCTTAATATATATAAATCTCGTGTCACAATGTTTGTCCTCAATGGACTCCTAAACCACTTAACCGATTATAATAAAATTCGCACACCATGTGCAGTTCGATCCAACTTGAGAGAGTTTTTGAAACGGATTTCGACATCCACGCGGGCGGAGCCGCGGGGAACAGCTAGTAGATATATATAGAAGATAAAATCAACACACAACTTGAACTAGTGTTGTGACACTTTCGTAGCTGAAACAGTGCACTCGGGTCATATCAAGCGACATTTGAACAGATTGTACGGCTAATTAACATTTGAGGGGCGTTTGTCGTACCTACCTGCGCCATTGTGTGCAGACAAAGCCGGGTACGCAGGCACAATGCGGATATTAGCCGGACAATGGAGTTGGTTAATCGGTCGCATGTCACACCGGAGTTGTGTTATTTAGACGGATTTACAATTCACGACTGTGTAAGGAACGATATAAATAAATAAATATTCTACGACATTCTACACAGCGCTCCCTAGACCCAAAGTAAGCTTAGTTAAACTAGCTTGTGTTATGGGTTCTAGATTGCGGATAATCTTATCTTAATATATATAAATCTCGTGTCACAATGTTTGTCCTCAATGGACTCCTAAACCACTTAATCGCATATCGATAATAATAATACAATGGTGGATAATATAATGTGCAGTTCGATCCAACTTGAGAGATAGGATAGTTTTTGAAACGGATTTCGACATCCACGCGGGCGGAGCCGCGGGCAACAGCTAGTATACTTATATACTTTTTTAGTAGAGTAAGTTGGAGGTCATTATGTCGGAATTTACGTAGGAAATTTTTTTTATACTAAATAGGTGGCAGAAAAGCACACGGCCCACCGTGCGGTCACCGTGGCCTATGGACGTGTGCAACACTAAGGGTGTCACACACGCGCTGCCTATCTTGAAGGGAAGGGGTGGGGGAGGAGGGTTACAGTGAGCTCTGGCTACCCTACTTACCGGCGGGAACACAACACGATGGTTATTATGGCCGCGGTGTTCTATAGGGCGGAGGTACTACCCCAGTCGGACAGCTCATTTCGGACGGGAGATACCGTCGTGTCATTACAGCTTGATATGCGGTAAACGAGCAATCATGACGTTTCAATTTGTTCACACTCGTCCGAGCAACGCTTCGTGCCGTCCTTGCATCTTGTCATCTGTGGTGCGGGCCATGAAGTGAGCGGATACAACTTACTGCATTTTTTAGGGTTCCGTATCCGTATGGCCAAAATAGAACCCTATTACGTCCATTTGTCTGCTTGTCAACATAATTATAAAGCCTATCGATGTTTTGACCCCATTTCATAGATGATGTATTTTTGTTGCTGCTATAACAAAAAATTCTAAAACCCAATGAAATAAATATTTATTGGAGCCCATACCGTACTTGGCCGGTTTTTAATTCACCTCTGACTTTTTGTGCAATGGTAGCTATATAGTTCAGTTTTGTTCAGTAGTTCGGCGAAAATATCGATGTGATATTGAAAGTAGGTATGTATTTAGCCTGCAATACTAACAGGTTTGAAAAGAAATTTTCTTCAAGTTTTATTATGCTTTTAAAAAGCCAGCAAGCATTTTTGCCACTAATTTTACGACATCAAACCAATCTTACCTGCAAGTGATATTAAAGATTATCATGCAAAAACCTATAGCAGTCGTTACTGGTAGTTAGATCCCTAAATAGTCCGACAACTGCTCTAACTGCAGGACTTTAATAGGACACAACGGTATCTCCCGTTCGAAATGAGCAGTCCGACTGGGGTAGTACCTCCACCCTACAGAATACCGCGACCATAATACCCATCGTGTTGTGTTCCTGGCGGTAAGTAGGGTAGCCACAGCTTACTGGAGGGGTTCTGTGCTGTCAGCGGGAAGAAAGTCAGATGATTCTGATCTGTTAGGTGTCAATTGTCAGCATAGAAACTCTCTCAACAAATATCTCTCTTGAAGTTCGGCGACTCGGAAGATGAGTCGATTCAATAGACGTTGGTTCTATGGCCCACGCGTCATGCTGACACAGTTTGGTTTATTGCATTGCGCGCCATCTCCGCGTTCGTCTGCGAGCTGGAACAACTTGTGGAATGATAAATTTCGTTTTATGAGCTTATTATATGCGATTCGACAACATACTGCAGTTGTGTGACCGTGTGTAGACAAAGTAGATAGATAGATAAGTCTTTATAAACACTTTGTATTAGGATGTATTATAGATAAAGTTAAGTTTTTTGCCTAGTGTTCTGGGTAATGGACTGCTGAGACGAGGTCTCGGGTTCGATCCCAGGTTCACAATGGCACACACCAATGACTTTTCGATGCTTTTCGAAGTTATGTGTGTATTTATCGCAGGTTTATAAGTGCCCGGATAATGGCAATAGGCTCGCCACCTATTACATTGGGACCTAAACATAAACTGGCGAAATGTGGGTGCTAGCACCTCTGCCTACCCCTTCGGGGATATAGGCGTGAGTTTATGTTATGTTATGTTCTGTAGGGCGAAGGTCCAGCTAAGCTAAATCGCTTGTATTAGGAGTGGGTACACCAAGATTCGAACCCAACACATCTCGATCACAAAACCGACTCCTTAACCACTGAGCTGTAAAGCGTTTCAAAGTGTTATTTTAATACCGGTCACGTCAATATGACTTCAACTCGCCTGATGGTAAGTTAATGCAGGCGAGTATTGAACAGTGTATCGTTAAGTGAAGCAAGTCAATCTCGTTACATCTCGTCCCCGTGCTATAATGTTACAGCCGTATCAAGCGCCGCTCAAAGACTCGATGGGGTGGTGCGACTCAATAAACTGTAGACTTGTCTGAAATATGTCCGAAATGAGCTGTCCGACTGGGGAAGTACCTCCGCCTTACAGAACACCGCGGCCATAATGACCATCGTATTGTGTTCTTAGCGATAAGTAGGGAAGCCAGAGCTCACTGTATCCCTCCTTCTCCCCGCCCCTTTCTAGCCTCCCCACCCTTTCCCACCCCCACTCTTTCCCTTCAGGGTCGGCAGCGCGTGGGTAACGCCCTTGATGTTGCGCACGACCATATAGGCCACGGTGACCGCTTCCCATTAGGTGGGCCGTGTGCTTGTCTGCCACCTAAGTGGTAAAAAAAAATTGTCATAGTACTAGTCTATACCAGCGGCTATCCAACTCGCGCTGCCAACCCTGCAGAAACCTTCTAATGCCCTTCTTGAAAAACCCCATATTGTAGTCGCTAGGGAAAAAACCACGGCAGGTTATAATGATTTAAAATTTTATGCATATATTATGAATATAGGTACAACAACCGCGGTAGCCTAGTGGTCTGGGTAATGGACTACTGAGACGAGGTCTCGGGTTCGATCCCAGGTTCACCATGGCACACGCCAATGACTTTTCGATGCTTTTCGAATTTATGTGTGTATTTATCGCAGGTTCATAAGTGCCCGGTTAATGGCAATAGGCTCGCCACCTATTACATTCTATAAACTGGCGAAATGTGTGTACTAGCACCTCTGCCTACCCCTTCAGGGATATAGGCGTGAGTTTATGTTATTTTATGTTATGTTATGAATATTTATTTATTTAACCAACCCGCATTAGGCCAGCGTGTGTGGATTAAGGCCTAAACCCTCTCAGCTCTCTCGTTAGAGGAGAGGAGACCCGTGCCCAGCAGTGGGACATAAATAGGTTGCTATTATTATTATTTATTATGAATATTTATAGGTGTCCAAGTGCACATGTTTAGTAAAATGTTGGGTAAGTTTGTAGTAATATGTGCCGCTCGTCGACTTAGCGTATGCTATCGCGACCCCTTACAAGAGGACGACACCCTGCATTGCGCGCTGGGGTCATGTAGACCGTTAAGAGTACTACACACTGGTTTAACTGGAAAATTTATATATTTCTTTAATAATATCGGTCACGTTAATATGACTTCACCTGCCAGTTAAAGGTAAGTCCCAGGGGATCTCCATTACATATACCGACAGTGCTATAATGGTGGCTCTCAACTTGACGGCCTTATCACGACCTGGTTAAAGGACCCGGAACTATACTAAAATGATTAAATACCTAATATAAAACTTGACTGCTGTTTAAAAGACCGAAACAAGTTTGATAGCAGGCGGAACCCATTCGTAGCGGTCGGGTTTTGGATTTTTAATCATTTATTTTATTAGGAACATACTTTTACTTATTTGGATTTTTAATCATTTATTTTATTAGGAACATACTTTTACTTATGACGTAATGTATCTATTGTATCTATTGTAGACGACGCGTACAGACCTACTTCAATCTGTACTAATATAAAATTGTGAAATAGTTATAGTTATAGTCTGTGCGTTGGAGATATAAAAAATGCTTGGCAAAAATATTCGATCTATCTATCTATCCATGTTAAACGATTCTGAACAGAAAAATATATTTTTTTTTGGAATTCTTGTCTTTTTATTTGTACGCGATAGACGCTAAAACTACTGAAATCCGTTCAGTAGTTTTAGCGTCTTGTTCAGACTTAAAATCTTACACATGTTTAATCACAATCGGTTGAGTAGAACCGGGAATATAGCCGGTAAAAAAATTGGTTAAACATAACATAACATAAACTCACGCCTATATCCCCGAAGGGATAGGCAGAGGTGCTAGCACCCACAAAAAATATTATGTTTTTTATATAAAGGACACGTCAATTTGACTTCACCTCGTCTAATGGTAAGCTGAAAGTAAAGTCTCAGAACAAAGGGTCATCATTACATACACGTACTATTAACAATGGTGGCACTCAGCTTGACGGCCTCATAAAAACAGTATTGTCGTCGCAGCACCGCGTGACACCCACCGGTCCCACTAGTGCTGCGACCACAACCCCCCTGCCCGGCTATGCACTTGCTGCCTTAACGCAATCCAACCGAGATTGGATTACTATGGAGGGTTTTCCGCAATCGTGCACGGTGGTACAACCTGCCCGGCCGAATTTTGTGACAAATTTATGCCCATATTTTTACCAACACTAAACTTGGGCATGAAATATCACGACTTCCAGTGAGCAGTGCACTTAACAAACGATTTGGCTCGATGCTATCAGTGCAGGTTATCATTATGGCTCGATACAAGCTGCCGCCTTTTTCTACCAAGAGCCTTGCGTTTTGTTGTTCTAAGCAGCGGCAGCCATTATGAGCACAGATTGCATAGTAATAGTGACTTGAAGGACTTATCTATACTATTATAAAATTGTAAAGTAGCAGCCTGCTGCAGGCTGTGTCTGTACATTGGAGATATAAAAAAAATACTTAGTTTTTTTTATACCAAGTAGGTGGCAGACAAGCACACAGCCCACCTGATGGGAAGCGGTCACCGTGGCCTATGGACGTGTGCAACACTAAAGGTATCACAGCCGCGCTGTCTACCCTTTTTTTTTCTTTTTTTTTTTTTCGTGCGGAAATCCTCATGGATACCCACCCCGCGGCCAGCGGGGCAGGTTATGTCGGACTCTTACCGACTAAAACCGCACGCCGTCTAGGGTCTTCTGACGCCAGGGTGTAAGGTGGCCCAAAGAGCATTTCCCTCGCACCCCGGCTTGCGCTGTCTACCCTGAAGGGAAGGGGGGAGGGCTAGGAACAGGTGGGGAGGCTAGGAAGGGGTGGGGGAGGAGGGGAATTTCGTATGCGATTTGGTCATAATTATGAACGAATCGAATACGAAATTTTTTTTTTGGATTTCCTGTCTGTTTGTGTGTGATGGACGCAAAGACAATAAAATCCCAGTAGACCCACTAATGGGCCTTTGGAGACATATCAGTATTCTGAGACCCACCGGTGGGTCTGCTTAGTGGGTCCTTGAAGCCAACCCGGCAAAAACTACTGAATGGATTTTGATGCGGTAATTTTGGTTTGAAAGGTTTTGATACTTTACAAATTTTATAATAGGTAGTATTTTTCGAAGTCGGTTACTAATGGTATTAACAGATCATATTGTGATGCATGGAATAGATTAATAAAAGTATATTGCTTACCTATTTTGTTACGTGGAAGGTAGGTTGAGAAAAAGTGGCTAGGTTACCGCCATTTTGGTAAGGACATTCTTGTTTGGATATTGAAAGAGTGACGAGCTAGAATATTTCCATGTAAGTACCTACTGCATTATTATTATTGCATTGCCTTTCGCACCCCTCTATTAACAGGTATAATTATTTACATGTTGGAGATATGCCTGCCTAATAATTGCAATTTTAGAATGAACGTCTGTATAAAATTGCATTTGTGCCTTGATTTATTCTCTTTTACATTAATCGATTTTGCAGTAATGTAATATCTTTCAGTCAGAATAATAGTACCTAAATGTGAAAATAATAATTTAACCATGTCAAAATAATAATTGAAAAATGTCAAAATAATATTGAACCATATAATATCATAATAAATTTGTATCGAAAGAAGAAGCGGAAACCTAGGAAGCGGTGGTAAACTTAGTATTAAGTAGTTTTTGACGTCAAAAAGATGTAATTACGTTGCACTATATTGAAAATAAAGAAAATAGAAAAAAAATAAAAAATAAAAAATATCATTCACTAACAAAGTCATAACTTCTTTAAAGGTTTATTTACTTAAAAAACTTGTTTATACAGTTGAACACAGAGTTGTATTTAATATTATTAATAATGTCACTTGAGTACACAACATCGATCTTCTGTATACAAATAAATTTAAAAATTGAAGTATCTGTCTGTAATATTAAAATAATGTATGAAACATAATAATAAAAAAGTAATTTTTATTTTTTTGTCTGTCTTTCGTTAGTTTAAATCAGGTAATTCTGGAACGGCTGGGGCGATTTGAAAGGCACTTTCACTGGCAAATGGGTAATATTACAAGGGGTAACATATGCTACTTTAATTTTGGAAAAATAATTACAAAACCTTAAAAAACCCAATCTACGTGGACGAAGTCTATGCACAGCTAGTACTATTATAAAATTTTATAAGTGAGCTGTGTCTGTACCAGTCTGTAAATTGCAAATATAAAAAAAATACTTGACTTGAGTTTCTGAACACAATATTTTAATTTGGAATTCTGCCCTCGTAGACAAGTGATACAGCGTAAATAGCTAAGGAATAGAATAGAATAGGTCGACCAATCACATCCAAGCTCGTCGCCGGCGTACGATGCGCGCGCCGCGGCGGAACCACGAGATGCCCCCGTAGACAAGTGTCATAGCGTAAATCGCTATCGTTTCGAATAGATTAGGTCAACCAATCACATCCAAGCTCGTCGCCGGCGTACGATGCGCGCGCCGCGGCGGAATCACGAGCTGAAGTGTGATTGGTCGACCTAAACGTTTCTATTCGATACGATACGATAGCGATTTAGACTTTTGCCACTTGGCTACGGGCACTGGAGTGTGATTGGTCGACCTAATCTATTCGTTTCCTTAGCCATCGTTTGCGATTTAGACTTTTCACACTTGTCTACGGACCCTGGTCAGTTTGGATGCAAAAACTACTAAATAGGTTTAAATGTGGTTTTTTTATTCGAAAAGGTCTCCGTCAGAATTGGTTCCGGAGATAATAATTATAACCAAACGTCGCAATAACCTACATTCACGCGGGGGGAGCCGCGGGTATCAGCTAGTTCTAAAAGTTACCTATAAAAGGAGTATAACAGTTACTTTAAGGCTGCCATATTACGTAAACACGCCTTCGTAATTGCTGACACATTAAACTTAGTTTAGTTAAACGCCATTGAATTAATATGGTAAGATAATGAACTTAATATTCACTATTAGCTGATATTCGTAGCTCGGCCCGCGTCGATATTAGTTATAGCAATTTTTTTATCATATATCCGAGTCTAGTGAACAAATTGCTATCAAGTATTTTTAACATAAAGAACATTAAAATAAATTATTTGTTTTCCATTGACATAAGTGGAAATGGACAATAGCTATCTTCCGAACATACCCTCCAGACTGCCATTAATCCAACCCATTTGAAATGAAATACATACTCAAGTATTAATTAAGAATAACTTTACAAGCGGTTATACTTTTCTTTTTATTTTTGTAATAAACTGTTTTATCAAACGTTGTGGCGATTTTTACGTCTCACCAAGATCTTTGTAACGTAAAAACCGCATCAAAATCCGTGCAGTAGTTTAGTAGTGTTTGTTACCCATCGCAAAAAGGATTTGAAAAAATTGAAAATTGCGCACCTAAGCTGGTAAAATATAAAAAAAAAACGTTTGTATGGAAGTCCATCATTTTCATAGAGCACTTTTTATTTGCTTCTAGTTTTATGGATATAATTATTTGGATAAATATTTTAATTAATATCTATATTATTATTTTTTTCAGAGGTAATCATGATTACTGCACTGTCGCTGTGTTTTGTGTTCGCCTTGGTTTCCTCCACTGCCGGTGAATCTAGTTGTAAGTAAAACTAAAGTGCTTATAGTGAAAGAATTAAACACATCAATAACATCATTACTTAATTAATTTCAATTAATATTATAAAGAGGTTTTAAAGTTTGTGAGTTTGTGAGGTTGTAGGGGGTAATCTTTGGATGTACTGAACCGATTGTGAAAATTCTTTTACCAATAGAAAGCCACGTTATCTGTCAGTGACATCATAGGCTATATATATATGAAAAAACTTGCAATAGAATGACTTGGTGGCAATGCCGACCACCACGCGGGCGAAGCCGCGGACGGCAGCTAATACATATTATAATTTCAATCCATATTTCATATAAAATATTATAAAAAAAGCACATTTTTGCACAGCCTCTAGGTGTATCGTGCAAAACTGATTTGCACCCCTAGTTTTTTTTATATAGGACACGACGTCAAAATGACTCTACCTCGCCTGATGGTAAGCTAAAGGCAAAGTCTCAGGACTGGGGTCACCACCACATGCACCGGTAGTGCTACAGTGGCGGCCCTCAGCTTGACGGCCTCATCAAATGCTTTTTCACGCCCCGCTTAAAGGCCCCGTTATTAAACATGTTCAAAGGCCACGATGACCACTTCCCATCAGGTGGACTATGCGCTTGTCTGCCACCTAAGTAGTAAAAGAAAAATATTTACCTTTCATTTAAAAGATATTCAACGAATTGATTTCAGGCAAGCAAGTATGTGTTCTACACGACGTCGACTGTGTGACCAGCGCAGGAGTGACTCAGTACAACGCTGTGGTTGACGGCCTGGGTGGCCTACTGCCCATCTTAGACCCAGCGTATTTAACAGACATTATTGGCCAGATGGATACAGAAAAATTCATTCTAACGAACATTGAATTGGCGGGATTGAGAGGCTGTGAAGTCACAAAACTGAGGTGAGGTATCTTTTATTACCCGACTGCCGAAGAAAGGAGAGTTATGTTTTTCGAGACTATGTATGTATGTTTGTATGTATGTATCTATGTATGTATGTATGTCCATTTCTTTGTCACGGCCTACAGCCTAAATGGCTTGACGGATTTTGACATGCGAGGTATCATTTGATTGGTCGTGATTGTGTGAGTGTCACCAGGAATATTAAAATTCTTAGAAAATCAAAATGGCGGACTTATGGCGACAAAATGAAAATTTTGAAAATTTGTCTTGTACGCTCTACAGCCTGAATAGCTTGATGGATTTTGACAAGCAAGGTGTTGTTTTTACGGTGTACGGTTTTAGTCGGTTCAGTTCGATATAACTGCTTCCGTAGATGGCCCAGGGTCAGCTGGGGTGCGAGGGATATGCCTACTGGGTAACACGGTAATTGAGATCCGAGACGGCGTGCGGTTTTGGTCGGTTCGATTCCGACAAAATCACCCCCAATGGCCGGCAGGGGAGGTACCGTGGCCTGATATGGACGTGTGCAACATCATAATTCACACTCGCACTGCTGACCCTGAGGGGAGGGGTTGGGAAGTTTGGGGGTTGGGTAGGAGGAGGGGTTGAAAGCTCTGGCTACCCTACTTACCGCCGGGAACACAACACGATGGTTATTACCGCCGCGGTCTTCTGTAGGACGGAGGTACTACCCTAGCCGGACTGTTCAATTCGGACAGGAGATACCGTCGTGTCCTACGTCTATTAAATATTTGAGTTCTGATGATTTTGTCTAGTTATGCATATATTAGGTACCAGACTTTTTAATTTTTGGTTTAATTTCAGATTGAACGCCACTAATGAACGTTACCATCATTATATACACTGTCCTTTATTGGTAAGCACTTTTATCTACGAAGCTAAGGATACGCCATGTTCGTGCCAGGCATGCAAAAAAAAAGTTACTATAACCGCTAGTGAGTATTATTTCATATTTAGGGTAAAAACACAAATCTACAATTAAAATCTAAAGGATAAAATACCATTAAAACACCATTTTTTTATTATGTATGTATGTATGTATAAATGTATAGATGTATAGATGTATAGATGTATAGATGTATAGATGTATAGATTATCCGGGCAGCTACCTATGTTAATAACTAAAAAGTATAAAATAAAAACAATAAATTTAAAAATTCAAAAACCCGACTGCCTAAGAACTGAAAAGAAAAAAACAAGCACTTAGATTGATGTCCGGTGGTCTAGAAACATAACAACTGAACAGTCGGGATCCATGGAAAAATTAGATTGGCTGTCGAATAATGGATCCCGACTGTTCAGTTGTGAGTGTGTTCAGAGTACCGACATCTAAGTGCTTGTTTTTTTCTTTTCAGTTCTTAGGCAGTCGGGTTTTTGAATTTTTAAATTTATTGTTTTTATTAAGTTAAACAGTTTTAAATTGTATTGTCATCAGAACTAAAGACTTCTGTCAAATATCAGACGAATCAGACAACTGAAAGGGGTTCAAATTTCAATTACTAGATTTGACCCAAACAAACAGGTCGAGTTAAATAAAACTATAAAAAAAAAAAATAAGCACTTAGATTTCCGGTGGTCTAGAAAAATAACAACTGAACAGTGGTCGGGATCCATTATTTATTCGACAGCCGATCAACTTTTTCAATGGATCCCGACTGTTCAGTTGACACCTGACCTTTACATACACCGATAGTGCTATAGCAATGGTGGCCCTCAAATGCTTTTTCACGTTTCGCTTAAAGGACCCGGGACTGTAGAAGGAATTCCTGCCTCCTACAGTGAGCTGGTAAAGAATTCCAGGTTTTGATGGTGCGGAAAAAAAAGAGGCACCGAACCGCTTGGTTCTTGATGGAGTTGTTAACACTATAATAATGAGGGTGATATATCTCACCTTGCACGTGTTGTTCTGTATAGGAAAGGAGAGGAGTTGTAACAAGTTACGTGTGAAAAGTATAATATAACTCTTATTTGTTAGGATAAAAATTGAATCTCTTTTGTTTCTAGGTAATTATAATATATTAAATGTTGGCCGATATGGTGTATTTGTGGAAGAACAAGACCTACAACCGCATTTCTTTATCCAAACAGTTGGCACGCAAGTAAAACTCAATGGACAGCTAATTTTTAACATCTACGATCATACCTGTTGTCAAGATCATGATATTTTAAGTAAGTTTAAAATTCAGTATGGACTGATTAAATAAAATCGGAAGAGAGAGAAGTATGTAAGCACAGAAGCAGATGGCGGTCTGTTGTATCTGCCTACCCCGGAGGGAAAAGGCGTGAGCATAATTATGTATGTATGTATGTGATTAAATAAAACTAGGGTTCTCTTATCACACGTAATGATCTCTGTGGCGTGGTGGAAGAGCATTCAACTGCTACTCTATGGTGACTCCCAGTCCAGAGACTTTGCCTTTAGCTTACCATCAGGCGAGGTGAAGTCATGTTGACGTGGTCGACATAAAAAAATAATGATATTATGATGTATTATTTATATAATAAATAATAAATCAATATTAATTACTATCGTTTTGCAGTGAAGCCGTTGCTCCCCGCCGCGCTGATGGAAATGCCTAAGATGTCACTCCTTGGTTCCTTCGACGAACAGACGAAGACGATTACGTATTTACTATCTCTAATTGTTAAAAAGGCCATGAAAGTATTAATGGTTGGAATTGATGTGTACTGCAGGAAGTATCTAATGGGGGAAGTGCTTCCAGGGTTTAGAAATAAGACTGAAATAGTTTGAGTATTATTTTTACACTAGTTGTTGCACGCGGCTCAGCCCGATGTCAAATTATCGTGCGTCGACGTCCATACGAACTATCGTTATGTCCCCTCATCCCTATGTTTCATAATCGAGATTTTTTTTTGGTAATATTTTTTTAAATAAGTACTTATTTTACTACTACTTTAATAAGTATATAAATAAATATTAATAAATAATAAATAAATATTCTACAACATTATACCTCTACACAGCAGCTTGTGTTATGGGTTCTAGAATGCTGATAAACATACTTATATACTTTCTTTTTGTAAATACATACTTACCTATTATACATCATAGAAACACCCAGACAAATGCAAATAGACATATTCATGCATAAAAATATTTGCACTGAGCGGGAATCGAACCCTCGCCATCTGCGTAGCAGTCGCATGCACTACCGCTACGGTACAGAGGCCTATAAGTATGTTTATCAGCATTCTAGAACCCATAACACAAGCTAGTTCAACTAAGCTTACTTTGGGTCTAGGGAGCGCTGTGTAGAATGTTGTAGAATATTTATTATTTATGTAAATCTATACTAAAATTATAAAACTGACGTTTGTTTGTTTAGTTGGACGCGCTTATCTCAGGAACTAATTGTTCAATTTGGAAAAAATATTTTTGTGTTGGATAGCATTATTGTTAGTAGGTTCGTTACTCTGGTCGAGACCCAAAAGTAACTTGGCCGTCAGACGCTGTTTTTATATTATTTAAGTGTTTATAAGTAAAATGTTGTGTTGAACACGTTATTTAATTATATTAAGAGTAATAATGTGTCTTTTATTTGCACCTACTTAACCTTTGGTTATGTCGAAATTGAACCGACTAAAACCGCACGCCGTCTCGTGGCTCAATTACCGGGGTGTAAGGTTCCCAATAGGCATACCCCTCGCACCCCAACTGACCCCGGGAGGGGGAGTCAGAGGGACATGTGGAGAGCCTCGAAGCAGCCCTGTAGACTCACACACGCACGCGCAAGGCTGAGATATCACCCTCATAATGGTGCAAACAATTCCCTCAAGAACCAAGCGGTTCGGTGCCTCTTTTCTTTGCCGCACCATCAAAACCTGGAATTCTTTACAAGCTCACGTGTTTCCTTCCTCCTACAGTCCCGGGTTCTTTACGCGGGGCGTGAAAAAGCATTTGATGAGGCTGTCAAGCTGAGAGCCACCATTGTGGCACTATCGGTGTTTGCAATGGTGACTCCCATTCCAGAGAATTTGTCTCAGCTTACCATCAGGCGAGGTGAAGTCATGTTGACGTGACCGACATAAAAAAAAACTCCCGCATCGGTCGGCATAAGCCGCAGGCAGTAACGTCTCCCGTAGTGAATGGGAGGCGCTGCAGTCTCCATTGCCCGGGTGCACCGCGTGGAGGCTCCGGCCCACCCCCTCATGCTGTTCGTCCTGCCGTTTGTCTTGCCCGGTTAGCGCCTGTGAAAACATTATTAGCAATTTTATTCTGAGCAAAAACGTAACTGAAATTAATATAGGTATGCACAGGCGGTATAAAGGTCTTATGGTCTGAGTAGGATTTTAAAGTTTTAGAGACTTTACCTTTAGTTTTCCATAAGGTGAGGTGATGTTTATACCATTTAGGTGGCAGATAAGCACACGGCCCACCTAATGGGAAGCGGTCATCGTGGTGAGTGAATGTAACACCAGGGGCATCACACTCGCGCTACCGAACCTGTAAAAATCTTCTAATAAGTAAGATTTATTTTAAATAGACACTTTAATCAAACTTATTTGAATGTAGGAAGTATGTAGAGGTAGTATCGCAGGAACCGATGCTAGAAGTTAGCAGTAAATAACAATAATCGCCTAACAGTAAGACATTAGTGGTAATCTAGGCAGCGCACTAACAATCTCGGTAGGCAAATCAAGTCGTATCCACCGCCGGTCGAGCTGATACCATCGCGGAGTTGTTAACTAGCGCCCCGTCTCACCTCAAAGTGCTATCGCCGGCATCGCTAACACATTGCCCTACATACAAAGGGCGCGGTGATCGAGACGTATCCCTCACTAGTTTTACTGTAGAGCAAGCACGAAGTAGGTATACATCAAATAGTAAGCGTATCGTATTCGTTACGGGAGACTGACGGCAGTTAATATACATGCAGTCATTGCACGAATTTTTTTTTTCGGTTCTTCGGTCCGTTACCCTTCCCCCAACCTCCTAATTTTAAATGATTTTCAGGTCATAAATTAGGTTGTATTTGCATTTAATTCCTTTTTTCCACCGTAACAATATGTTTTTTTTTTAATTTTGATTTTGACGTTTTGTAAGTGCCGCAATTTACACCCTAGATTGCCCCTGCGGCAGGTCTGTGAGTAGCTGGCTATAGCCTACAAACTAAATCAACAGTATGGATTTTAGTTACAACTGTTTATAAAGAAAAACACTTACACAAATAAAACGACTTATTTTGTGTATTATTCATATTAATATATTATCCGCACATAATATAATTTAAAAACCGTGAAAGACTGAGAACAAAGAGCACCTTGACTTAATTTATATAAGTACTAGCTGTTGCCCGCGGCTCCGCCCGCGTGGATGTCGAAATCCGTTTAAAAAAACTATCCTATTTCTCAAGTTGGATCGAACTGCACATGGTGTGCGAATTTTATTATAATCCGTTAAGTGGTTTAGGAGTCCATTGAGGACAAACATTGTGACACGAGATTTATATATATTAAGCTTTAAAACCCGCGAAAGACTGAGAAAAAAGAGCACCATGACTTAATTTTTCTAAGTATAAGAGCTCACTGGAGGGATTCTGTGCTGTTAGCGGGGAGACTAAAATTCTCCTGCGTTGTCACAGAGACTCTCACTACCACCTCCCCCCTATCCCCTTTCCATTCCTACCAGATCCGAACAAGGTCGGCAGCGCTAGTGTGACACCTCTGGTGTTGCACACGTCCATAGGCCACGGTGACCGCTTCCCATCAGATGGGCCATGTGCTTGTCTGCCACCTAAGTTGCATTTATGCTGGCAAAACCGCGGATGGAAAGCTAGTTTTTAATAAATTATTGCTATTTATGCAGCTGTGTGCATAAATGCAACTCTTTGTCTAATTATTTATTTGTTTTCAACTACGTACCTATTGTACCGGTTTGAAACGTTCATTCGTTCTGTCATATATAAAGTGTAGCAAAATATGTCTCTGAACTCAGTGAGGTTAATTGATATCGGCAATATGTACCTATACAAAAGAAAAAAATAAATCAAAAAACCCGACTGCGTAAAAAACAAAAAAGGAAAAAAAAACAAGCACTTAGCTGTCCTGTGGTCTAGAAACATAACAACTGAACAGTCGAGATCCATTATTCGACAGCCAATCTAATTTTTCAATGGATACTGACTGTTAAGTTGTATGTGTGTGTGTGTGTGGGTAACTCTTTTGCGACGCGCAGTCGCATAAAAAGTTCAGCAGTGCTATTCTCTAAGCACACAACCTCGATACAGCGTTGCGTACAGCGTCGAACTGTGCATTTGGTATTCCCTAAAGTACTACTAGCGCTCAAGGCTGTGGTGGTCGACGAAGAACTAATATCACGCGTCGGCCGGAGGGCCATTTGACATTAGTACAATACGTTTTGGTATTCTGTAAGTAAAAATCTTCGTCGTTGGCGCTCGCCTTCGACGACAACCTTGAGCACAGCCTCGAATTTAGCTGTCAAAAACAAAAGCTACAATATTTGCGCCGTACCGTCGATCGAGTCATTGAAAACTAACATTTTTAAAAGTTCTACTTGATCTTAAGGCTGCTGCTATGCATGATTATAACTCAGACTAAAGGAGTAATTAAAAAATAATGTGAAATCTCGTAGAAAGCAAGAGAAATTGAAAACCATTTCTCGGGATACGGACTTCATACATTTTTGGAGGATGGATGTAATACATTTATGACTATTAGAAGAAGAATATGTAATACATAAACACCATGTAGGTACGTGCAAGTGCAATATGTAATAAGCGAAAGGCAGGACCTAACAACTCACATTTATATATGTACCTACTGCGAGAAGAATTCTTAATATGGTGATTCTTTGTTAAAATAATTTGATGTTGCAGAATTGCTCCCAATAATAACAAATATTTAAGAAATTCCTCAAAAATATGAAGAACAGCAAGTTTTGAAAGAAAGGTAAATAAGTATTTGACATAGGTCCTACAAACAATCTATACCTATATATAAAAATAAATCCCTATTGCCCTTGGTCACAGCATCACACGTGAACGGCTGGACTGATTTAGCTGAAAATTGATGGGGGGTAGCTTAGAACCTTCTTAGAACTAAGAGACGGACATAGGATACTTTTATCTTGTCACGAGGACAAGTATGCCACGGGCGAAGCCGCAGGACACAGCTAGTTTTCTATAATTTTAAGTCCATTTTTATTGATACCTATCTTGGCAGGAATGGGCTTATCGTCTGTGAAATTTAGTTTAATATATATTGAGAGTATAATTGTATTAAATAATAACTCAATTCATAAGTGCATAATGATTTATTTCAGGTTAGTGATGCAGATTAGGTATTTAGATTAATCTGCATCATTCATTGTGTGATAATCATCAACATTGTACAACATACAATCATCAACATAACTGTATGTTGATATGTGGAGGTGCTAGACAACAGTTTTGTGTTTACTGAAACTATAAAGGAACATTTATAATATTTAGATACTCTTGAGCATGATGGGGAAAGATTATACTTACTTGGTAAGTGTTTTTTATTCATATAAAGTAATCACAAGAGTCTTCTCCACACATAGCATTGAGTTATATTATAATAATAGTTAGTGCGTTCTTTCAGTCATTCGTTATAATTAAATTTAACAATGCCTTGTTAAATTATGGCACTATCTGTGTGTATGTATAGTGACCCCATTCCTGAGACTTTACCCTTACCTTACCATCAGGCGAGGTGAAATCATGTTGACGTGACCACTATAAAAAACTGAAGTGTGGCTATTATTAACCCAGGTGCTGGAACTAGAGGGTGCGGGCCGAAACTTCCACACAGTGCACCCGGGCAACCCTGCTGCTAGAGGCAAATCCGGCCAAGGCGGAAGTGGCCCTCTTCAGGGTTGCTCTGAGGCTCTCCACGTGTCCCTACCGTGCCGTGTCATGTTCGGTTAAGTCAGAGGTCAGGGGTTCGATTCCCACTCACTGCTTAGCTTATATTTTGCGTGCATGAATATGAATATTTGCAATGCTATGGGTGTTTCTGTGTACAACATGTATGTAACTATGTTTACAAAATTTACAAATCTAATTAGAAGAATAGAGATATAGGTGTAGACAGTGAGTCCAAAGAAGAATAGGTATATTATGTATTCAGTTTGTAATATGCCTGTTGCATGAAATGCTATAATGTTATAAATTATTTTCTGATTAATAGTCTTCTCTCTTTTCCATATGGAGCCGTGGACCGAAGAAAGAAAATGTCAAGAATGATAAGACTGATTAAAACTAAAGAAATAAAGATAAAGATTCAATATAATGCTTTAAAAAATACACAGTTGTTTCAATCAATACTTTCATAGGATGTAATATCACAAATTTTAATGTCAATATGGTTTAATGTTTTTGTTACCCAATATCCTACCCAATCAATCCTCCAAACACTCCAAAAAATTTGGAGAAGCGACATACATTGATGATGGTACAGGATTTCGTAACATTCTCCAATTATAAACAGTCCAAATTACTTGGTTGTTGTAGATTGTAGATCATTCTTAATATGAAAGAGCAGTCACTGAACACTTATATTAAATAAATTGAATACTTTGATTTGTGCACGATGTGGACAATTACACTAGTCGGTTTAGATAACTAAGTAGGTACTTATTAGCAATATCCTGCTTTAGACTAATGTTATAAATGTAAAGATATTTGATACCTACTCAATCACTCAAACCGCTAAATAGATCTGGCTGAAATTTAGTAACAGGGATAGATTGTAGTCAAAAATAATACATTTATTGCAGTAAATTTATTAAACTTGTTTCACAATTTTGATTATTTTTGAACACACAAACACTTGTCTTAACCAATATCTTCCCATCGCATGAACCGAGATTCTTCTCATCTCGTCGTAGGTACCACATAGTTACTTGTTTATTTCACTTCATTATGTAAGCACATTTTCACTTTAATGTTATTCTTTTAAGCACTAAATCTCGAGTCTAGTGATTTCCCTAGTTTTGTTATGGTTAATTCTATGTATTGACCATCATGCTTTGTTGACATATTCGGAGTTAGATTTGCTGAGATTTTGTGAGCGCCCACGTTAGAATAAGTAATATGCAGTTGTTAAATAACTTTCCTTTGACCGAGGTGTACATTCCTTTGCCTTTCATTGCTTCATTTCATACACCCATTATAATTTTTCCACGCATGGGTATTTCGATCTCACTGCTTGACATGGTAAATAACAAATATGCTGCTTTTGTCCTTGGAGTAAGTTCCCATGGGTTACAGTAACGGGATTCTATGGGCAAAGGGAAAACGTAGTGGTTGTTTACTAAAGAACCACTACGTTATTTAACAAACGAATAAATTAAACAATGTTAAGTTGTTGTTTACAAATCAATTTTCAATGGCGGATTGGCTTTTTTTTTTTATGTAAGCGTTTATAGGCATAGACAATCATCATTTTGGCCTTAAAAAAATATTAGAATTGTTAAATGTGAATAATTAATTGACTATAATACTTTTTCATTAAACTATATCCTTCTAAATGCCTAAAAATACTAATTTCATATTTTTAAAACCCTTAAAACCATAATTATTCCTCAATCGATATTTACCGGTTACGATGCAGGAAAATTATTATGTCAAGCCCTACTAGACGACCATAGACGATGATAGACGGCAAAACAACGATGTGAGGGAAGAGGTCATCAGTTCGTCGACGAAGTCAAAGTGCTAGAGAATACCTTTTTATTACAGCCTTGCGCTCGACGTCGAACTGAAGGCTGTAGGTCGAACCGCTCGACGTCGAGCGCAACGTTGAAAATTGTAAGTTAGGGAATAGCACTGCAGGTCACCATTTTACAAAAATCCAATAGGTACGAAGATTTTCCTTTAAGCGGGGCGTGAAAAAGCATTTGATGAGGCCGTCAAGCTGAGGGTTACCACTGTAGCACTACCGGTGTATGTAGTGGTGACCTCCGATCCTGAGACTTAGTCTTTAGCTTTCCATCAGACGAGGTGAAATCATGTTGACGTGTACAATATAAAAAAAATAAAAAAAATATTGATGTGTATGCAGACTTTAGTACAGTACACTGTACCTACCGCATTGAGTAGTGCATTGACCTCCGCTTGCAGCAGCTGTTGACTGCATTTTGATACGAAATACGCGAAATGCAGCCAACAGCGCCTCAAGAGATCTCCCAGTCCCGAGTTGCACTTTTTTGATGATACTAACTAAAATTGCGGAGCACCACTACATACACCGGTAGTGCTACAGTGGCGGCCCTCAGCTTGACTGCCTTATCAAATACTTTTTCACGCCCCGCTTAAAGGCCCCGGGACTATTGGAGGATGGAAACACATGTTATGCACATGTATTCCAAGTCTTTATGGTGCAGCAAATAAAAGAGGCATCGAACCGCTTGTTTCTTGGTGAAATTGATGATGTAATGGTTTTCAAGTATCATTCTCATTCTCGGAACCTTTTTCCCAACTCAGTTGGGGTCGGCTTTCCAGTCTAACTGTGATGCGGCTGAACTTCGATATTTTCCGTGGAGCGACTGCCATCTGACCTCCACAACCAATGGTCATTATGACCAATGGCGATATCGATGTTCCAAGTTAGACTGGTTGGACTTTTGTAGGCTCCAACTACCCGTAACGACTGCCATAGATGTTTGTATGGCAACCGGGACCGACGGCTTAACGTGCTAATGGTTTTCAAGTATATCATCATAATAATGCAGTTCTTACTAAGTATTTCGTTGCGTAGCCTCACGCCAGCTGCACACCTGCATCACAAACACTTTATATATAAATCTACAATGACGGTTGTTTTCGAATGTCGTATCGCATTCATTCCTCTTTTATTTCTTTTCTATATAAAATAATGCAGCCATTTGTGTACACATACTAACCTTTGAAAGTAAATAAGCAAGGTAAATAGTGCAAGCAAATAAAAAGGAATGTAATCGGTTACATTCACAATCTGAAGACTACATGGATCGCAGTAACTCGGTGAGACAAACAACTCTTTTATTATAACTTATAATAGCTTTCTAGTTCTCACATCGACAAATATAGATAAGTAACTATTTTTATACTTACTCTGTCCGACCATTTATTTACAAGAATTTACAAGTAAACTTTTTTTTAAATCTTTACAACGTAACTGTTGCATTAATAATAAGAGGTAGGACACGACGGTATCTCCCGTCCGAAATGAGCTGTCCGACTGTGGAAGTACCTCCGCCTGCAGAACACCGCGGCCATAATAACCATCGTGTTGTGTTCCCGCCGGTGAGTAGGGTAGCCAGAGCTCACTGTACCCCTCCTCCCCCTTCCCTTCCTAACCTCCCCACCCCTTCCTAGCCTCCCCACCCCTTCCTAGCCTCCCCACCCCTTCCCAGCTCTGCCCCTTTCCCTTCAGGGTAGGCAGCGCGTGTGTGACACCCTTAATGTTGCACATGTTCATAGGCCACGGTGACCGCTTCCCATCAGGTGGGCCGTGTGCTTGTCTGCCACCTACGTAGTATAAAAAAAAAAATTAATCGTAAAGTACGGCTCTACTATTAGCATACCCTTGAGATTCTATTTATTTCTTGATTTTAGGCAAAATGGCTGATCTACGGTCTCTGTGGTTTTTATTTGCTATAGTCGCCCTTGGCGCTGGCAATTGTTGTAAGTAGACATTTTGTGTTTTAAATTTAAACTTTAGAGGTTCTAAAAAAATTTGTGGAGTTTTTTGGCGCCAACGCTGAAAAAGACACATCGGAGCATTGTATTATTTTCTAAAATTAGTGTAAAATGTAGTAATTATGTGTAAAAACGGTGGATTTTTAAACATAATATCTTCGGCAACGTGCACGAGTTTGGGAAAGTGGTATATTAGCGTGAATTGTATTTTTCAACGTTGATTCCAAAACTCCATAGAAGCCTCTAGTAAAGTCTCCACTATTTTACTGGGGCAAACAAGACTATGAAGGAAGACTATGACTATTGACCTTGACTGTGACTAAATAACGAAAACGCTGCATAATACATTTATAATATATGCAAATTATAATACTTGTTTGTGGCAAATTGCATTGCAAAGAAGCCATTAAAAAAAGTGTTCAATTTTTTAATCTTTTTTCTTTTGTTTTACCAGGCCCGAAAGTATCTTTCCTAGATGATGTTAAATGTATAACCAGAGGAGCACAGGCATTTTTTGGGAAAGTGGTGAAAGGCCTTGATGGTTTGAATCCACCGATGGATATATTTTATATGGCAAGAATGAGGAGTAGCAAGGAATCTTCGATACATAGAATAAGAAATGTGGAACTAGAGGGCATAAATAATTGTGTCGTCACTAAATTGGCGTAAGTGGTTACAAGTTTTGTTTTAACTTGCTCTGTCGTTTGTTCTTTTTTTTAAACCACGTAGGTGGCAGACAAGCACACGGCCCAGCTGATGGGAAGCGGTCACCGTGGCCTATGGACGTGTGCAGCACCAAGGGCATCACCCACGCGCTGCCGAACCTGTAGAGAAAGGGCGTAGGAAAGGGTGGGGAGGCTAGGAAGGGGTACAGTGAGCTCTGGCTACCCTACTTACCGCTGGTTAGTTTGTAGGTATAGGCTCTACCATGGCGAGAGTTCCGATGATATCTTCCAATTAATCCTACCCTCTACTTTCCTATACAGAACTACACGTGCCAGACTGCGGTATCACCCTCACACAGTGCAATCAATTTCATCAAGAACCAAGCGGTTCAGTGCCTCTTTTCTTTACAGCACCATAAAGACTTGGAATTCTTTATGCATGTGTTTCCTTCCTCCTATAGTCCCGGGGAATTTAAGCGAGGCGTGAAAAAGCATTTGATGAGGCCGTCAAGCTGAGGGCCACCACTGTAACACTATCGGCGTATGTAGTGGTCACCCCTGTCCTGAGACTTTACCTTTAGCTTACAAGTCATTTTGACGTGTCTTATTTATAAAAAAGGATGTTAGGCCCCTGAGGCGAAGATTTTGGAGTAGTGTGGGCCCCACTACTCCAAAACCTTGCCAAGTTAGATGCCGTACACTATACTTGTTTCAAGGCGACGCATTTTGCCAAAAACAAGTATAGTGTACGACATCTAATTTGGCAAGGTTTTGGAGTAGTGGGGCCCACACTACTCCAAAATCTTACCAAGTTAAATAAATGTCGTGCACTGTATCTTTTTATCTTTTCTTTTTCAGATTAAACATCTTCACTGCCCATTACGAGCATGTTGTGTACTGCCCTAATTTGGTTTTGAGTTTTCAATATACAAATAGGAATGATCCATTCCAACTTGTTCAGAAGGCTAGCATAACTGCTGGTGAGTACTTTTATGTATCATGTAGTTTATAGTTATGGATAAACATTTTGAGATGGGATATCTAGACGCGCGGGAGCGTGTCAAGCCAAGTTCAAGCAAAGGAACTGGCTAACCAGCTACAAGTGTATATTCACACGAACTACTTGGTACCACTTTTGACCCCTCTATAACTCAAAACCTATATAACGTATACGCGTGAAACTACGTATGTTAAAATCCAAGTCAAATCTAGCCTACTTTAAAATCTCACATTTTTAAATAACAGCAATTGCTATAGGTTCCAATAAAGCAAAGAAATAGAGTTTAATACTTATTCATAATGTTATTTTGTTCCTATAAATACATATTTCGATTTTGTATAGAACTTGGCACTCATTTAGATCTCCATTCTTTTTGCGGCGGAGCCCATAGCCAAGCATACTTTATATATTGAACTTGGCTCTCCTTTTTTACATTTATGTTTTTGGTGGGATAATTTTTATCAAATACTAGCTGTCTGGGCAAACTTTGTTCCGCCATACAATAAAGTTAGTTGCCTTATCATGATGCGAGGAAGGGGGTTAGGAGAAATTCTGTGGTTTCCACGCTGACAGCACAGAATCCCTCCAGTGAGCTCTGGCTACCCTACTCACCGGCGGGAACACAACACGATGGTTATTATAGCCGCGGTGTTCCGTAGGGCGGAGGTACTACCGCAGTCAGTTCGGACGGGAGATACCGTCGTGTCCTACCTCCATACTCGTGTCTTACTTCCTTGACATTTTTAATCATATGACTTTTATATTTCTAGCTCATTATGTGATAACTAACCTTGGAAAATTTGGAGTATCCGTTAGTCCTGTAACTTTCTTGCCAAACTTTTTCATCGAAACGGTATACACAGAAGTTGATACCAACCAAAAGCTTACTTGCCACACCAACGGACAAGAAAGTAAGTTTTGAAAAACAGTATGATTTTTAACCGACTTCTAAAAAGGAGGATGTAAATATGATGTGATAAGTTAGACACTACACGTACGGTTTCTATTATGTTTATTGCCCAACTTACTGGCGTTCGAGGAAGCGCCGCGTAGGAAGCTAGCCGGTGTGCGCGGGCGACGGAGTTGTGCCACGCATGCGCGGTGTTGCGTGGGTGACATGCGGCTTGTTACATATTTCAAGAACTTCCTCTACTGTCATACATGAACTCACGTCATTTTTTTATATATCGGTCACGTCAAAACGACTTCACCTCGCCTGATGGTAAGCTAAAGGTAAAGTCTCAGGAAGGGGGTCCCCATTACATACACCGACACATAATGGTGGCCCTCAACTTGACGGCCTCATGAAAGAATTGGTGATTGTCGTCGCAGCACTGCGTGACAAAGCGCAGATATTGGTCATAAACCTAATTAATATTGTTTTAATTATCCTTTTTACAGTGGAAAGCAATGATGATCTCAAACGTGTACTTATAGAGATGGTGAAGAGTTGCATGAAACTGGTTCTTGATGGAATAAACGCCTTCTTCAAAATGTATCCGATGGGTGATGCGTTCCCAAAATGTTATGACTAATAAAGTACTGCGGACTGTGTGGACTAAATTTGAACTTATCTGTTTCTTTTTGTATATCTCGAGCGTTAATAAACTCATTCATTCTTTATGTCTTTTTTATATTGGTCATGTCAAAATGACTTCACCTCCACCAAAGCTAAAAGCAAAGTCTCAGGATCGGGGGTCACTACTACATACACCGATAGTGCTACAGTGGTGGCCCTCAGTTTGATGGCTTCATCGAATGCTTTTTCACGCCCCGTTCAAAAAAACCAACTGCATAAAAAACTAAAAAGAAAAAACAAGCACTTAGATGTCCTGTGGTCTAGAAACATAACAACTCAACAGTCGGGCTCCATTGAAAAATTAGATTGGTTGTCGAATCATTTATCCTATGCTTTGGAAGATAATTTTTTTTTTTTTTTTTATTTTATTACGATGTAACTGAATAGTTACTTCATAACAGTCACAATCTAGCCTTGAGGCTAATAAGTAACTTAAATTTAACCTAATTTGCTAATAATTTATACGGTAAAGAATGTGTCCATTGGCACTTTTCTTATTGTCTCTATTATGATGGGAAGACACTTAGTTCATGTGTTCTTAAAAGGTAGCACTCACTGCACTATAAATATAAGAAGATAATTTAATAAAGAAAAATATAACCCTTCTTGACAGTCGGGTAATAAAAAATGTTTGAAAAAATGTTTCTTCTATGGAGGTAGGTACTATCATCAAATTGTAAAGTAACTGTATCTGGACATAGGAGATACAAAAAAAATACTTGGGTTAAGTTATTAAAAACTACTGAACGAATTTTGATGCAGTTTTTATGTTTGAAAGGTCGGTTAAAGATACTAAAACATTTTCCAGAATGTAAAAAATAATTTGCTGAAAATTATTTTCCCAGATTTTTTGTTACAAAGAAAAATGGCTGTGAGTGGAGCTACGGGCAAAAGTGAATGGCATAGTCGTGGGAATCACATCAATAAATTCATACTTATTTATATATACTAGCCTATACTTGCGCCTCCGCCCGCGGGGACGTAAATTTTCGCGGTTTTTGACCACATCTCCGGCTCCACCTACAGCTCCACTCAACCGATTGTGATCATCATTCCCTGAACCTTTTCCCCAACTCAGTTGGGGTCGACTTTCCAGTCCAACTGTGATGCGGCTGAACTTCGATATTTTCCGTGGAGCGACTGCCATCTGACCTCCACAACCAAAGGTGATATCGAAGTTCCAAGTTAGACTAGTTGGACTTTTGTGGGTTCCAACTACCCGTAACGACTGCCATAGATGTTTGTATGGCAACCGGGACCGACGGCTTAACGTGCTCTCCGAGGCACTAATAAACCTGCGATAAATACACACATAACTTCGAAAAGCATCGAAAAGTCATTGGTGTGTGCCATGGTGAACCTGGGATCGAACCCGAGACTCAGACTCAGCAGTCTATTACCCGAACCACTAGGCTACCGCGGTTTTTTTCATCAAACCTTTATAAAATAGACCATAAAGCGTTAAGCAGACGGCGGGGCGGGCAGGTCTTTTAGACCGCGAAGTAATAACGACCGCGTCTGCCCGTCGATGCCTGCGACTGCCCTCACCGCGAAAGCAAAGCGCTGGCAGTGTCCGCCGGGCACCCGCGGCGCGGTCTTTTTGCCCTTCGTGTGCGTTGGTAGTATAGGATTCGTAGTATGTATGTACCATAAAGACTTGGAATTCTTTACCAGCGCATGTGTTTCCTTCCTCCTATAGTCCCGGGGCCTTTAAGCGGGGTGTGAAAAAGCATTTGATGAGGCCGTCAAGCTGAGGGCCGCCACTGTAGCACTACCGGTGTATGTGGTGGTGACCCCAGTCCTGAGACTTTGCTCTAGCTTACCATCAGGCGAGGTAAAGTTATTTTGACGTGTCTTGTATAAAAAAAAGTATAAAAAATGTCCAATGATCAATCAACAGACACAGCTCATTTATAATTTTATAACAGTATATAGATTTTATAATAGTACCTATAAGTATAATATAATAAGAGATATCATAGCAATAATGTATAACTATTAAATTGTCGTGTCTTAGTTAAATCGTGGATTGACCATAATATCTGTTAGTTGAATTTAATGAACAGAGCAAAATAGTCCGAAGTCTTTAAAAAAGACGGTGAACTGATAAAAAGACTGACAGTCTCGGAGTCTACCGTAGGAACTCAGAGGTACGATATTCCATAGACTATGAAGCTATACTTACAATTATAAAATTGTGAAGAAACTACTGAATGGAATTTGATGCGGCTTTTTTTTATTAGAAGGATCTTGGTCAGACTAAAAATCTGTCTTATAGTAAAAGATCCGATATAAGAAATATATATTCTCATCTTTTATTTATTAGTGACAAGAAATAAACGATAGATAATATTCATAATTTTAAACATATTGCACATAGTTAAATTGCACCTCAACAATATTAAATAATTTATTATCTATTTATTTTATTATCTGTTATATTTTATATTATAATATTGTTTTATTTATTTTATTATCTATCTTTTTATACTTATCACTTATCAGTAATCCTTGTAATAATAAACACGTGATGTTAGTTGCACACGTCTATAGGCCACGGTGACCGCTTCCCATCAAGTGGGCCGTGTGCTTGTCTGCCACCTAAGTCGCATAAAAAGCATAACAGATGAGAGTATATATTTTTATTTTTCATATTCATATACAGTCCGTCAATTGATTTTACCCCGCTGGATGGTAAGAAGCTAGGGCAAAGTCTAGAGGTACTTATACTGGATTTTAGCTATAGTTATGGTTGAAATAAAAATGGATTCCATCTTGTATCTATTTGGTGTGTTTAATTTAATGTGTTTTACAGAAAAAAATGAATGCTGTGCAATGTATGTTGTATATTATGCTCAGTTTGGGTACCTGTTGCGCTTTATCTTGTAAGTAGAATATAATTATAATGTATATTTATAAAGGACATCCAAGAAACAAATCTATATAAATATTATCTATATAAATCTATATAAATATTATCTATTTCCCTTGGTCTCGGCATCACGCGTGAACGGCAGGACCGAATTGGGTGAAAATTGATATAGAGGTAGCTTAGAACTAGGAGACGAATATAGGGTATTATTTATTCTGCCACGGGGATATGATAAGTATACCACGGGCGAAGCAGCAGGGCACAGCTAGTATTAATATAAAAAAATAGTGGAAAATTGTCAGTGAACTATTAATTTAAGATTTTTTTTTTATACAACTTATGTTGCAGACAAGCATACGGCCCACCTGATGGGAAGCGGTCACCGTGGCCTATGGACGTGTGCAATACTAAGGGCCGTCGTACTGGCGCTGCCAATTCTTAAGAGAGGGAGGAGGGGGGTTAGAAAGGTTTGGAGGCTAGGAACGAGGGGGTTTAGTAAGAGATTTTCTAACAGAAAATTCATTTTAGGTAAAAAAATATGTGCATTTGATGACGTCGAGTGTGTAACTAAGGGCGCCGCTGACCAGTATCAAGCTGTAATAAAGCACTTGGACCCTCTCTCTGTAGCAGGGCTTGATGACAAAAAGGGATCGATGGAATATAAATTAAGTAATATTGAATTTAAAGGATTGAAGCACTGCGTGCTCACCAAGTTAAAGTAAGTAATATTTTGGTATTAAGGCCGTACTATAACGCTCTTATATCAATGCAAAGAATATAAAAACCTTATAGATAGCGATGGTAGCTGAATGGATAAGGACGCGGCCTCTACTCAGAGGTATCGAGTTCGAATCTGGCCGATCAGTAACAACGTGAATTTCACTTTGTGAAATATGTGCTAATCACATGATTTACCATCTGCTTACGGTGAAGGAAAAACATCGTGAGGAAACCCACATGTCCTAGAAGAAATTCTAAGGAGATATCCGATCCACCAACCCGCATTAGGTCAGCGTATGTGGATTAAGGCCTAAACCCTCTCAGTTCTCTCGTTAGAGGAGAGGAGACCCGGGCCCAGCAGCGGGACATAAATGGGTTGCTATAATTACATAAATGCAAAAGTTTTTTTTTTATGCTGACCTAAGTACCTGGTATAAAAAAAAAACTTTTGTATTGTTAAAAAGGAGCGTTCTAATAAGGCCCTAATACCAATTACCGTGATAGACTAGCGCACGGCCCACCTGATGGGAAGCGGCCTTTTATACCATGTTGTATAACAAAATATATCCATGTCATGGCATTTTTAACCTAGTCTTTTTTTCAGATTAAACGCAACTGATGATAGCTATAAACATTATTTAACCTGTTCCAAATTGGTCACGACGTTTAACTATGAAGTTAAAAATATATCGTGCTTAGGGGATGATAAAGTCAATATTACGGTTTGTGAGTATTTTTTTTTCTGTAAAAATGCAAGTGATATTAGGGGTGGGACAAACAAATAAGACGCAAGACAAAGACGCGTTAAAGACACATCGTGCGACAGCCTTTCAGTGTTTTCATACAAAATGTATTGAAGCGTAAAACAAACAGCCCCCGTAGACAAGTGTCATAGCGTAAATCGCTATCGTTTCGAATAGATTATGTCAACCAATCACATCCAAGCTCGTTGCCGGCGTACGATGCGCGCGCCGCGGAGAAATCACGAGCTGGAGTGTGATTGGTCGACCTAAACGTTTCTATTCGATACGATTCGATCGAATAGAATAATTTTGCCACTTGGCTACGGGCACTGGAAAGACGCAGGGGCGCAGACTAGACGCGTACACCTTATTCTGAAATACGACGCGTGGAATCAGTCAATCTTTCTTGCGATTCTTATTTTTATTTTTTATACTACTTAGGTGGCAGACAAGCACACGGCCCACCTAATGGGAAGCGGTCACTGTGGCCTATGAACGTGGGCATCAATAAGGGTGTCACACACGCGCTGCCTACCTTGAAGGGAAGGGGGGAGGGCTGGGAAGGGGTGGGGAGCCTAGAAACTACCCCAGTCGGACTGCTCAATTCGGACGGGAGATACCGTCGTCGTGTCCTACTAATATTGAATATGTTGTATGTAAACGCGATATTAGATGTACAAATAGACGCAATTAGTCAGTACACGATATTGGATCACAATATACATAGACTGTCTCCATGCGTCCTTATAAATGCGAAGAATACGCCGCTAAAAGGGGTGTGTGGGATGCGAGAGGTTAAGGGGAACTTGGGAAGAGGGGAGTAAACTTTGAACACGAGCCACACGCGCGCTGACGCATCTAGGTCAAATTTGAGAATCGTCTTCGCGCCCTGTCCGAGTCGCGTCTTTTTGATTTGCTTTAACCACGTACACACTCGCAACGCGTCTTTACTGCGTCGTTACGTCTTATCTATTTGTCCTTAGACTTTTTAACAAATCAAAATTGATAAATATTTTGCCTTCAGGTGATTACCAGATATTAAATATTGGAAAATATGGGATTCAAGTTGAACGAACAGATTTTATGCCTCACTTTTTTATCAAAAGCGTTGTTCCAAAAGTTTATCTTAAAGATAAACTGACGCTTGAAATCAATAGCCCTCCGTGTGGTAAGTTTTACAAATAAACAAGATTGAGTTTTAAGATAGGTGACCATACGCACATCAACGGCAGTCATTACGGGTAGTTGGAGCACTAAAGAGTTTGACAACTGTTCTAAATACAGAACTTTGATATCGCCAGTGAGTTATGCAGGTCAGATACTCGCTTCACGGAAAGTATTGAAAGTATGACCGCTTCTTAGGTACACTGCTGACCTCAACAAAGTTGTGTAAAGGCTCGGAGAATGAGGAATGCGGACCGGAGCCTCCTCGAGGTGCACCCGGGCAACGGAGGCGAGCAGTGCCTCCCACTCGCCACCGGAGACGCTGCTGCCTGCGTCAAATCCGGCTGGCGTGGAAATGCCCCCCTAGAGGGCTGCTTCGAGGCTCTCCACGTGTCCCTCTGACTAGCAGAGGTCACAGTGGGGAGCAGGCGGGTCGCGGGCTGATTCTCCGCCGTCATCGGCACCGTCATCGAGGTGGAGCGATACTCGCCCCACCCCCCTTTTGGAAGATCCAGAAGCCATCTTAAAACCATAAAATATGGCACCTCCGATGGCCGACAGGGTTGGTATCCATGGGGATTTCTGTACAATTCAAAAAAAAACTCGGAGAATGACAAACAGATAACATTCCGACAAAATATCATGATGTATTGAAATTAACATTATTGTAATCTTTTTACAGCCAACAACATCCCAAGGGAAACGGGCGAATACTTAATTTCTCTAATTGTTAAGAAGACCATGAGAATATTGTTTGATGGAATCGATGTCTTCCTCAGAAAACATCTTATGAGTGATGCACTTCCAGCATCTAATATGAAAAAAATTAAAAAACACCATAGGAAACATGGACATTAAATATTAACATGTTGAATTAAATCACTTGTATTCCATAATATTTATGGAACCAAACTATGGTACTAACTTAAATTTGTTGCCTAATACGATGGCCATGCTTATTTTATTAGTATTGGCCTAAGGTTCAAGTGATTTAATTCAATAAGTGTAGCAAGTTGCACCAAGCGCCATCTATCAACAGTATAAAAAAGTTATGGTTTTAATAAATATTCTACGAAATTTTACACAACACTTATTTTCTTTTATATTTTATATAAGTATTATTAATACATAATGATTGTCCGTACTATTGATGTCATTAACCTTATTAAAGTCTATAAACAAGCTGCTGTTTAAAATAAACCTTTTTGAAAACAAGTTTCTATTATTTAAAATATTCGTCATGGGGTTTACATAAGTATGCCAAATTTCAGCTCAATCGGATAACCAAAAGTGGTCAAAAAATGGCTTGCAAGATTTGATTACAAACGGGACAGGTGAAACTAAATAAAAGCTTGTAATAATACGCACATATTATAGAGAAGCCCTTTGCCTGAGTCTTTTTATATTATTATTGTTATCCTACTTCCTATTCTACTCCTTCTTCTTCTTCTATTCGCTCGTAGAGCCGACGACCGATGGGGTAAAAAGGTTCTCGAGTGGGGACCACGAACCGGAAGACGTGATGTGGGTAGGCCTTAGACAAGGTGGATCGACGACCTGGTAAAGGTCGCGGAAAACCGCTGGATGCGAATTGCGCAAAACCGGTCGTCGTGGAGATCATTGGGGGAGGCCTTTGTCCAGCAGTGGACGTCTTTCGGCTGAAATGATGATGATGATGATGATGATTCTACTCCATAGTATCCTGCTACTAATCCTACATTCTTGAAGAAGGGCATTAGAATGTTTTTACAGGGTTGGCAGCGCGAGTGTGACGCCCCTGGTGTTGCACACGTCCATAGGCCACGTGACTGCTTTCCATCATGTGGGCCATGTGCTGGTCTGTCACTACAATTGTAAAAAAAATTCTCTGGCACATCATTTCTAGGGCACATAAGATTCGAGTTCACGAAATTCGAAAGGGTTTCCGAAGAAAAAAGCATGAGGACCTAAATTTTTGTCCAACATGAATAGTTAGCAATTAAAATGTCGTGTCTTTGTCAGAACGTGATAATTATATTCTTAATAAAATTAATTATCCGTTTAAAGTCTATAAAAAAGTAATTAAATTGGTATTAAGTCAGGCTCTAGGCACGTAGGACTCCCGTTCGATTACTGTTTTATTGTATCTAATTTTTTTTATCGGTCACGACAATATATTATGAATTCACCTCTCCTGATGGTAAGCTAAGAGCAAAGTCTCAGGAATGGAGGTCACCATTACATATACCTATAGTGCTATAATGGCGATCTTTAACTTGACGGTCTCATTAAATGCTTTTCACAGCCCGCATAAAAGACCCGGGACTGTAGGGTCTGTAGGAGGAAGGCAACACGTGCGCTGGTAAATTCAGAGATTCTTGCATGTATTCTAGAACCCATGCAAGCTTTTGCTTAGAAAGCAACACGACTGGTAGTGCAATGGGGAAGGATGATCGATTAATATTCCCGACCACACAACGGCCTGACTTACGGCGACACTCACCGTCGTTATAATATAAAAGTATATATGGTAGACATTCCGCTCTAACTGCAATGCTTTGATATCGCCTAATGTCACAATTCGGTTGTGAAGGTCAGATGGCAGTCGCTACACGGAAAATATCGAGATTCAGCCAAATCCGCAGTTAAGACTGGTAAAGCGGACCCCAGACTCCCAGGTGAAAGCTTTGGATGCGACTGGGATTAATGCTAGGTTGAAGAAGGTAGACATTCCGCTCATACGCACGAACCGCTTCAGCACAGTTATACTACGACAGCTACGGAGTTATACTATGCGAAGGAGTGGAATGCCCTTTTTTGGTGCAGAAATTCCCACAGATACCGCCCCCGTTGGCGAAATCAACTAAAACCGCACACCGTCTCGAGTCTTCAGACCCTGAACTGTGATTAGCCGTAGGCAGAATCATCTCCCCTGCCAGTGGGACGCCAGCTGCTTCCATTATCGTTCCCCTGCGAATAGGTTACTTCTAGACAAGCGTGCTCCATCGTCGACCACATCATCACTTACTATTAGGTGAGTTATTATTTTAAAAGGAGGTAGGACACGATGGTATCTCCCGTCCGAACTGAGCAGTCCTACAGAAGACCGCGGCCATAGTAACCATCGTGTTGTCTCCCTACTCCTTCCTAGCCTCCCAGGGGGAGAGGCTAGGAAGGAGTAGGGAGACACGTTCCCTTCACGGTGTTGCACACGTTCATAGGCTACGGTGACCGCTTCCCATCAGGTGTGCTTGTTTGTACTGTATTGTACTGTACACTATACTTGTATGTGACAAAATGTGTCTCATTAAAACAAGTATAGTGCACGGCATCTAACTTGGCAAGGTTTTGGAGTAGTGGGGCCCACACTACTCCAAAATCTTGCCAAGTTAGATGCCGTGCACTATACCAACTTTGAAAGGGGGAAAGGGGCTAGGAAGGGGTGGTGTAAGGAACTAGGAAGGGTTGGGGTAGGGGAGGGATGAGCTCTGGCTACCCTACTTACTGTCGGGAACACAACATGATGGTTATTATGGCCACGGTGTTCTGTAGGATGGAGGTACTACCCCAGTCGGACAGCTCAGGTTAGACAGGAGATACCGTCATATCCTATTTCCTGTCCTTCGGTGGATCATCCTGGATGCAGAGGATCGGGCACTATGGCGTACATTGGGAGAGGCCTATGTCCAGTATTGGACTACCTACAATGGGCTAAAGTGACTGATTGATTGATATAATTAAATGAAAATTTTGAAGCATTTCGAAGAAGTGATAATTATCTACTATTAACTTTAAACCTCATATTGAGGACTTGCATGATGTAGCATCGGTAGTTACGTAAAAATAGCGCTGAATATAATATATTTGTGTCACCATAAATACTTCTTTGTGAGTCATTAAATATACGATTAAATTAATGTCACTTTTACTAAAGTTACGACTATTATAGATAAGTATAATATCGTGACATTATTAAAGTAGCTATTATTATTATTATGATATTTATGCTTGAATTCATGCAAAACCAATAAATGTTTATTATTAAGTTGTATGCAAAAACAATAATATTTGTTACTAGTTGTTGCCCGTGGTTCTGCCCGCGTTTATTGTCGGTTATCTAACCTTTAGTCATATCTCCGGTTGTACTCAACCAATTGCATTGAAACATATAGCAGATTTTAAATCTAAACAAGACCTTTGTAAGAAAATGCAACAAAACTCGTTCAGTAATTTTGCGTCCATCGTTAACAAACAGATAAGGGTGAAAGAGCATTTGATAAGGCCTTCAAGTTAAGTATGGCACTGCTGTTTATGTAATGGGGACCCCCTTCCTGAGACTTTGCCTTTAGCTTACCATCAGGCGAGGTGAAGTCATATTGACGTGATCGACATAAAATAAAAATTCAAAAATATTTTGTTTGCGTTCAGAATCGTCCATGTAACATAACCCAAGTTTTTTTTTATACTACGTAAGTGGCAGACAAGCACACGGCCCACCTGATGGGAAGCGGTCACCGTGGCCTATGAACGTGTCCAACACTAAGGTGTCACACACGCGCTGCCTACCCTGAAGGGAAAGGAGGAGAGCTGGGAAGGGGTGGGGAGGCTAGGAAGGGGAGGGGGAGGAGGGGTACAGTGAGCTCCGGCTACCCTACTTACCGGCGGGAATACAACACGATGGTTATTATGGCCGCGGTGTTCTGTAGGGCGGAGGTACTACCCCAGTCGGACAGCTCATTTCGGATGGGAGATACCGTCGTCGTGTCCTACCTCCTTGAACTATATAATTATAAATTATCTTCAATGTACAGACACAGCTACTTTACAATTTTATAATAGTATAGATAGATGATAGATAGATAAAAATATCGTGTTTTAGTTAAAACGTGATTGGTCTATAATATTTGCTATTTTTATAAACCTAACTACTATCAAGGATCTATAAAATAGTTGTCAAATTGTAGTGAGGCGTCAGAGTTAGTGTCCACGGAAGGAACTGAAAGGTAACTTCTACAGATTACTGTTATTATTATTCTCCTTTATTCATAAGTATACCTACATAAAATTATATTTTTAAATATAAATGTAAAAAAAAAAATTAACAATTAGTACTCCACCGGCGTCGGGTAACGGGACCAAGCCCCCGGTGGTAAGGGCTCCAGAGAAAGGAATCTCCTCACAATACGTGCCGTATCGAGGAGTACCGCCTTCTGCATCAAGCCCTTGATCCAACTGCCTAACGCGAGCCTCTTGAGATGTTGGTTAAGGCTCTTGGCGATCAGTCATTTATTAATTATTAAGGAACTTAACAGCTATTGTAAATAACTCGTGCTTAACTTTAAAAATGACATTGGACTCTTAGCCAGTAACTAAGTTTCCCGACCAGTAAATATGCATGCACTTAGTAGATAAATAGATATCAATATATCGGGCGTGGGTTCGATTCCCGCTCAGTGCAAATATTTGTATGCATGAATATGTCTATTTGCATTGGTCTGGGTGTTTCTATGTATAATAAGTATGTATTTACAAAAAAAAAGTATATAAGTAAGTTTATCAGCATTCTAGAACCCATAACACAAGCTAGTTAAGCTATGCTTACTTTGGGTCTAGGGTGCGCTGTGTAGAATGTCGTAGAATATTTATTTATTTATTTAATATATGTGTTTATACACATATATAAAGAAGAAGGTAGGACACGACGCACGGTATTTCCCGTCCGACATGAGCTGTCTGACCGGGGAAGTACCTCCGCTCTACAGAACACCGCGGCCATAATAACCATCGTGTTGTGTTCCCGCTGGTCACCCGGGCTCGACAGATATTTAGCTAGATATACCGCCATAGGGAAATCAAAGCATTCTTGGGTCTGTTCGAAGAAGAATTCAGTGATTTTCCCATGGCAGCTCTTGTACCTACTCCATAATTTGTATTGGGCCTAAGCCACCATAACCAGAATATTTATCATCATATAGCCAAGAACCTATGGAAATCTATTCCATTATATTATTCTATCCCTGTACCAAATTTCAGTCAGATTCATTCCAACATTCAAATTTCTGCACAAAATTTCACATATAATATTAGTAGGATAAGATTTCACTATTATTGCTTTCATTATTAAATTTATCATAAAAAACCGCGGCAGCCTAGTGGTCTGGGTAATGGACTGCTGAGACGAGGTCTCGGGTTCGATCCCAGGTTCACCATGGCACACACCAATGACTTTTCGATGCTTTTCGAAGTTATGTGTGTATTTATCGCAGGTTTATAAGTGCCCGGTTAATGGTAATAGGCTCGTCAGCATTACATTGGGACCTAAACATAAACTGGTGAAATGTGGGTGCTAGCACCTCTGCCTACCCCTTCGGGGATATAGGCGTGAGTTTATGTTATGTTATTATTTATCATTTCTAAATTCTTACAGACAAAATGAGAGCTGTGCTGTATCTCTGGCTTGTGTCTACTTTTGTTGCCTGTTGCAGTGCGGCCACGCCTGCACCCAATCAGTGTGAGTAGATCTTAAATTTAAGTTTTCATTCCATTCTTTTCAATCACAATTATCCACTTAATCTTCTTCTTCTGTCGTGTCTATGGCATGTCAAATTTTATTTACTCAGTGTGCCGCTACCTTAATTGCTCTCATAAGCTCCTCTTTATCAACTTATTTAAAAAAATGTGACAAATTTGTGCAACTTCTAGTTTTATAATTAATATAAACAGGGGCCTTACCACAAACTCTTAAAGCAGTATTATTTCAAAAACTTTCATAATGTGAATCGGACTCGGACAAACGTCGTCCGTTATTATATAAGTGTTCTGTGTCTTGTTAATCTAAAAACAAATTAAATGGAATTAATATTATACACAACATACCATAAAAGTAAGAGAATGCTAGACCACATAACACTAGTATTCCGCCAACGTCGATGGTCCGATTGACACTATGAAAGTTAAGTAATTTGAAATAATACTACTTTAAGCGTTTGTGGTTAGGCCCCAGAATACAATATCTTTGGTACCCAAGTCGTTAGGAAATACGCTAAATTGATGATGATTACTTAATATTAAAAGATGATTAATTATTATTAATATAATATATATACCTTTAATTTAATACAGGAAACAATGTACACTAAATTTTGATTCACAAATAAAGTTATCCTATAAAATTTTGTATCTATTAAATACTAACTATTACCAATCTAAATAAAAAAAAGGAATAACTCACGCGCTGTCAGATATTATTAAAAATGTGGAATGATATTAGTGTATGAGGGGATGTGTGTGTGTGTATGAGAAATGTGAGAGTTTGTGTTTTGGTATGAACATTTTGGGTGAATGTGTATGTATAGTGAATGTATTTTTAATGTGCGTTAAAATGCTGTCAAGTTATCAAGGTAAGTACAGATTATTATTTACTATGTCATGATTTCCAATTCAAATATTTTATGATAATGTAAAATTATAAATTAATTGTATCTGTACATTGGAGATATAAAAAAACTTGGTTATACAATTTTTTTCTAATCTCGTCTATTTGTTCGAGATTGAAGCAAAAACTACTGAATAGATTTTATTGTGTTTTTTTATTGAAAGGGTTTTTGGGCTAACTTAAAATCTGCCATAATATGCTTGATTGCATCCACAGAACAAAGAAAAATCCTTAGGACATTGCATCCATCACGGCAACCTATACAATATCTAAACAGATGCTGACTATTCACATATTTTTTTCTTTTTTGACCCGTAATTTTTTTTTATATAAAGCGGTTATGTCAATATGACTTCACCTCGCCTGATGGTAAGCTAAATTTAAAGTCTCAGGAAGGGGGTCCTTATTACATACACCGAGAGTGACAATAATTTAGGCCCTCAACTTAACGGCCTCATGAAAAAAGAGGTGATTATCGTCGCAGCACTGCGTGATAAAGCACAGATATTGGTTTAGACTACGCCAATACAATTGCAATTGTCAATATTGATTTTAGGTTTAAAAGTATGTGTCCTTGATGATGCTGGATGTGTCACCAAGGGTGCTGTGACTGAGTATAATTCTGTTATTGATGGAATCGACGGCCTGATTAAGCCAATGGACCCCTTAAACATAGAAAATATTGATGGTGAAAATAATGGCACGAAATATTCGTTAACTAACATTGTGTTGAAAGGATTGAGGGGTTGCACGGTTACTAAATTAAGGTAAGTTGTTTTCGGTATGGATTTTATTGTTAGCGGCCATCTTGAAACTTGAGTTGACATGGGTCAGCCAGGGTTCATAATCTTTTTGCATCACTTTACACTCCAGTGCTGGAAGATTCGAGATACGGAGTTAGGACACGACCGTATCTCCCGTCCGAACTGAGCAGTCCGTCTGGGGTAGTACCTCCACCCTACAGAAGACCGCCCTATATTGTTGTGTTCCCGGTGGTAAGTAGGGTAGCCAGAGCTCTCAATCCCCCCCTCATCCCCCAATCTCCAACCCTCCAAACTTCTTAACGCTCCCTCCAGGGTCGGCAGCGCAAGTGTGATGCCCTTGATGTTGCATAAATAGGCCACGGTGACCACTTCCCATCAGGTGGGCCGTGTGCTTGATTTAGTCAGTTCAAGTCTAACATAGCCACCCTTGCTAACCGTGGGGGTGGTGTTCGTGGGGATTTCCGCATGAAATAAAGGGCCCTACCACGATGCTCATTTCGCTCGCTTCCCATTTTATCTTTTTAAAAGATGGGAATCTTTTAGTTCTTTTCATGCACGGTCAACTGGATTTTATTCATTGTTCATTATGTAAGTAGGGTAGTCAGAGATCACTGTACCCCTCCTCCCCCACCCCTTCCTAGCCCTCCTCTCTACAGGGTAGGCAGCGCGTGTGTGTCACCCTTAGTGTTGCACACGTCCATAGGCCACGGTGACCGCTGCCCATCAGGTGGACCGTGTGCTTGTCTACCACCTACATAGTTTAAAAAAATACGTCATTCAAAGCTTAGAACTTGCACCGTATGTTTTAATATAATGTTGCTTATATTGGCTACAGTTACTACTTTAAATTTAATTCAGGAATGGATAAGCTTTTTAATTTTAGGTTAAACGTAAGTGAGGAGGGCTATAAGCACTATATACGTTGCCCTCAACTGACTGCGACTTTTGACATTGAAGATAATGGAACAGCATGTCCACTACCTGATAAAAAAATTGTAATAACAGCTCGTGAGTATGATATTACTTCTAGATTGACAATAATGTCTTAGATTTTTTTTCCGTGTGGAAATCCAGCGAGGCAGGTTATGTCGGACTCTTACCGACTAAAACCGCACGCCGTCTAGTGTCTTCTGACGTCAGGATATCGACATAGTGATTTAAATTAGCTTGTTCTCATTGTTTGGTTTGTTCGTAGTCAAAACATTCTGTACCTAGGTTAGAATATAAAAAAAAACTAATATAAAACCGCGGTAGCCTAGTGGTTTGGGTAATGGGCTGCTGAGACGAGGCCTCGGGTTCGATCCCAGGTTCACCATGGCACACACTTTTCGAAGTTATGTGTGTATTTATCGCAGGTTTATTAGTGCCTCGGATAGCACGTTAAGCCGTCGGTCCCGGTTGCCATACAAACATCTATGGCAGTCGTTACGGGTAGTTGGAGCCCACAAAAGTCCAACCAGTCTAACTTGGAACTTCGATATCGCTATTGGTCATAATGACCATTGGTTGTGGAGGTCAGATGGCAGTCGCTCCACGGAAAATATCGAAGTTCAGCCGCATCACAGTTAGACTGGAAAGCCGACCCCAACTGAGATGGAAAAAAAGGTTCAGAGAATGATGTTGGAATATAAAAAAAAAACTGATAATAATTTCATTCTAGATAAATACAAGATGCTCAATATTGGACAATATGGAGTGTTCGTTCATGAATTAGATCACATGCCACACTTTTTCATTCAATCTGTTCACCCAAAAGTAGCACTCAAAGGAAAGCTGATATATGGTATCAAGAATCACACGAATGATGACTCCAATTGTGATGACGATATTAAGTGTAAGTTTAAAAACTCATTCTTTTACTAATTAAACGACCAATGGTGTCGATTCTGATGTGCAATTACACTAAACTCGACACTGATAGTTGCGTAGAGATGTTGTGTCTCTAGCGGTATTTTACCGCCTCTACCACGGCGAATCTTCTGAGAAGCTGTTCCAACTAATCCCGCCTTCTCTCTTCCGATCCAGAAACTCTCTTCCGTCTATTAACATTGGTCTAGCTGTTTCTATGTGTAATATGTATGTATTTACAGAAAAAGTGAAATGTTTAAGTATGGTTATCCGCAGTCTAGAGCCCATAACACAAGCCAAGCTATTTAAGCTTTGGTTATCCTGCAGGATGCTCAAGAATATTTATTTAAAAAAAGAAAAGACCATACCCAAGATTAACGATATTACTGACCCGTCCATCCCAATCCATTTAGAGCAACCAGAAGAGCCTATTAATTTTAGTCAGGGCACCTCCCACACTATCTTTAGCATCATTTAACCACCACCTCGGTGCATAGTCGTAGGTCTTGATGACTTGTGTTTCAAAATGAGCGCGAAAAACGTTTTAATTTAAAAATATGTTTATTTTTTACAGCGAAAAAACACAAAAAAGCGGATGAAGTGCCAAAAAAAGGAGAAAAAGACGAAAAATCAAAGAAAGATAAGAAAGATCATAAATCAAAGGACGATAAGAAGGATAAAGTGGATGATAAAAAAATAAAGAAAGCTAAGGAGGATAAGAAATCAGGAAAGGATGAGGAAGATAAAAAATCAAAAAAAGACAAAAAAGATGACAAATCAAATGATAAAGAGAATGAGAAATCAAAGAAACACAGGAAAGATAAAGAAGATAAGAAACATACAAAAGATAAAAAAGATGATGAATCAAAGAAAAATAATGAAGACGAGGAATCAAAAAAAGACAATGATAAGGAAGATAAAAAATCAAAAAAAGACTTAAAAGATGATAAATCAAATGATAAGGAGAATGAGAAATCAAAGAAACATAAGAGAGACAAAGAAGATAAGAAACATACAAAAGATAAGAAAGATGATAAATCAGAGAAAAATAAAGAAGACGAGGAATCAAAGAAAAACAAGGACAAGGAAGATAAAAAATCTAAAAAAGATAAAAAAGAAGATAAATCAAATGATAAGGAGAATGAGAAATCAGAGAAACATAAGAGAGACAAAGAAGATAAGAAACATACAAAAGATAAAAAAGATGGTAAATCAAAGAAAAACAAAGAAGACGAGGAACCAAAGAAAGATAAGAAATCAAAGAAAGATGATAAGTCACTTGTGAATTTAAACAACTGTCAGAAAAAAACTTTAGAATTTTTACTATCACTTATAGTCAAGAAAGCAATGTTAATATTAATATTGGATGGAGTGGATGTTTACCTTAGGCATTTCCTCATGGGGGTCGTATTTCCGGGGTAGAACAATTTAATATGATAATATATGCTTGATATTTTGCACTTAATACTAACTAGCTTTCGCCCTCGGCTTCGCCCGCGTGGAAGTCGGTATCGCCACCAATTAAACAACTTTCCACTCGACTCTCTGCTCCACTATCCACTTCCACTCTCTACTCCACTCTCCGCTTAAAAAAGGATAAAAAGTATCCTATGGCTGTCTCCTGGTTCTAAGCTACCTCCCTACCAATTTTCAGCCAAATCGGTTCAGCCGTTCTTGAGTTATAAATAGCGTAACTAACACGACTTTCTTTTATATATATATAAGAGAATTAAAATAAAAAAATGCAATAATTATACGAATAGTTTTTTATTTAACCAAGAATATTGCTCCTGAGGCATCAATTTCGTAAGGATTGAAAAATTTATTGATCACACAACTTGAGAGAAATAGATTGATATAGGTACTATTGATAAACATCATCAATAACGGGTACAAGATAACTTACATCTCAAACTGGAAGATACTATCATTTTTAGTAACCCCGTGACCACCGAATATAATAGTACTTGCTGTGACCATAGCTACTGAATCTCCGCTAATAAGTGTATATAAATATTTAAATAGCAACAAAAATACTGCAATGGAATTCATCAAAAATAGTTTTATTCAATCAGTTCGATTTGCTCAGTGTCGGATAACTTTTAAGTGCTAACGAAATTATGAAGAATATTGTGCCTATATTTCTATTGCTGATTGAACATCTACGATTATGAGCATAACAGCAAAACGAAATTCCTCAACGTCACCAAACGTTATGTACAACAATAGAAATAAGTTTTGGAAAAAATCTTTCATTAATATTACGCACTAGTCTAGCTGTAGTTGCCAAATTTTCCGTTAACAAATCACGCCTTATACCCATTGGGGTATAAATAAAAATTAAATAAGCCCCCAAAGATCTTTGTGGGTTCCGTATACCCCCATGCAGTATTTTGTGTATTATTCAGCGTATCATTGTACAGTAAGCTTCAGAGAAAACGAACCCCCCTTGATAATGATATCATTATCAAGGGGTTCGTTTACTCTGAAGCTTAATGTACATTTATATTCTTCCACCAACTATTTTTTATGTGTGCTATATTCAAATAAAATACCTATAATAAGAATTTAATATATATTTTATCATTTTAGGCGGAGAAGTATGCGTTCTTTCTGATGTGGAGTGTACAACAAGTGGATCAGCTAATGTTTATAAATATATAACTGAAAACAATGGTTCGGTTCCTTTGGATCCGTTGCATATAGCAAAAATTGAGAAACATAATGGATCAACGAAATATACGCTAACCAATGTTATACTAACAGGATTGAGAGACTGTACAGTAACACAATTGCGGTAAGTTAACTGCTTAATACCCCCCTTTGTTGTACAAGTTTCAACCTTATTAACAATCATAATTGAGTGGTTTTTAGAATGATTGAACAAAATTTGGCACGTGCCACATTCCGTGCTAGTTCATCAATGCAGAACAACGCCATCTATGGTGTTGAGTGGAACTTATGAAGTTAATATCAGCATATATTGAATAAAATACCCTGCAATAGCTTTATTAAGGCAGTCCCCGAGTGCCATAAGTTTTATTTTTGTTTTAGAATGGATGAAAACGCTACAACCTACGAGAAGCATGTACACTGTCCTAAACTGACTTCGACTTTCGACTACAAAGCTAAGGAAGCATCGTGTTCAACAGACTTTCATGAAAAACAATACGAAATAACGGCCCGTGAGTATTTTTTATACAACTTAGGTACGGTCACCGCGGCCATAACGTGTCCAAAACCAGGGGCGTCATACTGGGGTAGGGGAGCTAGGAGGGGGTGGGGGAGGGGAGCTAGGAAGGGGTGAGGGGAAGAGGGATGAGCTCTGGCTACCCTACTTACCGCCGGGAACACAACACGATGGTTATTATAGCCGCGGTTTTCTGACGATGGTTATTATGGCCGCGGTCTTCTGTTATACATCATAAGTGGCAGGCCCACCTGATAGGAAGTGGTTACCATGGCCTATGGACGTGGCACCAGGGGCGTCACACTCATGCTGCCAAGCCTGAAGAAAAGGGGTGGAGTAGGGAGCTAGGAAGAGATGGGGGGAGGAAGGATGAGCTCTGGCTACCCTACTTACCGCCGGGAATACAGCACGATGGTTATTATGGCCGCGTACTTCTGTTATACAACACAAGTGGCAGACAAGCACACGGTCCACCTGATGGAAAGTGTTCACCGTGGCCTATGCACGTGTGAAAAAACTTGGGCGTCACACTAGCGTTGCCATCCTAGGGGGTGTTTGGGAGGGGGGGAATGGGATAGGGGTAGGTTGGAAGGTGTTTGAGAGAGCTTCTGTGCTTCAACGCAAGGGAATTTCGTCTCCCCGCTGATAGCAAGGAGGGTGTCTTTTTTTTTTTTTTTATACCACTTAGGTGGCAGACAAGCACACGGCCCACACTGATGGAAAGCGGTTACCGTGGCCTATGGACGCGTGCAACACCAGGGGCGTCACACTCGCGCTGCCGACCCTGCAAAAACCTTCTAATGCCCTTCTTGAAGAACCCCATATTGTAGCCGCCAGGGAAAACCACTGCAGGGAGATCGTTCCACAGCCTAAGCGTGCGCGGAATGAAATTCCAGTGAGCTCTGAAAATCTAAGCTCTGATAATAATTATCTGATTTGATAAAACTTGTTTCTAGATGACTGCAATGTTCTAAATAAAGGCCTGTATAAAATATACATTGAAAGAATGGACCACTTGCCTCATGTTTTCGCTCAAAGTGTTAAAACCTGTGTGGATCTCAAAGGGAACCTGACATTTGACATCAAACATGTCTGTGACGAGGATGGTAAGTTATTCATTGTCATTCTCATGGCAGACACGCACACGGACCACCTAATGGGGAACGGTTACCGTTGGCCTATGGACGTGGGCAACAACAAGGGTGACATTTTCACGCTGCCGACTTTGAAGGATGGGCACGAAAGGGGTGGGAGGCAGTGGAGTCCAATGAGCTCTAGCTACCTTATTTGGAGGACATGGAGGGGGGTTGTGGTTGAGGGCTCTGACTTACTGCCATCGGGCAAACGGTTATTATTCTTCTCAAGGGTATTCAGACTGAGCAGTCTAACTGGGGTAGTACCTCCGCCCTTGAGAATTGAGCAATTCAGACGGGAGATACCGTCATGTCCTTCCCCTCTGATTTCCGAGTTGCATTGAAAGTGCACGTTGAAGCCTATCTTTTTGTTAACAAAATGGTTCAAAATCTGCACTTGCAATATGAAAGGTCATTTTAACCGACTTCAAAAAAGGAGGAGGTTCTTTTTTATGTTTCTTACCTCAGAACTTTCGACTGGGTGAACCAATTTTGTTGATTCTTTTTTTACTTGATAGCTGCTGCCCGTGTGGTACCAATTTGATCCTTTGAAGTCGGGTTTTTTTGTAATAATTATGTTACGGTATAATCGGTGTACGGTACAATGTACGGTAATTTGGAAGTAGAAGGGTAGTATAGCATGTGCTTTTCCGGGAAAGCTTGCGGTCTGATGCCCAAGCTTTTTTTGAAATTACTGAAGCCCCGTCGGCCATCGGGCGTGGTTATGTCGGAATCGAACCGACTAAAACCGCAGGCCGTCTCGGGTCTTAATTACCGTGGTGTGTTACCAAACAGGCATATCCCTCGCACCTCAGCTGACCCCGGGCCATTTACGGTTTTAAGATGGCCCCTTGACCCCCCGAAAGGGAGGTGGGGCGAGCATCACTCTACCTCGCTGACGGTGGGATGTAGGGTGACCAATCATCCGTGTGCCGACAAGTGAGAGGCGCTTCACCTCCGTTGCCCGGGTGCACCGCGTGGAGGTCCCGACTGGCACTCTGATATCCAACCCTGGAAGTAAAGTACCTTTTAACTAAAATTATATAACTTTTTTTTCTTTACAGCACATGGACAAGGTTGCATAGAGTGCAACAGGGATGAAACAGCAAAATATTTAAATTCTTTAATCATCGAGAAGGCAATGGAAATATTGGTGTTGATCAGAAGCCAAGACTACTTCAGACAACATGTTATTAATGAAATATATCCGGCTAATTTCCAACCCAATTCCAATTCTACCAGCTCCAGTACTAGTCCCAGTCCCAGTACCAGTACCAGTCCCAGTCCCAGTACCAGTACCAGTAACAGTACCGGTGCCAGTACCAATACCAGTGCTAGTACTAGTCCCAGTAAAAATACCACTAGCAGTCCCAGTACCAATAACGGTAACAATACCAGTACTAGCACCAGTACCAGTACCAGTCCCAGTCCCAGTCCCAGTCCCAGTACCAGTACCAGTACCAGTACCAGTACCAGTAACAGTAACAGTATCAGTACCAGTACCAGTAGCAGTAACAGTAACAGTAACAGTACCGGTACCAATACCAGTGCTAGTACCAGTCCCAGTAAAAATAACACTACCAGTACCTCTGCCAGTCCCAGTAACAATACCACTAGCAGTACCTCTACCAGTCCCAGCACCAAGCGCGGTAACAATACCAGTACTAGTACCAGTACCAGTACCAAAATGAGTACCAGTCCTAGTGTCAGACCCAGTACGAGACCGGGTACCAAACCCAGTACCAGATCCAGTCCCAGTTCCAGTCCTAGACCTAGTACTAAATCCAGTACCAGACCCGGTACTAAACCCAGTACCGGGCCCAGTCCCAGTTCCAAGACCAGTCCTAGGATCACCAGTCCCAGTCACAGTAACAATAGCGCCAGTACCAGTACCAGTCCCAGTCCCAGTACCAGTACCAGTACCAGTACCAGTACCAATAACAGTACCGGTACCAATACCAGTGCTAGTACCAGTTCCAGTAAAAATAACACTACCAGTACCTCTGCCAGTCCCAGTAACAATACCACTAGCAGTACTTCTACCAGTCCCAGTACCAAGCGCGGTAACAATACCAGTACTAGTACCAGTACCAGTACCAAAATGAGTACCAGTCCTAGTGTCAGACCCAGTACCAGACCGGGTACCAAACATAGTACCAGATCCAGTCCCAGTTCCAGTCCTAGGCCTAGTACTAAATCCAGTACCAGACCCGGTACTAAACCCAGTACCGGGCCCAGTCCCAGTTCCAAGACCAGTCCTAGGATCACTCCCAAGACCACCACACCTTGTTGATGACAACAAATCGGATGATAGTTAACAAATCGCTTACACTACTAAACTTCATTTTGGTATATTTGTTGATTTTGTTAATCAAAATTATTAATTTGCTATAATCTATCCCTTTCCTGCTTCTTGCCTTGCTCTATCAAAATACTACAATGTAATGTACCACTTGGTTTGATAATATTAAATGTCTTAATACATAAGTTGGCTTTTATTTATTGTACAAAATTAGTACCTCACTACTTGCCGCCGTTTGAGCGTGCCTGAGTGACAAATAATAGGGTTCACAATGAGGAAAATTATTTTTAAAAGGCGAATTGAAATTTTAAGTACTTTAATACATATTCTGTGAATTGCCTGATTCTTTCAGACATAATGAGAGCTGTGCTGTGTCTCTGGCTTGTGTCTTTTATTGCCTGTTGTGCCGCGACCGCGCCCCCTCAATGTAAGTAAATAAACTAACTTTCACGGTAGGCAGTATAATATTTTTCTGCACCAGAATCACATCGGTCAATCAGCAAGTACCCCGGCTAACAACTGAGATTGGCCTGGACCTCACTTGGTGGGGATATAAAACAGCCATTTTGCTTCTTAAGCAGTACATATACTATTTCGTCACAATTATTTATAAGATCTCGGATTACCAAGAGCTTCAGTAAGCTCTTTATTAAATCGAATATCCAAAACGGTATTGATAGGATCTCACCAAATCTGGATAGGTAGAGGGGGGAACACTACTGATGGTGGAGATGAGCGCTGACGCGTCGCAAGGTGGCGACCCTGAACCTACTTCTGGGTCGTAAGTCTCATTCACCGTCACGTTGTTCCTCTTTGTACCACACTATGGCCCCAGCGACAGCACGGTGAATCCATAGAATGCTGTGAACCAGATCTCTTCTTTCTGTGCAAATTAAACCCCTCGAAATTTAAGAGTTTAATACTTATTTTATTATTTTAGGTAAACCAGTATGCGTTCTTACTGACGTGAAATGTATGACAAGTGGAGCAGCTGCTGTTTATAAGTCTGTCACTGAAAACCGTGGTTCGATACCCTTGGACCCATTACATATTAAAAAAATTAAGAAACAAAAAGGATCAACGAAATACAAGTTAACCAACATCAAATTGATAGGATTGAGAGGCTGTGCAGTAACTAAATTAGGGTAAATGAACTTCAATCAACCAATCAATCAACTAGCCAATTGCAATCCACTGCTATACATAGGCCTCTCCCAATGTACGCCATAGCACCCGATCCTCCACCTTGCGCATCCAGTCTATACCAGATACCTTTTCAGGTCGTCCCGTCCGTCCATCGTACTGAGGGGCGTCATACTTTCTGATTGCTAATTCTCGGTATCCACTCTAGGACTCGTTTGCTCCACCGGCCATCATTCCTTCAGCAGATTTGATGTGGACGATTTTGAAAACAAAAATATTTTTTTGTGAAATTACTGTCGCGATGGACGCAAAAACCACTGAACGGGTTATAATAAAAGGTCTTGCATTTCTGATAGGCGTTGTAATAAAATAGAATGTTACTTAAATCGTTTTTTTTTTGTTTCAGAGTAAATATAAACGCGACAATCTACGAGCACTATGTACACTGTCCTAAACTGATTTCAACTTTTGACTACAAAGCTAAGGAAGCATCGTATAAGAGAAACTTTCATGAAAAACAATACAAAATAACAGCCTGTGAGTATTTTATTTGTCTGTCCAATATTACAGACAATAATTATGAATTGTTACAATATCAACAGTATCTTATGGTACTAGCAAATAAGAACTATGAGTGCTACATTTTAAGACACGTCTTTAAAATGACGCAATCGCTTGTAGAATATAAGTACTAACATATTTCTTTTTCTTCTTCAACCTAGCGTTAATCCCAGTCGCATCCAAAGCTTTCACTTCGGGAGTCTGTGGTCCACTTTACCAGTCTAATCTGCGGATTTGGCTGGACCTCGATATTTTCCATGAAGCGACTGCCATCTGACATTCACAACCCAATGGTGACATTAGGCGATATCGAATCATTGCAGCTAGACCGTTGTTGTTGGACTTTTTTTAGGGCTTTAACTACCCGTAACGACTGCCATAGATGTTTATATGGCAATCGGGACCGACGGCATAACAAAATGGATTTTATCTATATGATTTGGTTCTAGATGATAACGATATACTAAACAAAGGACAGTATAAAATACTTATTGAAAGAATGGACCACATGCCTCATGTTTTCGTTCAAAATGTTAAACCCAGTGTGGATCTTAAAGGGAACCTGACATTTGACATCAATCATCTCTGTGACTCGGATGGGCGTTCACGTAAGTTCATTCATTATCATCCTCATGGCGTTCCCTTGTTCCCTGGTTGTTCGTTGTTAACCGCTACAATTATGTCGAGATATTGCTTCTTTGGCAGTGTTTGACCGCTTCTACCATAGTGAGTGTTAAGATAAGCTCGTAAGGGGTCGGCAGCGCGAGTGTGATGCCCCTGGTGTTGCACGCGTCCCTAGGCCACGGTGACCGCTTCCCATCAGGTGGGCCGTGTGCTTGTCTGCCACCTAAGTGGTATAAAAAAAAGCTTCTCCCATTAATCCCACCCTCTCCTTTCCTATATAGAACTACACGTGCCAGTCTGAGGTATCATCCTTATACAGTGGAATCAATTTCATCAAGGAACAAGCGGTTCGGTGCCTTTTTTCTTTGTCGCACCGTAAAGACTTAGAATACTTCTGCTTCACTAAAACGACAATCAAGGAGAGAAGTGGATTTATTATATTTCTAACTCTTCTAATTTACTTCTTTTGCTGGTTCCAAGACAGTTTAAGTTTTCTTGGGACTCCCTGAGTATTGTTACTCGGTGTATTCGTGGGCATGACAGTAGGATTACTTTTTATTGAAAACTTTTCTCTTTGACTCCTTATTTGTTACTTTTAATTAAGATAGGTACCTGAGTTTATCATCTATTTTAACAATTACTTGCAGCAATTTTATTTAAAATTTTATCACATTCTTTTTCAGGACATAAATCTCAAGGTTGCATAAATCGCAATCGAGAAGAAACAGCAAAGTATTTAAATTCTTTGATTATCAAGAGGGCTATGGAAATATTGATGATGATTAGAATCCAAGATTACTGTAAAAAATATGTTATTAATGATATATATCCGGCTAATTTCCAAACCAATCCCAATCCTTCTAGTCCAAGTACCAGCCCCAGTACTAGCCCTAGTACCAGTACCAGAACCAGAACCAGTACCAGTCCCAGTACCAGTACCAGCTCCAGTACCAGCCCCAGTACTAGCCCTAGTACCAGTCCCAGTATCAGTCCCAGTACCAGTCCCAGTCCCAGTAGCAGTACCAGTACCAGCCCCAGTACTAGCCCTAGTACCAGTCCCAGTGGCAGTTCTAGTTCCACTTCCAGTCCCAGTACCAGTCTCAGTACCAGTACCAGCCCAAGGACCAGCCCCAGTACTAGCCCTAGTACCAGTCTCAATCGCAGTTCTAGTTCCAGTTCCAGTCCCAGTCCTAGTATCAGTGCCAGTACCAGTACCAACCCAAGTACCAGCCCCAGTACTAGCCCTAGTACCAGTCCCAGTGGCAGTTCTAGTTCCAGTACCAGCCCAAGGACCAGCCCCAGTACTAGCCCTAGTACCAGTCTCAATCGCAGTTCTAGTTCCAGTTCCAGTCCCAGTCCTAGTATCAGTGCCAGTACCAGTACCAGCCCAAGTACCAGCCCCAGTACTAGCCCTAGTACCAGTCCCAGTGGCAGTTCTAGTTCCAGTCCCAGTCCCAGTATCAGTACCAGTACCAGCCCAAGTACCAGCCCCAGTACTAGCCCTAGTACCAGTCCCAGTCGCGGTTCCAGTTCCAATTCCAGTTCCAGTTCCAGTCCCAGCCCCAGTACCAGCCCCAGAACTAGTCCTAGTACCAGTCCCAGTCGCAGTTCCAGTAGCAGTCCCCGTGCCAGTACCAGTCCCCGTACCAGTACCAGTCCCCGTACCAGTACCAGTCACCGTATCAGTCCCAGTCGCAGTTCCAGTACCAGTCCCCGTACCAGTACCAGTCACCGTACCAGTACCAGTCCCCGTTCCAGTACCAGTCACCGTACCAGTCCCAGTCGCAGTTCCAGTCCCAGTCACAGTTCCAGTACCAGTCACCGTACCAGTACCAGTCCCCGTACCAGTACCAGTCACCGTACCAGTCCCAGTCGCAGTTCCAGTACCAGTCACCGTACCAGTACCAGTCCCCGTACCAGTACTAGTCACCGTACCAGTACCAGTCCCCGTACCAGTACTAGTCACCGTACCAGTCCCAGTCGCAGTTCCAGTCCCAGTCGCAGTTCCAGTCCCAGTCGCAGTTCCAGTACCAGTCACCGTACCAGTACCAGTCCCCATACCAGTACCAGTCACCGTACCAGTACCAGTCCCCGTACTAGTACTAGTCACCGTACCAGTCCCAGTCACAGTTCCAGTCCCAGTCGCAGTTCCAGTACCAGTCACCGTACCAGTACCAGTCCCCGTACCAGTACCAGTCACCGTACCAGTCCCAGTCGCAGTTCCAGTCGCAGTCGCAGTTCCAGTACCAGTCACCGTACCAGTACCAGTCCCCGTACCAGTACCAGACCCCGTACCAGTACCAGTCACCGTACCAGTCCCAGTCTCCGTACCAGTACCAGACCCCGTACCAGTACCAGTCACCGTACCAGTCCCAGTCGCAGTTCCAGTCGCAGTCGCAGTTCCAGTACCAGTCACCGTACCAGTACTAGTCCCCGTACCAGTACCAGTCCCCGTATTAGTACCAGTCACCGTACCAGTCCCAGGCATTTGCTCCTTGGCTTGCATTTATAAAATAATGTTAAGGAACTGAGTAAATAATAATAAAAATGTAATAATGTATAAGTTGGTTTTTATTTATTGTAGAAAACTAGTAGTCAGGGATATAACTCACCACCGGCCGCCGTTTAAAAATTGGGTTTCATATATACATACATACATACATACATACATATATACATACATACATACATACATACATACATACATACATACATACATACATACATACATACATACATACAAATCACGCCTTTTTCCCAAAGGGGTAGGCAGAGACAACATATTTCTACTTTTGGGTTTCACTATAAGGTAAATTATTTTTAAAGGGTGAATTTAAATTTAAATTTTAAATACCTTCTTTAATACATAAGTATGCCGAGATTTGCTTAATTCTTGCAGATATAATGAGAGGTGTGCTGTCTCTTGGTTGTGTCTGCCTTTGTTGCCTGTTGCGCCGCGACCACGCCCCCTCAGTGTAAATAAATAATAAATTTACGTTTTTATTACACTTTCTTTTTCTATAGGATATATTAAATTTAAAAATGTAATTTAATGCAATTATTAATGAATAAAGGAGAATAATAATAAGTATACTAAACAAATACTTATTAGAAGAATGGACCACATGCCTCATATTTTCGTTCAAAATGTTAAACCCAGTGTGGATCTCAAAGGGAACAATTGACATTTGACATCTAACATCTAGTGTGACTTGGATGTGCACTCACTTAATTAATTCATCATAATCCTCATAGCAATTTACCAGTTGTAGGGAAGGAAATGATTGCTATTTTTAAATCATAGATGCGGGATTTGCCCTCTAGAGCACTACTCGGGGGCTTTCCACGTATCCTACACCAGCCATCCTACACCTCACCATCGGTGAGTCGGCGCGATGCTCGCCCACACACTCTATAGTCAAATTTTTAATTCAACGATATCAATTGACAGTAGCTAATGTCACTTCGTCAAAAAATGTTGCTATATTCAGTAATAGTGATACAATTGAATACATCCAGTCCTGAGACGGCGTGCGGTTTTAGATGGTTAAAATCCGATATAATGATTTTGACTAAATTATATTAATATTATTAATATTTATATTGTTATATAATATTAATAATATTTTTATTATTTACAGTAGGTACATGAATATTAGAGTTGTAAAATAGCAGTCGGGAAGAAACGGCAAAATATTTAAATTCTTTAATTGTCAAGAAGACTATGAAAATATTGGTGATGATTAGAATCCAAGACTACAGGCTGTAGAAACTATCTTATTAATGATGTATTGCCAGCTAATTTTCAATCGAATCCCAGTCCTAGTCCCAGTACTAATACCAGTCCCAGTCCCAGAAACAGTACCAGTACCCTTACTAGTATCAATACCAGTTCCAGTTCTAGTCCAAGCACCAGTACCAGTACCAGATCCACTCCCGATTTTACAACTGTTTGTAACTAAATATGATGAGATGTAGCAAGTCTTTTAACTTTGCTTTTGTGCATTTTTTTGACTTTGTCTATACAACATTCGTTTCTGTTATCATCTATCTCTTTCCTGCTTTATATCGTATCCTATCAAAATAACATAAAATAATGTTTTGAAACTGAGTATAACAATATAAATACAATGTACGTCAGTACATTTATAGGTTTGTTTTTATTTAATAGATAATAGTTACCTAACCCGATAGATGTCATCCTGCCTTAACTATGAATAGGTATTTATTTATTTAAAAACTTTATGCACAAAATATTGTACGGTGGACTTAATGGCGGATATTGTACTTTATATAAAAATATTCCAAACATTCAATGGTGTCAAAATTGTCAATATAATTCCGACCGATGCATCTATCAATAATGTCTATCGTCAATTTTAAATAATGTGGGTATTCTTTCAAAACATCATCATCTTCACCTCAGCCTATCGTTGTCCACTGCTGAACCTAGACCTCTCCAATCGATCTCCAGCGCGACCGGTCCATTGCTAGTTGCATCCAACGAGACCCAGCAATTTGCATTAGTCGTCGGTCTTACTCTGTTTGCTAGTGCGTGATCTCCATTCGAGAGTTTCTCAAAATTAAATGGTGAAAGAATTTTGTCAATAGGCACAGTATTTTCGAAGATAATTTTTTGATTTTTATAATAAAGAGAATAATGACCAAAACCCCCAACCCCTCCCTCACCAGGGTTGGCAGCGTATGTGTGACACCTTTAAGTGTTGCACATGTCCATGGGCCACGGTAACCGCTTCTCATCAGGTGGGCCGTGAGCTTGTCTGCCACCTCAGTGCAAAAAAAACCCGCCTCCAAAGGTGTCTGGCTCAAAAAGTCTATCACGCTCCATTCCCAAAGGAATTTAAACTAGTATTTAAATTATATTCTTTAGTTACAATAATAGGTAAAAATAAATAAATAACGATAATTTTGCCGTTGTTGTTATTGTAATTGTACATTAAATTGTACATGAAATTGTACATCAAATTACTATTTAATGTACAATTTTATGATTATACTATATTTTTGATTGTACAATTTTATGATTATACTCTATTTTTGATTGTACAATTTTATGATTATATTTTATGAGTATATTATTATATTTTATGATTTTAGATTGTAAATCAAATTATACAAAACGTTGTACATCAAATTATACATTAAATTGTAAATCGAATTGTAGATCAAATTGTACTTTAAGTTGCACATTAATTTGTATGTCAAACAGAACATCAAATTTTACACCAGATTGTACAATAGATTGTACATCAAATTGTCTCGGGCGTCAAACCTTTTGTAACCGGGTTAACTGAAGCAATAAAAACGTTTAAATGTTATATTTTATCAATGATGTTTATGGTCTAACATAACTCATTTCACCTGCTTTTGAAAAAATAATTGCACGGTATAAAAACGTTAATGAATATAAATTTTGTGAAAATGTAATGCCTGTTTAGTTTATTAAAAGTTTTTACATCAAATGCTTACAGTACAGTGTCTGTGGGTCGTTTGTGCATAAAAATTGGGTATTGATATGATATTATTTACATCTTAATATATATAAATCTCGTGTCACAATGTTTGTCCTCAATGGACTCCTAAACCACTTAACCGATTATAATAAAATTCGCACACCATGTGCAGTTCGATCCAACTTGAGAGATAGGATAGTTTTTGAAACGGATTTCAACATCCACGCGGGCGGAGCCGCGGGCAACAGCTAGTTATATATATAAGTTGACTTTTATTTATTGTAGTAAAATAGTACTGAGGGATAAACCTCACCCTGCCGCCGTTTGAAAGTGCTTGAGTGACAAAAAATAGGGTTTTTTTTAAATGAAATTTTGAACATTTTAATTCATATGCGTGAATTGCTTAATTCTTTCAGACATAATGAAAGTTGTGCTGTGTCTCTGGTTTGTGTCTACTTTTCTTGCCTGTTGCGCCGCGACCACCCACTCTCAGTGTGAGTAATTATTTCATTACCTACATTTTCTTTTTCGAAGGAAAATAAAACCATCAACTCAATTTAAACAACATGACAGCCCTGCATTTGTTGACAATCTACGATTATAATCTTACACCAAAACCAATTTTTTCTTTAAAAAAATTTGTACATACTTAATATTTTCTAAGATAGTTTAATAATAATTCTTCTGTATAAATAAAATTTTTTCTTAATTTCAACAAATGCCAAACAAAAATAAAAACAAGTTTTGACCAAAGCCTGTTATTATATTATTATATACTAACTGAAGTCTGCGGCTTCGCCCGCGTGAAATTTGTACTTATTCCTGCTTCCCATGGGCAGCTATATCAGCGATGAAAAGTAGTATGTACCGGATTAGGGTATATCTAATCTATCCCTGTAACAAATTTCAGTCAGATCCGTTCAATCGCTAAAACATGATTGAGTAACATACATCCAAACATCTACACAAACTTTCACGGTAGGAAGTATGATATACATAATATGCTCACGCCTTGTTCCCCTCGGGGTAGGCAGAGACAACAGACCGCCATCTGCCTCTGTCCTTACATACTTCACGCGCTTCCTATATTGTCATTAAACCTTCCATGCAAGCCTGCCAAATTAATGAATCATTAATTTGGTCAGTGTTTTTCTGCACCAGATTCTCATCCGACAATCAGCAGATGCCCTGGCTAACAAGTTAGATTGACCTGGATCTCACTTGGTGGGGATATAAAACAGCCATTTTGCTTATTAAGCAATACCTGTTCTATTTTGTTCAACCTAGCATTAATCCCAGTCATATCCAAAGTTTTCACCTAGGAGTCTGTGGTCCGCTTTACCAGTCTTAATTGCGGATTTGGCTGGACTTCGATATTTTCCGTGAAGCGACTGCCATATGACCTTCATAACCCAATGGTGACATTAGGCGATATCGAAGCATTGTAGCTAGACCGTTGTTGTTGGACTTTTTTAGGGCTCCAACTACCCGTAACGACTGCCATAGATGTTTGTATGGCAACCAGAACCGATGGCTTAGCGTGCTCTCCGAGGCACGACCAGACCAATGAAAATACCCATATTCATGCATACAATAATATTAGCACTGAGCGAGGATCGAACCCGCGCCTTCTGCGCAGCCGCTGTGCACTACCGCTATGCCACAGAGGCTGTCTGTTCCTGTTCTGTTTTGTTACTATTAATTAAATTATGTTCTTATTTGTGCAAATAAAACCATAAAAAATTAAGAATTTAATAAGTACTTATTTTGTGATCTTAGGTAAACCAGTATGCGTATTTACTGACGTGAAATGTATGACAAGTGGAGCAGCTACTGTTTATAAGTCTGTCACTACAAACAGTGGCTCAATACCCTTGGACCCATTACATATAAAAAAAATTAAGAAACAAAAAGGATCAACGAAATACAAGTTAACCAACATCAAACTAAAAGGATTGCGAGGCTGCATAGTAACACAATTGGGGTAAATGAACTTCATCATTCTCTGAACCTTTTTCCCAACTCAGTTGGGGTCGGCTTTCCAGTCTAACTGTGATGCGGCTGAACTTCGATATTTTCCGTGGAGCGACTGCCATCTGACCTCCACAACCAATGGTCATTATGACCAATGGCGATATCGAAGTTCCAAGTTAGACTGGTTGGACTTTTGTGGGCTCCAACTACCCGTGACGACTGCCATAGATGTTTGTATGGCAACCGGGACCGACGGCATAACGTGCTCTCCGAGGCACTAATAAACCGGCGATAAATACACACATAACTTCGAAAAGCATCGAAAAGTCATTGGTGTGTGCCATGGTGAAGCTGGGATCGAACCCGAGACCTCGTCTCAGCAGTCCATTACCCAAACCACTGGGCTACCGCGGTTTCTGGGGTAAATGAACTTCCCAATTTTAAATCTATACTATTATAAATTTGTAAAGTAGCTGTGACTGTACATTGGAGATATTAAAAAAAATACTTCCAGGGTTGTTAATTATGAACGATTTTGAAAACAGAAATATTTTTTTTGTGAAATTCTTGTCTGTTTGTTCAGTTTTAATAAAAGGTCTTACATTTCTGTTATGCGTTTCAATAAAATAGAGTGTTATCAAGGAGGTAGGACACGACGGTATCTCCCGTCCGAAATGAGCTGTCCGACTGGGGAAGTACCTCCGCCCTACAGAAGACCGCGGCCATAATAACCATCGTGTTGTGTTCCCGCCGGTAAGTAGGGTAGCCAGAGCTCACTGCACCCCTCCTCCCCCTCCTCTTCCTAGCCTCCCTACCCCTTCCCAGCTTTCCCCCTTTCCCTTCAGGGTAGGCAGCGCGTGTGTGACACCCTTAGTGTTGCACACGTTCATAGGCCACGGTGACCGCTTACCATCAGGTGGGCCGTGTGCTTGTCTGCCACCTACGTAGTATAAAAAAAAATCTAAATCGATTTATATTTTTGTTTCAGAGTAAATGTAAGCGCGACAATCTATAAGCACTACGTGCACTGTCCTAAACTGGTTTCGACTTTTGACTACAGAGCTGAGAAAGCATCATGTCCAACAGATTTTCATGAACAATATAAAATAACAGCATGTGAGTATTTTACTTACCGCGGCAGCCTAGTGGTTTGGGTAATGGACTGCTGAGACGAGGTCTCGGGTTTGATCCCAGGTTCACCATGGCACACACCAATGACCTTTCGATGCTTTTCGAAGTTATGTGTGTGTTTATCGCAGGTTTATTAGTGCCTCGAAGAGCACGTTAAGCCGTTGGTCCCGGTTGCCATACAAACATCTATGGCAGTCGTTACGGGTAGTTGGAGCCCACAAAAGTCCAACCAGTCTAACTTGGAACTTCGATATCGCCATTGGTCATAATGACCATTGGTTGTGGAGGTCAGATGGCAGTCGCTCCACGGAAAATATCAAAGTTCAGCCGCATCACAGTTAGACTGGAAAGCCGATCCCAACTGAGTTGGGAAAAAGGTTCAGAGAATGATGATGATGTGAGTATTTAACTCGTCTGTCCAATATTACGCACAATAAAGGCCTGGAAGTCTTTACCAGCTCACGTGTTTCCGTCCACCTACAGTCCCGGCTCCTTTAAGCGGGGCGTGGAAAAGCATTTGATGAGGCCGTCAAGCTGAGAGCCACCATTGTAACACTATCGGTGTATATTGTGGTGACCCCCGGTCCTGAGACTTTACATTTAGCTTAGGTGCAGACAATTCTTTTTTGAATGAATGAATTATTACAAATAACAAAAGTATGCTCATGATACTAGCAAACAGAAACTGTGAGTCCTACATTTTAAGACAGTTTTAAAGGCCTGTCTTAAGACGAAATCCCTTGTAAAATATAAGTAGATTAAGTGCAAATGTTAGTAAATGGATTTTATCTAACTGATTTGATAAAACTTGGTTCTAGATGATTACGATATACTAAACAAAGGACAGTATGAAATATTTATTGAAAGAATGGACCACATGCCTCATATTTTCGTTCAAAGTGTTCAACCCAGTGTGGATCTCAAAGGGAACCTGACATTTTCCGTCAAACATCACTGTGACTCGGATGGGCACTCTCGTAAGTAATTTATCATCATCCCCATAGAGATTCCCTAGTTGTATCCAAAGTATTCACGTTTTGAGCCCAGGGTCCGCTCATTAGGTCAATGAAATACCTCCGAACTCCGTCCTCCATGAGCGCAGGCCTAGGAGTGACGGGTGGAGCCAAAAATGATCATCCAGGATGGGACATGAACCCGTGACCAGTCCCTTACAGGGGGAATGCTCTGACCAACTGAGCTACCTGGACCCATTCTAGATGCTCGCAATTTTCCGATATATTTTAAGGCTTAGGGAGCCGGTGGAGCCATCTACTGTAATTCGTTCGAACTACGGAAACAATGACCAATATTGCAATTGTTTTCAAACATTATTTTTAGATTCTCCGCCCGATTGATTGAATGAAATTTTTAAGCAATTGCATACTAACTATTCCCAATGACTTACCACATATTTTTTCTTTACAGTACATAAATCTCCAGGTTGCACAAATCGCAATCGGGAAGAAGAAGCAAAATATTTGAATTCTTTAATTGTCAAGAGGGCTATGGAAATATTGATGATGATTAGAATCCAAGACTACTGTAGAAAATATGTTCTTAATGATATATATCCGGCTAATTACAAACGCAGTCCCAAGCCTACCACTCCCAGTCCCAGTAGCTGTACCAGTACCAAACATCTTCTTGCCTTGCATTTGTAAAAATAATAAAAAATAAAAATCTGTTTATTTCAGTAAACTTATTTCTAAAATAAATTATGAATTTTTTTTTAAGTTAAACAGTTTTAAATTGTATTGTCATCAGAACTAAAGAGTTCTGCCAAATATCAGACAAATCAGGCAACTGAAAGGGGTTCAAATTTCAATTATTAGATTTGACCCAAACAAACAGGTTGAGTTTAATAAAACTGTTTAATAACAATGCTGAGTCTTTTTCTTCAACCTAGCGATTATCCCAGTCGCATCCAAAGCTTTCACCTCGGAGTCTGGGGTCCGTTTCACCAGTCTTAACTGCGGATTTGGCTGAACCTCAATATTTTCCGTGAAGCGACTGCCATCTGACCTTCACAAACCAATGGTGACATTAGGCGATATCGAAGCATTGCAGCTAGACCGTTGTTGTTTTGCTGAGTCTTCCCTGTAAAATAATATTATGTAGTTACATGAATGATGATACTCAGTTGAGTATCATCATTCTCTGAACCTTTGAATGATGATACTCAGTTGAGTATCATCATTCTCTGAACCTTTTTCCCAACTCAGTTGGGTTCAGCTTTCCAGTCTAACTGTGATGCGGCTGAACTTCGATATTTTCCGTGGAGCGACTGCCATCTGACCTCCACAACCAATGGTCATTATGACCAATGGCGATATCGAAGTTTCAAGTTAGACTGGTTGGACTTTTGTGGGCTCCAACTACCCGTAACGACTGCCATAGATGTTTGTATGGCAACCGGGACCGACGGTTTAACGTGCTCTCCGAGGCACTAATAAACCTGCGATAAATAGTATGAGTAAATAATATTAAATGTGATAATGTAAAAGTTGGTTTTTATTTACATAACTAGCCTATACCTGCGGCTCCGCTCGCGTGGACGTCGGTATTCACGTTTTTTGACTATATCTCTGGTTCAACTAATTAATTACATACAAGTTTTGCATAATAAAGGAGATGTTTCACAAATAGATTCTTTAGTTAAACAAAATTAGGTAAACAAAAATAAATAAAAATATTGCAATACATTTTTAATGGTTAAAACGATATTGCCGTTGTTGTAATTGTAATTGTACATCAATTGTACATCCTTTTGTAGGTACATTAATTGTGCATCTAATTGTACATCAATTTCAAATTTAACTGTACATTTTTATTATACATCAAATTGTAAATCAAATAATACATCAAATTGAACATCCATATTCCACTCATACGCACAAAGCGCTTTGCTGACACGTTCATCGTGCGTACAGCTAAGGAGTGGAATTCCTTGCCTGAGTCTGTGCTTCCGGAAAGCTATAACCTGGTAGTTTTCAAGTCACGAGTGAATAGGTTCCTTCTAGGCAAGCGTGATTCATCGTAGACCACATCGTCACTTACCATCAGGTGAGATTGAGGTCAAACGTAAGCCTATCATGAATAAAAAAAATAACATCAGATTCTACAATTAATAAAATATTGTATATCAAATTGTCTCAGGTATCTACTTAACCTTTTGTAATAGGGTTAACTGAAGCAATAAAAACGTTTAAATGTTTTACTATCAATTAATTTTATGGACTAACATAACCCTATTATCTCATTTCACCTCCTTTGTAAAAGATAATTTCACGGTATAAAAACGTTAATTATAGGTATAAATTTGTGAAAATGTAACGCATGTTTAGTATGTTAAAAGTTTTTACACAAAATGTATACAGTACAGAGTCTGTGGATCATTTTTGTTTTGTTTGCTTGTGTTTTTGCTGAACATTGTAAGTAGAATAACAAACTCAGCCCCCGTAGACAAATGGAAAAAGTCTAAATCGCAAACGATCGCTTAGAAAACGAACGATTAGGTCGACCAATCACATCCCAGGCCCCGTAGACAAATGTCAGTGTATTCCGTAGCGTAAATCGCTACGGAATACAAACGATTAGGTCGACCAATCACATCCAAGCTCGTCGCCGGCGTACGTTGCGCGCGCCGCGGCGGAATCACGAGCTGGAGTGTGATTGGTCGACCTAAGCTATTCTATTCGATACGATACGATAGCGATTTAGACTTTTGCCACTTGGCTACGGGCACAGGTGTATATTCTTCAATAATTTGATTATTATTCACAAGTTCCTAAACCTACTTCACGCTCCTGGCGACTAAACCACCTAAGTAGTATAAAAAAAGTAAAACCGGAGATATGAACAAAAAAACTATTTTTAAATTTATTTTTAACTAGCTTTCGCCCGCGGCTTTGCCCGCGTGGAAGTCAGTATCGCCACAGATTAAACGACTCTCCAATCGACTCTCTACTCCACTCTTCACTCCACTTTACACTTCCACCTTCCACTTCACCCTCCACTCTTCACTCCAAAAAAGGATAAAAAGTATCCTGTCTGTCTCCTGGTTCTAAGCTACCTCCCTGCCAATTTTCAGCCAAATCGGTTCAGCCGTTCTTGAGTTATAAATAGTGTAACTAACAAGACTTTCTTTTAATATATAGATTTTTAATTAATATTTTAGGTCAAGAAACCTGTGTCCTTAGCGATGTGGACTGTATGACAAGTGGATCAGCATCTATGTATGAATCTTTGGTTTCTAAAAGCGACGGATCGGTACCCTTGGATCCGTTACAAATAAAAAAAATTGAGAAACAAAAAGGATCAACGAAATATACGCTAACCAACATTAAGCTTATAGGATTGAGAGACTGTACAGTAACACAATTAAAGTATGTATTCTAGAACCCATAACACAAGCTAGTTTTTTTATACAACTTAGGTGGCAGACAAGCACACGGTCCGCGTGATGGGAAGCTGTCACCGTGGCCTATGGACGTGTGCAACACCAAGGGCGTCACACTTGTACACCTTGGCGTCAGAAGACCCTTGACGGCGTGCGGTTTTAGTCGGTAAGAATCTGACATAACCTGCCCCGCTGGCCGATCTATGAGGATACTCACCCAGCGGGAAAAAGGGGCGTCACATTAGCGCTGCTGATCCTGGCGAAGAGATTGAGAGGGGGGAATGGGAGAAAGGTTGGGGGAGGGGGGGGGGGGGTTGAGAGAGGTTTTGTGCTGATAGCAAAGAATTCCTCCTGTGAGCTCTGGCTACCCTACTTACCGCCGGGAACACCACACTATGGTTATAATTGCCGCTGTCTTCTGTAGAGCGGAGGTACTACCCCAGTCGGTCTACTCAGTTCGGACGGGAGATACCGTCGTGTCCATCCTTACACGTCTCAAATATATATAAAATATGTTATTTATTGTAGAGTACTTGTAAATGAGACGAAATTTATGAAATACATTCATTGTCCAAAGTTAATTTCCACTTTTGACTATAATGCTAAGGAAAAATCTCAGCAGAAAGACTTTCACGAAAAATGGTACAAGATAACAGCTGGTAAGTACTTCATCTTTTCACTTCTTTAGTCATACTGTAGAGGAACGGGATGTGACGTCCCTCCAACACAAAGGGATGATCCTCCGACCAGGCAAAATGATCACGCCTGGCGGGCCGCGGCCCTACGGTCATCGTTGGGATCTTGTATATACACTCGAGAGCAATGAATCCGGGTCACTTAAAGAATCCTAAAAATCTCGGAAACTAAAAATGCTAGGTTAATGCAATAAATTGTATTTAATAGACAATGTAATACTCCTTAAATGAAGGTATTAAAACTTCTTAGTTATTGTAAAGTTATATCATAAAAAAATCAAATTTGAAAAAGGGCCACTTTCGAAGATGGAACTACGAAATTACAGCATTTGGTTTTGCTTTTGTTTGTAATCTGTCATTTATGTGGGTACATAAACCATGTTGATAGTGCTCTATATTCATTATTCAAGCTGAAATTATGTCGCTTACGCCTGAAGAATGCACCAGAATACTTACAATGCTGGAAACCGGCCGGAGTCAGCGCGATACAGCCAGGACTGTCGGTGTGTCGCTGTCAACAGTACAAAGAGTTCTCCGACGTTACGAAGAAACTGGTTCTAACCTACGCAGACCAGGAACGGGCAGAACCAGGTGTACCACAGCACGAGAAGACCGATACTTGGTGAACACCATGCTTCGAAATCGCTTTCTCACAGGAACTGAACTCACCAATCAGTTTCGACGCCTCGGAGGAAGTAACCCAAGTGCATGGACAGTAAGACGTTGGCTTGCTGAATCTAACTTAAAACCCCTTAGACCTGCAAACGGCCCTAAACTGGAGCGTGGGCATCGTATTTCGAGACTAAGATATGCCCAGAGCCACGTAAATTGGAGTATTGAAGATTGGTCAAAAGTTATGTTCTCCGACGAATCAAAATTTATGCTCTACAAGCACGATGGAAGACACAGAGTGTATCGAAGACCAGGGGAAAGATTCAAGCAAGCATGCATCGAAGAAAAAGTAGCCTACGGTGGTGGGTCTGTACTTGTGTGGGCCGGAATTTCTTCTGAAAGTCGCACAGAGCTGGTGATCATAGAAAACGGCTCTTTAACTAGCGTAAGATATGTGGAAGAAATCCTCAATGATCACGTTGGTCCATTTATGGTCAATTTAGGTGAGGATGCTATATTTATGCATGACAATGCCCGACCTCATACAGGTAGGATTGTGAATGACTACCTTCAAGAGATGAACATTACTCGTATGGAGTGGCCAGCGCGCAGCCCGGATATCAACCCGATCGAGCATGCTTGGGACGAGCTAGGCAGATGCGTAAAACAACGAAACCCTCCCCCAATCACGCTTCGTGAGCTCAAAATTGCTCTCACAGAGGAATGGGAGAATATTCCCCAAAATCGTATAAGGAACTTGGTGTACAGCATGCCAAACCGCGTAAACGCAGTAATGGAAGCACGAGGAGGCAATACGAAGTATTAAAATTCAAGAAAATCGTAATAAAGTTCAAAAATTTCATGTTTCCTATTTTTGTTTTAAGGAGAGATCAGCAGTTTTTTTCTTTATGTAATTTTGTGTTAATAAAATGTATGGTGACTCATATTTTTTTTACTTTCATTTAAGGAGTATTACATTGTCTATTAAATACAATTTATTGCATTAACCTATCATTTTTAGTTTCCGAGATTTTTAACATTCTTTAAGTGACCCGGATTCATTGCTCTCGAGTGTATTTTATACCAGCGCGCGAACTTCACTTTCGTGATTCAGGATAGTAGTGACGTAGTTGTAGTATCGAAGTAGTTCGTCGTGTTGGCACTAGATGGCGCTAGGTAATAAAAAAATAAAATAAAATAAATAAATGTTTATTTCATTCTGGTAAGTTACATTAGATACATTTCGTAGAGTACAAAATCATTAGCTCCCGATCTACATCAGTATATAAAGTTAGTTTATATGAATGTATCTTAACGTCTATTTTACATTTTATTTAGCTTTTACACATTAGCAATTTAGTCAGATTTATATAATGAGATGTAGATCAACTTGACTAAACTGGGACCAGCCTGATCTAGGTTTATGTCAAACCTGTGTTTCAGACCTTCTCAGTTCTCATTTTACATTATCATAGTGCTAGTGTATGTTAATTTATATAATATCTATTAATAAAAATTAATCCAGACTAGATGCTATAAGCTTACAGTCAAAATTTTACTTTACAATCTCCAACAACTCTTCCGTGTCCTCGTAATCTAGTTTTTTTAGATAATCCGTCACCAAAGCCTTACAGTCTCTATGATTTAAGTTACTGATGGTTAATTTCTTATTTAATTTATTGTACAAATAAGGTCCCAAAAATATATGAAATTTATTGACATAAGCATGTTGGAAGAGTGGAATGGGGCAAACCCGATTCCTCCGTCGTGCTAGCCCAGTCTGTTCAGGTGGCGTGAGTTTGGTATGCTGGTATAATATAATACTTAATATATATCTTAAGGTATATGTGGTATCGCCACAATACTATTTTAAAAGGTCGATGACCTCCGTGGCTTGGTGGTTGGTTGAGCCAGACTGTTGGAGGTCACGGGTTCGATTCCCGCTTAGTGCAAATATTTTTATGCATGAATAATGTGTATTTACATTGCTCTGGGTGTTCACATTCTGCCATAACACAAGATTCTGCTAGTCTTACTTTGGGTCTACCATGAATAAATAAATAAATAAATATACTAAGATATTTTATTACCCTAGACCCAAAGTGAGCATAGGTTAACTAGCTTGTGTTATGGGTTCTAGATTTCGGATAAACATACTTATGTACTTTTTTGTAAATACATACATATTATACATAGAAAGACCCAGACCAGGCAAATAGACATTATTCATGTCATAGAATATTTATTAATCTATATTATATAAAAGAAAGTCGTATTACTTACACTATTTACGTATAACTCAAGAACTGCTGAACCGATTTAACTGACAATTGGTAGGTAGACATAGGATACTTTTATCCTTTTTTAAGTGGGGAGTGGAGTGGAGAGTGAAGTGGAGTGGAGAGTGGAGTGAAGTGGAGTAAAGAGTGGAGTAGAGAGTGGAATGGAGAGTGGAGTGGAGAGTGGAAGAGGATACTGGAGTAGAGAGTCGAGTGGAGAGTCGTTTAATTGGTCGCGATACCGACTACCACGCGGGCGAAAGCTAGTTTAAGTTATAAACTTGATTCCAGAAAATTACCACATATTAAATAAAGGACAATACACTGTATTAATTGAAGAGAAGGATCACCAGCCTCACTTTTCTATCGAAAGCGTCAAACCCAATGTGGATCTCAAGGGAAACCTGACATTTGACATCAAAAATCTTTGTGGAACGAAGTGGCACAAATGTAAGTCTTAATCATCAGTATTTAAGATTTAATATTGAGTTTTATAAGGAGTTTCGCTGTTTTCTAAGGAGCTAGGAGACGATATCTCCTCCCGTCCGAATTGAGCAGTCCGACTGGGGTAGTACCTCCGCCCTACGGAAAACCGCTGCCATAATAACTATCGTGTTGTGTTTCCGCCGGTAAGTAGGGTAGCCAGAGCTCACTGTATCCCTCCTCCCCCCACGCCTTCCTAGCCTCCCCACCCGTTCCTAGTCCTCCCCCTTCCCTTCAGGGTAGGCAGCGCGGGTTTGATACCTTTAGTGTTGCACACGTCCATAGGTTACAGTGACCGCTTCCCATCAGGTGGGCCGTGTGCCCATCTGCCACCTACGTGGTATGAAAAAAGCTTATTATCCTTCTTGAAATATCATATTTTATCTTTTTACAGCGAAAAAGTATCAAGGTTGCATAAAAAACGATAAGAAAACGACGGCGACATATTTAAATTCTTTAATTGTGAAGAAGGCCATGAGAATATTGACTCTGATTAGAATCCAAGGGTACCTCAAGAAATATGTTATTAGTGACGTGTACCCGGCGAAACCTAAACGTAAACCAGTGTGTGGTAGTTTGGAATTCATTATACAGGAAACTTTTAGCGTGAACTGAAATGTACCAAGCCATCTGCATTATTTTCTTCCACTTGTATGCATTAATTTATATTCCAACACTGTGTACACCATATTCTAACAAATAAAGAAATTTGAATCAAAAATATTATTTGTATTACTAGCGTCCGCCCGCAGCTTCGCCCGCGTGGAGGTCGGTATCGCCACCAAGTTTACTTATAGTGTGAAGCTAGCTTATAGCATGGTTTTAACATAATACCTAACAACATTCAAATATGAGTCGTTAGATTACAAGTTGTTACAGAATGCTCCCCGTAGGTGATAACGCGATAATAAATGTAGCCTATGTGTTGACCCGACTTCTTAGTAATATTCGTGCCTTTGAAGTAAATCCCGTACTTTTTGAGTTTATCCCGGACATACAGACAAACAGACTAAAATTCTAAAAACTATATTGTTGGCTTCGGTATCGATTGTACATCACACGGAATCACACCACAAACTTCTTCTCAACTTCTTTTCAAAAAATATTCAATGTACAGTTTTGACTTTCCTATCATAAATATTATAATTATAATTATGATATCTAGAAAGTAGGCATTACTCATTTATGAGAAATCTGCATCTGAAAACACCCTTCCTCATGGAACCTTGCCTTGAAAAAATCTACAACTACACAGCTGAGCGCATAATATAGGCAACAGTCTATTGAGACAGACTATTGCTGTACAGAAACATACCAAAGTATGCACACTTAGAACAAAACAAAGCTGTCTAAATTACCTACAGTCACGTCGAGACACAACTGTCTAAAGACTGTCTTGTGTGTGCAGTAGCCAAAATTATATAATTTTCTTCATAGTATTTTCGTAATTCGATTCAACATTTCGTGGCCATACACCGAAGAATAACAACAAACTCCAATGTTCCGTCGTTCATATCGATAAAGACGTCGATAATCGAGTTATCGACGCGACGGGAAAGATGATCGACGCAAAAGGGTTGACAATCGCGTCTTGGTCCCCCCAGGGCACAACTAAATGGGGTTCTCATATTGCATATTTATGGCGTAATAATTGTTGATTATTAAGGCTTTTGATCAAAGACTTTAAATATTTCATCAAGTAAGATGAGGGTAATAGTTAATTATTGGCAGTTTAAAGATTTCAATCTATTTAAATATGACTGTAATTTAATACGAGATGATTATGAAAATAAATTAAGTAAAAAATGTTTTAAGTGAAACGCTTTTATGCATTGAAAAATTGATTGAGATTGGCTCTCGAATAATGTTAAGTTGATAATAATTATGTTCCTAGACCACAGGACATCTAAGTGCTTGTTTTTTTTCTTTTTAGTTTTTTACGCAGTCAGGTTTTTTGATTTTTTAATTATTATTTTTTATTTTATACTTTAACCTCAATCCGCGTGTAACTTGTATAGATAAAAAAAAAACATTTTTTTATTTAAAATCTGGTCATGATATACTTACGTTTTTTTAAACCTCGTGATAAGCTCTTTAATTTAATACCCATATTGGAGTATAGGTACATTTTTTTTCTCTTTAAACTATAACGTATTACAGCGGCCATGTTTTTTTTTCGCGTCACCTATCTTTTGTTACCGAAACGAATCTAACGATATGTTATTTAAAGAAATCCGTCCAGTGGTTTGATAGATATGAGGTAAGTAATAAAGAATCTTACAAACATTTATATACATACATACTATACAAACAAACAAAATACGCGCGAAAATCATAACCCTTCTTAACAGTCGGGTAAAAAACCCTACTAACATATTAAACCACGAAAGTTTGTAAGAATGTATGGATGAATTTTTTATCACACTTTCACGGCGAACGGCTGAACGGATCAGGCTGAAATTTGGTACAGAGATAGATTACAGTTTGGATTAACACATAGGCTATTATCCCGGGAACAGGTTCCTGGGGGTCACGGTAGCAGGAACAGAACTACACACGAGCGGAGCCGCGGGCAACTCAGCTAGTCTACTTTTAAAAGGATTGAAAACTGTCGAAACAGCTTTACCAGCCCGTCTACCAATCATCCCTATAATAATTAGATAGCTACTGACGTTCCTCCATTAACCACGAATGTGATTGACGCAAAACCTTATCAAGTAACTTCCAATGATTTTATGAATGGCAGTCCTAATGGGTCGGGATTGACTGTGGCTGATTCCTTTATGGAAAATGACAGGTCTATTCTAAAATGTTCCGTAGATAAGTGATTGAATAAAATTTAAGTTATATTGGGACTTCTTAAAGAGAAATTGAACTCGATAGCCTTTAAGGATGTAAAGTTAAATCACTTAATTGTTATTGAATTTCGATATCTATTTTTTATACCACCTAGATGGCATATAAGCACACAGCCCACCTGATGGGAATCGGTCACGGCTATGGACGGCGATATAGGGGTGTCATTACACTAGCATAGACATATTTCATTGGTGAGTGAACAGCAAAGTGCAAATTTATTTTATTTACCTAATTGTAGGTGTGTATCTATAATATTTGCTTATGCTGCACGGGTCTCCTCTCCTCTAACGAGAGAGCTGAGAGGGTTTAGACCTTAATCCACACACGCTGGCCTAATGCGAGTTGGTTTCCATATGGGTTTCCTCACGATGTTTAATCTATATCTATAAAAATGAATCGCAAAATGTGTTGGTAAGCACATAAAACTCAACAACGCTTGTATCAATTTGGCCAATTATGTTTTTAAAATGTCCGTTGCTGGATTATTACCGCTGGATAAATTTCAAATTCAATCAATTAAGAAGTGTAGGAACAAAACTGCCACTTCCAAATCTTTTTGACAAAACGAAGTCTGTTGGGTCCGCTAGTCCTTACTAATATTATGAAGAGGTAAAGTTTGTGAGTTTGTAGGGGGTAATCTTTGGATCTACTAAACCGATTGTGAAAATTCTTTTACCATAGAAAGCCACGTTATCTGTGAGTGATATAGGCTATATATTTTACTAAAAAAAATAGGAATCCCTACTAAAACTGCAATAACGTAAACCATTGAAAAAACTTGCCATAAAATTACTTGATGGCAATGCCAACCTCCACGCGGGCGAAGACCCGGGCAGAAGCTAGTAATAAATAAAAGACTTCATCTCTAGTCTTCATCGCTATTGCTAACGCTAATTATTTATGCAAACTGTAATATACCACAACTGTCAGTGCTCGTAGTCACTTCTAAATCCGCAGCGTGAGTCTACACGTCCCTTTGTGCGGAATCTGTCTGTATGCACAAACTTGCACCGGCTTTGAACAAGTTCCCAGTAGACGAGATTATGTAATTTGATGCGTGAATCTCTCATATATACAACTATAGTTATGTTACGTGATGTTGCTTTGCGGGATAAATTATTAAAAAATAAAAAACCCATTAATTAATTTTGGTTTATGATTTGTGAATGGGTACCGCCTGCTATCAAACTTGTTTCAGTCTTTTCAACAGCAGTCGGGTTTTTTTTTATACTACGTAGGTGGCAGACAAGCACACGGCCCACCTGATGGGAAGCGGTCACCGTGGCCTATGAACGTGTGCAACACTAAGGGTGTCACACACGCGCTGCCTACCCTGAAGGGAAAGGAGGAGAGCTGGGAAGGGGTGGGGAGGCTAGGAAGGGGAGGGGGAGGAGGGGTACAGTGAGCTCTGGCTACCCTACTTACCGGCGGGAACACAACGAGATGGTTATTATGGCCGCGGTGTTCTGTAGGGCGGAGGTACTACCCCAGTCGGAAAGATCATTTCGGACGGGAAATACCGTCGTGTCCTACCTCCTTTTTAATAATTTATTTTATTTTATACTTTGTACTTACAAAATATAACCATTATATTTTTGAAATCGCCTTTCAATTCCCTTCATTTTGATACCCCACTCGATAAAAATGGGTAAAAAAAAATTTTTTGCCAACATACATTTTCGCACCAGAAATCAAAATTATGCATTATTTCATGTACCCTATGACAATCGGGAGATGCGTACCTTTCATTCAAATCCGTCCATTCTTTAGGTCTATAGAGGGGAACAAAGAAAACTACATACATACCTACATACATACATACGCGCGAAACATATTACCCTCGCTGGCGCAGTCGGGTAAAAAGTTTGACGTGCAAACAATCAAAGTGGAGAGTGGAGTAGAAAGTGAAGTGGAGTGGAGTTGTTGAGTGGAGAGTCGTTTTATTGGTGGCGATACCGACTGCCATGCGGGTGAAGCCGCGGGCAAAAGCTAGTATATACATAAGCGCGAAAAACATTACCTTTACTAACGCAGCTGGGAAAAACCGGTCACCCATCCTGAGCCCTGACTGTATAACATAGCTTTACAATGTGTTTAGCTACAGTGTTACCACTTAGCTATGAGCCTTGAGTGAAATATAACATTAGTGCTATATCCTTGTCACACCTATAGTTTCTATCCTAATTGCATTTTGGTAATTGCATCACCGCTACCTAGTTTTGTTACATTATAAAATATTAAACAGAAGTGCAACTAAATTTTAAGTTTAATTTTAAACCATCGACGCAAAAAGAAGGGTGTTATAAGTTTAATGTGTATTTGTGTTAGTCTGTGGCATTATAGATCCCAAATGAAAGGATCGGTTTTGATGCGTCCTTTTTTTATTATTAGAGACTGATGTAATTGAAATGGTTCTCAATTCTCAACGATATTTTATTAAAAACTGTTCAGTGGTTTTAGATTTTATTTATCAGCTAATGTACATACAAAATTTAAAGGTAGGACACGACGGTATCTCCCATCCAAATTGAGCAGTCCGACTTGGGTAGTACCTACCTCCGCCCTACAGAACACCACCCACAAAATAACGTGTTGTGTTCCCGGCGGTATGTAGGGTAACCAGAACACAAACTCAAAGCTAACTTAAAACCGGAATTCGGTTTAGATCTCGGGTTTCTCCGGAAGATTATCGGTTTCTATTTTTCAGAAAATTAAACTTCTGCAGTACAATTGCTTAATGAACTCGTTACCGGATAAGGTAATTCTTGTCTGCGAAGACTAGATAAATTATATTCCCGTCCGTGTAGCGAAATGTATTTCATTTGTTATCTTAATATGTAGTCTTGAAACAAAATAAATAATTCGACGTCGGTTGTCACGTTTTTTGATTATAATCTCCGGTTTTACTCAACCGATTGTGATCAAACATACCAAAGACGATATGAAGAGCAGATGATACTCCAAGAATAAAACATTTAAAAGGTACGGCTTCGTCTTTATTTAAAAAAATTCGAAGCTCAGAGGCTTCGAATTCATAGATTGCAACAAAAAACTAAGACTGATATCAACACTACCCTGGAATCCCAAGAGTTCAGAGGCGAGGTATCTAGAACCTTGGCATTGATGCAGCTTAGGAAAAAAAAAACAAAAGAAGCAGTGGACAGAAGATGAGAAAAATTTATACCTGTCATTGTTCTATAAATCACCTGGGGCATTATTCTGTTTGACATTCTGTTTGACATTGATTTCTAATCACAGTCGAAACGTGAGAAGTCAGTCGATTTCAATAGGTTAACATAGTGGAAAGAACCGGTGTAAAACTAAACCAACCTAAATGTGTTGGCTAATACGAACGTGGATGGTTACGGTACGATTTGTCAAACAGAATAAGGGCCCTGGCCCCGTAGACAAGTATCTTGCTATCGACAAATTACATCCAAGCTCGTCGGAATCACGAGCTGGAGTGTGATTGGTCGACCTAATCTATTCTATTTGATACGATTCGATAGCGATTTAGACTTTTTCCACTTGGCTACGGGCACTTGAGCATATGGTTTCTTAAGGCGACAAGGTGTAGTGCTTGCAGCTCCATCCACTATTAGGAAGTGGCCATCTAAATCAGATTGTCTACCAGGCTTGTTTCCTGATATATTTAAAACAATCAAACCTAGATTTGAAAATTCAACAATTAAAGAAAAAGCTTGTGTCGTCACCTTCGATTAAATGACAATAATGTCCAACTTAGAATATTCCAAGAAATACGACTTTATTGAGGGGTTTGAATTTGGCTAGGCAGGGCGGGAAACTCGAGCAGTGAAGGTGAGCGTTGATGCGCATCTCAAAGGGGGCCTCCTTAAACCTACACCTAGGTCGCAAGTCCTGGGAACTGCTCGGAGTTTCTCCCTCTGCCACACGATGGACCCGGCACCCGCACGGTGAATCCATGGAATGCTAAGAAGTTCGTCTCTCCCTGGGTGGAAATCGCAGGAGCAATAAAGCTGCCAAATATGCCTTAGTGTTCCTCGTAAGAGGGTTGTACGGCTACTGGAAATTTCCTATAGCCTACTTTTTATTAGGATCAAATGTCAAGGCAGAAAACTTACAATTGCTCCTAAAAGCTGTAATAAATAAACATTTTGACCTTGCTAAAGCTGTAGTTTGCGATCAAGCTACGACTAATGAAAATACCTACAAAAAATTTGGAGTATGCAATAATTTTCCCTACTTCTTTTGCAATGGCAAAAAAATATTAGCTTTATTTGATGTTCTGCACTTAATAAAGAGTATAAGAAACAATTTCCTACACAACGACTTTATTAACGGTAATAAGCAAATGTCATTCCAAGATGTCAAAACCTACGATATGGACAAATCTTCGAGCACAAGTAGGTCATTAATCAAACTAACGGATAAGTACATGGACCCAAATCCCTTTCAAAAAATGAGAGTAAGACTTGCAACCCAAATATTCAGCAATTCCGTGGCTGCTGCAGCTATCAAAACGACCAAAAGTACAGGCCAATTAGTAACTGATACTACTGATGGCACAGTACATACATACATACATAAACTCACGCCTATATCCCCGAAGGGGTAAGCAGAGCACATTTCGCCAGTTTAGGTTTAGATCCCAATGTAATAGGTGGCGAGCCTATTGCCATCAACCGGGCACTTACAAACCTGCGATAAATACACACATAACTTCGAAAAGTATCGAAAAGTCATTGGTGTGTGCCATGGTGAACCTGGGATCGAACCCGAGACCTCGTCTCAGCAGTCCATTACCCAGACCACTAGGCTACCGAGGCACAGTAGGTACACTTCATTAAAGTTGTCAACAATATGTTCGATGCTTTGAATAGTAGACAGAAATATGACAGCAATCCATATAAGCATGCATTATCAAAAAAATCAACACATGCTTTAAATGCAATTTAGATGGTGAAATTGTTTGAAAATTTGCATAAGATTACAATAAAAATTAATAAAAATGGAGAGCGAAAAAAAACACTAACTCGCCCACCTTGTTTTGACGGAGTGGTCCCATCGTGTGAAGCAGTTCTTCAATTATTGGAAGAGGAATGTTCTGATCCATCCAAAAAATATTTAATTACAAGAAAATTAAACCAAGATGTGATTGAAAATTTATTTGCACGATTCAGGCAAAAGGGTGGCTGGAACAAAACCTGACAGCTAAGTTGCTGAGGACCATATTTAGGAGTAATTTAGTAAATTCCCTGATAAAACTCCCTACGACAAAAAACTGTGAGGATGAAGATGACAAATATATGCGCCGATTGCAAGGTCAGGTCACAGGTGGCGCTCAAGCGCTGCAAGCACTTCGAGCTTGGAGGTGACAAGAAGAGGAAGGGACAGATGATTCAGTTCTAGGCTGGATAATAAATAAGGACAACTAAAAAAAAAAAATATATATCCAATTAACTGGTGAAGAATGTAGTGTAACATCATCATCAGTTATACCGACTCCGAGGTAAAATAAGAAGAGGTTTGTTTTTTTTTTATACTACGTAGGTGGCAGACAAGCACACGGCCCACCTGATGGGAAGCGGTCACCGTGGCCTATGAACGTGTGCAACACTAAGGTGTCACACACGCGCTGCCTACCCTCAAGGGAAAGGAGGAGAGCTGGGAAGGGGTTGTATAATTAAAAACCACCAGCCTAGACCACAACCCACCATACACATGTAAGATTTTTTTTAGTATCTGTCTTTTTTTTTTTTTTATTCATGATAGGCTTACGTTTGACCTCAATCTCACCTGATGGTATGGTCTACGATGAATCACGCTTGCCTAGAAGGAACCTATTCTTGACTTGAAAACTCCCAGGTTATAGCTTTCCGGAAACACAGACTCAGGCAAGGAATTCCACTCCTTAGCTGTACGCACGATGAACGTGTCAGCAAAGCGCTTTGTGCGTATGAGTGGAATATCGACCATATAGCGGTGGCGTGACGCTGTTCGTCTGGTCGTTCGTTGATGGAAAGGACTTGGAGGTATCAGGTTGTGCAATTCCAGAGCGCACTCCCCGAAATGCATCCGATAGAACACCGAGAGATCTCTGTCTGTACAGACACAGCTACTTTACAATTACTACTAGTATAGATATAGATATAGATATAAACAGATCTAAGTGAACACGGGAAATTCACAGAAACACATATCAAATTTAATTGGAGTAGAATCTATTGGCACACAATACAGACATACGTTGCTTTTACGCCTAACGATACGATACCGACACGACTAAGGTTATCTTGTTACAATAATGTAACTAAACGCTAATTTGATAAATTTGAAATGTATCGCAACAACTGTGGATCCCTGAACTGTTTTGAAGGCCTATTCAATGGTACTCCATTAGTTTATTTCGTAAATATAGGTGGTATAAAGGTGTTTCGTAGAAAAGTATCCTAATGTTCGTCCTGTTTATATAATCGGGACCCCCTTCCTAAGATTTTGTCTTTAGCTTACCATCAGGAAGTTATATTGACCGGTTACGATTTATAAAAAAAGACCGTTTAGTAGTTTTTGTGTTCATTCATGTCCAATATAGATAAACGGATAAGAATTCTACAAATATATATATATATTTTTGTGTTCTGAATAGAATTCTTCAAGTATCAAGTGAATTAGGTGTATTCTAAGCAAGCGTTATCATCGTCAAACGTGAACATATATATAACATAAACTCACACCTATATCCCCGAAAGGGTAGGCAGAGGTGCTAGCACCCACATTTCGCAAGTTTATGTTTAGGTCCCAATGTAATAGGTGGCGAGCCTATTGCCATTAACCGGGTACTTATAAACCTGCGATAAATACACACATAACTTCGAAAAGCATCGAAAAGTCATTGATGTGTGCCATGGTGAACCTGGGATCGAACCCGAGACCTCGTATCAGCAGTCCATTACCCAGACCACTAGGCTACCGCGGTCAAACTTGAAATGAAAAATATCGTAGTCGTCTCGTTAGGCATAAAATTTTCGATCGCATTATCGGTTCCGCGTAAGCTAGTATCGATAATACGGTGGTTCAATGTCCAATCCGTTCGATCCTGCCCTAGAGATATCTATAACTAAATAGATACTGTTGCAATACTCGGATTGCAATACAATAGAATACATTTTGTAATGTATATGTTACGGCTACACCTAGTTCTAACCGGATAAAACTAGGTGCAGCCGCACTTCGGGTATACTAGGTTTAACCAAGAGTAAGTGGCTGCACCTAGTTCTAACCGGCTAAAACTAGGTGCAGCCGCGCTTCGGGTATTAGCCGTAACATATACAAATACTAGCTGTTGCCCGCGGCTCCGCTTGCGTGAAATTTTGTTCTGTGACCCATGGAAATCTGTCCCCGGGATAAAAAGTAGCCTATATAATATGTTATTCTAGACTATAATCTATTTCTGTATCAAATTTAAGCCAGATTCAATCTGCTGTTTTTGCGTGAAACAGTAACAAACATTCATTAAGACATTCAGACATACATTCTTACAAACTTTCGCGTTTATAATATTCGTGTATGTATGTAATGTGTGTGTATGGAAAAATAATTAGTTCTGAGTATTAGTTTTGTGTAAAAACTTAAAACTTTAAAAATCGAAAACCACGAAGGCAAAGTCGCGGGCACAACTAGTATCGAATACGTTTTGCTAAAACATAATGACCGGGTGGACCGATTTTCATGATGTTTGCTATTTTTTATATTTTTCTCTCCGTTTGCCTTTTTACCCGACTGCGCAACGCAAAGGAGTGGTAATGTGTTTAACAGCCTATGTATGTATGTTTGTATGTTCCTTTGAAGCACTATACAGACCAAACGCCTGGGCCGATTTTCATGATCACACGTCAATCGATTCCTCTTAGTCCGGCGAGTGTCACTAAAGACATGACGTCAGTGAAAATTCAATATGGCGACTACTGGCCGCCATATTGTGAAAATTAAAAAAATGAAAGTCAGCAAACTATGTCAAGTGGGGTATCGTTGAATAGGTATTTAAAAATCATTTTTAGTTTCCTTTCAAGATTTTTCGATTACATTGACCATTTAGGATCTATAGCGATTTAAAGTTGCGTAACAACAATTCATAGATTTTTATTAGACAGTAGAAAGTTCAATCGGGTAAATAGCTGCCTAAGACACTTATAACTAAAAAGTATAAAATAAAAAAATATAATTTAGAAATTAAAAAACCCGACTGCGTAAAAAACTAAAAAGAAAAAAAACAAGCACTCAGATGTCCGGTGGTCTAGAAACATAAAAACTTAACAGTCGGGATCCTTTGAAAAATAAGATTGGCTGTTGAATAATGGATCCCGACTGTTAAGTTGTTATGTTTCTAGACCACCGGACATCTGAGTGCTTGTTTTTTTTCTTTTTAGTTTTTTACGCAGTCGGGTTTTTTAATTTCTAAATTATTATTACAGCCAAGTCAATGGCTTTGCCGACTAAAGAATGAATATTTAACCGACTTAAAAAAGGTGGTAATCGTTTCTATTTTTGTATTTTTTTATTTTGTCCTTTTAATACATACATAATATTACTTATATATTTATTGACGGCCTCTGTAGCGTAGCGCTAGTGCATGACTGCTACAACAGGGAGCGCGGGTTCGAGTCCCGCTCAGTGCAAATATTTGTATGCCTGAATGTATCCATTTGCATTGGTCTGGGTGTTTCTATGTATAACAAGCATGTATTTACAAAAAAAGTATTTATTTATAAGTTATGTTTATCAGCATTCTAGAGCCCATAACACAAGCTAGTCTACACTAATATTATAAAGAGGAAAGATTTGTACCTATTTTTGTATGTTTGTATGTTTGTAATGAATAGGCTCAAAAAGTACTGGGCCGATTTAAAAATTTTTTTCACCAATAGAATGCTACATTCTTCCAATTTGACATAGGCTACATTTCATTTTGAAAAAAATTAGGGATCCTTGGTAAAATTTGAACAATGTAACCGAAGGTGTAGAAAAATGAGTCTTAAAACGTCTTTCGTCGAATGCGCTGCCGAAACTATTAGCGATAGAACAAAATAATGTACAACAATATTGAAGAACATCATAATGTCTACAAAAAACTCCGCGGTAGCATATGTCCAACTATTGTAGTTATGTCACTACAACAACTTTTTTCATTTAATTGTCTACCCCGTGCGAAGCCGGGACGGGCTGCTAGTTAGGTATGAAGTAAGCTTACTATATTATTATTATTATTTACTTTGAATGTGTTAACGACATATTTATTTACACAAATAAACACTATGTGAAAAACAACAATATTTGTTTATCTACTTATTTCAACAAATACATTTGTTATGAAAACCTTTTATTGGTGAAGGGTACCAAGTATGTTTTTTTATATTACGCAGATGGTAGACAAGCACACGGCCCACCTGATGGGAAGAGGTCACTGTGGCCTATGGAAGTGTGCAACACCAGAGGGGTGTCACACACGCATACTTCTCTGAAGGGGAGGGGGGCGCTAGGAAGGGGAGGGAGGCTAGGAAGGATTAGGGGGAGGAGGGGTACAGTGAGCTCTGGCTACCTTAATTACCGGCGGGAACAGCCGCGGTGTTCTGTCAGTAGGGCGGTGGTACTACCGCAGTCGGACTGCTCAGTTCGGACGGGAGATACCGTCGTGTCCTATTTCGATGAATAATCAAAATAAGTGAAGAAATCTTTATTGCTTAGTTTTTTCCCCGTTTTTTTTCTGGAAGGCAGACAAGCACACGGACTACCTGATGGGAAGCGGTCACCGTGACTTATGGAAGTGTGCAACACTAAGGGTGTCACACACGCTGCCTACCTTGAATGGAAGGGGGGGGCTAGAAAGGGGCGGGGAGGCTAGGAAGGAGGAGATTATTATATAATTATGTTTTTATGCAAAATGAAGAGAATACAAATTGTCATCAAATATATTTGTTATTTTTTATATACCTACCTACTTAGATATATTTAAAAATATGATTATTTATAAGGCTTAAAGAAAATAAAGAGAATATTTAATAATATATCCAAGCGCATGCTGGTCACCAGTTGATTCTTCTTCTCAGTTCATCATTTTTCGCCGGGACTACATTCATCATTTTTCGCCGGGAATACCTTACCCATGGAATGTATTCTATCGTAATTATCAATTGCATTGAATATAAATTTCATTGCTGTTTTGAGAATTACTATAATATCTTGATGTAATTTTGCCAATAGGTGATGCACTGCAGAAAAATAGGTAAATATAATTATTGCTTTTACGATATAATTGAATTTCATAAATAGTTTTTACGTCCATAGTAGCGATGGACGTAAAAACTGTTTACTGAATGAAGAATGCGCTTAAAATCTTACGTATATTTGATCACGATATTGAAAGTCAAAGTCAGAGTCAGAGCCAGAGCCCGAGCCAACGCCATTTTTTTTATACTACGTAGGTGGCAGACAAGCAAACGGCCCACCAGATGGGAAGCGGTCACCGTGGCCTATGGACGTGTGCAATACTAAGGATGACACACACGCGCTGCCTACCCTGAAGGGAAGGGAGAGGCTAAGAAGAGGTGGGGAGGCTAGGAAGGGGTGTGGAGAAGAGAGATACAGTGAGCTCCGGCTACCCTACTTACCAGCGGGAACACAACACGATGGTTATTATGGCCGCGATCTTTTGTAGGGCGGTATTCTGTATAGCCCATTAAACGGCGCTTACAAAACGTTAAATTTAAAAATATTCAAAACTAGATAAGCAAATGGATCACCGGTTCGAAACGCGGCCTAGACCTGAAAAGACTTCGGCAAGAAACTCAGCGGGCTGTTTTCCTTTAGTTGATATAGTAGTTAGGTAGATATAGTGAAAAAACGTGGAAACTGACCACCACGGAGCCACAGGTGTAGGCTACTAAAAATACTTTAAACTTACCTCTAACTGGATACGAGCAGCACATAGCTGAGATGCAATATGTTATCTCTCCTACGAGCTTGACTCTTGTACAAACGTCCTGGATATAAAAATGAGGCAAGTTATCTCCTTGACTAACAAATATCCCGTACTTTCCCGTGTTTAATATTTTGTAGTTATCTGAAACCATAGAACGCCTTGTCATTCAAGGAAAGGTGGAAGGCACTAGACCGCGCGGAAGGTCACCCACACGATGGAATGACCAGATCAAGTCCGCGGTTGGAGGCTCGCTGAATGAGTGCAGCAGGATGACGTCTAGCAGGCAGCAATGGCGAAGCGTCGTGGAGCGGATCACATCTGCCCCCTCCAATAATGCTACGAGCCCATAGCGATCACGACCGCTCTGTCAAGAGCGTACCGGATAAGAAGAAGAGAAATCAAAACATTTTATTCATAATTCTTACAAAAAAAAACCGACTGCAACTGGACTAAATTGGGGTGAGCATTGCTTCACCTCGCTGACGGTGGGGTGTAGGATGACACCCAACTTGTCACCCAACCGTATCGGCACGGAGAATCAGCCCGCCCCCCGCCTGCTCCCCAATGAGCCCTCTGCTAGTCAGAGGAACTGGAGAGCCTCGGAGCAACGATCTAGAGGGCCACTCCCACCCGGCTGTATTTGCCGCAGGCAGCGGCGTCTCCCGTGGCGATTGGGAGGAGCTGCCCGGGTGCACCGCGTGGATGTCCCGGCCTACTCCCAGTTACTCTACCTACACACTATTTTAAAATAAAAAAATCGTAAAATAAATAACATTACTTATCTGTAATCCGAGCCCACAAAAGTCCAACCACTAACTTGGAACTTCGATATCGCCATTGTTCATAATGACCATTGGTTGTGGAGGTCAGATGGCAGTCGCTCCACGGAAAATATCGAAGTTCAGCCGCATCACAGTTAGACTGGAAAGCCGACCCCAACTGAGTTGGGAAAAAGGTTCAGAGAATGATGATGTGAAGTGACTGCTATTTCCCCAACTCATTGGCAATATCGAAGATCTGTAGTGTAGCTAGACCAGATGTCGGACTTCAAAGGGCTTAAACTACTCGTAAAGCAGACAAACGATTCACGTTGGGCTGATGGGCTATGCCATTCAGTGCGCGAAACTCACTTTCGCGATTCAGAATCGGTAGTTTTGTAGTAGTATCGAAGTTCAACCAGCTGTCGTAAGGTGGCGCTGGTTAAATATCTGAATAAACTATCTTTCTTTCCCTATCTTTCTTTCGTCCTTTCTTTCTTTCAAAGATATAAAATACTCACATGCTGTAAGTGTCACTTTTACATTAACGGGCTCTGCACAATGGGCACTTATAGTTTGAAATTCGTAAGTCATGCCCAAATTAGGACAACTCAAATGCTGCTGGTATTTGATTTGATTTGTGTTCAATCTGGAAAAAAATAGTCATTTTATCAATTTTTAAGAAAAAGAGCAAAGCCTCCCTTTGAAGGATGCTCAATGCAAATGAACATGTTGTAATTGGTGAGTTTTGATCTATTTTGGTTCGCATTTAAATTGATGGACCTTCAATATCTGGTCTTCTTCTTCAACCTAGCGTTAATCCCAATCGCATCCAAAGCTCGGGAGTCTGGGGTCCGCTTTACCAGTCTTAACTGCGGATTTGGCTGGACCTCGATATTTTCCGTGAAGCGACTGCCATCTGACCTTCACAACCCAATGGTGACATTAGGCGATATCGAAGCATTGCAGCTAGACCGTTGTTGTTGAACTTTTCCAGGGCTACAACTACCCGTAACGACAGCTATAGATGTTTGTATGGCAACCGGGACCGACGGCTAAACGTGCTCTCCGAGGCACGACCAGACCAGTGCAAATACCCATATTCATGCGTACAAATATTTGCACTGAGCGGGGATCGAACCCGCGCCTCCTGCGCAGCGGCCGCGTTCACTACCGCTACGCCACGGCTGTCAATATCTGGTATCAAACTCAAAGCAAAATATTACTTACACTGCTTTAGCTACTACGCAGTCACAAAGTCCTGTTATTTCAATATTAGTCAGTTTATAACCCGTCGATGCGTCTGGGTGCTCAATACTTGGTACCTTGATACTTGATATACATAATGGATCATATGATCCACAGACTATAAATCTGTACACATCGTCACCTCCTCTTGTGACGCACTTTGAGTCATCAAGGACACATATTTCAGGGCCTGAAATAAACATAATGAATATAAAAATCACATTGTTACTTACTCTTCATGGCCATGTTTTTATAGTCGCACTGCTCGCCACAGATTGCCTTGGAAAAGAGTGCATCCCATCTGCCCTGGTGACTTGGCCCGGTGCCGGGCCACATGGAAAAAAAGTTTTAACTGGCCCGTTGATATGTTTACCGGGCCAGATGACACAAATCAAGTGCCATCGTCCCCGGTAAGGGAAAAATAGAGGATACGCCGCCATTCTGTATTCTTCCGCCATTTTGTAGCAGCGGCAACCGTCGCCGCTACAAAATGGCGGATTATATATTTTTCCACAACTACCGCAATATGAATCAAATGAAAGGGCTTGACTAGTAGAATATTAAGTTCACTGTAAAAAATAAAGAAAATCCAATATGGCCGCTTTTAGTGCATAAAAGCGTTTAACTTAAAACATTTTTTACTTAATTTATTTGTAAATTAAATATATTTCTACTTACAACAGTCAACATGGGTCGAACCGGTAGCACTGCGGGCTACTAAAGTCATCACAAGCCAAAATATTGGGACAGCATTCATTTTTTTTCCGATTGTTACCCTAAAATGTAATAGCATTAATTTTTCACTGTTTATTAGTCTTTATAATTTTTTTATACTACTTAGGTGGCAGACAAGCTCACGGCCCACCTGATGGAAAGCGGTCACCGTGGCCTATGGACGTGTGCAACACTAAGGGTGTCACACACGCGCTGCCTACCCTGAAGGGAAGGGGCAGGGCTAGGAAAGGGACGGGAGAGGGGTACAGTGAGCTCTGGCTACCCTACTTACCGCCGGCAACACAACACGATGGTTATTATGGCCGCGGTCAGTAGGACGGAGGTACTATCCAGTCGGACAGCTCATTTCGGACAGGAGATATAGACCAGTGCCGATAGACTTTGAGACAAAATAAATTTATAGTAGGATGAAACCTGTTGTAAAAGGAAGAGAATATAATAAAAATGATAGGAAAAATAAATTACGGGCGATCTGAGCTCGGGAAGGGGGGAGGGGGGTGAGTTTTAAGGGTAAAAACGGTTTATCTTGATTTCCGGCAAAACTACAAGTCCTATGGAAAAAAGTTAAATGACAAAGTTGTAGGTAATAAAGAGACCTACAACTTTTCTATTTACACTTTTTTCACATAACCTCAAAAAGTATGTGAAAAATTCAAATAATCAAGTTTTTGGTTTTTTATTTTTATCTTAAGCAAAACAAATTTGTTTTCCACGAAATTTGGTGAAAACTTAGCTTTTTATGTCCCAAAGACACTGTAATTTTTTTGATTTGAAATACTCTTTTTTTCAGCTTATTTTGACTAAATATCGAAAAACCACCCCAATTTTCAATCGAAAAATCTCACGTCAAAATATCAGCTTTTTTAAAAAAATCAAAGAGTTTATTGTTCTTTGAAATCTCTTCTTTCTGATAATGTAAAAATATATATACATTGCTATGGTAAATGTTCTCAGAAAATGCAAAGAAGAAAAACTCGAATTCGAAATTAAAATTTTTGTATTTAGTCATTTCCTCGTTGAGGTGGGATGAAAAGTTACATGTTGCACTATAACTTCATGGTTGCACTCGAGTGCAAAGATTTTTCACCTTGTGCTCTTTTGATTCCCTCGCTAAAGCTCAGGGTTCTATTTTGTGAATCGCTCGCTGCGCTCGTGATTCAAATTATGAACCCTTCGCTTGCTCGCCCATCAAAACTGAGCACGCGAAGGGTTCTAAAAATTGAACCCAGATCTTTAACGAGGGAATCAAAAGTGCGCAAGGTGAAAAATCTTTGCACTCGAGTGTAACTATGAAGCTATAGTGCAACACGTAACTTTTCATCCCACCTCAGCGAGGAAATGACTAAATACAATAATCACAAAATAGAACCCTGAGCTTTAGCGAGGGAATCAAAAGAGCACAAGGTGAAAAATCTTTGCACTCGAGTGCAACCATGAAGTTATAGTGCAACATGTAACTTTTCATCCCACCTCAACGAGGAAATGACTAAATACAAAAATTTTAATTTCGAATTCGAGTTTTTCTTCTTTGCATTTTCTGAGAACATTTACCATAGCAATGTATATATATTTTTACATTATTAGAAAGAAGCGATTTCAGAGAACAAAAAACTCTTTGACTTTTTTTAAAAAGCTGATATTTTGACGTGAGATTTTTCGATTGAAAATTGGGGTGGTTTTTCGATATTTAGTCAAAATAAGCTGAAAAAAAGAGTATTTCAAATCAAAAAAATTACAGTGTCTTTGGGACATAAAAAGCTAAGTTTTCACCAAATTTCGTGGAAAACAAATTTGTTTTGCTTAAGATAAAAATAAAAGACCAAAAACTTGATTATTTGAAATTTTCACATACTTTTTGAGGTTATGTGAAAAAAGTGTAAATAGAAAAGTTGTAGGTCTCTTTATTACCTACAACTTTGTCATTTAACTTTTTTCCATAGGACTTGTAGTTTTGCCGGAAATCGAGATAAACCGTTTTTACCCTTAAAACTCACCCCCCTCCCCCCTTCCCGAGCTCAGATCGCCCGTAATTTATTTTTCCTATCATTTTTATTATATTCTCTTCCTTTTACAACAGGTTTCATCCTACTATAAATTTCTTTTACTTTTTACCATTTTCATAGCTATCTGCACTGGTCTAATACCGTCGTGTCCTTATGACATAATAATAGCTTTTTGGATCACAAACAAAGGAAAATTACTACTCTAATAACATAATATATAGACAACTACAATAGAGAGATGTTAAGACCTTAGATTAAGCAAATTATGTTACTGTTTGCTTTCCCGAATGAATAAAGAAAATAAAACGTTGCACACGTGTTCACTGACGAACAAAGTGTTACAATACAACTCGTGCGCGCCGCCATTTAGCGGTTTTTTCGCCGATCACAAAGGGGCGTGCAGCGTATGCGCAGTATAGTTAATCTATTTATTCGCGATGGATCCAAAAACTATCGAAAGGTCTTGGTTGGGCTCAAAATCTTACACAGACATGTTTGATCACAATCGGTTAAGTAGAACCGGAGATAGGTACGACGTCCACGCGGGCGGAGCCGCGGGCATCGGCTAGCAGACTGATATAATATAATACAGTGGTGACTCACCGAGTGTAAGTATGTTTCTTGCGTACGTTGATCAGTTTGTGAATTGAAATGTATTTTTTGCTTTTTTTATATTGAGTCTGGTATTTATTTATAGGATTAAGTACACAAATACTTTCAGTACAAATACAGATGTTTGGTTTACTTATAATAAAGTCATAAAAAATATTTGTTCAACTCGACATTCATATAAACTTAAGTAGTACACGATGACTTTGTACTTGTTTGCGATGGTAGCTGAATATGGATAAGGATGCCGCCTGTATTTAGAGGTATCGAGTTCGAATCCGGCTGGACAGCACCAAAGTGAATTTCATTTCATGGAGTTTATATGTGCTAATCACATGATTTACCATCTGCTGACGTTGAAGGAAAACATCGTGAGGATACCCACATATCCTAGAAGAAATTCTAAGGACATTTCCGATCCAACAACCCGCATTAGGCCAGCGTGTGTGGACTAAGGCCTGTAGCCTCTCAGCTCTCTCTCTCTCGTTAGAGGAGATGGAGACCCGTGCCCAGCAGTGGGACATAAATGGGTTGCTATATATTCTACTCGTTATTTGACCGAAATATTTTGGACACAGTTTCAATAATTACAGGATGGATTGGAGGTATTAATTTAAAAATCAAAAGTATTTTAAGCTATTGTATAGCTTTCATCGCGGGCTTTGAGGCGAGCGAGTCAAGAAATTCCGTAACTAAAATTAAAAACCTAACAGCTCCCAATTGTCGCCCATGTTTCAACCTTATTTCAAGTTTGTTAACAACCTCAATTAAGTGACTTTTTGAATAATTAACGGAAATGTGGCACGTGTAAACATTCCTTTCAATAATTCAAAATGTTACAAGCACAGAACAAAGAAAAATCCTTAGGACTAGAAATCGTATCGTGTTTGTGTCGCCAAAAACCTAAGTGTAATTGCATTTACCTCACACATATACACTTGCGTATGTGCATGAAGCAGGCTAAAATATAAAGAAATACTTTCTTCTCATCAAAAAATAAGTTTATGCGATTGATTTTAAGGTTTCTTCTCCTATAAGTTTTCACGAAATATTTACTTCAATATTCTAGAAGTTACTATACTCTGTCCAATTCAGGATGCTAAATGATAATGTTGACAGTTCACGTCTATGAAGTATCGTATTTTTATATACAAAATAATACCTCTAAAATTATCGTAGCACATGGACAAGTACCGCCCACTTTTCGTAGTGAAGCGTCTTGCAAGAATTCAGCACAATTGACTATGACACAAAGGAATCAAATGAATCGAACTTAAATTAATATAATTGAAATTTTTAAGTATTTATCTACTACAATTTTTTGTAATATTCAATTTATTATTATTATGATTCTATCACCCCATGCGTCAGATAGAAATTGTACATGATATAGTTGATTTAATAGGTACTTAATAATTTCTGTAGAAAATAAAACATGTTAGGTAGATAATGGTTTCAATGGTAAGTTACTAAAAGCTTTATACAAAACGCCTGTCATACTATTAATATTTCGAAGTTCAAAATAGCAATGAACTGCAGCCCCGAAGCACCGAAACGCGACTCACGCAAGTGCGAAAGTGCGCCACATCGACACCCACAACTTCGAATGTTTTCCATATAATTAGCTAAGTATAATGCAAAACATAATTACTGTACCAGTACCATAAAACTTATCTTTTATCATCCCGAAATAAGTTACCTAAAATAATAAAAAAATAAATGCTTTTGTGTTTTTGTAACTATCGATTCCATATTCTACGGGAACGATAATCGAAAATCGATTAGATTCATTTTCGATTATACTATATGGGATACTCTACTTAGAGCTGTCAAAATTATCATTTTAGTTAAGTTTGTGAAAATGTACAACAGAATCGACACCATGGGGGTCGATTCTAGTGTTGTCCGTATTTTGAGTTAAGTTAATTTCATCCTTACCATTGTTATATTTAAGGACTGATTTGCAATACCATACAATAATTTTAGACATCTATTGTTGTATAGCAAAACTATAATTTACATTGATTTTGCTATTGACCGCTAGATGGGGTATTTGTGATAAATAAATTTGTGCTCTATTCCAACGTGGCTTAAACATCATTTTGTTGTATATTACGTTAAAATGGGGGCAGATTTGATGGTACTCTGTAAACATCATTGAAGTTTATACCTTGTCATAACCTGCTTTAAATTCATTTTCAGTAAAAAAGGTGTGTAGTTCTGCTCTTCTTATATTTTAAGGTAAAATGTATGGAACCAATAATACGTCCTAGAAGTCTGTGTGAGTGTATTTTTTGGCGACAGCTATTCCTTTGTATTTTTACTTAATTACTACTTCTATGGTTTTTTAATGATCTGTGGTCACAAGCATACCACAAACCACAAACCCTTGCGAAGAGTAGTGTCCCCACGTAGTTGAGTTGAGTTACACCACCAAAATGCAACATGGGGTACTGGACGTCCATGTTCACTTCGGCAAGCAAATAATGAAACACATTCTTGAGTTGAGACAATATATTGTAACAATCCAAGGTATATTATATAGTTGGTGCTGTAACGAAACCATACCTTGCAAAAAAATCGGCACAACGCCATCTATCGAGCACGCGTACAACTTTACAAATAAGTAGCTATATAGTTAGTATTCGTATACTTAGAATAGTTATTTTTTTTTAAAAAGAAGGTATTGAATAGTTAATCTATGCATATTTAATAAATTGGTACGCAATAGCTTTAGCGCGGCAGTCTCCGAGTGCCACACTTTTTTTTTATAAGAATGTCGAACACTGACCAAACACAACGCATCCTGCATGACCGCAACAATGCCAGCACCGACATGATTTTTTTTTATTTTCATTTTTATTTTATTTATTTCATACTTACTCTGTCCTAACAGGCAAACCCAATGCGACAGAGTAGCAACACAATATATACCCGCATGCTTCAAAACCAAATAACAAATCTCACACTATCCTACATGACTCGAAATATGCCTGCGAGCGCACATTAATTCATTAAAAATTGACAGTGAATTCTTATCGAAGCTCTAATAAATAATGTTTTTACTCGAACAAGTGAAAAAGATTACAGCAAGTTAATTTTTTTATTATAAGTCGTACCTACAGCAATTTGGACATGTGAAAATGGTATCATGTATTATGCCTTTCGGGTCCAAAACGACTTTAAAATCATGCTGTATACAGTTGATGGATACGAAAACTTTTAAATAAATTACAAAAAAGCAATATTTTAAATTTTTGTCTGTGTCTGTCTCTCTTTCTGTCTGTTTGTCTAGATATTCTAATACCTTATTATTGATATTGCTATTAATTATTGGGATAACTATTGTTTTGATTTCTTTAGGACACGACGGTATCTCCCGTCCGAACTGTGCAGTCCGACTGGGGTAGTACATCCACCCTACAGAAGACCGCGGTCATAATAGGTAACCATCATTATTGTGTTAAGTACCCCTCCCCATCACCCCTTCCTAGCCCTCCCCCCTTCCCTTCAGGGTAGGTAGCGCGTGTGTGACACCCTTATTGTTGCACACGTCCATAGGCCACGGTTACCGCTTCCCATCAGGTGGGCCGTGTGCTTGTCTGCTACCTACGTAGTATAAAAAAAATGGTGGACATTCCGCTCATACGAACGAATCGCTTCAGCAATACGTTCATTATGCGTACTGCTAAGGAGTGGAATGCCCTGCCTGAGTCTGTGTTTCCGGAAAGCCTGGGAGTCTTTAAGTCTAGAGTGAACAGGTTGCTTCTAGGTAAGCGTGCTACATTGTCGACCACATCATCACTTACTATTAGGTGAGATAGTGGTCAAACGCGGGCCTATCAACTATAAAAAAAGTACCGCTGTCACCATTTTGCCGCGGTACCTGTATATCAACTTGATCCGTCCGAATCGGCGCAAAGGCATGCGTTGCGGATAGTCAATGATCCCATAGATACTTGTAAGCGTGGAACCGCTAAGCTTTAGGAGAGAATACACCTTGCTGTGCATATTCTATCGCCTATTAAGGTGATTACAATGGCCGACGAGCGAATATACTTATGGAGGTAAGACACGACGGTATCTTGAGCTGTCCGACTGGGGTAGTACCTCTGCCCTATAGAACACCGCACCCATAATAACCATCGTGTTGTGTTCCCTTCGGTAAGTAGGGTAGCCTGAGCTCACTGTACCCCTCTTCCCCCACCCCTTCCTAGACTCCTCACCCTATCCTAGCCCTCCCCTCTTTCCTTCAGGGTAGGCAGCGCGTGTGTGACACCCTTAGTGTTGCACACGTCGATAAGCCATGGTGACCGCTTCCCATCAGGTGGATCGTGTGCTTGTCTGCCACCTACGTGGTATAAAAAAAAATACGGTGATTATAAAAGCACGCAACGCGTTTAATATAATACCTACAGGTTTGAAAAACATAATAATTATGTTGTATTATTGAGAATATATACTAAAATAATGAATGTACGGAATTTTCACAACCATAGAGTAAATAGTAGAGAAGAGACTCTGAAAATGACTCTATTACTTTTGAAAAAAAAACTGCGCCATTTCTAAAATATGTATGCAAATATTTTCATAAGTTTTATGAAAATCGGTTTAGCCATTCGAAAGATAATGAGGAGTGGAATGTTTTTCTAATTCTGTAACCACACTCCGCGCAATTCGCATTAGCTCTGAATAATTGTTGATAGACTATATAATACGTATGTTGATATTAAATAATGAATTAGCTATTATACTTAAGTTACCCCTATAAAAAGTATGGAATAAAAAATAAATTAAAAATTAAAAAACCCCCATCTCACAAAAAAAGAACAATAAAAAATCTGTAAAAGTAAAAAAATAACTACCTATTATATTATGACTATCTATCTTGACATAATATATTTTTATTTTTTTATAATAATATTATTTAATTAGACTACTAACATCTGTGACATTATTATTTATTATTCTGACTAGAAACAATGTTGACATTCACCTATAGATTCATTTGTTATTTTTACTGTTATTATTTGATTATTAATTTTTATTTTTTTTATTTTTTTGGTTGATGTCATGATAAATTGTTAGTATAATCCGCGCGCGATGAAAATGTGAAGGAACCTTGTCAAAGTAAATCGAAAATGACAGTTCTCAAGTAGCGTTAGCGTGTTAAGACCGACTTTGTTCTTGATTGAAATATCTATCAAATGCCAGAACTATTTCGCGAGATTCACTACTCAAGATTTTACCCCTTTTTCCACTCATTATTAATCTTTAATCTAATAAATAAAAATTAATTGCAATTTAGTCAGTATTGCAAAAACTCGAGAACGGTTGAACTGTTCTTACCTGTCAGACATTTGATGTTCGTCCTATCTCCTATCACTCTCGTCGTCGTCGTTTCGGTATTTTTGGCACAATTACATGTAGATCCATGTAGATCAGATAAGAAAAGGCGGTATATTAAAGATAGCTGTTGCCCGCGGCTCCGCCCGCGTGGACGTCGATTTTCGCGTTTTATTGCCGGTTCTAATCAGCTGATTGTGATCAAATAAGCGTAAGATTTGGAGTCTAAAAAAGACCTTTCTAATAAAAAAAACGCATCAAAATCCGTTCAGTTCTTTTTACGTCCATCGATAGCGATAAAAAATACCAAACGGATTTTGATGCGGTTTTTTTTAAAAAGGTCTTGCTTAGACTAAAAATTTACCGTATGTTTGGTTGTAATTGGTTAAGTAGAACCGGAGATATGACCAAAAACGACCTAAAAACGAAGCGCGGGCGAAGCCACGGGTTTCAGCTTGAATAAAAAGTAGCCTATGTGTCGCCCAAAACTATGAACTATAATCGTACCAAGTTTGATCAAAATCCCTCCAGTAGTTTCTGATTTTTGCGCGCACAAAAATTTGCGGACAAATAGACAATCATACAATATTATAATTATTATAAACCTCGCATTCAAAATTAAACTCATTTAGAAATCTAGTCGCACTAAAAATACAGCTTCGTTTTGTGAGCTTCGACATGAGTTTGCCGACGCTACGGCTAGCCGGCGGCCCACTTACGTCTCAGTTCCAAAAGGTAGCATCACATTTTGATCGCGCGCGGATTATACCTAGTGTTATGTGGTTCATATATGATAATACTATTGTACGTCTTATCAGACATGCTACGGTGATACTTTTATGTAATTGACAACATCTTCTATCTACCTGTGACAAACAATAATTAAATTAATTTGAATTTGAATTTGAATTTGACCTATCTACCCTAAGTATTGAATCTTTATTATTATTACTTATAGGTAGCTATATTATTTACGTATTCATATTTTTAACTAACAGGTTTTAGTTGGTAAGAGTCCGACATAACCCGCCCCGCTAGCCGCGGGGTGGGTATCCATGAGGATTTCCGCACGGAAAAAAAAGGGGCATGACAGTGTTTTGCCTATAGGAGAATCGAGGCTCAGGTTAAAAGTTTAAAAGTTGGTCCCTCCGTTGAAGTCGGATTTTTTTGTAAGAATTTTTTTTTATTTTTATTAAATTAATTATATATTACCTAACATTTTTTTTTATAAATAAAAGACAACTCGTTATTGCATTTATTTTTATTTTCACATGGCCATGAAAAGCCGACTCCAATTAAGTTGGGAACAGGCTCGGAGAGTTATGATGGCCAACTTCTTTATATTTAACTGTTCCTTGCTGGTAATATAGAACCCATTGAACGCTGTCTACACTGGACATCAATTCCAGTTGTTGTTGATAAAAAGCCTTTTTTTAATATTACGTAAACATCTTTTCCTATTTGGTCTGTTGAGCGGGTTACTGAAAAAAAGTTTAACATTATTATTGTAATATTAATTTTTAAACCGTGGTAGCCTAGAGGCCTGGGTAATGAACTGCTGATACGAAGTCTCGAGTTCGATCCCAGGTTCACCATGGCACACACCAATGACTTTTCGAAGCTTTTCGAAGTTATGTGTGTATTTATCGCAGGTTTATAAGTGCCCAGTTAATGGCAATAGGCTCGCGACCTATTACATTGGGACAAACATAAACTGGCGAAATGTGGGTGCTAGCACCTCTGCCTACCCCTTCGGGGATATAGGCGTGAGGTTATGTATGTATGTATGTAATTTTTTATGGACCATAAGAAGGGAACACGTGCAAGGGTAAAAATTCCACCTCTTTATCGTACGACAAAGAAAGGAATCACCAAACCGTTAATTCGCGATGGTATGAACTGCACCGTATGTGGATGACACCTAAGTCCTACGCGTGTTGTTCTGGGCAAGAAGGGAGAAGGTGGAATTAGTTGGAAGAGTTCATCGGAACACTCACCATGGTACAGACGATAAAACACTGCCAATGAGGCTATATCTCTATGCAGCTGCAGTGACTCTAGTAAATTTGAGATTTTTTTATAGTCGATAGGCCCACGTTTGACCACTATCTCACCTGATGGTAAATGACGATGTGGTCAACGATGGAGCACGCTTGCCTAGAAGCAACCTGTTCACTCTAGACTTAAAGACTCCCAGGTTATAGCTTTCCGGAAACACAGACTCAGGCAGGACATTCCACTCCTTAGCAGTACGCATAATGAACGTATTGCTGAAGCGATTCGTTGATCTTATTTCTCTTTCTCTTTTTACTGGTGGTAGAAATTTGATGGCACAAATTTTGTCACAAAATTCGGCCAGGTACAGGTACCACCGTGCACGATTGCGAAAAACCCTCCATAGTAATCCAATCTCGGATGGATTGCGTTCAGGGGTCAGCAAGTGCATAGCCGGGCAGGGGGGATTGTGGTCGCAGCACTAGTGGGACCGGTGGGTGTCACGCAGTGCTGCGACGACAATCCTCTTTTGTAGAGGCTGTCAAGCTGAGCGCCACCATTGCTAACATGGTACGTCTATCTAATGGTGACTCTCTTTTCTGAGCCTTTACCTTCAGCTTACCATCAGGCGAGGTGAAGTCAAACTGACGTGTCCTATATATAAAAAAAAAACTTACCTGTAGTTGAAGACGAGTCACATGTAGCTGTGACGCAATATGATATTTCTCCTTCGAGTTTGATGCTTGTACACACAGTTTGAACATAAAAATGAGGCAAGTTGTCACCTTTACTAATAAACACGCCATACACTCCAGAGTTCTTTACTTTGTAATTAGCTGAAATCAGAAAGTATTTTTTTAGGCAGACCAGCATACGGCCCACTTGATGGCAAGCGGTCACCGTAATAAAACTTGCGGTATCGTGATGTATAAGTTATGACCTTTCATTTGATACCCAACACGGGTATATTTGAACACATTAAATTTTTAATCACCACTTTCACCCCTCATATCTTCGAAATGGCTTAACCGATTTTTATAAAACATAGCTAAGAACACTCTCCCTTAACCCATCTTTCAAACAAAAGAAACAGAATCAAAATCGGTTCATCCGTTTGGGAGCTGCGATGCCACAGACAGACTTACAAACAAACATACACACACACACCCATACACACGTCAAACTTATTACACACCGTTCGTATTTTCGGCAGGGGTTAATTATAAAACATAGCTAAGAACACTCTCCCTTAACCCACCTTTCAAACAAAAGAAACAGAATCAAAATCGGTTCATCCGTTTGGGAGCTACGATGCCACATACAGACTTACAAACACATACACACAGTACACGTCAAACTTATAGCACCCCGTTCGTGTTTTCAGCGGGGGTTAAAAAAAATATAATGAGATACTTACTTGCTGTCACTGTAACTTTTACATTTTTGGTACTGCTAGAAGACTTGTCCGATCGCATTCGTAATTCGTAATATATGCACAATTTAGGACAACTCAAATGCTGCACATAAGTATTAGCGTTTATATCTACTCTAAAATAAAAAAAAAATCAAATTATTTATCAATTCAAATTATTCAATTCAAATTACGTAGGTAGGATATGACGGTATCTCCCGTCCGAAATGAGCTGTCCGACTGGGGTAGTACCTCCGCTCTACAGAACACCGCGGCCATAATAACCATCGAGTTGTGTTCCCGGCCGGTAAGTAGGGTAGCCAGAGCTCAATGTAACCCTCTTCCTCCCATCCCTTCCTAGCCCATTAATTTATGTGCGCGCTATCAACCCTGTTAAAACCTTCTAAACCCTGTAAAAATCTATCGTATATTGTAGACGCTAGCGAAAATCACCTTTACCAACATTGAGCGTTAAAATTATCTAAAATGGGCATAATTTTATTATTCTAACCAGCTTGTGTTATGGCTTCCAGAATACATACTTGTATATTTATTTTTTAACATATTGTTATATAATTATACTAGCTTCCGCCCGAGGCTTCGCCCGCGTGGAGCTCGGTATCGCCACCAAGTTTACTTATAGTGTGAAGCTAGCTTATAGCATGGTTTTAACATAATACTTAACAACATTCAAATATGCGTCGTTAAATTACACGTTGTTACAGAATGCGTTGAAGAAATAAAGGTTCACTGCTCGTTCCCCGTAGGCGATCGCGTGATTATATGTAGCCTATGTGTTGACCCGACTTCTTGATAATATCCGTGCCAAATTTGAAGTAAATCCATGCAGTACTTTTTGAGTTTATCCCGGACATACAGACAAACAGACAAACAGAAAAAAATTCTAAAACTATTTTTTTGGCTTCGGTATCGACTGTAGACCACGCCCCAAGTATTCTTTTCAAAAAATATTTAATGTACAGTTTTGACTTACCTATCATTTTATTATATGTATAGATCTTGTATTTTCTTGTCTTGTCTTGTGTACATACAATAAAGAGATATATATCTATCTATCTATTATAGAATATAACAAGCTTGGCGCAAAATAATACTTACTCCAATTTCGTAACAGTGCAATCGCACAGTCCTTTTATTTCAACATTGTAAAGTTTATACAGGGCTGATGAATTGGATGTGTCCAGAACTGGATAATTTACTGGGTCCAAGCCTGGTTTCCCACTCGCTGGACAAGCCACATCTTCATACACAGCATTACCTCCGCCTGTGACGCATGGCACATCATCAAGAATACATGCTTCAGGGCCTGAAACAAAAATTCGACAATTAAATTGTAAAGTTAAGCAACACTAGCTAGGTCGGTCTTAGGATGGGTAACTTTTATACTACTTAGGTGGCAGACAAGCACATGGCCCACCTGATGGCAAGCGGTCACCGTGGCCTATGGACGTGTACAACACCAGGGGCGTCACACTGGGTGCGGGCCGGAACCTCCACGCGGTTCACCCGGGCAACGGAGGCGAGTCTGTAGCGCCTCCAACTTGCCACGGCCTGCGGCCTCTAGAGGGCTGCTCTGAAGCTCTCCACGTGTCCTTTTGACTAGCAGAGGGCACAGTGGAGAGCGAGTGTGGGGCGAGCTGATTGTCGGCGCGCCGACGGTTGGGTGACAGGACGGCCGCCTATTACCTACATTATATGGTTTCGTAGTGTCATAAATATGTGGCAAAAATGGCTACTGGCATAATCTAAGGGAAAACTAACATCTATGTGTACTTACAACAGTCAGGCTTCTCGTTGTGCCAAGCGGCGTTGCTAGCCACTAAAGAGAATATTAACCATAGAGATTGTACAGCATTCATTTTCTGTGAAACAAAATTGTATTATAGTCATAATTCGTTATAGCCATAGTCATTACTTAATTTTAATTTAATTGTGCATTTTTTTTTTTTGCAACTTATTTAGGTATATTTTAGGTATATTAAATAAATAAATAAATAAAATAAATAAATAAAATATAAATAAATAAATATTTTGTAATTTTATTTTAAATGTGTCGTTTTATGATCTGAAATTGATTGAAATAAATGATTTGAATTTGAATGAATTTGAACAGCATAGTCATAATAGAAAATCTATATTATAATGCATTGATTTACATTATAATGCGTTTTATTAAAAGGACTATTCTTATAATCATTCTTTTTAATCTTTACTCTATTTTTTTTCTATTTTTTCTCCTGAATATTACATTTGTACATTTGATTTTAAGGCCCGTATAAATAGATGACACTTCGTAACTCACAAAATCATCTCAAGTACATGCTTGAGACATATAGCTCAGAGTTATAAGTGCCTAAGAGATTAAATAAATACATTGGTTTTTGAAAGAAAAAAAAAACAGAATTCTCTAATTCTTTTCCTATGGTTTTTCCAATTTTTTATTGTTCTTACAATTTTCAAATGTTAATCAATCAATTATTGTATTGCTAAATTATGTTATAGATCCAGGACGTTTTGGCGAAAGGCCAGCTCAAGAGTACCTATAACCTGCGTGCATGTATGAAAACAATTATAAAAGTAAAAGAAGAGAAAGATCCAAGATCTTAGCAAGTGGAAAGATGTTGTCTCAGCCTACCCCAACGGGAAAAAGGCGTGATTTGTATGTATGTATAGTTTGTCAAAAAACACAAGTTTTTCTAGTTTAATAAATAATATAATATAAGCTTAATAAATAAATATATATAATAAATAATATTATAATTATAACAGTATTGGCTCACCAAGCTGATGGGATCCTTCTGATGGGTTGTGTTAGGTACACATGGTCTGATTGATTTTGTGTGTATTTATTTAATTCTGTTATTTACATTTGGTATGTTGTGTTTATTTTTATTTGTGTATAATTATTGTATTAGTTTTAGAACAAATAGTGCTTTAAACAGGTGTTTGCAACAAAGAATTTATTTATTTGTTTAATAACAACATGTTCTTGTTATGGTAAAATGTACAGTCGGTGCCAAAAATGTGTGGATACTGACTTTATAAAAGACTAGCAGTGATGACCACGGTTCTGCCCGCATGGCGATTTTTTTATTATATCGGTCACGTCAATATGACTTCATCTCACCTGATGGTAAGCTAAAGGTAAATTCTCAGGAATGGGGGTCACCAATAATGCTATAAATGATGGCTCTCAGCTTGACGGCCTCATCAAATGCTTTTTCACGCCCCACTTAAAGGACCAGGGACTATAGGAAGATTTATCGTTTATGAGCATTATACCTCTATAATATCTCTGATTCTACTTCTTTAATTGCAATCAAACATACGGCAGATTTAAAGTTTGACCTTTCTAAATAAAAAAAGTCACGTCAAAATCAGTTTACTAGTTTTTGCACCAATTACTGGAGTGTAAGTTTAACATAACATAACATAACATAAACTCACGCCTATATCCCCGAAGGGGTAGGCAGAGGTGCTAGCACCCACATTTCGCCAGTTTATGTTTTAGGTCCCAATGTAATAGGTGGCGAGCCTGTTGCCACTAACCGGGCACTTATAAACCTGCGATAAAAACGCATATATAACTTTAATAATAATAAAAGTTTAACCAAGAGGCATATACTTACACCCCAACCGACCCCGGGCCATCTACGGTTTTAAGATTGCTCCCTCAACCCCCAGAAAGAGGTAGGGTGAGGATCAAGCCGCTACGCCGATCGTGAGGTTTGGGTTACAGGCGGCTGTCTTTTCACCCCTTATCTGCGTTCGGCGAACCAGCCTGCCTCCCGTCTGCTCCCGATTGCGCTCTCTGCTAGTCAGAGGTACACATCTCCCCTGCTAGTAAAAGGCGGTTATATCTCCGTTGACTGGGTCTACCGCGTGGGGGTTTCGGCCTACATCTAACATGGTTGGCGCTCAACTTGAAGGCCTCATCTAAGTCAAGTGAAGAGTGATATAACTCGAAAATCATAGTTTTGAGAAAATCGAGTTTAAAGTTTTAAAAAATTGACATTCATTTTACAGTGAATTAAAATAAAAACTTGCTACTGCGATTAATGAACACCACAATAGCGAATGTTTTTATGGTTGAATTTGGGGATTAATATGTATAGTTTTTTTATAATTTACAAAAATATACAGTTATATCAATACACACATCAAACATTTATTAACCAATTTTGTGACCATTAATACAAATTAACTTATCTTACTTTACACATTTTCTATAGGTTTCGTGATAAATGGTACAATTTTTTTACAATCTATTGTTGTGCTCTAGACAAATGAAAAAATAGAAAGTGCTAAAAGAAATATTATTCATTTAAGTAATAGTGAGTTGTATTGAACGTTTAATTGCAAATTTGTCAGAAAAAACACATTTATATCATTAGACACCTCTAGAGTCTATAAAAATATGATGTGTACTTTGATACAAAGTGTGGTTAAGATGATACAACTGAACATAATCAGCGTGTATATTGATATTACTTAAGTGTATCGAGGGTTGAGTGGTTAAAGCCAACGTAAATAAAGTTTGCTGGCAATAAAAAATAGGTAAATATATTAAATTAATGCAAATTATTAGTAACTTAGTAAAATTATATATCTGTGATAATATATTTTATGATTTTGTCTATGTTTTATAATAAACTTTGCATAAAATTGTAATTAGTAAATTGGGGACTCACTTATTGGGTTTTACCCCAGAAATTAAAAATATGTTTCTATTAATTAATTATTAGCTTTATTATTTGAACAAAAAGCAAGTGAATCACGATAATCCTTTTATAATAGTTAATCATTGTTGGTTTCAGATTCAGGTATGTTGTTGAATGTTTTCAGGCTGTGTATCCACCCATGAAATTCCTCGGGAATGATTTCTTTTTTGCACATCGTTTCTAGATCTTTTCCTTTTTGGCAATACTGATCGATATCTACATACATACATACATAGATACAAATGCTCCCGCCTTTTTCCCGCAGAGACAACTAACAGACCGCCATCTGCCTTTGTCCTGACATATTTCACGAGCTTCCTCTACTGTCATTAAGCCTTTCATGTAAGCCCGCCGGTTTTAAGTACTTTTGACCTGCCCTTTATGGAATAACTCCTTATTTTGGTCAGTGTATACTCTGCGGGGTCGACCCCGGTTTGCCTGTCCACTTCTCGTTACAACATTCTCTTTCAGGTCGCACCATTCTCGTATATCCATATTCCTCTTCCTATCCACTAACTTTACTCCAAATATACTCCGCAAAGATGTCATCTCAACTGCGTTCACTCTTCTCTCATGCTTTTTCTGCCATACCCAACTTTCACACTTATACATTAATGTGGCAATTACCACGCTGTTATGAACCGCCAATCCTGCCTTTTTAGCACAGATTGACCACTCATGAAGGAGTACAGTGCACCATTCACACAATTTGCCGCAGTCACTCTCATTTCAATATCTCCATCGTATTTCTCATTCCTCGTAAACAGACTACCCAAGTAAACAAATTCTGCCACTTGCGCCACACGTTTACCTTTAATCATAACGTTACATTCAGTAATTTCTTGGTTCCTCTCAAAAACTATAACTTTCGTCTTTCTTGCATTTACTTTCATACCTTTCACTTTAAGCAAACAGCATGAATGAGGTTCATGCTGTTTACCGTTTTCTGCAATTCCACCGCAGACGACGCAAGTATCACTTGGTCATCGGCGTATAGGAGGCGCTTAACATGCAGATCTCCCATTTTTATGCCACATAAACACCCTTTCATATCACTCATACAGCTATACATGAATAAATTGAACAGCCAAGGTGAGGCTCCACATCCCTGCCTGACACCTTTTGAGATGCCAAATCAGTCTGTGTAAGCACCATTAATCCTAACACAGGCTCTGGAGCCCTTGTACAATGACTTCAGAGCCCGCTTCCAAGTCCACAAATGCGCAAGACACTTTTTGGTTTTTGGCCAGGTGCGACAGTACTTCACGCCAGAACAGCTCCACAATAAATATTACATAGATTATCATAAATTCTTATTTAATAATGCATTTACTGGCTTATTTGGTTAATATATCACATAAAATAGGGTTATCTGAAAACATCACTAGGAAAAGCAAAATATTCTGATTCTAGTGGGCTATTAAAACTACTTTCGTTTTTTTTACTTATCGGGTTTTAACATCAAACCCTCGATATTACCACTCCGTTCACACAGTGTTCAATGCGGGTAGGTATCGCGGGAGGTGTACGCTAGGTAAGTACCGCTGAGGATTTGTATCACTTTTCACTTAATTTTAAATAATGTAAATATTTGAATAGGCTTGTGTTTTTGGTACAACTATAATTGTATCACTTTTCACGAACGAATGTAAAGAAGTTTTAAAATGTATGTTAATGGAAGTGTACTTATATTACAATGTACTAATTCTAATGTATACATTTACATTGTGTAAACTCGTTGATTCAATTTGTATTATTATACATTGAATATTGCTTAGTTCAATTTGATATAATTTTAAAAGTATTATTTTACACAATTGAAATGGTAAAAAAACGTTCAGTTATATCATTATGCTCCAAATCAACTCGCTCATTTTAAACCTTAGAGATACGGGGATAAGAGTCAAAGATAGATAATTTTTTATAGATCCTCTTTATGAAAAAAAATTAAAAGTGATATAACTCGAGATGTATCACTTTTCACTGACGCTCCAGAAAACTTATCTTTTATCATCCCGAAATAAGTTACCTAAAATAATAAAAAAATAAATGCTTTTGTGTTTTTGTAACTATCGATTCCATATTCTACGGGAACGATAATCGAAAATCGATTAGATTCATTTTCGATTATACTATATGGGATACTCTACTTAGAGCTGTCAAAATTATCGTTTTAGTTAAGTTTGTGAAAATGTACAACAGAATCGACACCATGGGGGTCGATTCTAGTGTTGTCCGTATTTTGAGTTAAGTTAATTTCATCCTTACCATTGTTATATTTAAGGACTGATTTGCAATACCATACAATAATTTTAGACATCTATTGTTGTATAGCAAAACTATAATTTACATTGATTTTGCTATTGACCGCTAGATGGGGTATTTGTGATAAATAAATTTGTGCTCTATTCCAACGTGGCTTAAACATCATTTTGTTGTACTTATATTACGTTAAAATGGGGGCAGATTTGATGGTACTCTGTAAACATCATTGAAGTTTATACCTTGTCATAACCTCCTTTAAATTCATTTTCAGTAAAAAAGGTGTGTAGTTCTGCTCTTCTTATATTTTAAGGTAAAATGTATGGAACCAATAATACGTCCTAGAAGTCTGTGTGAGTGTATTTTTTGGCGACAGCTATTCCTTTGTATTTTTACTTAATTACTACTTCTATGGTTTTTTAATGATCTGTGGTCACAAGCATACCACAAACCACAAACCCTTGCGAAGAGTAGTGTCCCCACGTAGTTGAGTTGAGTTACACCACCAAAATGCAACATGGGGTACTGGACGTCCATGTTCACTTCGGCAAGCAAATAATGAAACACATTCTTGAGTTGAGACAATATATTGTAACAATCCAAGGTATATTATATACTCAGACTAGAATTCTTGTAGTCTGAGATTATATAGTCGGTGCTGTAACGAAACCATACCTTGCAAAAAAATCGGCACAACGCCATCTATCGAGCACGCGTACAACTTTACAAATAAGTACCTATATAGGTAGTTCGTTCTATGCACATTTAATAAATTGGTACTTTGGTACTTATTAGCTTTAACGCGGCAGTCTCCGAGTGCCGCACGTATTTTTGACGTGACAACGTCTTATAAATTGGTTTGCCGGGTGACACTTCAAGAAACTGCGTTACGCTCCGCTCACGTTATGCGCTCACAATGAGAGCGAGTGAGAGGCACGCATCCCTTCCACTCGGGCATGGTTAGCCCGCCTAAGAGCGAGAGAGACAGACATAAAAAGTGAAAGGCACGCGTCCCTTCCACTCGAGCACAGTTAGCCCGCCTAAGAGCGAGAGAGACAGAGCGAGAGAGAGAGAGTGAGAGAGATAGGCATACACATGTATATAAATACGTATGTATGTGTAAAGGTAAAAATAAAATTTTGTTAATATGAATTCTTTGTATAAATTAATGTTTTAAATATAATTCTTTGTATAAATAAATGTTTTAAATTGTTACTATTATTTCATCCTTCTTCCTACTATACGAATGAATATTCACATTAAAATTATTTTACCACTCAAAGTCGTTGTCACGTAAAACTTTCGCCCGTATACCGACTTTACAGGCAACCAATTTTTTTTATAAGAATGTCGAACACAGACCAAACACAACGCATCCTGCATGACCGCAACAATGCCAGCACCGACATGAAATTTTTTTATTTTCATTTTTATTTTATTTATTTTATACATACTCTGTCCTAACAGGTAAACCCAATGCGACAGAGTAGCAACACAATATATACCCGCATGCTTCAAAACCAAATAACAAATCTCACACTCTCCTACATGACTCGAAATATGCCTGCGAGCGCACATTAATTCATTAAAAATTGACAGTGAATTTTTATCGAAGCTCTAATAATGTTTTTACTCGAACAAGTGAAAAATACACTCGAGAGCAATGAATCCGGGTCACTTAAAGAATGTTAAAAATCTCGGAAACTAAAAATGATAGGTTAATGCAATAAATTGTATTTAATAGACAATGTAATACTCCTTAAATGAAAGTAAAAAAAATATGAGTCACCATACATTTTATTAACACAAAATTACATAAAGAAAAAAACTGCTGATCTCTCCTTAAAACAAAAATAGGAAACATGAAATTTTTGAACTTTATTATTACCAAATGCTGTAATTTCGTAGTTCCATCTTCGAAAGTGGCCCTTTTTCAAATTTGATTTTTTTATGATATAACTTTACAATAACTAAGAAGTTTTAATACCTTCATTTAAGGAGTATTACATTGTCTATTAAATACAATTTATTGCATTAACCTAGCATTTTTAGTTTCCGAGATTTTTAGGATTCTTTAAGTGACCCGGATTCATTGCTCTCGAGTGTATTACAGCAAGTTAATTTTTTTATTATAACTCGTAGGTACCTACAGCAATTTGGACATGTGAAAATGGTATCATGTATTATGCCAAGTAACCCACTTTCGGGTCCAAAAAGACTTTAAAATCATGCTGTATACAGTTGATACGAAAACTTTTAAATAAATTACAAAAAAGCAATTTTTTAAATTTTTGTCTGTGTCTGTCTCTCTTTCTGTCTGTTTGTCTTTGATATTGCTATTAATTAATGAGATAACTAGTGTTTCGATTTCTTTAGATATTTTAAGGAGGTAGGACACGACGGTATCTCCCGTCCGATCTGAGCAGTCCGACTGGGGTAGTACATCCACCCTACAGAAGACCGCGGTCATAATAGGTAACCATCATAATTGTGTTCCCGCCGGTAAGTAGGGTAGCTAAAGCTCACTGTACCCCTCCCCCCACCCTTTATTAGCCTTCCCACCCCTTCCTAGCCCTCTCCCCTTCCCTTTAGGGTAGGCAGCGCATGTGTGACACCCTTAGTGTTGCACACGTTCATAGGCCACGGTTACCGCTTCCCATCAGGTGGGCCGTGTGCTTGTCTGCTACCTACGTAGTATAAAAAAAATGGTGGACATTCCGCTCATATGAACGAATCGCTTCAGCAATACGTTCATTATGTGTACAGCTAAGGAGTGGAATGCCCTGACTGAGTCTGTGTCTCCGGAAAGCTATAACCTGGGAGTCTTTAAGTCTAGAGTGAACAGGTTGCTTCTAGGTAAGCGTGCTACATTGTCGACCACATCATTACTTACTATTAGGTGAGATAGTGGTCAAACGCGGGCCTATCAACTATAAAAAAGTACTGCTGTCACCATTTTGCCGCGCCACCTGTATATCAACTTGATCCGTTCGAATCGGCGCAAAGGCATGCGTTGCGGATAGTCAATGATCCCATAAATACTTGTAAGCGTGGAACCGCTAAGCTTTAGGAGAGATTACACCTTGCTGTGCATATTCTATCGCCTATTAAGGTGATTACAATGGCCGACGAGCGAATATACTTATGGAGGTAAGACACGACGGTATCTTGAGCTGTCCGACTGGGGTAGTACCTCTGCCCTATAGAACACCGCACCCATAATAACCATCGTGTTGTGTTCCCTTCGGTAAGTAGGGTAGCCTGAGCTCACTGTACCCCTCTTCCCCCACCCCTTCCTAGACTCCTCACCCTATCCTAGCCCTCCCCTCTTTCCTTCAGGGTAGGCAGCGCGTGTCTGACACCCTTAGTGTTGCACACGTCCATAGGCCACGGTGACCGCTTCCCATCAGGTGGGCCATTATGCTGGTCTGCCACCTACGTGGTATAAAAAAATATACGGTGATTATAAAAGCACGGTATTTAATATATTACCTACAGGTTTGAAAGACATATGTTGTATTATTGAGAATATACTAAATAATGGTATGTACGGAATTTTCGCAAAACATCTACAGTTAGGATCTTGCGAGACAGACGTACGATTAGGTTATGATTAGGTGAGCGGTCCCCGACGAGACAAACTGTTGACGAGACAAACTGTTGAGTGTCAGGGGCATGACAGTGTGCCCCCCCCTCCCCTATTCCGGGGGCATGACGGGGGCATGACTGTGGTTCCCAAACCCGAGGGGGCCATCTCGAATCCGGAGATGGCCCGGGTCAAGCCGGGGTGCGAGGGAAATGCTCTATGGGCCACCTTACACCCTAGCGTCAGAAGACCCTAGACGGCGTGCGGTTTTAGTCGGTAAGAGTCCGACATAACCTGCCCCGCTGGCCGCGGGGTGGGTATCCATGAGGATTTCCGCACGGAAAAAAAGGGGCATGACAGTGTTTTGCCTATAGGAGAATCGAGGCTCAGGTTAAAAGTTTAGAAGTTGGTCCCTCCGTTGAAGTCGGATTCTTTTGTAGTAAGAATTTTTTTTTATTTTTATTGAATTAATTATATATACCTAACATTTTTTTTATAAATAAAAGACAACTCGTTATTGCATTTATTTTTATTTTCACATGGCCATGAAAAGCCGACTCCAATTAAGTTAGGAACAGGCTCGGAGAGTTATGATGGCCAACTTCTTTATATTTAACTGTTCATTGCTGGTATTATAGAACCCATTGAACGCTGTCTACACTGGACATCAATTCCAGTTGTTGTTGATAAAAAGCCTTTTTTTAATATTACGTAAACATCTTTTCCTATTTGGTCTGTTGAGCGGGTTACTGAAAAAAAGTTTAACATTATTATTGTAATATTAATTTTTAAACCGTGGTAGCCTAGTGGCCTAGGTAATGGACTGCTGATACGAAGTCTCGAGTTCGATCCCAGGTTCACCATGGCACACACCAATGACTTTTCGAAGCTTTTCGAAGTTATGTGTGTATTTATCGCAGGTTTATAAGTGCCCAGTTAATGGCAATAGGCTCGCGACCTATTACATTGGGACAAACATAAACTGGCGAAATGTGGGTGTTAGCACCTCTGCCTACCCCTTCGGGGATATAGGCGTGAGGTTATGTATGTATGTATGTAATTTTTTATGGACCATAAGAAGGGAACACGTGCGAGGGTAAAAATTCCACCTCTTTATCGTACGACAAAGAAAGGAATCACCAAACCGTTAATTCGCGATGGTATGAACTGCACCGTATGTGGATGACACCTAAGTCCTACGCGTGTTGTTCTGGGCAAGAAGGGAGAAGGTAGAATTAGTTGGAAGAGTTCATCGGAACACTCACCATGGTACAGACGATAAAACACTGACAATGAGGCTATATCTCTATGCAGCTGCAGTGACTCTAGTAAATTTGAGATTTTTTTATAGTGAATAGGCCAGCGTTTGACCATTATCTCACCTGATGGTAAGTGACGATGTGGTCGACGATGGAGCACGCTTGCCTAGAAGCAACCTGTTCACTCTAGACTTAAAGACTCCCAGGTTATAGCTTTCCGGAAACACAGACTCAGGCAGGACATTCCACTCCTTAGCAGTACGCATAATGAACGTATTGCTGAAGCGATTCGTTGATCTTATTTCTCAACTCTCTTTTTACTGGTGGTAGAAATTTGATGGCACAAATTTTGTCACAAAATTCGGCCGGTTTTAGTCGGTAAGAGTCCGACATAACCTGCCCCGCTGGCTGCGGGGTGGGTATCCATGAGGATTTCCGCACGGAAAAAAAAAAAAAATAAGGTAGGTACCACCGTGCACGATTGCGAAAAACCCTCCATAGTAATCCAATCTCGGTTGGATTGCGTTCAAGGGTCAGCAAGTGCATAGCCGGGCAGGAGGGATTGTGGTCGCAGCACTAGTGGGACCGGTGGATGTCACGCGGTGCTGCGACGACAATCCTCTTTTGATGAGGCCGTCAAGCTGAGCGCCACCATTGTTAACATGGTACGTGTATGTAATGGTGACTCTCTTTCCTGAGACTTTACCTTCAGCTTACCATCAGGCGAGGTGAAGTCAAATTGACGTGTCCTATATATAAAAAAAAACTTACCTGTAGTTGAAGACGAGTTACATGTAGCTGTGACGCAATATGATATTTCTCCTTCGAGTTTGATGCTTGTACACACAGTTTGAACATAAAAATGAGGCAAGTTGTCACCTTTACTGATAAACACGCCATACACTCCAGAGTTCTTTACTTTGTAATTAGCTGAAATCAGAAAGTATTTTTTTTAGGCAGACCAGCATACGGCCCACTTGATGGCAAGCGGTTACCGTAATAAAACTTGCGGTATCGAGATGTATAAGTTATGACCTTTCATTTGATACCCAACACGGGTATATTTGAACACATTAAAATTTTCATCACCACTTTCACCCCTCATATCTTTGAAATGGCTTAACCGATTTTTATAAAACATAGCTAAGAACACTCTCCCTTAACCCATCTTTCAAACAAAAGAAACAGAATCAAAATCGGTTCATCCGTTTGGGAGCTGCGATGCCACAGACAGACTTACAAACAAACATACACACACACACCCATACACACGTCAAACTTATTACACACCGTTCGTATTTTCGGCAGGGGTTAATTATAAAACATAGCTAAGCACACTCTCCCTTAACCCATCTTTCAAACAAAAGAAACAGAATCAAAACCGGTTCATCCTTTTGGGAGCTACGATGCCACATACAGACTTACAAACACACACACACACCAAACTTATAGCACCCCGTTCGTGTTTTCAGCGGGGGTTAAAAAAAAAATAAGGAGATACTCACTTGCTGTCACTGTAACTTTTACATTTTTGGAACTGCTACAAGAGCTGTTCGATCGCATTCGAAATTCGTAATTTATGCACAATTTAGGACAACTCAAATGCTGCACATAAGTATTAGCGTTTATATCTACTCTAAAATCAAAAATAATTCAAATTATTTATCACTTTATACATTTAACAGAGGAAGAGGAAGTAACCGCGGTAGCCTAGTGGTCTAGGTAATGGACTGCTGAGACGAGGTCTCGGGTTCGATCCCAGGGTCACCATGGCACACACCAATGACTTTTCGATGCTTTTCGAAGTTATGTGTGTATTTATCGCAGGTTTATAAGTGCCCGGTTAATGGCAATAGGCTCGCCACCTATTACATTGGGACCTAAACATAAACTGGCGAAATGTGGGTGCTAGCACCTCTGCCTACCCCTTCGGGGATATAGGCGTGAGTTTATGTTATGTTATGCTTCCATCACCGAACACCGAAAACGTTTTGGCAGCACATTAAATTATTATGTGTGGTGATTTGTACGCGCTGTCAACCCTGTAAAAACCTTCTAAAGCCCTTCTTGAAAAACCCCATAATATTGTAGACGCTAGCGAAAATCACCTTTACCAACATTGAGCGTTAAAATTTTCTAAAATAGGCATAATTTTATTATTCTAACCAGCTTGTGTTATGGCTTCCAGAATACATACTTGTACACTCGAGAGCAATGAATCCGGGTCACTTAAACGAAGAAACTGGTTCTAACCTACGCAGACCAGGAACGGGCAGAACCAGGTGTACCACAGCACGAGAAGACCGATACTTGGTGAACACCATGCTTCGAAATCGCTTTCTCATAGGAACTGAACTCACCAATCAGTTTCGACGCCTCGGAGGAAGTAACCCAAGTGCATGGACAGTAAGACGTCGGCTTGCTGAATCTAACTTAAAACCCCTTAGACCTGCAAACGGCCCTAAACTGGAGCGTGGGCATCGTATTTCGAGACTAAGATATGCCCTGTTTCCTATTTTTGTTTTAAGGAGAGATCAGCAGTTTTTTTCTTTATGTAATTTTGTGTTAATAAAATGTATGGTGACTCATATTTTTTTTACTTTCATTTAAGGAGTATTACATTGTCTATTAAATACAATTTATTGCATTAACCTATCATTTTTAGTTTCCGAGATTTTTAACATTCTTTAAGTGACCCGGATTCATTGCTCTCGAGTGTATATTTATTTTTTTGAAAATACATACATATTGTTATATAATTATACTAGCTTCCGCCCGCAGCTTCGCCCGCGTGAAGGTCGGTATCGTCACCAAGTTTACTTATAGTGTGAAGCGAGCTTATAGCATGGTTTTAACATAATACTTAACAACATTCAAATATGCGTCGTTAGATTACACGTTGTTACAGAATGCGTTGAAGAAATAAAGGTTCACTGCTCGTTCCCAGTAGGTGATAGCGTGATTATAATAATATGTAGCCTATGTGTTGACCCGACTTCTTGATAATATCCGTGCCAAATTTGAAGTAAATCCATGCAGTACTTTTTGAGTTTATCTCGGACATATAGACAAACAGACAAACAGATAAAAATTCTAAAACTATTTTTTTGGCTTCGGTATCGACTGTAGATCACGCCCCAAGTATTCTTTTCAAAAAATATTCAATGTACAGTTTTGACTTACCTATCATTTTATTATATGTATAGATCTTGTATTTTCTTGTCTTGCCTTGTGTACATACGATAAAGAGATATATATATATATATATCTGTCTATTATAGGAGATAACAAGCTTGGCGCATAATAATACTTACTCCAATTTTGTAACAGTGCAATCGCACAGTCCTTTTATTTCAGCATTGTAAAGCTTATAGAGGGCTGATGAATCGGATGTGTCCAGAACTGAATAATTTACTGGGTCCAAGCCTGGACAAACCGCATCTTTATACACAGCATTACCTCCGCATGTGACGCATGGCACATCATCAAGAATACATGCTTCAGGGCCTGAAACAAAAATTCGACACTTAAATTGTAAAGTTAAGCAACACTAGCTAGGTCGGTCTTAGGATGGGTAACTTTTATACTACTTAGGTGGCAGACAAGCATATGGCCCACCTGATGGCAAGCGGTCACCGTGGCCTATGGACGTGTACAACACCAGGGGCGTCACACTGGGTGCGGGCCGGAACCTCCACGCGGTTCACCCGGGCAACGGAGGAGAGTAGCGCCTCCCACTTGCCACGGCCTGCGGCCTCTAGAGGGCTGCTCTGAAGCTCTCCACGTGTCCTTTTGACTAGCAGAGGGCACAGTGGAGAGCGAGTGTGGGGCGAGCTGATTGTCGGCGCGCCGACGGTTGGGTGACAGGACGGCCGCCTATTACCTACATTATATGGTTTCGTAGTGTCATAAATATGTGGCAAAAATGGTTACTGGCATAATCTAAGGGAAAACTGACATCTATGTGTACTTACAACAGTCAGGCTTCTCGTTGTGCCCAGCGGCGTTGCTAGCCACTAAAGAGAATATTAACCATAGAGATTGTACAGCATTCATTTTCTGTGAAACAAAATTGTATAATAGTCATAATTCGTTATAGCCATAGTCATTATTTAATTTTAATTTAATTGTGCATTTTTTTTTATTTGCAACTTATTTAGGTATATTTTAGGTATATTAAATAAATAAATAAATAAATAAATAAAATAAATAAATAAAATATAAATAAATAAATAAATATTTTGTAATTTTATTTTAAATGTGTCGTTTTATGATCTGAAATTGATTGAAATAAATGATTTGAATTTGAATGAATTTGAACAGCATAGTCATAATAGAAAATCTATATTATAATGCATTGATTTACATTATAATGCGTTTTATTAAAAGGACTATTCTTATAATCATTATTTTTAATCTTTACTCAATTTTTTTTCTATTTTTTCTCCTGAATATTACATTTGTACATTTGATTTTCAGGCCCGTATAAATAGATGACACTTCGTAACTCACAAAATCATCTCAAGTACATGCTTGAGACATATATCTCAGAGTTATAAGTGCCTAAGAGATTAAATAAATACATTGGTTTTTGAAAGAAAAAAAAAACAGAATTCTCTAATTCTTTTCCTATGGTTTTTCCAATTTTTTATTGTTCTTACAATTTTCAAATGTTAATCAATCAATAATTATTGTATTGCTAAATTATGTTATAGATCCAGGACGTTTTGGCGAAAGGCCAGCTCAAGAGTACCTATAACCTGCGTGCATGTATGAAAACAATTATAAAAGTAAAAGAAGAGAAAGATCCAAGATCTTAGCAAGTGGAAAGATGATGTCTCAGCCTACCCCAACGGGAAAAAGGCGTGATTTGTATGTATGTATAGTTTGTCAAAAAACACAAGTTTTTCTAGTTTAATAAATAATATAATATAAGTTTAATAAATAAATATATATAATAAATAATATTATATTATAACAGTATTGGCTCACCAAGCTGATGGGATCCTTCTGATGGGTTGTGTTAGGTACACATGGTCTGATTGATTTTGTGTGTATTTATTTAATTCTGTTATTTACATTTGGTAGGTTGTGTTTATTTTTATTTGTGTATAATTATTGTATTAGTTTAAGAACAAATAGTGCTTTAAACAGGTGTTTGCAACAAAGAATTTATTTATTTGTTTAATAAAAACATGTTCTTGTTATGGTAAAATGTACAGTCGGGGCCAAAAATGTGTGGATACTGACTTTATAAAAGACTAGCAGTGATGACCACGGTTCTGCCCGCATGGCGATTTTTTTATTATATCGGTCACGTCAATATGACTTCATCTCACCTGATGGTAAGCTAAAGGTAAATTCTCAGGAATGGGGGTCACCAATAATGCTATAATGATGGCTCTCAGCTTGACGGCCTCATCAAATGCTTTTTCACGCCCCACTTAAAGGACCAGGGACTATAGGAAGATTTATCGTTTATGAGCATATTATACCTCTATAATATCTCTCATTCTACTTCTTTAATTGCAATCAAACATACGGCAGATTTAAAGTTTGACCTTTCTAAATTAAAAAAGTCACGTCAATATTAGTTTACTAGTTTTTGCACCAATTACTGGAGTGTAAGTTTAACATAACATAACATAACATAAACTCACGCCTATATCCCCGAAGGGGTAGGCAGAGGTGCTAGCACCCACATTTCGCCAGTTTATGTTTTAGGTCCCAATGTAATAGGTGGCGAGCCTGTTGCCATTAACCGGGCAGTTATAAACTTGCGATAAATACACACATAACTTTAATAATAATAAAAGTTTAACCAAGAGGCATATACTTCACATCCGAACTGACCCCGGGCTATCTGCGGTTTTAAGATTGCTCCCTCAACCCCCAGAAAGAGGTGGGGTGTAATCACGCCGCTACGCCGACCGTGAGGTTTGGGTTACAGGCGGCTGTCTTTTCACCCCTTATCTGTGTTCGGCGAACCAGCCTGCCTCCCGTCTGCTCCCGATTGCGCTCTCTGCTAGTCAGAGGTACACATCTCCTCTGGCTAGTAAAAGGCGGCTATATCTCCGTTGACTGGGTCTACCGCGTGGGGGTTTCGGCCTACATCTAACATGGTTGGCGCTCAACTTGAAGGCCTCATCTAAGTCAAAGTCAAAAGTCAAATTCAAAAATCATTTATTCTGTATAGACCATTTTTTTTAAATAAAAGTTATTTAAAACTAGAAGCAAATGGACCACACCGGTTCGAAACGCAGCCCAGACCTGAGAAGAGTCCAGCAAGAAACTCAGCGGGCTGTTTCTTTTTTTGGTCTCCTCCAGGCGATTCAAAGTTCATTCACACGAGTGCGTGTTTTCGCGTGGCTAATTGAACAAATGTATTTATTTACAACTATTTAAAAGAACTACAAATAAACATCATTATAGTACAATGTACACAACTTGTTTACGTTCAATATGAAAGAATGAAATTATTAGAAACATATTTATACAACTTGAATTGGAAAATGAATCGTTGGTGAGCGTTGTATATAATTTGAATACAGACGTATTATAAGTAGGTAGGCGGTAAGTAGGGTAGCCAGAGCTCACTGTACCCTCACCCCTTCCTAGCCTTCCCACCCTTTCCTACCCCCGCGCTTTCTCTTCAGAGTCGGCAGCGCGTGGGTGGTGGTGGGCCGTGTGCTTGTCTGCCACCTAAGTGGTATAAAAAGAGATTGATGTCTGCTACATAAAATATGATGAGTACGGCAATTGTGGATGTATATATTAAAACTATCCCGCGTGCAAGTCGGATCGCCACCAAGTCTATTTTAACAGAAGAGTGGAGAGGCTCTACTCGACTCACTTCTCGACCCACACTCCACCGTCCACTCGATTCTACACTGGACTGTCCACTCCACTTACCACTTGATTCTCCACTCCACTCCACTCTCCACTCTAATTTCCATTCCACTCTCTACTACGACAGGACGTAGTGACGTGTACGTATTTACAAATAAAAAGTACATAAGTAGGTTTATTCGCAATCTAGAACCCATAACACAAGCTAGTTAAGCTTACTTTGGGTCTAGAGAGCGATGTAAAGTGTCGTAGAAAATATTTATTACCTACTAGCTTTCGCCCGCGGCTTCGCCCGCGTGGAAGTTGGTATCGCCACCAATAAAAAGTCTCTCCACTCGACTCTCTACTACACTTTCCACTCCACTCTCCACTTCTACTCTTCAATCTACCCTACACTCTACTCTCTACTTCACACTACACTCTACTCTTCACTCCTCTCCACTTTTCACTAAAAAAAGAATGAAAAGTATTCTATGTCCATCTCTTGGACCTACCAATTTTCAGCCAAGGTTCAGCCGTTCTTGAGTTATAAATAGTGTAACTAACACTACTCTCTTTAATCTTAATATATATAAATCTCGTGTCACAATGTTTGTCCTCAATGGACTCCTAAACCACTTAACCGATTATAATAAAATTCGCACACCATGTGCAGTTCGATCCAACTTGAGAGATAGGATAGTTTTTGAAACGGATTTCGACATCCACGCGGGCGGAGCCGCGGGCAACAGCTAGTATAAATATAGATTTAAGTAAATTATAAGCCCTCCACACTTCGCTGTATAGACGAACAATAAATAACAATGGTGAAGTGTGGTTAGGCCTTTATAGAAAGCCGTCAGTACGCAGTGTGAACTCACCCTAAAGAAACATTATGTAATATGAATGAAACGTAAATACCTCTGCCACGTTATTTTCATCTCTTAATTTATTTAAAATTACTTTGTGGAGCCTTAATTAAATACTAATTATGTGAAACGCAAAGATAAATTTGTATTTAAAATGTATGTTTTGTCCTAAGGGACTGTTAGGGGAGATGAAGCCCTGATTGTGAAATGAGGGAGTAATATGATTGAGGTATGCCTCAGGGACTCGTGTTTTGCAGGATTTTGAAATCTAACATGAATTTTTAATAGGTAGCGCTTAAGATTTATAGGCGATTATAGACTTAGCATTCACTTGTAACACTTTTTTATTCCATCAAGAACCAAGCGGTTCGGTGCTTCTTTTATTTGCCGCACCATAAAGACTTGGAATCCTTTACCAGCGCATGTGTTTCCTTCCTCCTATAGTCCCGGGGCCTTTAAGCGGGGCGTGAAAAAAGGCCGTCAAGCTGAGGGCCGCCACTGTAGCACTACCAGATAAGAGTATGTGATGGTGACACCAGCCCTGAGACTTTGCCTTTAACTTACCATCAGGCAAGGTAAAGTCATTTTGACGTGTCCTATATAAAAAAAGAGTGAAGAAGTATTTGATGACGCTATCAAGCTGAGGGTCACCACTGTAGCATTATCGATGTATGTAGTAGTGATCCTGAGACGTTGCTTTTAGCTTTCCATCAGACGATGTGAGGTCATGTGAACGTGTCCTCCAATAGGTAAAAAAAATCTACAATCCGTCCCTGGGGCCTTACTCCGAAAAACGAAAATATTCGTATCCGTTGACGTTTTGACCATTTAGCTACCCCGAAAGTGTTTCGTTTCGGATTTCGGATCCGTCTCCGATCGTTTGACATTGAGGTTGTCGATCGTTATCAGTACACCTACTTCTCCCAAAATACATTTGACGTTTTCGCTGTCGTTGTTTGACAAATGGTCCGGTTTCGTTCGATCCGAAACGTTCATTTTCGATTTTCAGAGTAAGGCCCCTGTTCAAAACGATCGGTTACTGTGTATCTCTAGTGTTCGCGACGTGGACTGCGTCTCGTATTTCACTTAAAACTAAACTTGCGTGATAAGGGTAGCTACATTGAAATATTTATAGTGCCACAGATAACAAACAAACCTATTGTTATTAGATAAATTACTTGGACAAAGAACATAACATAAACTCACGCCTATATCCCCGAAGGGGTAGGCAGAGATGCTAGCTCCCACATTTCGCCAGTTTATGTTTAGGTCCCAATGTAATAGGTGGCGAGCCTATTGCCATTAACCGGGCACTTATAAACCTGCGATAAATACACACATAACTTAGAAAAGCATCGAAAAGTCATTGGTGTGTGCCATGGTGAACCTGGACAAAGAACTGGTGAAGATATATCACGATGTTCGTAGTAAACTCAGGGGCCTTACTCTGAAAATCGAACATAAACGTTTCGGATCGAACGAAAACGGACCATTCGTCAAACAACGACAGCGAAAACGTCAAATGTATTTTGGGAGTAGGAGGTGTACTGATAACGATCGACAACCTCAATGTCAAACGATCGAAGACGGATCCGAAATCCGAAACGAAACACTTTCGGGGTAGCTAAATGGTCAAAACGTTAACGGATACGAATATTTTCGTTTTTCGGAGTAAGGCCCCAGGTTCGAGGTGATGTCATATTGAGGCATTATGAAGTTTTGTTCTCTTTTCCTTACAAATATAAATAGTTTTGTTTTGACAATATCACGTAGGTATAGCTCTTTTCGATTCATATAGTGACAATACATGGACTGTTCTGTCAGCCTATGACACCGACACAGGATGTCGGCCAGCCTCTGTTACACCGACCCGTAACGTGTGACAGAACGACCAAGCCTCATATCAACTGATAACGCTGGTCTAAGACATCAGCGGAAGCGGTCTAAGGACACTCGACTTACAATTTGATATTTTGTGTGATGATGTATTATAATGACGCCCTTGAAATACGTCCATAGGCCACGATGATCGCTTGCCATCAGATTGGCCACAAGGTTGGTATTAAAAAAAACTGTAAAACAGTCGAAGTAAGTAGAGTAGCCAGAGCTCACTGTACCTACCCCTTCTCTCCCCACCCCTTTCGAACCTCCCCGCAACTTTCTAGCCCTCCCCCTTCCAAAAAAATAGTCCTATAAAATATTAGACGTACTAACTTCGTATCGATTCAATGTACACTTTTTGACCATTATAGGCCTATATTGCATGCTTAGTTTGCGTCTAGATAGTGCTTTATCATAAAACATACATATAACATAAACTCACGCCTATATCCCCGAAGGGGTAGGCAGAGGTGCTAGCACCCACATTTCGCCAGTTTATGTTTAGGTCCCAATGTGGCGAGCCTATAGCCATTAACCGGGCACTTATAAACCTGCGATAAATAATTATCATAAAATTGTAAAAGAATATACCTAATTAATTTAAAGAAAATAGGTCTTATTATTGAATGCCCCTGATATTGCATATAATTATATATTATGTCTCGCATACATCACGCAAAAAAACTAACCTATTTTCGGTCGGTTCTAGTCAGTTCTACTCAACCGGTTGTGATCAAACATGGGTAACATTTTAAGTCTGACCAACACATTAAAAAACAAGATGCGCGCTAAAAACATAACCCTTCTTGGCAGTCGAGTAAAAACCACATCAAAATCCATTCAGTTGTTTTTGCGTCCATCGCAAACAGATAATTAAAAAAAATACAATATCAACATAGTTCATGCAACATAAACTAAGTTTTTTTTTTAAATCTCCGGCGTATAGACACAGCTACTTCATTCATCATTCTCTGAACCTTTTTCCCCAACTCAGTTGGGGTCGGCTTTCCAGTCTAACTGTGATGCGGCTGAACTTCGATATTTTCCGTGGAGCGACTGCCATCTGACCTCCACAACCAATGGTCATTATGACCAATGGCGATATCGAAGTTCCAAGTTAGACTGGTTGGAATTTTGTGGTCTCCAACTACTCCAGCTACTTCATAATTTTAAAATAGTATAGATTTAGGTATACAATAAATACTTTTATGGAAATTTAAACTACTCTAGCGGACCAAATATATTGAAATTAAATTCTAGTCGCTAATACCTTGCGTCTTGCACCCAATCTGTTGAACTGAACTTACACACTGCACGTGTCCGGAACGTCCAGTGCATCGCCCCGTAAAACGTGCCGACATTGTATGTAAGTCAGGTTTGTAGTATTTTACTGTGTAGGTGAAGAACGACCTGGGCCTCGATTCTGCTAAAGGCAGACCACTGTGATAACACTGACACTCAAAAATACTATTTAATTGTAGACTTTACCGTTATACAGTTAAAGTCTAAATCAAATGAAAAAAAATTATTTAACTTTTTCATTCGCTCTACAAAATATCATTTGACTTTAGACTTTAAGCTGATAATAATAAAGATGGGTTGAGAGAGTTCCTGTTCTGACAATGTAGCTGTATATGTTATTATTATTATTTTAATTTTTCTCTTTTCCCCTCAGCATATTAGCACTCTAATTTAACCCATCAAACTTGTAACTCAATCAACATGCAAAACAGTATAGATCACTGTAATCTATCAGGGGTGCAACAAATCGCTTCCCATTAAATCGATTGGCTAGTTCAGCGGTACAATACGAGCACACAGAGGGTCCAGTGGGCTAACTAGACCCCATTGTCCTCGATAGGAGGCATTTGTCGCCGATAATTGTTCGGACATTGCGACGATAAAGCTTAGCGCACATTGTAGACAAGACAGTCTACAGACAGACTTTTTTTATATTCAGTCCATCAATTGACTTAACCCCGCTTGATGGTAAGAAGCTAGGGTAAAGTCCAGAGGGTATGGGCCGTCATTTTAGACACCATTCGTCCCAAAACGGCGGTCCCTACCTTGACGGCCTCAGATGCCTTTTCACGCCCCGCTTAAAGAACCCGGGATTATAGGAACTATTGCTCTAATGGCCTCTGTGGCGTAGCGGTAGTGCATGCGACTGCTACGACAGGGGGCGCGGGTTCGATTCCCGCGCAGTGCAAATAATTGTATGCATGAATAAATATGTCTATTTGTATTGGTCTGGGTGTTTCTATGTATAATAAGTGTGTATTTACAAAAAAAGTATATAAGTATATTTATCAGCATTCTTGAACCCATAACACAAGCTAGTTAAACTATGCTTATTTTGGGTCTAGAGGGCGCTGTGTATAATGTTGTAGAATATTTATTATTATTATGCCCACCCCCCGCCTGCTCCCTACAGTCCCCTCTGCTACCTAGAGGGACACGTGGAGAGCCTCGGAGCAGCCCTCTAGAGGGTCACTCCCACCCCAGCTGGATATAGGCAGCAGCGTCTCCCGTGGCAAGTGAGAGGCGCTGCTCGCCTCCGTTGCCCGGGTACACCACGTGGAGTTCCCGACTCGCACCCAATGTGCGGTAGCCCGAAAATGTAATTGGAACGGTGGATAAGACCTAATACAGCAATTGGCGTGTGGTTTTAGTCGGTTCAAATCCGACATAACCACCCCCGCTGACCGACACGGGTGGGGTTAGATGGGTATTTCCACATGAAAAAAAAGGATGAAGTCATATTGAAGTGTCTAATATTTTCTTATACCTCTTAGGCGGCAAACAAGCACATGGCGCACCCGATGGGAAGCGTTCACCGCGCCCATGGACGTAAAAAAAAAACATTTTTGAAATTAAGTAGGGTATAAATTCGACACTTCAATTTTATTTATTTGTATGTAGTAATAATATAGAACGCTGATACAGCATGTTTCCTTAAATAGCTGCGGTAGCAGGTGTTACAGGGGGCGCGAATATTGATATGTGCGCTCCACTGATTATATTTGCTAATAACCATCATCAGCTATACAGGGTGCGTTTATATTGTATTCATCGGTTATACCTGCCGTATGCAGGTCTATTTGAGTGTCTTTCTATCGCCTGTTGTTTATCTAATGTCAAAGTCAAAGTCTAAAATCTCCTGTAGGTTCGAAACGCGGCCCAGACCAGGTCCTGGCCCCTCATTCTGTTTGCCCAAACGTACCGTAACCACTTACGTTCGTATAGTAAGGGTAAGGGGAAGGGTAACTTACGTTAAGAGAAATTACTCTGAATACTGGAGACAGCAAATTTTAGTCAAAGGAAATATAGTATGTGTTCCCGGAAAGCTATAACTTGGGAATATTCAACTCACGAGTGAATAGTTGCCTTCTTGGCAAGCGTGATTCATCGTAGAACACATCGTCACTTATTATCAGGTGAGATAGATGTCAATCGTGAGCCTATCATGAAAAATAAAAAAAAAGAAATTAAATTTCAAAGATTTTCTAAAACTCACTTACCACACTTGGTAATCCAACCTGTAAAAATTCTTATTGACCTAACGTTTATAAGTAATTTATCACAATAAATAACTGATTCTTTCGACTTGTACTCCCGAGATTGCCTTTCAACAAAAGAAACCCCCTGTATAAACAGATCAACAAAACTACCGTTCTTAATTTCCTGCACGTAACATCTTCACAGCCCCTCACTATCCCCTTCATTATAATTCCGCAGACAATCAGCGATTGCTGGTGCAACTATCGAAGTTACTACCACAGGTCTCTGTAGTAAACGACAGCAGCTGTAGTTAAAATGTTGAACGGAGGTAGAATACGATGATGTCTCCTGTCCGAATTGAGGTAGTACCTCCGCTCTACAGAAGACTCTGGCCGTAATAGCCAATCACCTCCTTCAACCTAACTAAACTCCTCCACCCCTTTAGGGTCGGCAACGTGAGTGTGATGCCCCTGATGTAGCCTGATATAACCTTCTAAGCCACGGTGACCGCGTCCCATTAGATGGGCTGTGCGCTTGTCTGCCACCTAAATGGTATAAAAAAGGGTCTGTTAATAAAATAAAGTCCAAACTTGGCTACTGTAGGACAAACCGATTAGGTTCTTTTTATTTTTTTTATCGGTAATAGGCTGGCGTTTGATCACAATCTCACCCATTGGTAAGTGATGATGTATTGTGGTCGAAGGTGGAGCTTGCTTGTCTAGAAGTAACCTGTTCACTCTAGACTTGAAGACTACCAGGTTGTAGCTTTCCAGGAATACAGACTCAGGCAGGGCATTCCACTCTTTAGCAGTACGCACGATGAACGTACTGCCAAAACGTTTTGTGCGTATGAGTGGGATACCCACCAAATATTACAGAATAATATGCAATAAACTGTTGTTATTATTTTATGCACAAGAGGATTCAACGGAAGATGTAGCTGTGCGTGTGTATTATATCATCATAGTTAATGGTGTGTGTTCAGATAAATTGTGTGATAGAATAATTTTCACTTTCGACAGCGCTCAACGTAATCTTAACTATTACAACCGTAGTAAAGACTCATGGTAGGAGTGCGGAAGTTCCGCACCCCACGGAGGTAACCAACCATGAGATTACTCGACAAAACTCGCCACGCTCATGCATCGGTATTCAAGAGGCAACCAGCGAACGAATAGTTACGTAGATAATAGACACCTTTGTATTACTACATTATTGAATTATTCGACTTAGTGGTTGATTCGCATTAGTGTGCGAAAGTGTCGTGCGAAACGACCCTTATAAAATTAATACGAACTGAATTTATTAGCGTGCGAATCGACACCTTGGTTAGACCTTTTAAATTGGTTGATTCGCACTTTAATTATTTTAATGAGAAAAAAGTACTTGTTGGTGGTAGTATGATATATTGTTTTGTCTCCAGCGTTGTCACTCATCGCATGCTCTCTGCTATGCAAATGGACACGTGGAGAGCCTCGGAGTAGCCCTATGCAGGGCTATTCCCTCCTTCGCCGAAATTAAGTTTTTCATACCTCTTTGTGAATTTTCATTTCTCTTCACAATAAACAACTTTCATTTTTCCCTTACAAAACCCTTTTTGTGCCAAAATCCCTTTTTTCGTGCGGAATTATTTAAATTAATAACTAAACAAAATAAATATTTACATGGCGTCATAAAATTCCTCCGCATCATCGCTGACTGGTAATGTGCCCAGAAGGCTGGCAGCATTGCCACGCTGAATGGCAATACTGATTCTTTGTGCAAGATAGAGTCCAGCCTTGTCCAGCCTGTGGAGTCGATCAGCCAAATTTTTGTGAACCCTATAACCCCAGCGTCTCAAACCCAATGGGCTCAAAAATATAATATAATGAATAGTAATATAGCCATTTGCATAATGTTCTAGTCGCTCAGAATTCTGTATACCGACATTGTCTTGGGGCAAAATAATAAATAAACACTTGTTCGTACATCTTTTTCAATAAAACATTCCGGGTCGCATACATCATGGTTAGAATTCTGAACGTACCCACATATCTTCACAATCGACAAGTAAGAAGTCACTTCATGTAGGCACGGGTTGTATATGGCTAATCGTTTGTTGCGTACTTTTTGTTTATCTATACTCTATACTAATATTATAAAGAGGAAAGTTTTGATTGTTTGTTTGTCTCGAATAGGCTCCAAAACTACTGGACAGATTTCAATAATTCTTTTTCTTTTAGAAGCTACAATATCTGGGAGTAACATAGGCTAAGATTTGTTTTCAAAAAATTAAGGAATTTGAAATCCACGCGGGTGGAGCCGCGGGCAACAGCTATTTATTTATATTTGCCCTTACACATAGACCCAATGCGACAATTTTTTTATACTACTTAGGTGGCATACAAGCACACAGCCCACCAGATGGAAAGCGGTCACCGTCACCTATAAATCTGAATTAGTTAATTACGACAAACACTGAAGTGTCACCCTTTTTTATCATCCTACTCTTCTTGTCATCGAAGGTGATGTTGGGTTCAAACCGACTAAAACCGCATGCCATCTTGAGTCTCCATTACCGAGATGTAGGTTATCTAAAAGGTATTTCTCTCGCACCCAGCTGACCCTGGGCCAACTACGGTTTTAAGATGGCCCCTTTGTTTGTAATGTAAATTCTATGAATATGTATCATTCAACGTCAGCAATAAAAATTTTCCAGCAATTCCTATAGATCTTTTTTCCCATCTGACATCTATAGTTTATAAAACTAGAATAGATTTAAAGTGTGCGATTCAAAGTTAATTTCCTATAATAGATTGTAGACTGAACACTGATTGCAACTGATTTGTTCCCAAAAGACTAGAGGAAAAATATTGTACAAGAGTTGGTTAAGTTTTTAACGAGTCGATAATGGGCAAGTTACACTCGCAGAATTGCAATCATTTGGGTATATTCGCGTAATTTCGTATGCGTTATTTTGTGTGTCAAGGTGAATTTGTACTCATAATTTATTTTGTACTAGCTGGTGCCCGCGCTACGCCCGCGTGGATTTCGAATTCATTAATTTTTTGAAAACAAATTATAGCCTATGTTACTCCCAGATATTGTAGCTTTCTATAGGTGAATGAATTATTGAAATCGGTCCAGTAGTTTCAGAGCCCATTCGAGACAAACAAACCAATCAAAACTTTCCTCTTTATAATATTAGTATAGATGAAACATTTTTGGGTGGCTCAAGATATTGAATTTTCAAAATCTAATATTTTCAAAGCTATAGGTATATCATTATTATAAAATTATAAATGAGCTGTGTTTGTACATTTAAGATATAAAAAAAAATACTTGGTTTAGTTTAAATATGACTGCTGACAAAACATTTTTTTTTGGAATTTTTATCTGTTTGTGGACACAAAAACTACAGAACGGATTTTGATAGGTTTTTTTAAAAGTCAAACTTAAATCTTACGTACATATTTGATTACAATCGGTTGAATAAAACCGGAGATCTAGTCAAAAATCGCGAGAACCAACGTCCGCGCTGTAAGCCACGGGCGTAGTGTAATCTACTAATAGTTTGCATAGTGAGAACACACCATTATAGTTATTTATCACAATCACTTTGTATAACGTGCTTTTAATATAACTAAGTAGGGTTTTGTGATGTCGGCGCAATACATTAACATGTTAGATGTTCGACGAAATTTTCCCGCGAACAGGACCTAATCAAATAGAAAATCTTTTATTGAATGTATTCTTGGCTAGTTGTTGCCCGTGGCTTCGCTTGTACAGAATTTGACGGCCTCTGTAGCGTAGTGGTAGTGCATGCTACGACACAGGCGCGGGTTCGATTCCCGTTCAGTACAAATATTTGTATGTATAAATATGTCTATTTGCATTTGTCTGGGTGTTTCTATATATAATAAGTATATATTTACAAAAAAAAAGTATATTTATGTATGTTTATCCGCATTCTAGAACCCATAACACAAGTTAGTTAAACTATGCTTGTACCTTGGGCCTAGAGAGCGCTATGTAGAATGTCGTAGAATATTTTGTTTATAATTTTTTTCATATATATTATCTTCCATGTACCTACAGACACCGATCAGTTACAGATTTATTATATTTATGTATAGATTTATTTATTATATGTAATTTGGTCCCTATTTACCATGGATTTAACATTTATATTCTAAAGATTGAACAGTCCGACTGGGGTAGTATTTGCGTCCTACAGAAGACCGCCATAATAACCATCGTGCTGTGTGCCCGCCGGTAATTAGTCAGAGCTCACTGGAGGGATTCTGTACTACCCTCTATCTTACAGTCCCGGGTCCTTTAAGGGGGGCATGAAAAAGCATGTGTTTGTAATGCTGTCTCCCATTCCGGAGACTTTACCTTTAGCTTACCATCAGGCGAGGCAAAGTCATGTTGACGTGTCCTATATAAAAAAATCTCTTATGTTGTCAGCACAGAAAATGTCTCCCCCCCCCCCCACCCAATTCTTCAATTCTTCCCTCCATTCAATAGGAGGGACTATAGGAGGAAGGAAACACATGCGCTGGTAAAGAATTCCAAGTCTTTAGGCGATAAGCAGATGGCGGGGCGGGGCGGTCAAAATGACCGCGACGCACTCTTATTTGTACGATTAGGCATCGAGCACACGTGACACGGAGGCGCGGGCAGGGCCGGTCAATTTCACCGCGAACGATAGCGCAAAAGGAATCCTATACTACCAACGCACACGAAGGGCAATAAGACAAAGGGCAGTCGCGGGCTTCGATGGGCAGACGCGGTCGTTATTACTCGTTATTACTTCGCGGTCAAAAAGACCTGCCTGCCCCGCCGTCTGCTTAACACCTTACGGTTACATTTTGTCCGCGCAATAGTTTAATATGTCACTTGTCAGACATAATAATAAGAGTGCGTCGCGGTCATTTTGACCGCCTCGCCCCGCCGCCGTCTGTTTATCGCCTTATGATGCGAAAAATATACGGTTTTATAATACGGTCGTAATATATTTTGACTGTATTGATGCCAGGTATAGATGTTCTATTTCACGATGGCGGTTTTGCTGTCATTATAGTAAAACATTTTATGCACATTGCTTTTAAAAATGAATTACTTGCAATGCAATTATTGTTCTACTAACTGCTACATGAATTTCTTTTGACATGACATGAACTTTCGCACACAAATATACGCGTATTTACAAGATACAGGTAATACTATTTAATTGTTCACCCGCCTTCGTAAGATAGAATATCTATAGACATATTCATATTAACGTCAAAGTTAGATCCAGGTGGGCTCGTTAACGTGTAATGATCGAAATGACATTCATTAAACAAGTTACGCGTGCACGTGAGTTTATAAGACTCAGTTGAGTCCTTTGTTCCAACTTTAAAGTGTATGAGGAGCAATCGTTACGGTCTTCGAAACATTTTGTTTTGAATGTATGATTATATTACATAGGTACACCTACATAATTTTCACAGTAACATTACGTAGGTTGTACGTGATAAAATATCGCAATCGGCTGAGTAGAACCGTTCAAATAGATTAGATGCGTAGACTTGTCAGTGCAAACTTTAATGGCGGGACAGTGAACTACCGATAAAACTACTTTTTTAGCAGATTTAATGTCACGGGTTATTGTAATCCCCCTAAGTACAAAATTGGCCCAAAAGGTATTGAGGAAAATTTGTACGGACCAATAAAGAGAACACCAGATCTACTAGGTATATACCAATTGAATGAAATTTTAAAGCAATGCATGCTGGTCGGAAAAATGATCATCCAGGACGGGACTTGAACCCGTGACCTTAAATGAGGAATGCTCTGACCAACTGAGCTAAATGAACCAAAAAAATATATATATACCAATTGTTTGGAAGCAAGGAATTGTGAAGCATTTGATAAGATATCTCCTATAACGGAGTGCCATCGTTTGTCTTGTAAAAAAGGGTCGTATTGTAATCTTAACATCATATTTATTGGAACGAATGGCTTACTTCAAACTTGAGAGTAGAACACACGAGCAAAATACTCAATTCTTATTACAAACTTTTTTTTATATGTATACTAGCTGTTGCCCGCGGCTCCGCCCGCGTGGATGTCGGTTATCGCGACCAAACATAGCTTATGTTCATTCTCGAGGTCCAATCTACTCCTACACCAAATTTAATCAAAATCGGTTCAGCGGTTCAGGAGTGAAAGCGTAACAGACAGACAGACAGAGTTACTGTATGGATGCATGTTATTAGGTATGCTTAAATATGTATAGCAAAAAAAAAAATTTTAAATTAATATTTGGTCATGATATAATTATATCTTTTTGAAGCCCTTTAATTTGATACCCATATGCTGTATACGGCAACAATTTATTTTTACTTTTTCCCCTTTAAACTATAGCGTATTACAGCGGCCATGTTGGTTTTTTTTCGCGTCACCTATCTAAGAACACTTGGGTTATCGAGACGAATCTATCGACTTGTTAATTAAAGAAACCCGTCCAGTGGTTTCGAAGATATGAGGTAATAAAGAATCTTACCAACAAACATACATACATGCAAGATACGCGCGAAAAACATAACCCTTCTTGGCAGTCGAGTAAAAAAGAAATCAGTAAATTTTGCGTCCATCGTGATCAAACAGGTAAGAAAAATTTCAAAAAAATATGTTAACGAGAATTAACGCGATCATGGTATAGGTATATACATACCTTTGGAATGCCTGACATTTCGACCAGGTTACACCGGCCGTGGTCACAGGCTGACTGTCTCAGCCGCGCACGCCCTCCGTCGTCGAGTCCATGAAGTAGCCGGTTGTTCATCTACCCGCACATATTCGACATTTTTCATATTATTGTTTCTCCATGTACCGTCACATACCACACTAACAGGGTCCCTATTATCTGACTCCCGTTAACATAATTAGCGTTTAAAAGTTAGAATTAAAAAAAATATCATGTTCAGCATCTTTCATTTATCATAACCCAAGTCTTTTTTTAACATCTCCAACGTACAAATACAGCTACTGTACAATTGTAGAATAGTATAAATGACCACTGTTTTACACGAAATGAATTTCATTGTTGTTTAACTATCAGTCCATATGATAGGGATGCAGCAACCGTTATTGTAAAGCAGATAAGCAAATCTGGCAATGTGCCAGTATATACAGCTCCCCGTATTTATGCCAAGCGTCATTCAAGTGCTTTGGCACTAATTATTCTGCTGAATAAAGTGTTGGTAGTCAAATAAGTGGCAGGTTAAAGATATTTTTTTTATATTGGACACGTCAACATGACTTCACCTCGCCTGATGGTAAGGTAAAGGTCGCAAGACCGACTCTCTTCACTTGAACCAGGACTCGGAATTCTTTACCAGCTCACGTGTTTCCTTCCTCCTACAGTCCCGGGTCCTTTAAGCGGGGCGTGAAAAAGCATTTGATGACCAAGCTGAGTGCCACCATTGTGGCACTATCGGTGTTTGCAATGGTGACTCCCATTCCAGAGACTTTGGTCTTTAGCTTACCATCAGGCGAGGTGAAGTTATGTTAACGTGACTGACATAAAAAAAATTGCTGACCGTCTCGAGTGTTCTAGCACCGGGGTGTAAGGTGGGCCCATAGGCATTTCTCTCGCCGCCTCCTTCTGCGAGCAAGTGATGCTCGAGAAGGAGGCGGCGGAAAGGGTTCGGGAAAGGCTGCATAGAGCTCTCCCGAACGGCGGCGGGCGCGGACGCCTAAGGCGTCGGAGGTCTAACGACCTCCGTCCTCCATGAGCGCTGGCCTGGGGGTGACGGGTGGAGCCGCCTGTCACCCTAGCAGAAGCAGGCCGAGGCGGCGGCGCGCGAAAGCGCGCCCCCCCGCCCCCTATTCCGGGGGTATGACGGGAACCACTCGGTTCCCAAACCCGAGGGGGCCATCTTGAATCCGGAGATGGCCCGGGTCAAGCCGGGGTGCGAGGGAAATGCTCTTTGGGCCACCTTACACCCTGGCGTCAGAAGACCCTAGACGTCGTGCGGTTTAAGTCGGTAAAAGTCCGACATAACCTGCCCCGCTGGCCGCGGGGTGGGTATCCATGAGGATTTCCGCACGGAAAAAAAAAAAAAAAGGCATTTCTCTCGCACCCCGACCTTTCCCTCCCATCCCGGGCTTCCTCTGCACTCCGACCTTCCCTCGCACCCCGTCCTTCAGTGTACTCTAACCTTAACGCTGTATTTGTTAAGCCCTTTACAAAGAGCGTGTTCGGTTAGATTTATAAGGCGGCCCGACTCGGCGCGGTCCCGCGCTATCTAAAGGATATTATTTGCCGATAGGGCGCGTACCGATCGACTGAGTAATATATTTTATTTACATTACTATTCATTTTTTTATACTACGTATGTGGCAGACGAGCATACGGCCCACCTGATGGGAAGCGGTTACTGTGGCCTGTAGACGTGTGCAACGCGCTACCCTGATCTCCAATTTATAGACACAACTAAGTACTTTACAATAAATGTTTAATAGTATAAATAGATAGATAGATAGTACGTGTCAACTATGAGGCATTAAATAAAACTGGGTGCGGGCCGGAACCTGGGTGCGGGCCGGAACCTCCACGTGGTGCACCTGGGCAACGGAGGCGAGCAGCGCCTCCCACTCGCCACGGGAGACGCTGCTGCCTGCGGCCAATCCGGCCGGGGTGGGAGTGGCCCTCTAGAGGGCTGCTCCGAGGCTCTCCACGTGTCCCTCTGACTAGCAGATGGCACAGAGGGGAGCGAGCGGGGGGCGAGCTGATTGTCTGCGCGCCGACGGTTGGGTGACAGGACGGCCTCCTGTCACCCTACACCCCACCGTCGGCGAAGAGGCGCGATGCTCGCCCCACCCCCACTTTCGGGGGGTCGAGGGGGCCATTTTAAAACTGTAGATAGCCCGGGGTTAGCTGGGGTGCGAGGGATATGCCCATTGGGTAACCTTACACCCCGGTTACTAAGGCCCGAGACGGCGTGCGGTTTTAGTCGGTTCGATCCCGACATAACCACCCCCGATGGCCGACGGGGGTGGTATCCATGGGGATTTCCGCACGATAAAAAAAAAAGGCATTAAATAAAACTGAGGGACTCACAACGCGTTGTGGAATGTTCTGCACTCAATGAACTCTTGTTAAACCCTTTAAGGGTAAGGTTATTCGGAACAAAAGCGTTATATATTACACGTATGGCGATGTCTTTGTAAAGGGCGAATCGGTAAAGCGTATCACGAGGTTCAGAGTTTAAAGTTTGTAAAAGAAAGAAAGAAAATAATTATGTTCTCATTGGAATCTAAGATTAATTTCTATGAATGTTTTTTTAAAAGGTTTTATTTAACTTAACCTGTTTGTTTGGGTCAAATCTAGTAATTGAAATTTGACCCCCTTTCAGTTGGTTGATTAGTCTGATATTTGGCAGAAGTCTTTAGTTCTGATGACAATACAATTTAAACGCCATCTCACACTGGTTTTATGCAAACAACCTATTGTTGAATGCAGAAAAGACCAAATGTATTAAGTTTACATTGCCTAATGTGAGGCAAGCACACGTTAATGTGGTGCTGGAGGGGCAAAGGTTAGAATTTGTAAATAGCACTACTTTTCTAGGCATTACATTGGATTCGAAATTGCAATGGGGTGACCATATCATTACTTTGGCCAATAAACTCAGTTCTGTTGCTTATGCTGTCAGACGGATTAGGCGGTTGACAGATGAACCTACTGCTAGGCTGGTATATTTTAGTTACTTTCATAGTCTGATGTCTTATGGAATACTACTTTGGGGGAATGCAGCAGATTTAGAAACCATATTTATATTACAAAAGAGGGCAGTTCGTGCCATTTATTGTTTAGGCAAGAGAGATTCTCTTAGGGAACGATTTAAAACGATAAAGATTTTAACTGTAGCTTCCCAATATATATTCGAGAACATACTGTATGTCAGGAAAAATATATCCAATTATACAAAAGTAAGTGACATTACAGTCAGAAATCTGCGCAATAAAAATAAACTAATCCTTCCTTGTTATCGGCTTAGCAAAGTTAGTGATTCTTTTAGGGGGGAAGGTATACGTTTTTACAATAAATTGCCTGAATCGGTCCTTGGTATGCCTGACAATAAATTTAAAACATTTGTTAAGGCCACCTTATGCAAAAAAGCATACTATAGGACTGTTGATTACCTTGAAGACAAAAATGTCTGGCTTGAGCATGGTGCAGGCCCCTCCTAAAATGCTAAAGTGCTACAACTACATAATGCTGTAGTTGTGGCATTTGCCTACTACAATATATTGATATTGTGGTAGGCACGCGACCTTTTTGCTATTTTTTGACATTAGTATATTTTTGACATTTTCAATTATTTTATTGTTTAACTTCGGTTAAAATTTATTATATTTTTTTTTTATACCTTTATTTATATTGACACGAGACAAAAATGTACATTCGTCCATATTTAGTCTTAAGATATCTATGTATAACCTGACGTCTCAAAATGCAGCAGTGGAGTTTGTTGCGCCGTTTCTTCTCCACTAGCGCCTAGGAAGCGGTGGTAAACTTAGTATTAAGTAGTTTGTGACGTCAAAAAGATGTAATTACGTTGCACTATTTTGAAAAATAAAGAAATTGAAATTGAAATAAAACCGTTTAACTTGAAAAAGATTTTATCATAATTTATTTTTCAATTCAACTAGCGTTAATCCCAGTCGCGGAGCCTGGGGTCCGCTTTACCAGTCTTAACTGCGGATTTGACTGGACCTCGATATTTTCCGTGAAGCGACTGCCATCTGACCTTCACAAACCAATGGTGGCATTAAGCGATATCGAAGCATTGCAGCTAGACCGTTGTTGTTGGACTTTTTAGGGCTCCAACTACCCGTAACGACTTAGATGTTCATATGGCAACCGGGACCGACGGCTTAACGTGCTCTCCGAGGCACGAACAGACCATTGCAAATACCCATAATATTCATGCATAGAAAGAGCGGGGATCGAACCCGCGCTGTATAATATTTAAGTATTTACAAAAAAAAAATAAGTATGTATATCCGTTTTCTGGATCCCATAACACCAGCTAGTTGAACCAAGCTTCCTTTAGTTTTAATAGCGCTGTGTAGAATGTCATCGTTCTCGGGTTGGGTAACCACGGGGTCCCTATGTCGCTCACGGAAATGGAAGGGGGGGGGGGGGGGGTTAGGGGAGCAAAGCACCGCTGCGCTGGGTTGGTCAGTAGATTTACAGGTGCGCCTGTTGTTTTAAAATTATAAACAGACGCTTTAATTTTACACATTTGTATAGACATGTATAAATTACAGACAACAAAATGGTATCAATTTCTGTGGATATAATTTAAGGATTAAGGTCTAAACCCTCTCGGCTCAGCTCTATCGTTAGGGAAGAGGAGAATCGTGCCCAACAGTGGGAAATAAATGAGTTGCTATTATTATTAACTTATCTCAGCTCCGTTCGTGTTGGTGATTTTTTTATACTACTTAGGTGGCAGACAAGCACACAACCCACCTGATGGAAAGCGGTCACCGTGGCCTATTAGACGTGTGCAACACCCGGGGCGTTACACTCGTGCTGCTGACCCTGGAGGGGGAGGGGGGCTTTGGAGGGTTGGTGGCGCTGCGCTGGGTTGGTCAGTATATTTACAGGTGCGCCTGTTATTTTAAAATTACAAACAGACGCTTGAATTTTACACATTTGTATATACATGTATATAGATTACAGCCACAAAATGGTAATATTATATAGCTTCTAACTTATCATATCGTTTGTAGCAAAGTGTCTGTGAATGTTATCTAGTGCTATATCAAGTGCAAACGTTTGCATCTTACTGGCTTTTGTGCGCCCCCTAGCGTCGTAATTCGCAAGCAATCGACATACGACTATTGTATGGAAAAAGTTTGAACCCAGATAGCAAATAATTTGTGGCAGATTTTTGTTGAAGAATTATTGAGTCGGATTGAACGAATACTTGTGCGGAGTCACATGCAAACATCACAAGAGGATCTCCATAATCAGCAGCAGCCTTCAGGTTCGTTCGTCTTTGCTTTTAACGAGGTTGGTTATGTCGGATTTAAACCGAGTAACATCGCACGCCATCTCGGGTCTCAATGTGACCTTCATTAGTTTTGTATCGCTTCAAGACTACTACAAAACTATTTGGTAATTTGTACTACTACCTACTTGGGCAACAATAGATCACTTTTGGTTGTTGCCGTACAAATTTTTTTTTTATTTTTTTATTTATTTATTTAGTGTCCCTAAATAAATAAATAAAAAAAAAAAAAAAAAAAACAAACAGTTACAATATGAAGGTTACAATTTCAATATTAATAATAATCATATAAAATATAGGCAATATCATAACCCACTACGTTATCCACAAATAGGTATACTTAATATAGCAGAGTGTGCCACTAAAAGTTCAGCTGTTATACAGTAATAATTAAAACATATTAAATATATTAATTTGCAATAATAAAACACATTTTTGCAAGAATAAATATGAGATGGGTACATCACAAGCACAACAAAAAAACAAAAATTACTCCGGTTCGTCCAGTTTCAAATGCGAAATTTCTAAATAGTGCCCGCCTACTATTTCATCTCTCTCTCTCTCTCTCTCTCAACTGAGCTGTCAGAAACGTAATGGTATTTGGCACTTCGTGGCTTACCACGTTAGCCCTTATTTAATTTTGAACAGAAATCTTATATTATTAATTTTTATTTATTTATAAAAAATTGTACACACTATTTGACATAACACAAAAGTAATAGAAAAAGGAGTACAGAGGCTCTGCTTATTTCTAATAGAAATCTCCACCAACAGACCCGAGAGAGGAGAGATTGAAAAGTAATAATAATACTAATAAATTAATAACCAGATTATTAGGAACAATTTTAATGGCAACAATCAATTTGCCACAAACTGTTTGCTAACCGTGAACCGTGACATACAAGGGTCTCTTAATACTTCAATCTCTTGTGTCCGCTCTCGTTATGTGCGAAGCTGCCCATTGAGCTTTCGAAACCATACAAAACACTTAATCAATAAGGTACCTAACTTACAAAATAATACCCTAATATTTCTTTCAATGTTGCAAAGCTTACATTCATACGAGTAAGAAAGAGACAGCAATATTTGTGGTGCTTTGTGTAATTAGTTAGTGAGGGTATTATGTGAGTAAATGAAGGTCGTTATCAGAACGGAGCGGCGCCGCGCGGCGAGCTTGTATCGTGGAGATAATGTCCATCCTTTTGTATTTTTCTGTTGGGTAAGTTTTTGTGTTTCATTCTTTATTTATTGGTAAGGATTTTTTGTTAGTTTTTTTGCTTATATTTGCTTATTTTTAGGTAGAGTTAGAGCACAACGATACCACCATTTTTAAGACTGTTAAAGAAAATAATGTAAAAAAAGTTAATTTATAAAATTAAAAACCCGATTGTGTAAAAAATTGAAAAGAACAAAACAAGCACGGTAGATGTACGGTGGTCTAGAAACTGGGCCCGTAGACAAGTGTCAAAAGTCTAAATCGCTAAGGAAACGAATAGATTAGGTCGACCAATCACATTCAAGCTCGTCGCCGGCGTACGATGCGCGCGCCGCGGCGGAATTTCGAGCTGGAGTGTGATTGATCGACCTAATCTATTCTATTCCTTAGTGATTTAGACTTTTGACACTTGTCTACAGGACCATAACAGTCAGGATTCATTGAATAATTAGATTGGCTGTCGAGTAATGGATGCCAACTGTTCAGTGCCTCGATTCTGTTAAAACCAGCCACTGTCATGCTATTGACACTTAAAAAAATACTTACCATTTAATTTTGGACTTTACTTTTATGAGGTTAAAGTCTAAAGTTAAATGGTTGAGAAGATCTATTTTGTAGAGCGAATGAAAAAGTTTAATGAATTCTTTTCATTTGATTTTAGATTTTAACTGTATTACACTAAAGTCTACAATTAAATAGTATTTTTTAGAGTGTCAGTGGTATGACAGTGGTTTGCCTTTAGCAGAAGGACATCGGACATCTAAGTGACACCACCACGAGTGTGAAGTGGCAAAACCACGCGGGCGGAGCCGCGAGTTCAGCTAGTTTTTTTTTATGTCAGACATGTCAACATGACTTCCCCTCGCCTGATGGTAAGCTAAAGGCAAAGTCTCTGGAATGGGAGTCACCATTGCCAACACCGATAGTGCCACAATGGTGGCTCTCAGCTTGACGGCCTCATCAAATGCTTTTTCACGCCCCGCTTAAAGGACCCGGGACTGTATGAGGAAGGAATCACGTGAGCTGGTAAAGAATTCCAGGTTTTGATAGTGGCGGAGTTATTAATATTAGTAGGATTAGATTAGCATTTACACAGTTTAGTTACTTAACTGACAGCTACCATTGTTATAAACAAGTAACCAATACATATTAAATGGGAAATTCAATTTTTTTCCATTGAACTATCAATCATATGTCGTTGACAGTAAAGTCGAGTTTTAATCGTCGTAAAGTTAATAGGTTTACTTTGAGCCTTACAACATACAGTATATTTTTCGACGGCTCGTCAACTTGAACCGTCCCCTTCGATTAGTTCCTAAACAAACGCACTTAGATAGGAAGTTTTAAGTCTCTGCCCGGCGTCTTATAAGGTTGGTAAAGACGCGGTCACATACAGTGCTATCTTAATTTATTTCTTTGTCCAGAAATCCAAAACCGCCCCCTGTCGACTATCGGGGGTTATACTAAAATGTTAACGGGAATTAACGCGATCATGGTATAGGTATATTATGTTGCAGTCAAAACTCTTAACCAGTCAAAAGTACTTTTATCGTTGTTTTTAACACCCAGATTCAGAGAGAAATGTGGGTGCTAGCACCTCTGCCTACTCCTTCGGGGATATAGGCGTGAGTTTATGTTATGTTATGTTATTTAGAGTACCCCGACTCGGATAGATTAGGTTAGAAGGTTCCTTCGGGGTTATTTTTTTTTCGTGGTTCGAAAAAAATAAAAAGAACCACGGAGGCTAACCTTCTAATAATTTTTTAAACAACCAATAACTTTTTTTATATAGGACACATCATCAGGATTATACCTCGCCTGATGGTAAGCTAAAGGTAAAGTCTCAAGAATGAAGTCACCATAACTAACACCAATAGTGCTGCAGTGGTGGCCCTCAACTTGACGGCCTCATCAAATGCTTTTTCACGCCCCGCTTAAAGGACCCAGGACTATAACATATAACATACAAATAACATAAACTCACGCCTATATCCCCGAAGGGGTAGGTAGAGGTGCTAGCACCCACATTTCGCTTTCGCCAGTTTATGTTTAGGTCCCAATGTAATAGGTGGCGAGCCTATTGCCATTAACCGGACACTTATACTACCCGGGACTATAGGAGGAAGATTTTCCGAGAATATATATTTTGATGATTCAATATGGTAGCGCCTTTAGCACAAGTACTTTGTACGAAACGTGTTTGTGTTGAACAGTATTTTGCTCATCGCGGGCTGTTATTAGGACCTCAGAGTACCGTCCGAGTTCAGACTTTGTTCAGATAAGAGTAGAGGGAGAGATGTACTTCAACATCTTTATATGAAAGAGTTTGGTATTTAATTGACCATAATAATACTGAGGAATCGTTCCCGAAAATGAAATAAAAAAATGTATTCAAAAATAAAACCTACTTACCTTTTAAAGTCGATTAATAACAAGAATAATAAATGTTTATTTGTCATGAAGTTTTTATATTAAAAGAGTTTACAAAATTTTCTGTTTTTATTTTTACAGTAAAATGTTGATTAGGTCCCCAAACTATAGACTTGTATCTTAGGGAACAGTGGGGTTAAGTATAAATAAAGTAAATAAATTATAAGTAAACCTTTTTCCAGAATGTAAAAAATACTTTTCTGGAAATCGCATCTAAATCGGCTCGACCAAACAAAACGATATTATTTGCGAACAAACTTTCATGTCAAACCTTTGGAAGTTGGTAAAAAAAAGATTTGAGCGATTTTTTGGGTCGGCTTATTTTTTCGGAAAATACATAATTATATTATATATTTTTTTTTTACTATATACAATTTAGGTAGCAGACAAGCACACGGTCCACCTGATGGAAATCGGTTACATCTCACTCCATGTCCTCAAGAGACAACTCCACTTATGTTTGCACGAAACTATTTCAAAAACCATTCAGTGAGCGACAGCCAATTATTCGTGTTACAGTTTCCATTCCAATCGTCTGTCACTCTCACTCTTGGCTTTAAACAGATGGTTGGAGCGAGATGTGAGATGTACCGCACTGTCGATTGTTTGATTTCCGTAGCGCTCCACCACGCGCTACCTGTGTCACTAAACTGGTTACAATTAGTGATGGGACACGTATATATCGAATTTATCGATAAAAAACTTTTGAAACAAAAAAACTGATTTCAAAGGACCAAATTGAAATGGGAACACATGGGAAGCGCTAGCTATCAAATAAAAAAGAATCATCAAACTTGGTTCACTCAGTCGAAAGTTCTGAAATAACAAACAAAAAATTTTAAAGTTGGTTAATTAGCTTTCCATATCATCATCATTCTCTGAACCTTTTCCCAACTCAGTTGGGGTCGGCTTTCCAGTCTAACTGTGATGCGGCTGAACTTAGATATTTTACGTGGAGCGACTGCCATCTGACCTCCACAACCAATGGCGATATCAAAGTTCCAAGTTAGACTGGTTGGACTTTTTTTGAGGGCTCCAACTACCCGTAACGACTGCCATAGATGTTTGTATGGCAACCGGGACCGACGGCTTAACGTGCTCTCCGAGGCACTAATAAACCTGCGATAAATACACACATAACTTCGAAAAGCATCGAAAAGTCATTGGTGTGTGCCATAGTGAACCTGGGATCGAACCCGAGACCTCGTCTCAACAGTCCATTACCCAAACCACTAGGCTACCGCGGTTAATTAGCTTTCCATACATACACAAATACATTATGCTCACGCTTTTTCCATCAAGACAGATCACAGAGACAACAGACCGCCATCTGCTTCTATCCTTACATTCTTCACGCGCTTCCTCAACTGTCATTAAACCTTTCATGCAAGCCCGCCGGTTTGCAAGCTTTCCATACTCAATTAAATCACTTGATGTACTATTACCCAATTAAACAAGAATTCAATATTCTTTCTATTAGACACATAATCAGGTCTATACCTCGCCTGATGGTAAGCTGAAGGTAAACTCAAAACTCAAAGGTAAACGGATAGTGCTACAATGCTGGCCCTCAGCTTGACGCATTTCATTAATAAAAATCCTGCTGTTTTAATAATTTAAAACCTTGAATACAATTACCATAAATTTAATTATCGCAGGCCAAATAAATAAAAACTCTATTTATCATAACATTAATAACTATTTTGCATTTCACCGTTTTCAAAAAAGTAAAAATTCATTTTACTAAGTTTGCAACTTCGTATTGTATTTCAGCTAGAAGCCAAGTGTTTTAATTTTTTTTTAGAACTAACCGTTTACTGAGATTTAAAATAATATATCACAATTTTAAATTTACAGGGTTGGCAGTGCGACTAGCGTAGTAGCACACGTCCGTAGGCCACGGTGACCGCTTCCCATCAGGTGGGCCGTGTGCTTGTATACCACCTAAGTTGGATAAAAAAACGATTTTGTACAAGTTATCTGCACGAAAATAGCTCAGTACACAGAAACACCCAAACTGATGCAAATAGACATATTCATACATGAATTGGGAATCAAACCCGCGCCCCTCACAGTCATAATATGCACTACCGCTACGCTATAAATATGATTATTTAGTCACGTTTACCCGAACCGGGCTCCATTGGAATGGAACGTCAATCATTTGACGCATTCATATCGACGCGAGGCCATGCGTCACTCACGTGTCACTGAGCCACTGTATCATAGCCTACTGTTTACACCGTTGGAGCACTTGTTTTGTATATGAGTGCACACACATGCCACACACAATCTACGCCCAAATTTCATCAAAATCGGTTCAGCGGTTCAGGCGTGAAAGCGTAACAGACAGACAGACAGAGTTACTTTCATAACATAACATAAACTCACGCCTATATCCCCGAAGGGGTAGGCAGAGGTGCTAGCACCCACATTTCGTGTTACTTCAAGTTACTTTCGCATTTATAATATTAGTATGAATGAACGTTATATCAAATGAAATAAGATCAAATGTCAGGGGAATAACGGATAAAATCGGCTCCGTGCTAAAAAAGTACTCCATCCCGACAGTTTACACACCAGGCATTAAAGTAAACAACATCGTGGGCACACCGAAGGATGTCTTACCGCTTCAGACGCCAGGGGTCTACAAGATAGATTGCAGCTGCGGTGGTTCGTATATAGGCCAAACAAAGCGGACTATTGCTGATAGGGTCAAAGAACACATTCCAGCTGTAAAGAACCGCCGAACGAGCAAATCAGCGACTGCAGAACACCTTTTAGAAGCAGGCACGAATCACTGGATTGAATTCCACAATACGCAAGTCCTCTCCACCGAACGTCACTTCTATTCAAGAGCTTTACGTGAAGCGATTGAAATCAAGAAGTACAAGAATATCAATCGGGAAGACGGTTTCAAGTTATCTGCGACATGGAATCCAGTGATAAAAAACTTGCTACCTCGCTTTTCTGCGCGGTCGGATAGACACCGAGCCGTTTGCTCAGATAATAGGACCTTGTGAGTATGGTATGTGACGGTACATGGAGAAATAATAATATGAAAAATGTCGAAAATGTGCGGGTAGATGAACAACCGGCTACCTCACGGACTCGACGACGGAGGGCGTGCGCGGCTGAGACAGTCAGCTTGTGACCACGGCCGGTGTAACCTAGTATAATATAGCTATACCATGATCGCATTAATTCCCGTTTAATTTATAGATCAAAAGAGTTTATACGATGAGACGCTCCCAAAAAAATCATTAATTATTATTATTAACGTGCTCTCCGAGACACGAAAGCACTAACTAACATTAACAGATATAAATATCTACAATGTTAATGTTAGGCTGAGTACACATTGTGATATGATTGATACACGTGTCGTAATCTCGTCGGCACACAGACGAGCTCGTGTCAACATGCCTTAAGTCTAACACCTGAGCCTTGCTCTGTAATTATGTTATTGATGGTTTAGATATATGACCATATAATTCCATGGAACAACTGTACATGGTAATGATTGAGACAGTTCAGTGTGAATTTGCTCGATTTCTAAGTACCTACGAGTATAATAGGTAAGTACGTATTATCCATAGGCAAGGGTGACCGCTTCCCATCAGGTGGGCCGTGTGCTTGTTTGCCAGAAAAAGCAGTTATTTGAATATCAAAAACAGACATTTACTAGCTGTGCCGGCGCCTTTGTCCGCGTGGAATGTAATAAAAAAAGTAACCCAAGTTACTCCTTATTACATAAGCTATCTGCCAGTGGAAGTTCCGTCCAAATCGGTCCAGCCGTTCTAGAGTCAATAGTTAATATATGACTCCACCTAGACTGATGGTAAGGCAAAGATAAAGTCTCTGGAATGGGAGTCACCATTGCAAACACCGATAGTGCCACAATGGTGACCCTCAGCTTGACGGCCTCATCAAATGCTTTTTCACGCCCCGCATAAAGGACCCGGGACTGTATGAGGAAGGAAACACGTGAGCTGGTAAAAGAATTTCAGGTTTTGATGGTGCAGCAAAGAAAAGAGGCGCCGAACCGCTCAGTTCTTGATGGAATAGTTTGCATCATATGAGGGCGATATCTCAACCTTGCACGTGTTGTTCTGTATAGGAAAGGAGAGTATGGGACTAGTTTAATAATTGAGAACCTCCTCCTTTTTTGAAGTCGGATAAAAATTACCAGTAGTAAGGGACGTTCTGAAAGTGCAGTGTTTTAAAAAAGATAAAGTAAGAACGGAAAGCTTCTATTAGTGTATTAGTGTAATGCCGAGGACATCTTTTCTTATTTTCCCCCCATTTAGGGTAATTTTCTTTTAAATTAGATGTTTTTGCTGTAAATGGTATTCGTTAAAGGATTTTTTTGTTTAAGACTGTTTTGATATACTTTATCTTAAAAACATCAACCCTCCTTTCTTCGACAGTCGGGTAAATATACTCTAATTGTGTTGTAATAAAACTCTTCCGAAACGGCTTGACTGATTCCTATGAAAATTTGTGTATATATTCAGTAGATATGAAAATAGTATATACTAGCTGTTGCCCGCGGCTCCGCTCGCGTGGAATTCGATTATTGCATCCACTCCCACTCCTGCTCCAGCTCCTACGTCCACTCCCACTCCCACCCCCGCTCCCGCTCCCACTCAAACTCCCACGTTCACCCCCACTCTCACTCCCACTCACACTACCACCCCCACCCCCACTCTCACTCACACTCCCGCCCCCACGCACACTCCCACTCCCACGCATACTCCCTCTCCCACGCACACTCCTACTCCCACTCCCACCCCCGCTCCCGCTGCCACTCCCACGACCACCCCCACCCCCACCCCCACTCCCACTCAAATCAAAATCTCTAAAAACTAATAAGACCACTATCCACTAATCTTACTTGAACCCCACTCATAATTTAACCCACTCATAAAAAAACATAATTTCATCTAAATAATTTATTTATTTATTTAATATTTATGCACACACAATGTCAATTAGTAAAGAAAATGGAAGGTGGAAAGAATAGTACAATTATTATATACCTATTTCACAATTTAATTTGTACCTACCTAGTGTGATGTGGTTCATATGATTATACTATTGTACGTCTTATCAGACATGCTTACGGTGATACTTTTATGTAATTGACAACATCTTCTGTCTACCTGTGTGACCTTTAAATGAATTTTGAATTTTGAATTTTGAACTGGGTGACGTAACCTACGACAAACTTATTATTTGCGGTTGCTACAGTAATCGGGTCTAGGAATTGAACCGCAAAATTAAATTTGTCTTTTATTGTATGTACTTTTCCGGGATAAAAAGTATCCAGTGTGCTGCCCAGGATATTGAAGAATAATTATACCAAGTTTCATCGTAATCGAACCGATAGTTTTTGCGTGATACCTGAACAAACAGACAGACAGACAGACAGACAGACAGACAGACAAAAATTTTTTTAATCACATATTTGGGTTCGGTGTCGGTCTAGTAACACCCCCTGCTATTTATTTTTTTGATATTTTCAATGTACAGAATTTTCACTTCTACAGATTTATTATAAGTATAGATATACTATTTTTTTATCCTGGCAATAGGTTATATAAACAATTCTTTCAGAATTTTTATACCACTTAGGTAGCAGACAAGCGCATGACACACCTGATGGGAAGCGATTAAGGTGGCCTATGGACGTTTGCAACACTAGGGCCGTCACACTCGCGCTGCCAACCCTATAAAAATCTTCTAATGCTCTTCTTGAAGAACCCTACAGTCCTGGTTCCTCTGGGCGCGAAAAAGCATTTGATGAGGCCGTCAAATTGAGGGCCACCATTATTATATAATAGGAGACCTCCTGAGACTTTGCCTTGAGCTTACCATCAGGCGAGGTGAAGTCATGTTGACGTGACCGATATATAAAAAAAACTCGCATTGTAGACGCTTTATCGCTGCGACGAAACACAGCTCTTTATCGCTGTAACAGTAAATCTTGAATGCTATAACGACCTCAATAAAATAAATCGAATTTTGAAATATATAATACTTATGATGAAATATAAAATAACTGTAGGTAGGTATATAGCGTAGTAAACTTGTTTCGTTAGAAAATTTGGATAAACAACATCCAAATTCATTATAACAAGCCATTTTTATCATAAATATGAATAATATATTATTTATATTTATAATTGGCTTACTATATAAAGTTAATTGCACACCTATAGATGCAAACAAAAATGAAACCATACAAAAGTTAAAAGATGAAGAAATTAATATTTTCAATAAAGTCAACAAATATATAGATGATTCAATTCAATATTTAAATAAAACCAACAATACAAATGCCGCAGAAGGAGCCATGTATATGATAGAATTGAAGAAGCAACTCACAGAATTGCACTCTATGAATAATGATGATTCGATCGCTAATGATACAGATATAACATCAAATATGACTATCAATGATAATAGCACTTTAATTAATGGAAGAAGAAACCTAAACGACCTTTATAAACGAGTCGACGATCCTTTAAAAGCGGCAATAATAAAATTTTCAAAATTTGCTCAAAGTGGATCTAGGGTAATTGGCAAAAACGGTGAAATACAGATGTCTAAGAAGAAAAAGGAAAAATTGGAAAATAGAATCGAAGTCGAGAAGAAGTTGGAGTTGTGGTTAGAACAGAGGCAGAGGGAAAGAGACTTGATAAAGCAGTACAATGAAAAGAAGAGGGGTAAATATTCTTCTCTTGTGAAAGAGAAATGTCCAGATTATGGTATAAAGCATGATATGTATCCTTGCTGCAGGAAATGTTGTAAGAGTTCATATCTAGGGTGTTTGAAATAAGAAAAAAACTTTACAAAGAAAAAAACTGACTTCAAAGACCACACGGGAAGTACCAGCTATCAGATAAAAAAAGAATCACTGAAATCAGTTCACTCAGTCGAAAGTTCTGAGGTAACAAACATAAAAATAATAAAGCCGAATTTAGAACCTCCTCCTTTTTTGAAGTCGGTTAAAAATGTAATGTTTGATTTAAAATAAAAATTAAAATATTCAAGTATCTTATGATTAATTTGGAAGTGGATAAAGTGGTAAAAGTGGTCAGTGTTTTCACTGAAGCGGAGCAGAGAAGAGCGGAGCATACTTTTGAAATCGCGCATTTTCCCCCCGCATCCCGCTTCACTCTCCCGTTAGTCCACACATCCTCGCTGTCCTTCGCACCGCACCACCCCGCTGTCCTCCACACCACATCGCCCCGCTGTGCTCCTCTCCGCACCTCGCCTCGCTGTACCTATTTTTATCTTGAATATCCGCTTAGCTCTGCTCCACCCCGCTCGTGCTGTTTTCATTGAAGCGGAGCGAAGATTTCGAGCATAGTGATTGGTAAATTCGTGCATCGCTTAGCTCCTCTTCGCCCCGCTCCGCGTTAGTGGAAACCCGGTCTAATTTATTTTGGTCCTACTTGTTTTATGCTTATAAATCAGTAATGTTGATGGAAAGTGAGGAAGAGTGTGATAAGGGAACGTTGTGTTATGGTTGAAGATGTGACCAAGATAGAGAAAGGGATGCTTAGATGGTTCGGACATGTAGAGGAAGGATGAAGGAAGATTTTGACGAAACAGGTATTATGAGGATTGGGCAACCCGGTAAAGGTCGGCCTAGGCGTACATATTCTAGTCAGATTCAGGACGTTTTGGAGAAAGGCCAGGCCAAGAGTCCTCGCAACCGGCGTGCGTGTATGAAAATAATCATGAAAGATGAAGAAGCGAAAGGAGAATGCCAAGATCGTAACAAGTAGAAAGATGTTGTCTCTGCCTACCCCTGAGGGAAAGAGGCGTCGTATGTATGTATGTATTTATGTATGTATAATATTAGTAGGAAGTAGGATATCAACTGTATTCCCTTGAGTGCTTAGACTCTAAGCCGACATTTTCTAACCCGGGACATATCTGATATCTTCACTGGAGCCCTACGCGTCCCTTCAAGGTTTGATCGTAGGCACACATACAAAATATTTCCCTGTATCTGTCTGCCAATACGCTCCCAAGCCCGAGATAAGGTTGGGACGCACGTATTGAGGAAAACCGACCCTCTGATAGATAAGGGAGGATTTTTTAAACAAAAATGTTGGAATAAAATTTGGGGTGAAAATGGAACATAAGCTTTGTTGGGGAATCTGATTGTTTGGATGTGTCAGTATGATTATTTTGATGTTATGGCGGTAATTTGATTTTTTGAGGACAAGTGTTCAGTGGTGTTGCAAGATTATGTAAATATACTATCAAAATGGGAGTTTGAAAATATTTTTTTCTGATTAGGGAGGGTGACTAAAATGGATATAATTATGGTTTTTAGGACATAGTTTGAAAGAAAGAAAGATTATTTTTTATTGCATTAAAGGTTAGCTAACCTATGTATTTGTACAAAGTTTGTCAGTGAGAGTCCCACCGAAATCGGCACAGCCATTTCCAGAGGGTACCTTTATCAAACAAATAGAAAGACAGACAGACAGACAAGATTACCTTTTGATATGCAACGCATATACACTTGAGTGTATATACGTTGCATATAAATCCATTTCATCTAAACCTGTTATTTGAATATTACAAACAGACATTTAAGTTTTATTTTTATAGATGTAAAGATGAATAATCTCGTAAATTCATCTGTAAATAATAGATCAAAACTATTAAAAGTACTTAAGATAAATTACCAGTAATTTGAGGTTAGTTTAAGAGCTTAGTGTTAAGCACGTTTAAGCGAATAAACTATTTAATTAAATGCTCTATAACACTAAATAGGTCGTATATCAGTAGGAGATATTTACTAGATCTTAATTTACTTGACATGTATTCATTTAGTGGTGGAACCACACATCGCTTTCGTGTATACAACGAGGTGGTGGGGAAGGTCTATCCGTGTGTATTTGCTTTATTCGCCTTAGTCGCTCTTATATGACGAATTGTGAAGGGTTTAGTCGTCTATAAGAATTTCGTTGAATACATTGTAGGCTAATAGCGAATAGCGAAGTGTGGTTCAGCCATAAGATGTTTATTTTAGTAGTTATTACAACAACTGCAGGAAGTAGGATAACTGCATGGAGGCAGGACACGATGCGACGGTATCTCCCATCCGAACTGAGCAGTCTGACTGGGGTAGTACCTCCGCCCTACAGAACACCGCGGCCATAATAACCATCGTGTTGTGTTCCCGCCGGTAATCCTTCCCCCCCCCCAAACCCGCACCTAACTTCCTAACCCTCCACCCTCCAAGGTCAGCAGCGCGAGTGTGACACCCCTGGTGTTGCACACATCCATGAGCCACGGTGACCGCTTCCCATCAGGTGGTCCGCGTGCTTGTCCGACTGGGGTAGTACCTCCGCCCTACAGAACATCGCGGCCATAATAACCATCGTGTTGTGTGCCCGCCGCCGGTAAGTAGAGTAGCCAGAGCTCATTGGAGGGATTCTGTTGACAACGCCAAGTCTCCTGTGTTATCGGTACAGAAACTTTTTCGTAATACCAGTATTACTCCATCTCCACTTAATTTCACAGAAATATTTAAATACAAATTTATCTTTTAAAATATGGCGCTATAAATCTCCAAGTTGGTTCACTAAAACCCTTTTATTTTCATAAACACGATGTTTGTTTAGAATAATGTCAAGTCCGAACTTGCTGTGTCGTGTAAGCTCCGTATAATAATTATGACTGAATAATTCAGTGAAAAAAGGGCAGGTCAAAAGCACTCGAAACCGGCGGGCTTGCATGAAAGGTTTAATGACAGTAGAGGAAGCGCGTGAAGTATGTCAGGACAGAGGCAGATGGCATGCTGCTGCCTCTGCCTACCCCAGACGGAAAAATGCGTAAGCATATGTATGTAATTTAGTTCAATTAAATTTTAGGGATTTTTCCAGGGGTAAGAGAGGAACACCGTAGTTTCCAAACCTGGAGGGGTCATCTTGAAGTCGAAGATGGCCCAGGTCAGCTGGGTAGCGAAGGAAATTACTTTTGGACTACTTTATACTGATGTACATCCGGGCAACGGAGCTATCAGTGCCTCTTACTCGCCAGGGGAGACGTTACTGCTACGACAAATGCCGGCTGAGGCAGTATTGGCCCTCTAGAGGGCTGCTCCGAGGCTCTCCACATATCACTCTGATTGGCTGATGGCATAATTAGGAGGGTGACAGGACGGCCAACTGTCGTTCTACATCCCACCGCCAGTAAGGCGCTACGCCTCCCTTTCAAAGGTTGAGGGGGCCATCTTAAACCGCAGATAACCCGAGATGACGTGCGGTTTTAGTCGATTCATGTTCGACGTAACGTGGGGATTTCTGCACGATACAAAGATAAATATTACCTTTATACTAAGCCAATAGGTCCCTAAAAAATATCCAAAACCAATTATTTACTGAATGTTATGAAATATTCAGTATATAAATTGGTTTATCGCCGTAGGGGCCATTAAGCACCACCTCTGCCTATACCGCAACACAAAAGGGGCGACACGATGTGTGAATGGGCATCTATAAATTTTAAAACAAGACAAAGGTACTGCTGTGTTGCCCTTTTTTGTTGTTTTATATAATTGGATTTTTTAAATAATGTTTGAGGTACAGACAGTTTAATCTTACTTTTCATATATATATATATCTATATCTATACTAATATTATAAAGAAGTAAAGTTTGTGTGTTTGTTAAATTGTAAGGGGTAATCTCGGGATCTACTGAACCGATTTTAAAAATTCTTTCACCAATAGAAAGCCACATTATTGCTGAGTGTCATAGGCTATATTTCATTGGAAAACTGGAATTTACACCCGGGCGAAGCCGGGTCCCGGGTCGCTAGTACTATTATAAAATTGTAAAGTAGATGTGTCTGTATATTAGAGATATTAGAAAAATGCTTGGGTTATGTTATATGAATAATTCACAACACAAAAATATGTTTATTTTTGGAGTTCTTATCTTTGTACGTGGTCTACCTAAAAACTACTGAATGGATTTTAATGCGCTTTTTATGAAAGGCTTCGGTGAGACCTAAAATCTTACGGATGTTTGATCAAAATTGGTTGAGTAGAATCGGAGATATAATAAAAAAAACGTGAAAATCGATTTCAACGCGGGCGGAGCCGTGGTCATAGGCTTGTATACTTAAAAACCTTTTAAAGGATTAATTTTGTGACATTATTTTGATATTTTTCGATCACAAACATCCATAATGTATTGGTGTATGGATTAATTAAATCAATCGCTCAAATATCTCTCTCAAAAATAAACTCACTCAAAAACATGGATGTAAAAAATGATCGGACAGAATGCGCCAAAGACGATACTGTGTCACAATAATGACGGTAGTAATAAATGCATGTGAGTGTATAACAAAAAAAAATTATAAAGTTTTTGTCTAACTATTATGTTTTTTTTTTTTATATAGGACACGTCAAAATGACTCCACCTCGCCTGATGGTTAGCGAAAGGCAAAGTCTCAGGACTGGAGCCACCACCACATACACCGGTAGTGCTACAGTGGCGGCCCTCAGCTTGACGGCCTCATCAAATGCTTTTTCACGCCCCGCTTAAAGGCCCCGGGACTATAGGAGGAAGGAAACACATGCGCTGGTAAAGAATTCCAAGCCTTTATGGTGCGGCAAATAAAAGAGGCACCGAACCGCTTGGTTCTTGTCTTCTGTCTATTGCCTTTCTATCTGTTTGGATTACGTACGTAATCTCTGAAAACGGCTAGTCCGATTATGATTAGACTTTTATTGGTAGGTAGCAAAATATTATAAAGCGTTCCGTACAAAAAAATCCAACTTTAAGCCTACAGGAGCGAAGCCACGAGCACAGCTAGTGCAAACTAAAGGTTCAATAAACTTTCTCCGTATTCGGTAGACAAAAGGCTGAGATTAAATCACTCGATAATTTCCTAACAACAGACCGATGATGTATAGCTCGTGTAGACATCAGTAGGTCTACCACGAAACATGCGAATTTTCGGCCGAAGTTCCGTGTTCGGTTCCATAAAACACATTTATTGCAATTGGATCCGAAGACAACACGTGACACTTTGGGCTTAAAATAAATAAGGCACAAAATAAATAAGAACTAAAACTCCTTTGGTCTTAGAAAGTAGTAGTAACAAATTTAAAACAGTTGGCAGGAGCCCCTGTGCAGTCCATGATTCACCTACTTTCCTGCCCCTTATGCTCCCTGCAGTTAAGACGACCTTAACAAGGCCACTGATAGCGCGGTTAAGATGGCAGAATTTTATGCCCGAATAAACACGAAAGAAGAAGATACAAGTGTTTACTTAGTTTAAGAGACAGGACTTTATGACTCTAGGCCTGTACAGAAATGGTAAGTTCTAGCGAATTTGTCTTCCAACTATTGTTAATTTTATCTTTTTGTGTACCTTGTTGTAACATTTTGAGAAATAAAAATATATTTATTTATTTATCTTGAAGAAAACCGCTATTTCAATAGCCCCAATTCCACTCCAACAACCTAGCCTTCTAGGTCTAACCACAGATTCGATATTACCAATGGGTTGTGGTGGTCAGATGGTAGTCAGTAGTAGAAAATATTTATTAAAGCCATTTTGTAGTAAGACTGAAAAGCCGTCCGAACTAAGTTGGGAAAAGCCTTGAAGAAAGGTGATAGGTAATTGCTACATCTTTCGTTTCAGTTTCGTTCGGTTTCGAGTTTTTGTTCCATGGTAGCTCCCCAGATGGTCGCGTCGTAGTGAGGTGGCGAGACACAGGCGTGAGCGCCTACTGGTAAAGCTCTCATTTCCTCATGACACAGACGCATTGTGCGACTGAAGACTTATGTAAACTGGGTAAGCTATGGACTTTGGACATTTATAGCCGTAAGTTGAGATGGTAGATATATAAATGTTTGAGAAAGTAACTTCTATTGTTAAGAAACAAGTGATAGAAACAAATTTAATAATGAAAGATAAGGAAGAAAATAAACAATGACTTTTCGACTTTAAAATACATATTTATTGGTTATGCCTGTCTACTATTTATTGCCTCCGACCACGCTTTCCTCAGTAAAATATTGGTTGAAATAGGTGGTAGAGTGACCGTCTCTAGCTAAGGTACCTTCCGTTTTCTAAGCAAGATAGCCGTGATTAGAATAGATATTATAATAATCTGGGATATTGTATCCAGCGATTCAAATTCAACATGTGATATGCTTTCTAATAATTCCTACAAAAAACCAATTTCAACCGACCAAATTAAAATGGCACCACACAAAAAGCACCAGCTTTCAAATAAAAAAAGAGTTATTAAAATTGGCTCACCCAGTCCAAAGTTCTGAGGTAACAAACATGAAACAATAAAGTTGAATTCAGAAACTCCGCCATTTTGAAGTCGGTTACAAAATATATTTTTGTTAAGTATACCATTTAGGTGGCAGACAAGCACATGGCCCACCTGATGGGAAGCGGTCACCGTGGCCGGACGGACGTGTGCCAAGGGCGTCACCCACGCGCTGCCGACCCTGAAGGGAAAGGGCGGGGGTAGGAAAGGTGGGGAGGCTAGGAAGGGGCGGCGAGGAGTGAAATATAATGCAATATTTTTTTTAGATACGCACCAAAGTCTGTACTTAACATAAATTAGACCAATCTCGTAGTTTTAGTAGGCTCAATACAAGGCAGTCTGCGAGCTATTACTCAATTTCCTATGTTCCGGCACGATTGTCGATTGACAATAAAATGACTGAACAATCAAATATTTTCACCCCCTCCCGTACCCATTCACCACCTCGCGTATCCACTCACCCCCTACCGAACCCTCACCCAATAAATACGGAAATTAGTTTTTTGTTTGCCTTTAAGAATAATTTTCGTTCTATTTTTATTTATGTTTATAATATTTGTCCCCTTGTTGTCGGCGATGAAAATTTGAATATAATAAAATGAGATTGCCTGTGTACTGATTGAGCAATATTGGGTGAATTATTTAAGCGTGGTTCCGTTGATAGTGTTTACCAATTACTAGGGACTGTTCAAAGTGGATGGGGAAAATTGGCCCCCTGGCACGAGAGGGGTGAGATTTTTAACCGACATTATGATTATCTAGTAACTTATTTTAACTGAAAGTTTAATAACCTGTCTTCTCTGGTATGGCCGGTCATTTTTAACTGGAATAGCATGGGAAGATTCGGTATCCATAGTGGATACGAAAAAACCGTCTGAAGGACCCTATTTTTGTTTACACAATTTGTTTGTATTACAATGTGTAACATACATACATACATACATAAAAATACGCCTTTTCCCCATTGGAGTAGGCAGAGACAACTTTCACTTGCTACGATCTTGGCATATAATATGTCTCTTGCTGCTTCAACTTTCAAAATTGTCTTGAAAACTTAAAGATTCTAAATTCTCGTAGACGAAGTCGCAGGTGGAGCTAGTCTTCTATGTATATACCATTATAAAATTGTAAAGTGGTTATATGATCGATTCTAAACACAAAATATTATTTTTTACAATTTTTGTCTGTTTGTCGGTGTGTCTGTTTGTGCGCAATGGACGCCAAAAATACTGAACGGATTTTGATTCGATTTTTATTGTTTGAAAGGTCTTAGTCAGACTTAAAATTTTAAGCATGTTTGATCACAATCGGTTAAGTAGAACTGTAGATATATTATAGACAAAAAACGCGAAAACATTTTATAAAAATGTAGTCTCTCAAAATATCAAAAATGATCGAAAACATTATTATTAAAAAGTTGAACCAAACTGTTAAGTTAAAAGCCTCAAACTATATTCTACCTTGCCTTAGTTACACTTTACACTTCAACTCGATTTAAGTGTGAATCGGGCGCAGGGTAAGGTTTGGTGTACACGATGTGAGTACGAATTAAGATGACTTATGGTGTAAAAAGGTAGTGAATAGGGATTAAGAGGTGAATAGGAACAAAATGGTCGGTAAAATTTTGCAGCTATCTTTGATGCTAAACTATAAAGTACTTGCACGTTACAATGAAGAGAATTATCAAAGAACTGGTTAAATACGTACTTGACATTTTCTAAAAGAAATTATTAAATCAATTATCTCTGTGGCGTAGCGGTAGTGCATGCGACTGTTACGCAGGAGGCGCGGGTTCGATTCCCGCTCAGTGCAAATATTTGTATGCATGAATATGTCTATTTGCATTAGTCTGGGTGTTTCTATGTATATGTATAATAAGTATGTATTTACCAAACAAAAGTATATAAGCATGTTTAACAGCATTCTAGAACCCACAACACAAGCTAGTTAAACTAAGCTTACTTTGGGTCTAGGGAGCGCTGTGTAGAATGTCGTAGAATATTTATTTATTTATTATTATTTAATTATAATGACCATTTTGTCCCCATTCACCCCTTGTTACTGTATATAACAGAATATAACTTGTGTCGGCGGTTGTGCAGTGTGTTCTCAGCTTAAAACCGCTTAGATAGTAAAGTAGGAACTGAGTGAGTCTTGTTTGTACTTAAGACTTCGATTATCGACTTGTTCCTGCCGTTACATTGTTCCGCAGTTTGCAGCTTTGCGTGTTCAAGCGATTGTTTACCTGATAGATGGGTAGGTAGGTTTAATACCACAATGTTATTCAGATCAGGGTTCGAAACTTTTTCAACCATTCCTCCAAGCCCCTTTCATCACCGAACGACCAGACGTACGGTGACGCGCCACCACTGGTTCCAAGACTCACAATTTCCAAGACTTTGTGATAGGCACAATATAAATACCAGGCACAAAAACAATCTTGTTGCCTGTGATAGTAGGCTCCAAAAAATTAGTCATTCTTTCCGGGGTAACTGTATACGCTATTTTAACAAACTCCCAAGCGAAATTAGAGATTTACATGTAAGTAAATTTAAAAATGTTGTTAAAAGGAAACACTTCCAAAAAGCGTAGGTACTATAAAATTCAAGATTATTTAGATGATAAAGAAGCTTCGAAATGAACTGTTCACTCAACTATGTTACTCAAACTAACACTGTATCTAGACTAAGGCAATTGTTGTAAATAGACCAAAAAAAAACAGCCCGCTGAGTTTCTTGACGAAGTATTCTCAGGTCTGGGCCGCGTTTTGAACAGGTTGGTCCATTTGCTTCTAGTTTTAAATATTTTTGACTTTGACGTTTTGTAAGTGCCGCATTTAATGGTTTATACAGAATAATTTCTTATAGAAAATGATTTTTGACTTTAGTGACTTTGACGGTACATGGTAGGTATCCCACTCATTTTTTTATACCACTTAGCTGAAAAGCTGACCCCAACTGGGTTGGGAAAGGGCTCAAAAGATGATGATGCTAATTTTTTTATTTTTTATACAGCATGTTATAAATACGCATCTCTAATCAAATGTAATCCATACAAAAAATCGTGTTTAACAAAAAAAAAAGGATTTGTGGTTGACAGGTGGGTAATTAAAACACACAAAAAATATCTTCATTTAATTTATAAAGCCTTTAAAACAAAAACGAGTAAAATATGTCTGCATTTTTCATTGCGGCCTGAAACGTTGATGAGATAAACATTACGTATGGTCAGCGTTAAAAGTAGATGCCCACTTTGAAGAGACGAACTTCTTAGCGTTCCATGGATTCACCGTGCGGGTGCCGGGTCCATCGTGTGGCAGAGGGAGAAACTCCGAGCAGTTCCCAGGACTTGCGACCTAGGTGTAGGTTTAAGGAGGCCCCCTTTAAGATGCGCATCAACGCTCACCTTCACTGCTCGAGTTTCCCGCCCTGCCTAGCCAAATTTGGAAGGAACCTGTTAATGCAGCCTTAGATACTCGTTCTAAAACAGAACTTACTGCAGTTCTCGACAGGCCAAGGTCTTTCAGAAGGTTATAGAGAGATTTTGCTGGTATACCTCTCGCTCCTACTTCTACCGCGTATAAATTAACAACATAGCCATTTTTGTTAAATTCATTTGTTAGGTCGTAATATTTATTTAATTTTATTGTGTGGTCTTTAGGAATGTTGGTTTCCCACGGTACAGTAAGCTCTACTAGTATTATATGTTTAATGTGTCTAGAAAAGAGGAATATGTCCGGTCTGGATGACGAGACACCAACATCCTCTGGGATTTTATAGTGCTTGTCATACGTATCCATTAAAATAGTCCAGTCAGGTGCAGTACCTAGGATTGAGAAAGGCTTGCTTTTAGAGTTGGTAGTTGAGCCATTCTTTATAAATGGCTCAACTACCAACTCTAACAATAACAATTTTTGAGTGAAGTAATTTCTATATTTTAATGAAAATGCTGCTTAAATACTTTTTTTAACAATAATCGTCGACCACATCATCACCTATCATTGGGTGAGATAGTGGTCCAACACGGGCCTACCATAAAAATAATATTTTGTGTTTCACATAAATTTATACATCGTTGATACTTAATTTAGGTAATTACCCTTTATTTATTTATTTATTTGGATTGAAATATTATAGTAATAACCATTTTCCTTTTTTATTTTGAAATCTGTTCAATATCATCTTCTTATAATGCTGTACCTCACATGATTGTATAATGACTCACATCGCAGCACTTTGATTAAACCGTTTCACCCTTCATCAAAATTTATTTCATTTATTTTAATCACTTGCCGATGCTCGCGGCTCCACCCGCACGGAGATAGCTATTTTTTCTTCTTTAAAATATCGGTCACGTCAATATGACTTCAGCTCGCCTGATGGTAAGCTAAAGGTAAAGTTTTAGCTAATAGTTTTTTAAACCTATCTCCGATTCTACTTAATTAATTACAATTAAACAAGCAAGCGTTATATTTTAGTTAACTTTAACAGCTTACCATCAGCCGCTCTATGCATAGTATTAGGTCACCCTACAACCCGGATCGTCGATGAGGCGGTTAAGGGGGCCATCTTAAAACCTTAGATGGTCCGGGGTCAGATGGGATGCGAGTGATATGCCTATCGTGTAACCTTACACCCTGGTAATTAAGACTCAAAACGGCGTGCGGTTTTAGTCGGTTCGATTATAATATAACCACCCCGGGGGTGGTATCCGTGTGGATTTCTGCACGATAAAAAAATGGCTGTATGTACCTATAGTGGCATCGTCACCTACTCATATTATATTTGTTATGTAAAATTCTTAATGAATTTTCAATTTCAACGGTGGCATAAGGGTTAAAAAACTGCTCGTCCAACATAATGAGAATTATATGGAACCATTACAAGTGCTGCGCATTAATTAAAAACAATTTAGGCTAATTGGTATCGCTAGACACCAATTATTCGGGTATTTTTTTTTTTTTTATTCATGATAGGCTTACGTTTGACCTCAATCTCACCTGATGGTAAGTGACGATGTGGTCTACGATGAATCACGCTTGCCTAGAAGGAACCTATTCACTCGTGACTTGAAAACTCCCTATTTATTTTCACCAAATATGATTGCCGAAGGACCGATGGCCGCTGTAGCAAACAAGTTCTAGAGTGAAGACCGCGAGTCGGCAAACGGAAAGTGAGACCCAGACAGATGGACCGATGACCTGAAAGTAGTAGAAGGTAGATGGGGTGGACTGGATGCGGCAGGCGGAGAATCGGGTGATATGGCGTACATTGGAAGAGGCCTATTTCCAGCAATCGACAGTTCAATTGAATGAATTGAATGAAAAAAATAGGCTCCACGTACCTCACCCCTTTGGCCTTCGAGGCTAATATCGGACTGGAACCGACTAATATCGCACCCCTTCTCGGGTCTCCAATATCCTTCTCTTCAGCTTCGATATGGCTCCCTTGGGTTTGGAACCATGATGTCCCCGTTCTACCCTTTAGAAAAGGGGTTAACACTGGTGCAATTTTTCAACTTCCTCTAATATACTCATTCCTTATTCTATTTTGAAAGTTTTCAATAATTCAATTACTGAAAGCTCTACTACCAACTGTTAGGTAATCTGTGGCCTTCGATATCTATGGCACTAAAGTATTACCACAGAGCCAACTAGGGCTACCGCATATCACAACATTTCACACACATAGCCCGTCAGCTGACCTCTCCTGCGTCTTACGATCTACACTTAACACCCGCACTACAGTTATTAAGTAGTGGTGTAAGTTACAAAAGATAGCGGTAATGTAGTATAAAGATTGCCTTAATTATTTGATTTTATTTAATGCCATACAAACATCTATGCGGCGGCCTCTGTGGCGTGGCGGTAGTGCATGCGACTGCTACGCAGAAGGCGCGGGTTCGATTCCCACTCAGTGCAAATATTTGTATGCATGAATATGTCTATTTGCATTGGTCTGGGTGTTTCTATGTATAATAAGTATGTATTTACAAAAAAAGTATATAAGTATGTTTATCAGCATTCTAGGACCCATAACACAAGCTAGTGAAACTAAGCTTACTTTGGGTCTAGGGAGCGATGTGTAGAATGTCGTAGAGTATTTATTTATTATTATTTATTTATTTATCTATGGCAGTCGTTACGGGTAGTTGGAGCCCTAAAAAGTCCAAGAACAACGGTCTAGCTGCAATGCTTTGATATCGCTTAATGTCACCATTAGGTTGTGAAGGTCAGATGGCAGTCGCTTCACGGAAATTATCGAGGTTCAGCCAAATCCGCAGTTAAGACTGGTAAAGCGGACCCCAGACTCCGAGGTGAAAGCTTTGGATACGACTGGGATTAACGCTAGGATTCAAGGACTACCACGCCCTTAGATATTTTACTACTCGCTGCCGCTTATAACCTTGTCCCAACCCTACCGCCCAGTTCACGCTGTCCAGTAGTCACTCGAGCTGAGATAATTTATGACGTACCATCGTGACACGCTTGTCTGCCATCAAACCGGTGGCTTTACTATATACCCGTGTGTTGTCATGTTACACGTCAGTACTGACACTGATCTTTGGGATAAACCATTTATTAAAGAGTCGTTTCACACCAAGAAATATTCAGACCATGGTGTGAATCGTGGAATGGCCTCTTCTGAATTGGCAGTTTGACACCAAGATGAAAAATAGTCCGAATCAGGATTTAAAAAAAAAAACGTCCGTGATTCAACACATGATGAGCTTTACCAACTAGTCCCACCATCTTCTTTCTTAAACAGAACAACACGTGTAAGGCTGAGATATCACCCTCATCAACAATTCCATCAAGAACTAAGCGGTTCGGAGCTTCTTTTCTTTGCCGCACCATAAAGACCTGAAATTCTTTGCCAGCTCACGTGTTTCCTTCCTCCTACAGTCCCGGGTCCTTTAAGCGGGGCGTGAAAAAGCATTTGATGGTTGTCAAGTTATGGAGCAACTTTATCGCCCTCTTCCTGAGACTTTACCTTTAGCTTAACATCAGGTGAGGGGAAGTCATATTGACGTGACCGATGAAAAAAACGATACTTGTTTTTTGAAAGAGGTGAAAAGGCCCTACACCAACACCTTCGGGGTAAAAATCAGGGTATGGGACGAAACCTCCACGCTTAAACCCGGGTGACGGAGTCGGCAGCGCCCCTCATTCACCACGGGAGACGCTGCTGCCTGCGGCAAATGCTGAATAAGGCGGTAGTGGCCCTCTAGGGGGCGCTCCAAGGCTTTCTACGTCTCCTTCTAACTAGCAGAGGACGCGGTGGGTAGCATTTCTCAAATCGGGTAACTTTTCATGAAAATATTGTAAGATGCCGAAAAATTTTTCATGCGTACAGCTAAGGAGTGGAATGCCCTGCCTGAGTCTGTGTTTCCGGAAAGCTATAGCCTAGGAGTATTCAAGTCATGTGTGAATACGTTCCTTCTAGGCAAGCTTGATTCATCGTAGACCACTTCGTCACTTATCAGGTGAGATTGTAGTAAAATTGGTACCACGAAATCGAAGTATGCCACTTGCGATACCGTGGGGCATGGCTAGTTTATAAAATCAGTATGCATGGAGATAACAACGGTCAGTAAGCTGTACTAAGCTGGTCAATAAATACAATATTCTGATATAACTCTGAGTTATGGGTGGAATCTGGTCCAAATGGCCGAACCCGCCAACTGCACAGCTTATAGGTAGCTGCCGATTGCAGATAAGTCTGGCAAGCGTCTCTGTGGTGTAGCGGTAGTGCTTTCAACTGCTACGACAGAAGGTTCGAATTTTTTTTAATGACACGTCAATTTGACTTCACCTCGCCTGATGGTAAGCTGAAAATAAAGTCTAAAAAAAGAGGGTCACCATTACATACATGTACCATGTTAACAATGGTGGCACTCAGCTTGACGGCCTCATCAAAAGAGGATTGTCGTCGCAGCGTGATACTCACCGGTCCCACTAGTGCTGCGACCACAATCCCCCCTGCCCGGCTATGCACTTGCTGACCCCTGAACGCAATCCAACCGAGATTGGATTACTATGGAGGGTTTTTTGCAATCGTGCACGGTGATACCTACCCGGCTGAGTTTTGTGACAAATTTGTGCCATCAAATTTCTACCACCAGTTCGGTGCAAATATTTTGTAGGTATCCATGAATATGTTATTACGTAAGTATTTCCAAAAAAAGGTATCTGATTTTGTATATCCGCATTCTGGATCCCATAACACAAGCTATTTAGCTAAGCTTACTTTGGGTCTAGATAGCGTTGTGTAGACTGTCGTTGAATATTTATATTTGAATATATTTACGTAAGATATTCTATTCTATAATGACTGTGTTCTATGTTCTTTTTTAACCGACTTTAAAAAGAAGGAGGTTCTCAATTCGACTGTATTTTTATGTTTGTTACCTCAGAAGAATATAACCGCGGTAGCCTAGTCTTATGGGTAATGGACTGCTAAGACGAGGTCTCGGGTTCGATCCCAGGTTACCATGGCACACACCAATGACTTTTCGATGCTTTTCAAAGTTATGTGTGTATTTATCGCAAGTTTATATGAAGTGCCCGGTTAATGGCAATAGGCTCGCCACCTATTACATTGGGACCTTTTTTTTTTTTTTTTTTATCGTGCGGAAATCCCCATGGATACCACCCCCGTCGGCCATCGGGGGTGGTTATGTCGGGATCGAACCGACAAAACCGCACGCCGTCTCGGGCCTTAGTAACCGAGGTGTAAGGTTACCCAATGGGCATATCCCTCGCACCCCAGCTGACCCCGGGCCATCTACGGTTTTAAGATGGCCCCCTCGACCCCCCGAAAGGGGGGGTGGGGCGAGCATCGCGCCACTTCGCTGACGGTGGGGTGTAGGGTGACAGGAGGCCGTCCTGTCACCCAACCGTCGGCGCGCAGACAATCAGCTCGCCCCCCGCTCGCTCCCCACTGTGCCATCTGCTAGTCAGGGGGACACGTGGAGAGCCTCGGAGCAGCCCTCTAGAGGGCCACTCCCACCCCGGCCGGATTGGCCGCAGGCAGCAGCGTCTCCCGTGGCGAGTGGGAGGCGCTGCTCGCCTCCGTTGCCCAGGTGCACCACGTGGATTGGGACCTAAACATAAACTGGCGAAATGGGTGCTAGCACCTCTGCCTGCCCCTTCGGGGATATAGGCGTAAGTTTATGTTATGTATGTAACCTCAGAACTTTTGACTAAGTGAATCAACTTTGATCATTCTTTTATTGCTAGAAAGTTGATATTTCTCACGGGGTCCCATTTTAATTTGTCTCAGTTGAAGGAGATTTTTGTAAGAATTATTGTTTCCAGAAATAGATTTGTTTATTACCTGTACATATAAATCGACGAAGAAAAAATGAAACTCGACATCAATGCGGACGGAGCCACAGGGATAGGCTAGTTAGCTAAATTATAATTATGTGAATTACGATGGTTTCAGTTAAAAATAAAACTCATATTAACCGAAGTGAAGCCAGGGCGGGTTCCTAGTTAATTTAATTTGTATTATCATCGCCATTTTCCTTTTGTTCAGAATACATTTTAAAGGAGTCCCATTCCGCGTAATATTTGAGGAAAACATTACTACCCCAGCGGGTTGATTTCAACAATTTTCAAGCTCAAATTGGAGTCCTGTTTCCTCAAAATACACAGTTCTGACATTAAGGGTCATTTGTCAGTTGGTATTGTAATCTGCATTGGAATCACTTGTCGGGTGGGACTGGGACTCAATCGTTATACCTTCTAAAGATCATCAGCATTATTTGTAATTACTGGTCGATACCCAAGGCTTCACCCGCATAATGTCGGACATTTATAATAACAACCCATTTATGTCCCACTGCTGGGCATGGGTCTCTTCTCCTCTAACGAGAGAGCTGAGAGGGTTTAGACCTTAATACACACACGCTGGTCTAATGCGGGTTGGTGGATCGGACATCTCCTTAGAAATTCTTCTAGGACATTTGGGTTTCCTCATGATGTTTTCCTTCACCGTCAGCAGATGGTAAAACATGTGATTCCATAAATTGAAATTCACATTTGTACTGTCCGGTCGAATTCGAACTCAATACCTCTGAGTAGAGGCCGCGTCCTTATTCATTCAGCTAATATCGCTTCGACTTTTTACGACGACAATCCGACATTTACTTTAGGTTAATTTTATCATAACCCAAGCTTTTTTATACCTCCAATGTGCAGACACAACAAATTTACATTTTAAATTATCACAGTACATATTGTTATGACATGCGAGCGCCATTATCTAAATGAATTAACTGTTAGTTTAAATAATTACCTTTCTAAATTGTAATAATGAATTGTTTGAACTATAACATGATAGTAAAACATTGAACATGATTCTATTGAACTTCTATAACGTTATATATTATTTCATTCAATTCAAGTGTAGTATTTTTTATAAATATACTAGCTGTTGCCCGCGGCTCCGCCCGCGTGGATGTCGGTTATGATTTTCCCGCTTTTCTGTTGAATTTTTTCCTGAATTTTCTGTGCTATAAACCTCATGGAGCCCGAGACCTTTCCAACGAATGCAAAACCGTGGAAATCGGTTAGTGCGTTCTGGAGTTATAGCGTCAGGAAGGAAAACCCGACTTATTTTTATATAGTAGATAAGACACGTCAATTTGACTTCACCTCGCTTGATGGTAAGCTGAAGGTAAAGTCTCAGGAAAGATGGTCACCAAGGGGGGAACCAATAGGGAACTAATAGTTCGCTCCACGATCGATAGATGGCGTTCGTCTAATATTAGACGCCACTATGGTTTGGTTACCACTGACTTTATATAAGGCTCAATGATTTATTTTTGTTGATCAATTACACACAGTTGGTAAAGTTTGTGTTTTATCTCCAACCTTCATCACACCAAGCAACGTATTGTTCCATCGCCAACTGAATATCGGCACAAGGTCGATATTTATACATGCAGGCAATTTTTTATACTACTTAGGTGGCAGACAAGCACACGGCCCACCTGATGGTAAGCGGTCACTTTGACTTTGAGGGAGTTTGTGAGCTGGGTGCGGGCCGGAACCTCCACGTGGTGCACCTGGGCAACGGAGGCAAGCAGCGCCTCCCACTCGCCACGGAAGACGCTGCTGCCTACGGCCAATCCGGCCGGGGTGAGAGTGGCCCTCTAGAGGGCTGCTCCGAGGCTCTCCACGTGTCCCTCTGACTAGCAGATGGCACAGTGGGGAGCGAGCGGGGGGCGAGCTGATTGTCTGCGCGCCGCCGGTTGGGTGACAGGACGGCCTCCTGTCACCCTACACCCCACCGTCGGCGAAGTGGCGCGATGCTCGCCCCACCCCCCCTTCGGGGGGTCGAGGGGGCCATCTTAAAACCGTAGATGGCCCGGGGTCAGCTGGGGTGCGAGGGATATGCCCATTGGGTAACCTTACACCCCGGTTACTAAGGCCCGAGACGGCGTGCGGTTTTAGTCGGTTCGATCCCGACATAACCACCCCCGATGGCCGACGGGGGTGGTACCCATGGGGATTTCCGCACGATTAAAAAAAAAAAAAGGGAGTTTGTGAGCTCTGGCTACCCTACTCACCGCCGGGAAAACAACACGATGGTTATATAGCGAGGTACCATCAACTAGTACCAAGGTACCAGCGAACGACTCATAACTACAATTTACGCTAAAAGTCACGAGCACAGCGAAAAATACGTTTGACACGTATTAGCTAATAAACACTCAATTAATATATTCCATTTGTAGTTTAACTAAACAGTCGCATGCGAATATTTGAAGAGTTACTGCATTACTGTTGCACGTAGGTAGTTTGTCACGTGTCATAGCATGTTAGCTATTAATGTATGCTAAACATGTATGTAAATATCGGTTGGTGTGTATATGCCCTATTTAGGGTGCGAAATCCTGTTATTAGCTGTACTATTAGTCTTCCTACTAGTGTATAACTAAAAAAAAGGAGTTGGTAAAATGTGTCTGTCATGAACCAATCTTCTTGGGCGTCATAGATAAAAATTGACTTTACTGCCTCATGGTGGATTGCAAATGTATCGTGGTGACTTTGTTATTAACATAACATGTTGGGTACCAATAATAAAAAGTGACTTTACTACCCCACGTTGGGCGCCAACTGTAACATGCTACCTTTTCAACACACATGTTGGGCGCCAACAATAAAAAGTGACTTTATTTCTTATAGGTATCTACTAACTATCTTGGGTGCCAAATAGAATGTAGTGACTACTACCTCACGTTGGGCGCCAAAAGTAACGTAGTTACCTTACCAACCCAATACATGTTGGGCGCCATGAAGAAAAATTGACATTACTACCTCATGTTGAGTTGCAAATATATCGTGGTGACTTTGGTAACACACATGTTGGGTGTCAACAGTACAAAGTGACTTTACTGCCTCATCTTGGACGCCAACTGGGATCTAGCTACTACTGTCCCACTTAGGGTGCCACTATAACGTAGTGGCTTTCTAAAACATGCTGACCGCCATCAATAAAAAATGACTTTACTACCTCATGTTGGGCTGCAAATGTATCGTGGTGACTTTGTTAACACAACATGTTGCAACAATAAAAAGTGACTTTACTACCCCACGTTGGGCGCCAACTGAAAAGTATAATAATGACCCACGTTGGGTACTAATTCATTGAAATTCGTTCAGCCGTTAGACCTATAGAGGGAAACAAAGAAAATTCTATACATATATACATATGCCCGAAACACAGTACCAGTTGCAGGTTACCAGGCGCAGTTGGGTAAAAGTAGTTTCATTTTTATGTGTGATTTTCGCGGAAACTTTTGACAGCATCATAACTTAGTATTTCTCTAAAAGAAAGCATTATAAATCACCATCAGCCTGATGTGACCAAACTTTGACAAGGCCAAAGACACAAAAGAAAGCCATCATAACTTTTTTATAACTTGAATCACCAAAAAATGGCCATGAACGCTCATAACTGCGTAATCGTTTTCAACCGATTTCAAAAAAGGAGGAAGTTCTCAACTCGAGCGTATTTTTTACAAAGTTTCATTTAACTTACTCTATTGTATGTTAGTTTGTTATTTGTAACTGGTATATTTGAAAATTGTTTTTATATCGTTTTGAAAATCGTTAAACTACTAATTGTTTTCGGTCTCACGATTTCGGATATATTTATTATTATTGTATAACCCATAACACAAGCTAGTTATGTTCACTTTGTGTCTAAATAGCGCTGTGTTGACCATCGTATAATATTAATATTCATTAATTAACTCAAGCTCTTAAGTACATGGCCGACAACTGATGCAGTTACCCTCACCACCCTCATGCGCATATTTACCCTCTTTATTTGTGATGCTCGTATTTGTACATTGAGCTGCACAAAGCGTCATGTTAGATAGTAAGGTGTAGATCAACTATGAGTAAGGATAAATTATTATGATTTAGAAAGGAGATGTTTCACAAATGTATACCTTGGGCCTGATAATTGTACACTACTAAAATAGCTAGGCAATGTAGTTTTCATTTTTCACTTTTTTTTTTTTTTTTTATGTCGGTCACGTCAACATGACTTCACCTCGCCTGATGGTAAGCTGAGGCAAAGTCTCTAGAATGGGAGTCACCATTGCAAACACCGATAGTGCCAAAATGGTGGCTCTCAGCTTGACGGCCTCATCAAATGCTTTTTCACGCCCCGCTTAAAGGACCCGGGACTGAGCGTCTACCATGAGTTATGCACATTTTAAGCGTACTGTAATGTTTCTATAACTGTGATAGTCAACTACAGCCTGCTCTACCATATATTTTTTAGAACTAGATACGAAACAACTGCCGTGTATTAAACTGAATAAAACCGTACGGATCGTGGTAGTTTACTACAATTTGCTACCATAGGTCCACAAATTTGACATTTAATAACGAGATAAACAACAGAATACTCTAAGTGCTCGTATTGCTCTTGCTACGTCTCACTCGCACTCGCTAGGTTCTCTCGCTCGCTCTTTTTACGTATAGTTTACGAAGAGTTTACGCCATTAAACGTTAGACTCAAATGTAATATGGCGTCTTTAAGTTCTCTTAAAACAGCTGTTGTGCGAATGCAATTTATAAGCTCTAAGCCGGCTTAAGACTATGAGATTTAACTAATATTTTATCGCTTCTCATACATTTAGTGTGTGAACGGTCTCGTACAAAATGTATGACGAGCGATAAAATATTATAATAATATCCTCTAGATGTATGTAACCTAGTCAAAGGCCGGCTTTCACATAAATTCCTTTGCTATTTATTTGCTTTATGTTCTGTTTCAATGTGATTGGTGATTAGTGACTAGTGACGATATTAATCCTGTCAATTCTTGTCTAATTTATAATATAAAAGCAATCGATAGTAGGTACAATGGGAGCCGCCCATACAAGATTTTATTTGAGAGTGAAATGATGTCTATAAATAAAAAAATACAATTTGATACAGCGTGATCACCTGTTTTAGTACGTATGTACTAGAATTTCAACCTGAGAAGGCCGAGAATAATAGATATTCGGGCTAGAACATTTTGTAGGTTAGGTATGTGTCAATTTCTTTGATGAATGGAATGGTGTAGCTACATAATCTTTTATATAAGTACTAACTTTTGCCCGCATTGAAGTCGAACGACTCTCCACTTCACTCCATTCTACACTTCACTCGCCACTCCAAAAATATAGGATAAAAAGTATCCTATGTCAGTCTCCTGGTTTTCAGCTACCTCTCTACCAATTTTCAGCCAAATCGGTTCAGCCGTTCTTGAGTTATAAATAGTGTAACTAACACTTTCTTTTATATATATAGAAATAGATATGTACGTAGTTACTTACACATTATTCATCTATATAATTATTCCCAGTTTATACACCCACATTTCGCTACATAATATAAGGATATAATATCCAATAAGTATATTATATACTTATATCTGTCGGTAAATCAGTTTTTCTTACTTGCCTATTTTGACATCTGTAATGAATTGTAAATTCTAAACTAGTAAACACATCTAACATCAACCGGTAACGGCCATCCCCCGCGCTACCCACCGTCACGTCTAGAGTTTAGGTTTCAGAGAGAGAGGCATCGAACAATATTCTTAGGTATCATTGTAGTCTAGTACCTAATAAAAGCATTATATATTTTAGGGTGCAAAAATAAACAAAACAAGATTATTTTCTAGGAAATTTATTCATCGTCTTCTCTGACAATAATTGCATCTAGGAATTCTGCCGGTTTTGTTGACGTCTGGCCCATCCCAAGTACCAGACAAGTGTCATCCATCACAATACATGACCATGACATAATATGGGTCATACGGGCGTACCTCTCTTTGTGTGTGTAACCAACATAGGTGGCTCACACAATCAGATGCTGCTATCTGGAAATAAAGAATACTATTTTAATTTCATCAACCCCAAGAATTACAATGCTGCATGCATTTTCCCAACATATATACCTATTTACATTTAAATGCATAACACAGAATGGCTTTCCCATGTACTAAATTATTTTTAAAGATTTTCATGGGATGTCACCATATGCATCTTCTTGTCTTTATTTCACAAGAATAATTCTTATTGTTCGGTAATGTATGTACCAAGATGGGGTTAGTAACATGAATAATTGCTTAATGGTATTTCATCCGAGTGCTTCCATGCTTAAGAAGGCATGTAAAGGTAGTCCTGGCTGTCAACAGTCCTTTAGTCAAGATTAAGGCCAATGTAGGTGATCTGGACCACTGTTAATGTTTGGTCAACGACTGCGACTCAGGCTTGGACATCAGCTGGTTGACAATCCCAACATAGAATAAAAACCAAGCCACATTAAGTATATTTCAAAGAGGACCTCGGACTCTAGCGCTATTAGCAGAGGACATAACCGAGACAAAAATGCTAAGATGATGACGATGAATTACCATAATATATTGTTGTAAAAAAATAATATAACCAACCTGTCTTGGTGCTCTTCTGCTTTCATAATATGAATCATAGATTGCTGCAGTTCAGATGGATTGTCCCTCAATATTTTATCACTTTGACATCGTAACAACCACATAAAAGACACACAGTGGTGTGGCCATGGTGTCTAGGTCCAGCTTGTGGTTCACCACTGTGAGAAGCTGCAAATTAACATTCATTCTGAACATAGCAAGATATGCTTCATATACATAATCTTCATCAGTAATCTGAAAAGCAAAGAATTGTAATGTGAAAACACAGTTCTAAAGGTTTGTATTAATCAAGCAATTTAGTTTAGGTTTACACACATAGAATCATTATACTCGTAACTCATATGTAAATGGTATCATTGAAATGAAACCACTTCTACGGATTTTATATTTGTTATTATATACAATTATAACCGATGTTTTGGCTGATTTTCAACAACCATGATCGCGGTTGTTTTCGTCTCAATGAGTAACATTCGTGTAAACTTACGATAGTACGATTCTATAATAAAACCCACTAGGTACTTACGATTAGGGAATACATCCAGCTATAAATTAAATTCGTAACTAATGTATCAAGAGTGTATCAAGTTCCAAGGCTAGATCTCAGCGCAGGTGTATTGACATATATTGCAATATTGATTGATACATAGAATACGGATTGGTCCACCTCCCATTTTAGCAAAAAATAAGTTTCTTTCAAAACAACGAGATCCACAGAATAGGGCAAGATCGGAATCCAATATACAAACAGCACAGTCACTCAGGTAACTATCAGAGGCCTTAGGGCTCACAAGAAACTTAAAAAAAACATTAATGGTGATTGAAAACACTCCCATACCAAAACACAACAACGCAAATGTCATTTGTGTCATGTCTTGTCTATTTTGATTTTTTTTTAATATTCGCTCCTTTCGGAACAGGCTAAGGTTCTATAACCATGCTGCCTTGTCATCAGTATTTTTCTTGTTCATATTAAATGCAATAAGTTGCAGAGTTTTCGTCATTTATTCATAGTCAAGGTCAGTCAATAGTCAAATCAGTCAGTCATAGTCTTACCCCAGTAAAATAGTGGAGACTTTACTAGAGGCTTCTATGGAGTTTTGAAATCAACGTTGAAAAGCACAATTCACTGTAATATACCACTTTCCCGAACTCGTGCACGTTACCGAAGATGTTATATTTAAAAATCCACCATTTTTACACATAATAACTACATTTTACACTAATTTTAGAAAATGATACAATGCCGCGATGCGTCTTTTTCAGCGTTGGCGCCAAAACTCCCTTGTCTATTTTGATTAGAAAGTTGTCAACTCGTCAATGTTGCCATAGTAAGAAATATTTTATTTACTTTGGACATGGGGCTTTTAATCATGTTCACTTGCTAGTATGTTTTTTATTTACTTGCTTAATATTATGCTCTTAAAAATATATCATTAACTAACAACTTAATTGATTCTGTTTTTACAATTATAAATCTAAAAATAATTACAAAAGCACGATACTTTACCGCACAGTAGTAAATAAGACCATTGTTTTTCTAGGCATTCTTTAACATACGTGAGACGCTGCTGCCTGCGGCGAATCCTGCCGGGAAGGGAGTGGCCCTCTAGAGGGCTGCTCCGAGGCTCTCCACGTGTCCTTCTGAATGGCGAGCTGATTGTCCACGCGCCGACGGTTGGGTGAAAGGACGGCCACCTGTCACTCCACCGTCGGCGAAGTTGCGCGATGCTAGCCCTACCCCCCCTTTCGCGGGGTCAAGGGGGCCATCTTAAAACCGTAGATGGCCCAGGGTTAGCTAGGGTTCGAGGGATCTACCTGTTAGGTAACCTTATACCTCGGTAATTAAGAACCGAGATGGCGTGCGGTATTAGTCGGTTCAATCCCGACCCACGATGGTCACCGGGGGTGATATCCATGGGGATTTCCGCACGATAAAAAAGCGAGTACTATATTTTTAGAAGTGAAAACAATAAATACTATTTTTTTTAAAAAACAGTGGCAACCCTAAGTGTGATCGATACCGAAGCCTAAAAATGTAGTTTTTAAAATTTTTATCTGTTTGTCTGGATGTATGGATGGCCGGAATAAACTCAAAAAGTATTGCATGGATTCACTTCAAATTCGGCACGAATATTATTAAGCAATATCAAAAGTTAAACTATTAAGTACCTATGAGTATAATATGGTACCTATAGTTTGTCTAATTAAATGAAAGCTGGACCAACAAAACCGCGGCAAATTTAAAAAAATTAGGGCAGGTATCACCAGTTATAGTTGAATTTAAACATTTTGATCGTGAAATAAAAGTATGTACCTATTATAGTTTAACTGATATTTTTAAAGAATTTTATTGCGCTTTATTTGGTGTTATTCTTATTTATATTTTGATTTCTTTATTAAATACTAGAGTTTGTCTAATGAAAGCTGGACCAACAAAACCGCGGCAAATTTAAAAAATTTAGGGCAGGTATCACCAGTTATAGTTGGATAAAAACATTTTGATCGTGAAATAAAAGTATGTACCTATTATAGTTTAACTGATATTTTTAAAGAATTTTATTGCGCTTTATTTGGTGTTATTCTTATTTATATTGATTTCTTTATTAAATACTATCCTTTGCCCACGACTTTGCCTGCGTGGGAGTTTGGTAATGTGGGAATATCGGGGGAAAAGGTAGCAGGTTTATTCATGTTGAAATCCCCACGAATACCACCCTCGTTGGCCATTGGGGATGATTATGTCGGAATCGAACCGACTAAAACCGCAGATGTAGTGAAGATATAGACTAAGACTAGCTGTTGCCTGCGTGAAATTATGTTCCCGTTCCCGCTACCCTTGGGAATATATTTCACGGACAAAATGTGGCCTGTGAACGTGTGCAAGATATATTGCCTGTGTTATTCCAGACTAAAAACTATCTTCAAGCGGGCTTATAGGAATCAGACGGAATTCATTTATTAGAAAAAAATATCATTAATTATAATCAAAATTAGATTCCAAATATTCTTCACCATCATCCGAGCTGCTTGATCCATCATCAGTCACACTTATAATTAATTATAATAATTAAATAAAATTGTCGAAAACTACAAATATCTAATAAAAAAGCGAATATTTTTGAATATCACATCTGATCTGAATCTCGTTAATATTTGATGTGAATACATACCTACCTACAAAGTATCAAAATCATAATGTAAACGCACAATCACAGAGAAATGACAGGAGATGACATTTCTAGTCTACTGGTGTTGCAAATCAATAAATGTCGTGGTTCAGCTTTCATTGGTCAAACTCTACCTATCTAACAAACTTAGGCCGGGCGCACACATCCAACTGTTGCATCGACTAAACTGTTTCGTTGAGTTGTGTATTATTCATGATTTCTACTCAACTAAATAGTTTAGTTGATGGAATTGCGCATACAATCGATTTTTATCTCCTCAAATCGATCAGTCTTTATTCAGAAATTTTAATATAGATAAAAAAAGATACTGTATACATCCTGTTACTCAGTGATAGATTAGAGATTACCTAGTGGAATATTTCATACGTTACATTCTAAGCTATAAGAGCACTCAGATAATTAAATAATTTCATTCATTGGTCCTTTTATAAAACGCCAAGATACAAGATAGAGAATAGAGATACCAAAAAATCGGTAGAAATTGGCCAAAAATCGGTAATTCGGTAAATGCACGTCAAATCCGGGAGATCTATCCAGGTTTTGCCATGCTACTGGCAGTCGGGGACTCCGACCCCGACTCGGGCTTAGTCACGGATCGACTGTTTAGTCGATGGTCAATACAAAGCAATACGAATTGAGCGCTTGATTGATAGTTGTCCAACTTTTAAATCAAAAGTCAGTCGATGAAGCTTTTTGACTTTTTGTCGAACAACTATCGAGTTGACAGTATGCGCCTTTCATATTATATCTTTTAAACATATTATGATACACGATGATACACAAAGACTTGTTCAACTAAAAGTTGTACCTATGTATGCGTTAGCCCTTTTTTGTTCTTCGCTTGAGAGTCTTTGAACTAGTGCGTTTAGTGAACATATTTAAAAAATATTAGTTTGGATCACTTCACTGTTGAATTTATGTCATATTCTTAAGAAATTGTAGTAAATTTTATCACAAATTTGAATGAAATTTATTTCTATACCGTTTTAAATTTATTATGTTGTAAAAATAAAAAATAGCTTACCTTTTGATTCATAACTCAATGGAAGATCAAAACGTATTCGAAGGCAAACACAAACTTAGCGAAATAATGTAAGATATTATATTAAAGTCATACAAATATAACTCGTAAGTACACGGAATAAAGTCTTCTTTGGCTTAGCAATTCAGCATAGTACTTCGTTTTGTTGTTACGACCTTAGTATCGTGAATTCGATTAGTATACGAGAGTTATAAACTAACCTCTATGGTAGAGACAACATTAATCCATTAGCTTAGTCGCTTAATGACGTTACGGCCTTCGAATCTGCGAAACGAATCATGTTTCGTCAAGACATAGTAGGCCTGCTGTATGAGGAAGGAAACACGTGAGCTGGTAAAGAATTCCAGGTTTTGATGGTGCGGCAAAGGCAAGAGGCACCGAACCGCTTGGTTCTTGATGGAATTGTTTGCACCATATGAGGGTGGTATCTCAGCCTTGCACGTGTTGTTCTGTATAGGAATGGATTGAATTCACTATTCAATTCTTATAATATTGCCTCGCTTTATGGGTGGAATTTAACTAAATAAACACTTTCTTGCAACACAATAAACATGGCGGACTAAAACTATAAAAATGTACTCATATTTTATTAATTTATGACCTTGAATTTCGGAGACGAATAAATATAATTGTATTTTTGCCAATAACCGGTATTATTTCTCTTTTTTCTGTATTTTTTAATTAGGGGGCCCAAAATGAAACTTCTCCTTTCAGAATATTTTTACCCGACTGCGCCAGCGAGGGTAATGTGCTTCGCGCGTATGTATGTATCTAGTTTTCTTTGTTCCTGACGGCTGGACAGATTTCGATGAATGAGGTCTCAAATGATACCGAGTGGCGTATCAAAATGAAGTAAATTAAAAGGAGATTCCAAAAATTATAATGGTTATTTGTTTTAACTACAAAGTATAAAATAAAATACGTACATGTTAAAAAATAAAAATCCCGACGGCTGTTAAAAAGACCAACACAAGTTTGATAGCAGGCGGTACCCACCCCCCTAGTCCGGGGGCATGACGGGAACCACGTGGTTCCCAAACCCGAGGGGGCCATCTCGCATCAGGAGATGGCCCGGGTCAAGCCGGGGTGCGAGGGAAATGCTCTTTGGGCCACCTTACACCCTGGCGTCAGAAGACCCTAGACGGCGTGCGGTTTTAGTCGGTAAGAGTCCGACATAACCTGTCCCTCTGGCCGCGGGGTGGGTATCCATTACGATTTCCGCACGGGAAAAAAAAAGGCAGTACCCACTCGTAAATCAGGAACCGAAAGAAAATTAATGCGTTTTTTCATTTATTAATCATTTCTTTTATTTATGTTTAATTCAGAAGTTGCTATGATCACTTATCGTTGCCATAATATACTTGTAATATCTAATGTAATGTTTGGCTTTCAATAAATGACGACAATCTCGTGGAAGCTGAAAAAGAAAAGCAAATAAAATATTTGGATTTGGCTCACGAGGTTGTCGACATGTGGAATGTGGATTCGGCAATTATTGTGCCGATAGTTGTATCAGTTCACGGACTGATCGCCAAGAGCCTCGACCAACATCTCAAGAGGCTCGCGTTAGGCAGTTGGATCAAGGGCTTGATGCCAAAGGCGGTACTCCTCGACACGGTATGTATTGTGAAGAGATTCCTCTCTCTGGGGCCCTAACCACCGGTAGCTTAGTCCCTGTACCCGATGCCGGTGGGGTACTATTTTTTATATTTTTAAATGTATATATTTTTTATTTATATTTGATAATATAATTTATATGTAATATAATAAATAAAGAGAATAAATGAAAATAATATAGGTACATGCTCACAGTGAATGATACCTTAACACCGTTGTACGTATGTCAGGTATTGTTGAATCGCAGTCCACCTGCACCAGATAAAGCGTTGGTGAGAATATGTTTAAAGTTTTAATTAAAATACTAAGCCAGTATTATAGGACTCATGGCTAAGTGTAACTAAGTTAACGCATTGAAAAGTTACGCAATCTTAGCTGGGTCAGTGCTAGATTGGGTGCTTTTGAATAACGAATTATGATCAAACTGCTTATTACATACTTAGGAAGTGTTGTATTTGGTAAAATGAATGTATTTCTTTTTCTTTGTAAGTATTAGAGGTACCGCCTAAAATATAATCTAACCTAACCTAACCTAACCTTTTTTTTTTTTTTTTTTTTTTTCCCGTGGTGGAATGCATTTACGCACTTCGCTCACCCCCCACGGGGGCAGAGGGTGGGCTTCGTGTGGGACTCCTAGCCTCTGAGGGAGGCCAGACTACCCACTAAACCACCACGGTGTCCGTCGTCACCACATATCGACGATGGCGGGAACAACATCTTCCGCCATCGTCGTGTGGGTCGCCCGCCGCTGATCGACGGCAGGCCCGTCTCTGGTGCGGCAGAAGAGGAGTCTTTCTGCCACCCGCCTAGGCAAGGCACACGCGACACGACGTGCGCCTTCAACCTCGAGGCCTATGTAAGGGCAGCAGACGCCCCCGCGTCTACTGCCCGGCCCGGTTAGGGGGGGAGGAGTTGGTGGTACCGCCTCCTCCGAGCCCCGGTTCTCTTGCGGCGCTGTGGGAGGGAAAGGGGGTCACATTCCCTCTCCCTCTCCGCCGCCTCGTAGATAACCGTCTCGCAGAAGGTCTGAACCGCTGCCCACGCCTCATCGCCGCCGTCGACCATAGACAGAACTACGGCCGGCAGCGAGAGGTCCGTCCCCACTTCGGCGATGAGAGCACGGCGCTCCCCAGCCCACGCGGGGCACTCCTCTAGGGTGTGCTGCGCCGTGTCATCAACGCCGCCACAGTGGTGGCACCCACTGGTCGGCTCTCGTCCCACCCAGCACAGGTAACTTCCGAAGCATCCATGCCCCGAAAGGACCTGCGCCATGCGGAACGTTACCGACCCCCGTGATCTGTCCATCCAGTCTCTGAGGACCGGACGGATCGCCTCGACGGTCCTGCTGCCAGCCGTGGGATTGGCCAGCCGCCGCTCCCACTCCCGGAGCATGAACCGTCTCACATGGAGCCTCCGCTCTCCTACCTCCGAAGGTGCCGGGAATTCACCCCGGCTCCGGGCCTCCTCGCGCCAATGATACACTGACGCGAGGACACCGGCCTCCAGTTCCCACGGAGGGGAGCCCGCCATAACGCAAGCCGCCTCGAATGAGATGGTGCGGTATCCTCTTATCGCCCCGGCGGCCATCACCCTCTGCGGACGTCGCAAGAGGGCGATGTTGTGTGCCTTCAGGGCGTCGACCCACACGGGGGCCCCGTATAGGGCCATCGACCGCACCACTCCCATGTACAGGAGGCGGCTGCTCGTCTGGGGTCCCCCTAGGTTCGGCATCAGCCGCCGAAGGGCGACGGCCGTGCCGAGCAGACGGGGGACCAGGCGGTTGAAATGAGCGCGGAAGCTCCATCGTGGATCGAGGACAAGCCCAAGGTACCTCATTTCAGACTTGACCTCGATCCGGGTGCCACTCACTACGATGTGGGAGTCCGCCGGTGGCGCTCGCCGAGGGCCATGGAAACAAATGGCCTCCGACTTGTTGAGCGCCACCTCGAGTCCCAGCATCGTTATTCGCCGCACGACCATGGCCACCGACGCAGTGGCGAGGCGCGCGGCGTCCTCATAGGTCGCCCCCCGGGCAGTAACCAACGTGTCGTCTGCGTAGCAGGTCACGTTGGCGCCCGGGAGGCGAGCTCCTCGGAGTACCCAGTCGTACCCGATGTTCCACAAGAGGGGCCCCAACACTGACCCCTGCGGAACACCGCGGCACATGGCCCACCTGTGAAGGCTGCCACCCTCTCCTGTAACCTAACCTAACCTTTTTTTTTTTTTTTTTTTTTTTTTTTTTTTTTCGTGGTGGAATGCATTTACGCACTTCGCTCACCCCCCACGGGGGCAGAGGGTGGGCTTCGTGTGGGACTCCTAGCCTCTGACGGAGGCCAGACTACCCACTAAACCACCACGGTGTCCGTCGTCACCACATATCGACGATGGCGGGAACAACATCTTCCGCCATCGTCGTGTGGGTCGCCCGCCGCTGATCGACGGCAGGCCCGTCTCTGGTGCGGCAGAAGAGGAGTCCTTCTGCCACCCGCCTAGGCAAGGCACACGCGACACGACGTGCGCCTTCAACCTCGAGGCCTATGTAAGGGCAGCAGACGCCCCCGCGTCTACTGCCCGGCCCGGTTAGGGGGGGAGGAGTTGGTGGTACCGCCTCCTCCGAGCCCCGGTTCTCTTGCGGCGCTGTGGGAGGGAAAGGGGGTCACATTCCCTCTCCCTCTCCGCCGCCTCCTTCTGCGAGATAACCGTCTCGCAGAAGGTCTGAACCGCTGCCCACGCCTCATCGCCGCCGTCGACCATAGACAGAACTACGGCCGGCAGCGAGAGGTCCGTCCCCACTTCGGCGATGAGAGCACGGCGCTCCCCAGCCCACGCGGGGCACTCCTCTAGGGTGTGCTGCGCCGTGTCATCAACGCCGCCACAGTGGTGGCACCCACTGGTCGGCTCTCGTCCCACCCGGCACAGGTAACTTCCGAAGCATCCATGCCCCGAAAGGACCTGCGCCATGCGGAACGTTACCGACCCCCGCGATCTGTCCATCCAGTCTCTGAGGACCGGACGGATCGCCCCGACGGTCCTGCTGCCAGCCGTGGGATTGGCCAGCCGCCGCTCCCACTCCCGAAGCATGAACCGTCTCACATGGAGCCTCCGCTCTCCCACCTCCGAAGGTGCCGGGAATTCACCCCGGCTCCGGGCCTCCTCGCGCCAATGATACACTGACGCGAGGACACCGGCCTCCAGTTCCCACGGAGGGGAGCCCGCCATAACGCAAGCCGCCTCGAATGAGATGGTGCGGTATCCTCTTATCGCCCCGGCGGCCATCACCCTCTGCGGACGTCGCAAGAGGGCGATGTTGTGTGCCTTCAGGGCGTCGACCCACACGGGGGCCCCGTATAGGGCCATCGACCGCACCACTCCCATGTACAGGAGGCGGCTGCTCGTCCGGGGTCCCCCTAGGTTCGGCATCAGCCGCCGAAGGGCGACGGCCGTGCCGAGCAGATGGGGGACCAGGCGGTTGAAATGAGCGCGGAAGCTCCATCGTGGATCGAGGACAAGCCCAAGGTACCTCATTTCAGACTTGACCTCGATCCGGGTGCCACTCACTACGATGTGGGAGTCCGCCGGTGGCGCTCGCCGAGGGCCATGGAAACAAATGGCCTCCGACTTGTTGAGCGCCACCTCGAGTCCCAGCATCGTTATTCGCCGCACGACCATGGCCACCGACGCAGTGGCGAGGCGCGCGGCGTCCTCATAGGTCGCCCCCCGGGCAGTAACCAACGTGTCGTCTGCGTAGCAGGTCACGTTGGCGCCCGGGAGGCGAGCTCCTCGGAGTACCCAGTCGTACCCGATGTTCCACAAGAGGGGCCCCAACACTGACCCCTGCGGAACACCGCGGCACATGGCCCACCTGTGAAGGCTGCCACCCTCTCCTGGGTACTCCACGTACCGCTCCGATAGGTAGGCGCCGACAATCCTGCGGAGGTAGGGAGGCACATCATGGTATTTGAGCGCCTCCCGTATGCACTCCCAGGGCAGGGTATTGAACGCATTGGCGATGTCCAGTGACACCGCCAATAGCACCCCGCCCTTGCGGACCTCCTCTTGCGCCAGCGCCTTCACCCGAAGGACGGCGTCGACGGTCGAGCGACGTGGCCGAAAACCATATTGGTAGTCGGACAGGCCGCGACCTCCATCCTCGAGGTGCCGGACGATGCGAGCGAACAACACTCTCTCAAAGAGCTTACCCGCCTCGTCCAGCAGCACTATCGGTCGGTACGCCGAGGGCGATTCCGCGGGCCGTCCCTCCTTCTTGATGAGTACGAGCCTGCCCGTCTTCCACCGGACCGGGTATTGCCCAGTTTGCAGGCACGCACTCATCAGCCCGCAGAACCGCTCCTCGAGCTCCCGGAGCGCGACCACCAAAACGCGTCCGGGAACTCCATCGGGTCCAGGAGCCTTCACACCTTTCTCCTGGACCCGCCTGACGGCCACGGCCAACTCCGCCGTTGTGACCTGCGGCACCTCCGTCACGACCTCCTCTCTGCGCGCCGGAGCCATCACCGGGGGAACGAACCCCTCCTCCCCCTGTGGAAACAGGCAGGAGATAACCTCCCCCAGCACTCTCGGCTCCAGGCACTCCGTGGTCGGAGGCGCCCATGGACGGAGCTTAGCCCTGACCGCCTTGTAGGGCCGCCCCCAGGGGTCCCGGTCAAGGGTGGCTAATAGAGACGCCCTCGAAGCTTCCTTCGCGTCCCCTATTGCCACCCCGAGGGACTGAGCGCACGACCGGTAGTCGGCGTACAGCTGCGCCTCCTCCTCCGGCACCCGCTGCGCCCTGCGGCGGTACCGGGTGTACCGGCGACGCTTCGCGACACACAGAGATCGCAGTTCAGCGATCTCCGGCGTCCACCAGTACACCTTCCGGTTGGGGAGTCGAGGCTTGGCCCGAGGCATGCACGCATCGCAGATTTGCGACGCGGCGCTCCCGAACCATTCGGCTTCCTCCTCGACTCCTACTTCCGCCGGAGGAGTCGCCCATGACTGGACGATCGACGCCAGCTTCAACGCCTCCCGGTCTATGCACCCCAGGACCCACCTCTTGGCGGACGGCCCCTCGCGTCTGGGACTCAGCACGTGCTGGCCCGTGGAGACATCGTAACGGATGTACCGATGATCCGTTAGATTCTCCACGTCGTCCAGGACTCGCCAGTCCCGGACTGCCAGTGCGACGGCAGGGGTCGTGAACGTGATGTCCACGATGGACCTCCCCTGCTGTGTCACGAACGTGTCGACCGACCCACGGTTACTGATCGTGAGGCCGGTCGTCGTGGCCCACTCTTCCAGCAACCGGCCGCGTTCGTCGGCTGCGGCCGCGGGGCAACCCCAAGCCGTGGAATGGGCATTGAAGTCCCCGGCGACCACCGCCAGACGGGGTGAGATTTGCCCCAGCAGGGCACCCACCACGTCCAGCGCCGTCTCGAACTCGGCCAGTCTCATGCTGGGAGGGAAGTACACCGCAATGATGATGTACCTCCCCCACCCACAGGCCACGAAGCCCCTCCCCCTGGAAATGAGGGAGGGAGGCGCCACTCGCTGTGTCCCAGACGCGATAACACACACCGACCCGTCCGTGTCCCCCAGCCACAGACCGTGAGGAGGGACGAAGTACGGGTCGGAAACAATCGCCATATCAATGGCCCACTCCGCCATGGACTGCAGGAGGAGGTCCTGCGCCCGGGCGCAGTTGTTTAGGTTCGCCTGGAGGAAGCGAAGGGGGATACCGTCCATTACGGTTCCATCGCTTCCTCTCGCCCTTGCGGGGGCGTCGCTGCCACGGGAACTGGGGCAGCCGGGGTCCTTCCGGCCGCCCTTTTGCCCTTTCTGGGCTTTGTCCCGCGGCATGCTTTGCCGCCTACTATATGGTTGCTCGGTCCACCACCCATTGCTGCGCAGATGACGCAGTGGGGGTCGGCCGAGCATGCCGCGGCTTTGTGGCCAGGACGGCCGCAGCGGTAGCAGATTTCACCGCGGTCGTCCTGTGAGGTGCACTGTGACCTGACGTGTCCTGACATCAGGCACCGGAAACACCTCATGGGTCTTCGTTCAAGCAGAGTTACTTGAGCAGAGACCCAGCCCACTTTTAGACGCCCAGAGGCCACTTTCATGGCCGCTTCCACGGGGCAGCTCACCACCACCGTGCCACTCCCCCTCAACGTCCGGCGAATCTCGCCGACCTTGACGTTCAGGGGAGGGCAGCCTCCGCGGCACGCGACTGCGTCAGCCACCTCCTCCCTCGAACCTAACCTAACCTAACCTAACCTAACCTAACCTAACCTAACCTAACCTAACCTAACATGGCGAGTGTTCTGATAAGCTCTACCGACTAGTCCCACCCTCTTGCATTTGATGAGGCCGACAAACTCAGGTCCACCATTATAGCACTATCGGTGTATGTAATGGTGACTCCCATTCCAGAGACTTTACCTTTAGCTTACCATCAGGCGAGGTGAAGTCATATTGACGTGACCGACATAAAAAAAACTATTATGTTGAATAGTTTACAGATGTGATTTCACTGTGCAAATCTCGTGTCAACTAAATAAGTTGTATAGGTTGTGAGCACGGTATTAGAATTTTATGTGAACGAAACCACAAGCAATAGTCTAAAAATATTATGAACTAGCTGTGCCCCGCGGCTTCGCCCGTGGCATGCGTCGTCCCCGTAGCAGGATAAATGTATCCTATGCCCGTCTCCCAATAAGTTAATATGGTCGTTAAGTTTTCTTACATTTCCTAATGTCCCGCGCAACTTTCTTAACTGTTTCTTTCATAAGAACCTTCTCCTGACAATAACAAACACAACAAAAAAATAGCACTCCGGGAGTGCCGGCAGAAGTGAAAACTTCAATATTAACGTTGTGTTTAATTATAAGTATAAAAGTACTATCATTTATGAGGTAGAATACAATGTTTATTTATTGCGCTATCGTACACAAATATGACAATTTATATGTTGTTATTTATTCACATTTACGAATACACAACAGTGTATTTACTACACAACAGTCAAGCAATCAGCTGTCACCATCCTTGGATACGCGTGGGACGCTGTACATAAACACACACGGTCATTCGCGCAAGCGCCCTGTGCCGCCTAAACAGAGCAGCACACTCAGGCACGGTAGAAAGAGTGGGAGATACTAGTTCCTCTCCCTTCCCCTCGATCTTACGCTTTTTCGATCAGCATCACGTGACCCTGACGTGAGTTTGAAAGTTTTTACCCATACAAAAAAAGTGCTCAGCGCCGCTAAAGAAGTTTTCACTTCAAAAAAAGAATAAACGAAATCGGTCCAGTAGTTTACGCGTGATGCTGTGACCAAGGGAAATAGGGATTCATTTTTATATAAATAGATAGACTAGTAGCACGTTCTGCGCGTCTGTACACCGCTGCAGTGAAACCAATTTGCAGCCGTGACGGATTGCGACCAATTAAATTCGTGTACAGTCTCACGAAGGCATAGTGTATGACACGAAACAGACATGGTGGAGACTTTTAATCTCATATAGGGAAAGTAACGTATAAGGTTACATAATTAACACACTCACTGTACCCCTCCTCCGCCCACCCCTTCCTAGCCTCCTCATCCTTTCCAAGCCCTCCCTCCACCCCTTCCTAGCCCCCCCACCCCTTCCAAGTCCTCCCCCATTCCCTTCAGGGTAGGCAGCGCGTGTGTGACACCCTTTTTTTTATCGTGCGGAAATCCCCATGGATACCATCGGCGCGCGGACAACCAGCTCGCCTCCCGCTCGCTCCCCACTGTGCCCTCTGCTAGTCAGAGGGACACGTTGAGAGCCTCGGAGTAGCCCTCTAGAGGGCCACTCCCACCCCGGCCGGATTGGCCGCAGGTAGCAGCGTCTCCCGTGGCGAGTGGGAGGCGCTGCTCCCCTCCGTTGCTCGGGTGCACCGCGTGGAGGTTCCGGCCCGCCCCCTGTGTGACACCCTTAGTGTTGCACACGTCCATAGGCCACGGTGACCGCTTCCCATCAGGTGCGCCGTGTGCTTGTCGGCCACCTACGTAGTATAAAAAAAAATAAAGTAAGGCGATAAGCAGACGGATTTTTTTTACCCCCGATGACCGCAGGTTGGTATCCGTAGAGATTTCCAAACGAAAAAAAGGCGATCCGTGTGTTAGGTAGGAAGTACTCAGTAACTCGGCAAGGAGTGAATCGTGTCTCTCAACTTGACGACCACATGAAAAAAGAGGTGATTGTCGTCACAGCACTACGTGCAATGATATTATACATGTAAAAAGAGGCAGATATGTTACTAGAGCGCGCCAGGTGAAGACTCGAAAACGTCCCAATTGGGACGTTTTTTGACGAATAATGTTTATAGCTATCTTTTTTACTCACGTGCTTATCCCATCTTTCATACTACTTTAACGCTAATTGTCAACAATTGTCAATGTGGATCAGATTTGAGGTGTCAGTTACTAGGTATGAACGTAACATATCTTGTATATAAAATCATTGACTACGTGACAAAGCACAGATATTGGTTTAGACTACGCGAATACCCCACATACAATCATGGCCGTGTCCAGATTGCTCAGTTAGCTATGGTATTATCTCTCTAAGGAACTGGTTACGGGTTCTAAATTAACAGCAAAATTTAGCATACTAATTACTTCGAAATTTCATCAAAATGTATTCCACAATTTACAAGCCGTGTAACACAATAGGCTCGTCGCTCGACCCGCGAGACAAAAGCCAATCGAGTGTCGTCAAGTAATTGACGGGCGATGTTCAATGTCCATCTTTCTCTAACATAATAGGAGTAAGCGAGATAGAATGTAGAAGCATTGGCAAAAAGAATGTTAGTTAAGGCTAAGCGTAATTCTTTGAATGTAATTAATTAATGGCGGCTTGCGTTATCTTTTCAGGCGATTTCTTTTGAAAAGCTGGTGGTAAACTACGTTTAAAAAACCGACTTCACAAACTAATATTTTTTTACTTTTTAGTGCACAGAAATAGAAAATAGGTACTTTTCTATTTCTGTGCACTAAACTTTATGAGGTTTATTATGTACAGAGGCGTCAAAAACAGAATTTTTACCGTAAATTTGATGATTTCCCCTCGATTTTTCCAAGATCTCAGCATCAGATCCTGATACCCTGGATATGGGACCACCTCAGAAATAGCCTCTATCAAACAAAAAGAATTTTCAATATCCATCCATAATTGGCGCCGCTATCGCGTGACATACATACAAAAAAATAGCATATGAATTGAGAACTTCCTCCTTTTTTTAAGTCGGTTAGCAATAGTTAAAGAAAGACAAATGTATAGGCACTAATAATTATCAAGAGAGGGGAATTTTGTGAGTCTGCTTATCTGTTTAAAGTAATCTTCGTAACTGCTGAATCTTCGTAACCATGTTAAAAATGTTGAAGTATAAACTAATTCTATAGGTACCGCATAGGGCCGAACTTTTTTTTATATCACTTAGGTGGCAGACAAGCACACGGTCCACCTGATGGGAAGCGGTCACCGTGGCCTATGGACGTGTGCAACACCAGGGGCGTCGCATTTATGCTGCTGACCCTGAAAGGGTGGTGGGGAGGATGGGGTTTTATAGCAGTTTGCGATTTCTTCCTGACAACCAGTATGTGTACGGCCTCATAATATGGTTATGGAGCTTTAAAATAATTCTTAATTTGATTACAATCCAAATAAATTACCTACGCCTTCCAACGCGTTGAATAAAGCTGTTAAAGTTTAATGTTCACTTCGCTAGATGGCGTAACCGTCTAAGCAGTTTATGGCCGTTTTTACTACCGCACGACAATTAAAATTTCAATGAGAATAGGAAATTTCATTAGTGCGAGTTAGAATGTGCGGGAAACAGACAATATATGGATCGGTTGACACTGTCGCCATTCTTAAGATGTAGCTTTTCTTTGTTTTTTTTTTTATACTGGACACGTCTGTGACTTCACCTCGCCTGATGGAAGGCTAAAGGCAAAGTCTCAGAATCGGGGGTCAGCACTACATACACCGATAGTGCTACAGTGGTAACCCTTTTTTATTGTGCGAAAATCCCCATGGATACCACCCCCGTCGGCCATCGGGGGTGGTTATATCGGGATCGAACCTAACTGTGACGCGTCTGAACTTCGATATTTTCCGTGGAGCGACTGTAATCTGACCTCCACAACCAATTGTATGGCAATCGGGACCGACGGCTTAAGTGCTCTTATGGCACTAATGAACCTGCGATAAATACACACATAACTTCGAAAAGCATCGAAAAGTCATTGGTAGGTGCCATGGTGAACCTGGGATTGAACCCGAGACCTCGTCTCAGCAGTCCATTACCCAAACCAATAGGCTAATAAACGCGTTAAAATCTGCTTAGTAACAAAAGAAACAGCACTAGTTATAATCTAGAACCCACAACTTTTAATCACTGTCTAGATACTTGACATAGTGTACCAATATTCTCGTTAAATTTGACTGCAATTCAAATTCAAATACTAAACTAGTGGGTTTGTAGCTCGCAGATAATAAACCTCTTGGAAATATTCCTCCAATTATGGCTCGCGGTTTTATACCGACACGCCCCGGATATCGAACTAGTATTCGAATATAGTTTAAAGTATTCTAGTGTAGCGGCGGATAGCATAACGTTATAGTTTAATTTAATATTGAAGAGTGTCGGAATATTTTCATCCAGGAATTATTCCTGGATAAAAAATAAAAAAGAATAACCACGAAGGCTAAGCCTTCTAACCTAATCTATCCGAATCGGGGTACTCAGAATCAGGGTGTTAAAATCAAAATTACTTTTGCCTAATTTATTCAGTTAAAAGTACTTTTGACTAGTTAAGAGTTTTGACTGCATCATAATATATTAATATTATGATGCAGTCAAAATTCTTAACTAGTCAAAAGTAGTTTTAACTGGTAAAATCAGTCAAAAGTACTTTTAGCCGTAAGCTTGCAGTCAAAACTCTTAACCAGTCAAAAGTACTTTTAACTGAATAAATTAGGCAAAAGTAATTTTGATTTTAACACCCCGATTCTGAGTACCCCGATTCGGATAAATTAGGTTAGAAGGCTTAGCCTTCGTGGTTATTCTTTTTTCAAACCACCAAGAAATGAGGTCGGGAGGCTAGGAAGGGTAGGTGGGAGGAGGGGTATAGTGTACTCTGGCTACCCTACTTACCGGCGGCGGTAGGAAACCAAAACGATGGTTGTTATGGCCGCGGTCTTCTGTAGGGTGGAGGTACTACCTCAGTCGGACTGCTCAGTTCGGACGGGAGATACCGTCGTGTCCTACCTCTAACGAGAGAGCTGAGAGGGTTTAAACCTTAATCCATGGTGGATCGGAAATGTTCTTAGAATTTCTTCTAGGACTTGTTACGATGTTTTTCCCTCACCGTCAGCAGATGGTAAATCATGTGATTAGCATATATAAATTCCACAAAGTGAAATTCACATTGGTACTGTCCAGCCGGATTTAAATTCGATACTTCTGAGTAGAGGCCGCGTCCTTATCCATTCAGCTACCATCGCTTCTTATTGGTAAGGAACCCTGAAAATAACAAAGTATTGCCTAACCGCTGTTCGTGAAACCAGCATCTAAAAAACCCGTAGGCCGACAAAGAACTCTTTAAGTACATGGTACACCCTTTAAGAAAACTTGTGGGACATTTTTCTCCTTTGAATAAAAAATGTACTTATTGAAGCGTGAATTTAACGAGGTATATTTATTATAGAGAAAGTTTGTCTATGCGTCCCTTTATGCGCTGAACCAAATCGTTCAGGCAATCGTACCCAACTTCTTATGAGGACTTGAAGGGCTTTCATCTATGTGTTAATATATTTATATAAGTATGCTTATATAGTAGACCCACGGAATAAAGAATACCTACTACAATGGAACTGTGATACTACTTATTCATAAGGGGAACCGCTGTCGCCAAACTCACACATACAACCAATTAATAATACCTTGCATATCTTCCATACCAAATACTTCTTTATTTATTAAGTATGATAAAAATACAATGAAAATTAAATAATATTTACATTAAAATAAAAACTAAAAACTAAACAAAATAAATATTTACATGGCGTCAAAAAATTCCTCCGCATCATCCCTGACTGGTAATGTGCCCAGAAGGCTGGCAGCATTGCCACGCTGAATGGCAATGCTGATTCTCTGTGCAAGATAGAGTCCAGCCTTCTGGTCACCTGTGGCGTCGATCAGCCGCTTCGCCAAGTCTTTGTAGACAAGGCGGGCACTTGGACCCCATGACCCCAGCGTCTCAACCCCAAACGGCTTAAAAATGTAATCACCAACTAAGTTGGAGTATTTACGCAAATACCAAATTAGCCTAAATTATGCATACTGCAAAACGAAAAAACACCTTACTAGTTCGTGTTAGAGATTTCTTTGCTATAGATAAGAAAAATATTTACGGCGATTCGTATTTTGAATCAAACAAACTTTGACTTAAGAAAAACTTCGGATAATCTCTCTCTCGCTCTATCTAACTATGCAAACCTTGCAAACCAGCGCATACCGGTGGCACGCGTGCCACGCCCACTTACCACTTCTACTTCTCTTTTCTGTGAGTAGACCAGTGTCGATAATTTTTGAGATAAAAAAAAATATAGTAGGATAAAACCCGTTGGAAAAGGACGAGAATATAACAAAAATGAAAGGAAAAATAAATTGCGGGCGATCTGAGGTCGGGAAGTGGGGGTTTTAAAGGTAAAAACGGTTTATCTCGATTTCCGGCAAAACTACAAGTCCACTCTCCACTTCCACTCTCCGCTCCACTCTCCACTCTAAAAAAAGAATAAAAGTATCCTATGTCGGTTTCCTGGTTCTAAGCTACCTCCCTACCAATTTTCAGCCAAATCGGTTCAGCTGTTCTTGAGTTATAAATAGTGTTGCTAACACAACTTTCTTTTATATATATACTAGTTGACCCACCCCGACTTCACCCGTGGCGTATTTCGAACCCCGATGCACCCTTTTTAACACACATAATATGCTCATAATTTATCAGTTTTCCTATAATGTATGGGAATCTACCAGAATTGTTCACATTTATGATTATTGCTCCGCTCCCTTGGGCAGTAGCGTGATGATATTCAGCCTATGACATTCACGGATAATGTGGTTTTCTAATTGGTGAAAGAATTTTTAAAATCGGGTCAGTAGATCCCGAGATTACTCCTTACAATTTAACAAATATACAAACACATAAATTTACCTCTTTTTAATATTAGTATAGATATAGATTTTTTTATAAAGGTAGGACACTAAAAGGTAAATAAAAGTAATAACTTTCTTCCAGATTTTTAAATATGAAATCTGTTCAATAATAATAAGTGAAACCAGTCAATTTAAAAGCCTTCAAAAATCGCCCACGAATTTAACTAAATGATATTACCTAATTGCGTCATCACCCGCCGGCGTTCTACGCTGTGATTGGCCGACGCCCGACAAGAGGCGTACGCGCAGCCTCCGTTGCATTGGTCCGTCAGTTACACACTGAGAGACATAAGTTATAACTTAAGTTGTGATTGGAATATCTGTTTATCGTTCCTATTGTATTCTATTTATATTTTTAAGTTTGTTTTTAAAGAGTACGTAAGGAATTTCTATTTTATTAGTTGAAACATCTACGCAGGTAGGTACTTTTTTTATTTGCTAGAATACGAAATAGAAATATAAATTTATTTGCTAAAGAGGAATGCCCTGCCTGAGTCTGTATTCCCGGATAACTACAACCTAGGAGTCTTTAAGTCTAGAATGAAGTTACTACTTGTTCGCGTTAAGTTTGCCGGTGTCAAATGACGTCAGTATAGCGTTTTCTCATTGGAACTAGAACGTTAAACGCGTGACAGTTGACCAGCGGCAAACTTAGCGCGAACGAGTGGTACTTCTACAAGTGTGCTCCACCGTCAACCACATCATTACTTACCAATAGGTGATATTGTGGTCAAACATGAGTCTATTAATTACCAATAAAAAAATTAAACATAATCGTGTAATGATTGTGTTATAAGAACAGGCTACATCTAATATAGTTCTCATCAGAAAAATCGAAACACCTTGCAAGTTTATGTTTTCTAAGGATTATCAGAAAAGTGTGTATACTTAGAAATATTATGTCAAATGTCGTTAAATTGTAAATAATATTATGAGGTTTTCAAATTCTAATGTTAATGTTTTAAATTCAAACATCATAAAACAAATAATTTGTGTATTGTTATCAGATATCATAAAAACTAAAGTGTTTAGATTTTTCTGATGAGAAGTGTACTATGCGATTCAAGTAAGAAGATAATCGCGTTTGCGGCAACTTCATTCCGTACTCATCAAAATTGTACAGCTAGCAACAAAATTTTCACGGCGCGTCAGATAGGTTCATACCTGTAATGGTAACAACGACTTAATTTTTATTTTCTTTTCTTAAATACATAACATATTTTCTTAGTAATAGTTTATAATAATAGTTCATAATTGATTGGTGTCATAGTGTGCCGCTAGCTACGCTTCCAAAGCCATTGATATTATATTGCCGATTTTTCTCCATTTTGTTGTTACATTGTGTTTGTTATAGACTTTTGTTATTGTTTTGATAAGTTTATTTTGTTAGGTACATTTAAATTTGCATAAAATGAGTAGGGAAGGCACAGTGGTACATTCACGAGCACGTGAAATTGTTCGTGCGGCTCCGATAACAGTGCAAACGATAAAATAAGCGGCATCGAAGTGTTACCGCCCGATTAAAAATAAATAAATATAAAAAAGAACCGATAGTTTATTTCGTAATTATCATTGTATGTACTTATCTAAGATGGAATAGTGATGTAAAAAAATGTATTTGCTGACCTTACTTTATGCAATGAAGTAAGCAACGGGAATCAAAATGTCATTATGACAGTTATCAACTTACGTGAATCGCATAGTATATTGAGAAGATATTGTACCATCGTTATGAATTCTAATTTAGTAACCTAGTTGTTGTAACGCGTACCACGCACAACACAACACACATGCGTTCATACTCGTACCTACACGAAGCAGTGGTTACTATTTCTATACTATTATAATCACAAACAGAGATATGCCACATCTGGTTGATGATTCAATAATGCTGAGGTTGATATGAAAATTTTTTTGAATGAAATTTTAAGCAATTGCATGCTATCTATTTCCAATGATTTTCTGATCGGAAAAAATGATCATCCAGGACGGGACTTGAACCCGTTGGTCAGAGCATTCCCCCTGTAAGGGACTGGTCACGGGTTCAAGTCCCGTCCTGGATGATCATTCTTCCGATCAGAAAATCAATGAAAAATTTTACCGAACATTTTTGAAGCATATTATTTTTTGAAGAGAATGTAATCATAAATTCATATCGGAGTGTTGAAGAAATAAGAGAAGATCTTTGAGTACGAAAAAAACTATATTTCATCAGAGGGCTTTGTCCTAAGTACAATATTCTTCAAAGCGCTTCCTAGACCCAAAGTAAGCATAGTTTAACTAGTTTGTGTTATGGCCTCTAGAATGCGGATAAACATACTTATAAGTAGTTTTTATGAACATATACATAATATTAAAACTATATTATACGCCCAGCGTCAAGACCAATGCAAATAGACACATTATTGGCATATAAATGTTTGCACTGAACGGGAATCGAACCCTTACCGCCTGTTATAGCAATCGATTGCACTACGTTACCCACTTCATTTGAAACAACCAGTGTACATATTCATGAATACAAATAATCACACTAGGCAGGAATCGAATTCACGCCTCCTGACGTAGCAGTTAAATGCACTGAGAAAACTACAATCAATCATTTTTATCAAAAAAATCTATTCAAATTTGTGCATCAATTTTTAACACTGGCTGTACTATACAGGGCGAATTTTTCAAAAGGGCTTGGATGGCCAAAACCAAAACTATAAGGAATAGCGAAAAATGCTCGAAGAAGTCACGAGCCCGATTTTGATGAAACTTAAAACCTCATCATTCGATTTTTGAAAAATCAATAATCCTGGCTAGGAATCGAACCTGTTGATTTTGAAAAAAAAAACCACACCCTATATTATTACACCATACGATAGTGTTGCTATTAAGGATCTTATTCTGGGAAGTAATGATGTATGGCAAATTTAAGGAAAATATGGAATTTAATAAAATTCGTGTTTTATGTGACCTATAATTTGTTTCGTTCGAAATCCCAGAAAAGATCATTTATATATCATTAGGTTTTAAGTTTCATCAAAATCGGGCTCGTGACTCCTCTGACCATTTTTCGCTATTCCTTATAGTTTCGGATTTGGCCATCCAATCCCTTTTGAAAAATTCACCCTCTATAAACAAACTATTTATTCAACGAACATTACGTTACGTTAAGAGCTGCTTACTCCAAGATCCAACAGCTAGTTGTCTTATACAGCTACTAATCAACACTCACCGCCACTCCGGAGGTTCTGAGCACTCCACGTCGAGGGCAGAATCCTCTTTATCCGAATAAGTTTAATCTTTTGTACACAAGGAGGCTTTAATCTACACTGATACCTCTTAATCAATAATTTGTTTACATTCCGTAACCGCACTCATAATTTCCCTTTTCCCAACTCAATTTGAGTCTGCTTTTCAATCTAACTAGTGGTAGAACTTCGATATTTGTGATATATTATCGAAGTTCTGTAGTTAGACCAGTTGTTTTTTCTATACTACGTAGGTAGCAGACAAGCACACGGCCCCTGATGGGAAGCGGTCACCGTGGCCTATGAACGTGTGTTATACCAAGAGTGTCACACACGCGCTGCCTAACCTGAAGGGAAGGGGGGAGGCTAGGAAAAGGTGGGGAAGCTAGGAAGCGGTGAGGAGGAAGAGGGGTAATAGTGCATAAAAGCGTTTTATTTAAAACATTTTTTATTTAATTTATTGAAAATACAAATCCACGTAACGAGTTCTATAGATGTTTATACGGCAACTGTAACCGACGGCTTCACGTGCTCTCCGAGGCACAAAGTGGCCTCAATGTGTTAACAATGGTCACCCATCCTAAAACTGCTTTATCTATTGTTGTTCAATTTCACAATGCGTTATCCTACGCACACTTGCACACTTCCATAACCCACGATGACCGCTTCCCATCAGTTGGACCATGCTTGTCTGCCACCTAAGTGGTATAAAAAACTAGATATAATAAGTCGATTGTCTATGAAGTCAGCTGTCTATATCTCGCGCCGTATAAACATTGCGTGCGTGATGTAAGCGCGATCTAAAAATAAGCGACGTCGCGGCGCGTTCGCTGTTTATTATTTTTAATACTGTTATAGTATGTGTATGTGTGTTGCTATGCTGGAGAGTCAGCTGATACGGTTTTAGGGATGACATGACATCTATAAAGGTACATGGACAGACAGGGGATTCTTCTTCAGGTTAGGTATGAAAGGAATTTCATTCTGCACACGCTTAGGCTGTGGAATGATCTCCCTGCTGTGGTTTTCCATTTTTTTATATTTAGTCCACCGGATTGACTGCACCCAGCCTGATGGTAAGCTGTGGTGGAGTCCTAAAAGTAGTGGTCACTATACCCAAGGGATGCCCTTAGAATGGTGACCCCTACCCAGGCGGCCTTAACAGATGCTATTTCACGCCCCGTTTAAAGAACCCGGGACTATAACCGCTTAGTTCGCGATGGTATGGACTGCACCGTATGTGGATGACACCTAAGTCCTGGGCGTGTTGTTCGGGGCAAGAAGGGAGTAGGTAGAATCAGTTGGAAGAGCTCATCGGAACAGTCACCATGGTACAGACGATAAAGTACTGCCAATGAGGCTATGTCTCTATGCAGCTGCAGTTGCTCTAAAGAGTTGGTGATCTCAGGGCTATCGATAATTCGGATTGCCCGTCGCTGCAACTTGTCGAGAGCGTCTAATAGGTTCTTTTCCCGAGCGACTACAATATGAGGTTCTTCAAGAATAGCATTAGAAGGTTTTTAAGTCAAAGTCAAAGTCAAAGTCAAAGTCAAAGTCTTTATTGCGTTCATGTGTTGTACAGATCTTACACTATAAATAATTGTATCAACATGAAGCCCTGTTGGGGCACAGCAAAGTTATACTTATAAACTAAAAATTAATACTTATAAACTAAAACACAGTAATATTTGTCATTATTATTCTTAAACTTAGGTAGGATAGGTACATTAAATATTATTTTCGTAATTTGTCACATGTTTGTCATCAAGAAATTCCTGTATATTGTAGTAACATTTATCTAATAGGTACTCTTTTAGTTTGTTTTTAAATTTATACTCGCTTTCTAAATCCTTTAATGCCTGCGGTATTTTGTTGTATACTTTTATGGACATTATGTATGGGCCAGAGTGGCACATAGACATGCTAGATGTTGGAAGAGCTAGTCTGTCCTTGTGTCTTAGGTTACGGGGTTGGCTGTAATGGTCTTTATTGCGAGTATAAAACAAGGTCGGCAGCGCGAGTGTGACACCCATAGTGTTGCATACGTTCAATAGACATAGAAAGTTCCCTATCTGTGGCACGCAATGCGATGTTTTTTGTATTATTATTGAAAGGCTTAAGTTTGACCACTATCTCATCTGGTGGTAAGTGATAGTGTGGTCTACGATAAATCACGTTTACCTTTTATTATACCACGTAGGTGGCAGACAAGCACACGGCCCACCTAATGGGAAGTGGTCACCGTGGCCTATGGACGTGTGCAACACCAAGGGCGTCACTCACGCGCTGCCGACCCTGAAGGAAAGGAGCTGGGGTAGGAAAGGGTGGGGAGGCTAGGAAGTGGTGGAGAGGAGGGGTACAGTGAGCTCTGGCTACCCTACTTACCGTTGGGAACATAACACGATGGTTATTATGGCCACAGTCTTCTATAAGGCGGAGTTACTTCCCCAGCCGGACAGCTTATTTCGGACGGGAGATACCGTCGTGTCCTGCCTCCATTCCTTTTTTTTACCTTTACTAAGGAATAATTCAAGTCTGTAGCGAATAGGTTCTTCGCTAAAGACTTGAATTATTCCTTAGTGTATAATGTGTAGATACCTATGTTTATACAAAATATATGTACCTATCTAAGTACTCATAACACAGACTAATTGGGTCTAGAAAGCACTCTGTATATATTGAATCGTTATTCATTTAATTCTAAAATAGTCCTTAGTCTGTCAGCCCCGAGTTGGTTTTTAATTTCGTTTAATAAAGTCAATAGGGGTGGGTCTTGTGAATCAAACGATCGTAATCCAACCTAAATTGCTCTCTGGAATACAATTAGAATCAAAGTGCTATTAGAAAACAATGTTGGGATAGTATTGATGGACTCAATCAAATGTAGCAGGTACCGACAGCAACAGAAGTTGATGAACACTATATTTCAAAAATATACCTACTATTATTTTTTGAAGGATGTATTATATTTTGAAGGAGGTAGGACACGACGGTATATCCCGTCCGAAATGAGCTGTCCGACTGGGGTAGTACCTTCACCCTACAGGATACCGCGTCCATAATAACCATCGTGTTGTGTTCTCGACGGTAAGTAGCGTAGCCAGAGCTCACTGTACCCCTCCTCCTCCTACTCCTTCCTAGCCCTCCCCCCTTCCATTCAGGGTAGGCAGCGTGTGTGTGACACCCTTAGTGTTGCACACGTCCATAAGTCACGGTGACCACTTCCCATCAGATGGGCCCTGTGCTTGTCGGCCACCTAAGTTGTATGAAAAAAAAAGGTTTTAGAATTTAGTATTCAGTAAATCGGAATGTGTTAAGCTACTTTACTGCTAACTGTACCAGCGTTGTAGATTAGTGATGTTGGACGAGTGCCTCTCAAACATGTTGAGGTAATTGATAATTTGGAGAAGGTGGTTCTCTAATGGGACATTGTGTTGGAGAGCCCTAGAGGTGCTTCAATTGACTGATTTTGAGGGTCTTGTGGTGTAAATTAAACTGTTTCGTAGGTTATGAGTATATACAGTATACATAAATTTGTGTGTGTACTATCGATACTACTATTGTAAAAGTACGTTAAGCAGTCGTTACACGTAGTTGGAGCCCTATAAAGTCCGACAACTAATCTAACTATAAAATTTCGTACTTGTGGAGGTCAGATGGACTGCCATCTTACCGAGATATTAAACTCTCTATAGTAAAAAGGTTCATCAGGTGCATAGCCGGGCTTGAGGTGATGGTTGTCGCAGCACTTGTGGGATCAGTGGATATTGGCGTAGTCTACACCAACATCTTCGCTTTGTTACGCAGTGCTGCGACGACAATCACCTCTTTTTTCATGATGTCGTCAAGTTGAGGGCCACCATTATGTCACTCTCAGTGTATGTAATGGGGACCCCCTTTTTGTGACTTTACTTTTAGCTTACCATCAGGCGAGGTGAAGTCATATTGACGTGATCGATATAAAAACCCCAACGCGACTGCTATTCAAAGAAAATATCAAAGTTCGTTTTTAGATTCGTCGCTCGATTAATTGAATGAAATTTTGAAGTAATTGCATGCTAACTATTCCCATTGTTTTATGATCGGAAAAAAGTGATCATCCAGGACGGGACTTGAACCCGTAACCTTACAGGGGGAATGCTCTGACCAACTGAGCTACCTTTACCTGTTCTAAATGTTTAAATTTCTCCGATATATTCTACGGCTTAGGGCGCCAATAAGTTTGAAAAATGCTCGAAGTGAGAGGAGCAAACACTCTTCTAAGATCTAACAGAATTTCAACGTTAACTTGTAAGTTCGTAATCGTCAATTATACTCAAGAACCGTTCTTGTAATGAGTCAAAAGACCAGTAGGTAGTAGTCCAAAGGTGCTTCCATTAACTTCCCCGAAAAGTTCTGCAACATTTAACTCATTACTTATAACGAATTAATAGCAAAGTTGTTCTAATTAAGAGGCCAGCATCTCTCGGAAGCTTGCAAACGGCCACTATTCCTGTAATGGGCTATTAAAACAAAGATTTTCGGAGATATAGGTACTAATTAAGGGCTCGATAGGGAGGGCTGACCTTTAATAAAACATTAACCGAATAAAACCTCTTCGATGGTCAACTTGTGAACTATGAGTAAGTTTAGACTGCCTGCTTAGAAAGGGTTATGTTTTTAATATACCTTGGTTTCGTGCGAAAATCCCCACGGATTTCTTACTCCACTGGCTGGTTTTTTTTTATATTGGACACGTCAGCATGGCTTCACCTCGGCTGATGGAAAGCCAAAGGCAAAATCTCAGGATTGGGGGTCACCACTACATACACCGATAGTGCTATAATGGTGGCTCTCAGTTTGACGGCCTCATCAAATGCTTTTTCACACTCCGGTTAAAGGACCTGATATTGTAGGAGGAAGGAAACATGCACTGGTAAAGAGTTCTAAGTATTTATATTGCGGCAAATAAACGAAGCACCGAACCGCTTAGTTCTTACCATCAGGCGAGGTGAAGTCTTTTTAACGTGTCCTTATAAAAAAACCACGAAGCGGAATATATCGTTTTTTTATGACATAAGGAATCCGTTCAGCTGTTTTGAGAATCAATTGTGTTTGGTAAAAGGGATTAGTAGTGAAGGATAACATATATTTTATCCTAAAACATCAACATACATTCGTCTTCAATATTTGTTTAGGCACGCAATCCAAATAATTCCACAAACACAAGGAAAACAGAACAATCTTATAATATACAGCGTCCTGTGTAAAGAAAAAGGGAGAAAACCAACTTGTCAATTTGGTTTCTATGATCTTAACGTAGTAGCCTAGTGGTATGGGTAATGGACTGCTGAGACGAGGTCTCGGGTTCGATCCCAGGTTACCATTGCACACACCAATGACTTTTCGATGCTTTTCGAAGTTATGTGTGTATTTATCGCAGGTTTATAAGTGCTCGGTTAATGGCAATAGGCTCGCCACCTATTCCATTGGGACCTAAAACATAAACTGGCGAAATGTGGGTGCTAGCACCTCTGCCTACCCCTTCGGGGATATAGGCGTGAGTTTATGAGTTTATGTTATGTATGATCTTAACGCCATAATTTGCTTGCGTGTTAGGGCTACCGCACATTAGAGGCAAGACAGTCTTTAGACAGTTGTGTCTTGACGTGACTTTTAGGTAATTAGACAACTTTGTTTTGTTCTAAGTGTGCGCACTTTCATAAATGTTTGTGTACAGCAATAGTCTGTCTGTAGACTGTCTTATCTATATAATGGTTTTTTATTTATACTACTCAGGTGGCAAACAAGAACACAACAAGACAGGTTTAGGTTACCGCAGCCATAATAACCATCGTGTTGTGTTCCCGGCGGGTAGCCAGAGCTCAAACCCCCCAACCTCCCATCTCCCCAATCCCACCTCCAACCCTCTCTAAACTCCTCAATCCCCCCTCTACCAAGGACGGCAACGCGAGTGTGACACCTCTGGTGTTGCACACGTCTATAGGCCACGGTAACCGCTTCCCATCAGGTGGGCCGTGTGCTTGTCTGCCACCTAAGTAGTATAAAAAAAGCTTTGCGTGTCACGCAGTACTAAATCACTTTCAGTTAAGAGGTGATCATTTCCACTTTCAATCGCTTTCGAAGTGGATTGGGACATTTATGGTATTTATCGGCGATGGTAGTTATTTATTGTGACGTCATCAGGTCAACGAGAGTGCAGGCGGTACCACAAATAGCTTGGTACCGAAAACGGGTTTAAAATTCCCGAAATATTTCAGTGATTGATGAAATAGAAACTTATTTCAATGTTTAACCGACTTCATAAAAGGAGGAGTTTCTCAATTCGATTGTATTTTTTGTTTGTTATCTTAGAACTTTCGTCTGGGTGAACCTATTTTTATTATTTTTTTTATTTGATAGCTTTCATTTCTCGTGTGGTCGTTTTAATTTGATCCGTTGAATTGGTTTTTTTTCATTGAAAAGTTTTTTTTTTACTTGGGTTATATCATAATTATGAACAATTTTATTTTATTTTGAACACAATTTTTTTTTTTTTTTGAATTACTGTCTATTTGTTAGCGAGGGACACAAAACCACTTAACGGATTTTGGTGCGATTATTTTGTTTGAAGGGTCTTGTTTAAAATTTAACCATAAAGACTTAAAATTCTTTACCAGCGCATGTGTTTCCTTCCTTCTACAGTCCCGGGGCATTTAAGCGGGGCGTGAAAAAGCATTTATGATGAGGCCGTCAAGCTGAGAGCCACCACTGTAACACTATCTGTGTATGTAGTAGTGACCCCCGATCCCGAGACTTTGCCTTTAGCTTTCCATCAGGCGATGTGAAGTCATGTTGACGTGTCCAATATAAACAAAAAAATCGTTTGAGTAGAACAATGAAATGTGTGCCAATAGCCTACTACTACGTTTGGAGGTGGCAATTCGCACACGAATAAATTAACTTCGTGCGAATCGCCTACAGAAAATAAATAAATATTTAAAGGAGTCGATTCGCACATTTCGGGCGAGTTTAATTCGTGCGAATCGTCCAATAAGCCAACTGAACGTATAGTGAAAAAAATGGTAAACCAGTTTTTCACGCGGGCGGAACCGCAGGCATAAGCTAGTTCAACAATATATTTATATTAAGCCAAGTTAAATATAGTACCTAGTTCCTATTCATAAAAGCTGGTAGCTGTAAGTGGAATAGCCATAGATCACACGAACAAGTGCAGCGCCGCGCTAGAGTCCGCCGGGACTACGGGGCTAAATTAAACTATCTGCCCGCTGACCGCTAGCGCCGCAACGGCGCGGGGCTTTTTTGTACCGGAATATTTTACAACAATAGAGACAATTTGTCGGTTATTTTAGGTAAACATTCATAACTTTTTACTCCCGAAGGAGTAGGCAGAATATATGTATTTTTACTAGGTGGTACAATTTGATGGCACAAATTTGCCTCAAATTGGGCCGGCCATAGTAATCCAACCTTAGTTGAACTGCGTTCAGGGTTCAGCAGGTGCATAGCCGGGGCTTGAGGTAGTGGTTGCCGCAGCACTTATGGAACCAGTGGGTATTGGCGTATTAGTCTAATCCATCGTATTAGCTTTGTCGTCGAGTATAAAAAATAAAATAAAAAAGGATTTTAAAATTGTTGACTATTTGTTCGTTAAGAAACTTGTTTGTTTGTTGTTGCCAATTTTGATGGGACTTTCGTTGACCGATAGATAAATAAGATGTAACTATTAGGCTATTGTGTATTACGATTTTAGCTCTAGGAAGAGCTGTATGGGTTTTGATACCCCATGTCTTTGATAAAACCTTTTGATTGCATTAATCTAGAAGTATTTTTTTTACAGCTGAGAAAAGAGTCTTGTTGAACAGACAGACAATGAAGTGATTCTATAATGTTTCTGATTTTTTCTTTCTCTTTTAGCTACGTTGGAATCGAATCAACTAGACAATTTGTCTTAGCGCTGGAGGTACGGTACCCTGAAAATGAATTTAAACCCGAAACAATCCATTACGTTATTTCACTCATCTGACTATTGCCCCGACTCAGTGCCACAGCGCCTATCAAGGCTTATAAACTCGTTAAAACTGCACAAGAGCGAAGTTTGAAAGGATTTATAATTTCTTGCGTCGTGCACAGTTAGAGGTTAAACTTGTTGGTAAATTGTTGGAGATGCCTCCAGGCGTTTAAGGCTTATGTTGAAGGGAGCTGTTGAATACTGAGACAGACAGACATCACTTCGTTATGAGAACACAATTCGTTTGTCTCCGAAAACGACACTAAACTTATGTGTAACTGTTTAGCTTACATAGATCTTTTTTTAATCGACTTCAAAAAAGAAGGTTCTCAATATCGGTCACGTCAATATGACATCACCTCGCCTGATGGTAAGATAAAGGTAAAGTGTCAGAAATGGGGTCACCATTACCAACACCGATAGTGCCATAATGGTGGCCCTCAGCTTGACGGCCTCATTAAATACTTTTTCACGCCCCGCTTAAAGGAACCGGGACTGTAGGAGGAAGGAAACACGTGAGCTGGTAAAGAATTCCAGGTCTCGATGGTGCGGCAAAGAAAGGAGGCTCCGAACCGCTTGGTTCTTGATGGAATTGTTTGCACCATATGAGGGTTTCTATTGTTTTTATGTATGTTCAGGCATAACTCTGTAGAATATCCATATAATTTTATTGTTATCAGTTTAGAGTCTAAAATTAAATTATATTTTGTAGAGTGAAGGAAAAAGTTTAATGAATTCTTTTCATTTGATTTTAGACTTTAACTCTACAATATTATAGTAAAGTTTACAACTAAATAGCATGTTTTAGAGTGTCAGTGCCGTAACAGTGGCTTGTTATAACAGAATCGATGCCCTGACCTCCGCCTTTCAATGGCCGATCAAACTGTGACCGAGTGCCAGTTCTTACTTTTCGATCGTAAACAAAATTTGGGTACATTTGCCAATCTCTTCCAAGATATAGTCCTGATAGCTTTAGACCGGCTACACACACCCCGATAAATCGGCGGCGACAAGGGAGATGTGGTGGCAGTGTTGCCACCTTAGTGGTTATAATAGTCCCATAATATTGAAGCATTATTAGAAGAGTAATGGCAAAATTATTTTTTCTTAAGTTTGGATTCTCCAACCTGGATTCAATTAAACCACTAGCCACTAAATACAATTATTCACCGCTAGCAGAAAGTCGAAACGTAGATTTAGTGGTATAACCACTAAAGTGGCAACACTGCCACCACATCTCCCATGTCGCCGCCGATTTATCGGGGTGTGTGTAGCCGGTCTTACGTAATTTTCTTCTAAATATGAAGTATGCCTATCATAATCCTTGTCAATTTCCTTCCTATGAGCGATCAATATAGAGGTCCCTGAGGAGGCTATCGAGTAGCCTGTACCTCTTGAGGATAGCGTGATCGGTGCACGATGCTGGTAATCATACGTTTGAAAGGCGTAATAGATTTGAGATGTGTTCGTGAATTCGTAATTGTTAAGCCGTCACAGTGTTGTCGGCTTATAGTAAGACTAGCTGACCCACCCTGGCTTCGCCCGTGGCGTATTTCGAACCCCGATACACCCTTTTTAACTCACATAATATGCTCATAATTTATCAGTTTTCCTAAAATGTATTGGAATCTACCGAAATTGTTCACATTTATGATTATTGCTCCGCTCCTTTAGGCAGTAGCGTGATGATATTCAGCCTATGACATTCACGGATAATGTGGCTTTCTATTGGTGAAAGAATTTTTAAAATCGGTTCAGTAGATCCCGAGATTACCCCTTACAATAACAAATATACAAACACACAAACTTTACCTCTTTATAATATTAGTATAGATTAAATCTTGGCTTGTAGTCGTATATTGTTGACTAGCTGTTGCCCGCGGCTCCGCCCGCGTGGACGTTCATTTCGCCTTTTTTACTATATCGCCGGTTCTAATCAGCCGATTGTGATCAAATATGTATAAGATTTTGAGTCTAACCAAGAACTTTCTAATAAAGAAAACCGCATCAAAACCCGTAAATCGGTCTACGTAGGTCGGTATACGTAATGGGGACCCCCTTCCTGAGACATCACCTTTAGCTTACCATCAGGCGAGGTGAAGTCATATTGACATGACCGACATAAAAAACAAGTAACCCAATTGCAGTGTAACCTCTGCAATTGGGTTACGTATAGAATTACTGTTTTTATGAAATTTTCCTAGCAAAACCGGGTCGTAATGCTAGTATTTTATACATTCTGTATGACTGGGAAATAAATATTAGTTCGTGACTGTACAACCGCTTCACGGATCATATACAGCTTGTTTTGTTATCAGATTATATAGTGTGTTTGAGTTATGAGTACATTCGGAGACAGATTGAATATACGGCTTAGGTGATTTGATATGCGGGGAAATGGAGAGAATTAGTTTTTTGTTGTTGACTAGTTTTTTGCCGATTGAAACGAACGTTGATGATATAAAAAATGGGTGAGCAGAGGTTCTATATTTACTTAGAGGCATAATTCTATAAATCCCCCTAACCCTATCCCCTCCAGGGTTGACAGCGTGAGTGTGACGCCTAGCACACATCCATATAGGCCACGGTTACCACTTCCTATCAGGTGGACCGTGTGCTTGTCTGCCATTAATAAAAAAATTTGCTCTCAAAAAGTGAACTTAGGGACTTGAACCCGTGACCAGTCCCTAAGTTTGGAATCCGCCGATATATTATACGTCTTGGGGCAATGCTGGAGCCAACTGCCGTAATTTTTGAACGGTTTTATTTAACTTGACCTGTTTGTTTGGGTCAAATCTAGTAATTGAAATTTGACCCCCCTTCAGTTGTCCGATTGGTCTGATATTTGGCAGAAGTCTTTAGTTCTGATGACAATACAATTTTAAAACCGTTTAACTTGAAATAGATTTTTTTTACAGTTTATCTTATTGCGAACTATTATTTTTAAGACGTCTCTTAAAAACATTTTATAACCCTATACAACCTACTTAAACATCATAGGTGTTTTAACCATCTTGAGGGAGGTATTTCAACTCTGGCGGAGTGTTTGAGCTTTGGCTAACCCTACTTACCGGCGGGAACACAACACGATGGTTATTATGGCCGCGGTGTTCTTTAGAGCGGAGGTACTACCCCAGTCGGACGGGCGATACCGTCGTGTCCTACCTCCATCTTTCTATTTTTCTTCCAACTATAAGCACCTTTCAAGCTTAATAGTTTAGACACCACTAAAAGTAAAATATAACTACTTAGTACACTATTTTTTCCACTCACAATGCTTAAACATGAAACACGCACGCAATATTCTATCATAAAGGAGTGCTATAACTACTAGAGTTCTGTGTGAGAGCTATGTCAGACTCGGAAACACAATGGCGGCTTTTTTATGAAGGCGATAAACCAGCGGGATTGACGTCAGGCCAAGGACGAGGCGATTATTGTTAGTGTAGTGAATGCTATGTCGTTATGTACACGTAAGAAAAAGACTGGATATAATGACTTTTTTTAGACTACTAAGGTGGCAGACAAGCACACGGCCACCGGAAGCGGTCACCAAGGCCAATTGACGTGTACAACATCAGGGGTGTCACACTCGCGCCGGTGGGGGGAGGGATTGAGGAGATGGTGAGTTGGAGGGGGAGCTCTGGCTAATGCCATACAAAAAATTAGGGCCACCTATGTAGCACTATCAGTGTATGTAGTCGTGACCCCCACTCAAGAGACTTTACCTTTAGCTTACCATTAGGCGAGGTGAAGTCATGTAGACGTGTCCAGCAGTAAATAAAATCAATTCAAAACAATAGTTATGGAGATTAACGCGTTCAACCAAACATCTTCATTCATAGATTCAAAACGAAATATCAATTCCATCAAGAACTAAGCGGTTCGGTGCCTCTTTTCTTTGCTGCACCATAAAGACTTGGAATTCTTTACCAGCGCACGTGTTTCCTTCCTCCTACAGTCCCGGGTCCTTTAAGCGGGGCGTGAAAAAGCATTTGATGAGGTCATCAAGTTGAGGGCCATCATTATGGCACTGTCGGTGTATGGAATCGGGACGACCTTCCTGAGATTTTACCTTTAGTTTACCATCAGGCGAGGTGAAGTCATATTGACGTGACCGATATAAATAAAAATCAACTCTTTTATTAAAAAACAGCACTTCCTAATCATCGACAAAATTGGTTCCGAATCTCAATAAAAAAATACAGGTGTACCTGCTAGAAAGAGACTACAATATACACTGCATTCTGCACCTGTCACCTCATAACAGGTGGCGCTGACCGTTATAAGCGAACCACAGAATATAATTTATACCATACTTTTTTATTGATATACTGTGGTGTGTGTGTTATATTAATATAGAAAGTTTTTATACTGTGAGAACAGATGTTGTGCGCGTGCGCCGATGTGTAAAGTTTTTTTAAACGAGTTCATTTTTTTCTGTTGATATGTTAATCCTGGTTTGAAGCGCTTTAATGTGTATTAGAAGTTTTAGTTGTAAGTATGAATGGCGTGAAGGTATGAGAGACGAAAGTTATACATAAATGCAAAAATTTGTATAAGTAAGTATTATGTACGAGAAGATAGGAATGAAAGTGAATACATACTCTCCGGTTCTACTTAACCAATTACAATCAAATATACGGCAGATTTTAAGTCTAGCCAAGACAAAAAAAACATCGAAACCCGTTCAGTAATTTTTGCGTCCATCGCATCGGAATAGTTAACAAAAATTACTTCTAGATACAGTTTCCAATTTTATTATAAGTAGTTCTTATAATAAAATTGGAAATATAAGATATATATATATAGTATAAGATATTTTTTTTTTCACTTTTAAAACATTAAAGATTCGAATGACGTTCATCGCAAAGTGGTTGACTAAATGTGTGAGTGTGTGCGTGCCGATTAATTCATATAAGCAAGTGAGCGACTTTAGTTTTATCAATTTTATCGTTCAATGCGCTCCGGTCATAGATTTTATAGGTCCATGGTAAATGCTATGAATTTCTAAACCCTATGTTAATGAATTTTACCTGAACAAACCGTGTTATGGTCGGTGAACTAATTAAAAACTGTTACTTGAATATAAATAACGCTAAGTTGGATATGTTTACGTACCAGTTACTCTATTTAACTACTTAGATAGTAAATTGCATAGCTTAGTGGTTAAGATTATTAAGAGGTTGCAGATTCGAAGTTTGACTTTTTTTATATACTACGTAGATGGCAGACAAGCACACGGCCCACCTGATGGGAAGCGGTCACCGGGCCTATGGACGTGTGCAACTCTAAGGGTGTCATACTAGCGCTGCTGACCCTGTTAAAACCTTCTAATGTCTTTCTAACTAAGCTTTGTCTACAAGCACACGGCCCACCTGATGGGAAGTGGTCACCGTGCCCTACAACCGTGTGCAACATCAGGTCCGTCCAACTCGCTCTGCTGACCCTGGTGCTGGAGGGGGGGGGGGGGGGAGATTGAGGAGTTTGGAAAGCGTTAGAGGTGGGATTGGGAAGATGGGGGTTGGGAGTGTGGGGTGGGCGGGAGAGTCGAACTCTTGCTGCCCTTCTTACCGACAACACGAAATTAGACAGTATTGTTTTGTTCTAAGTGTGCGCACTTTTTTATGTTTCTGTACAGCAATAATTGTCTGTCTGTAGACTGTCTTATCTATAATGTGCGCTTCCCTTACTCGACTACCCGCAAAATGAGTATAATGTTTTTAGGATTCAATTATAATTTTATTCTTCATCCCGAGTGACACTGGCCATAAATTTCGTGGAAATTCAACATGGCGGCAGTGTAACTCCATTTTCAAATGTTAAAGTTTTCTTGCACTTTTTAGTTTGTTTTTGGCAGGAAAGTAATATTATTAACCGACTACAGAAAAGGAGGAGGTTCTCAATTTGGAATTGTATAATCTTTAATATGTATTTTTTTTAAATACTACGTTTCACTCTTTACTGGGTACTTTGGGCTATCAAACATTATTTATTCAAATTGCACACGTAGTTTCTATCCTTAATTGCATAGTCACAGAGTACAAATTGATGGTTCAGGATTTGAACTCAGAACCTCTCGAACGTAAGCTGACTTTTTAACCACTAAGCTACCATCGCTTCAAACTTCCAAACTGTGGTTAGTACAGTAAACATTTGCCCACGCAGGCTGACCTTGCCGGAAAGTAATTTGTAGTGACACTGTCATTAGAGATGATTTGAGTCAACGGCACACCTTACATCTAATCGCCGTCAGCATCCGGTAGAATATGGACCACCGCAATTTATCCGGTGTATTGAAAAAGGTGTCGTTAAATTTATAATTATTTCGATAATAGGTTCTTTAGGGCCGCGGTTATGGGGTTTTTTTCACACGGCCCACCTGATGGGAAGCGGTCACCGTGGCCTATGAACGTGTGCAACACTAAGGGTATCACACACGCGCTACCTACACTGAAGGGACAGGGGGAGGGCTAGGAAAGGGTGGGGAGGCTAGAAAGGGGTAGGGGGAGAAGGGGTACAGTGAGCTCTGGCTACCCTACTTACCGGCAGGAACACAACACGATGGTTATTATGGCCGCGGTGTTCTGTAGGGCGGAGATACCGTCGTGTCCTACCTCATTCCGTCAGTTACAAGTGTAGGCTTAAAGCATAGGTTGTCCCGCAAAACCGTACATACGGTTTGTCTGCGGGATCAGAAAAATAACTAATTAATTATACACTAGGATTACAATATTACTTAACAACTAGGTAATAGGTATTACGGTAAGGAGTTAAGGAGGTGTTGTTTTAATTTAGTCTTAAATATATTTTTTCTCTTTTCTATTCTAATATCTTTAGGTAAGCTATTTATTATGTAAGGAATTCTTTTTTTAAGCGTCCTATCCCCATACACATTATTGACATGAATTAGTATCCTCCTGTCAAAAGCAAGATGATGAAATTATAGGTACATACTGATAAATTTTAAATGCATAATCCCACTGCAGGATATCCGGATTAGACTTGACCGTTCAAATATTCAGATGTAATAAAATTCGATACAGCATTCTCTTTGTGGCATGGTACAGCCTAGCTCGTGAGTGATTGGTAAGTTAGGCTTATGGGAGTGAGATACCAAGAACCACAGAATAAATAATAGTAGTATGTACAGAAGTTGCACTCCTTGAATCTTGAAGAATGCCGCCGTTTTAATAGCCCACAGATTAGATAGATACCAGGTTTGCCGGTGGAGCAAACGAGTCCTAGATTGGAGACCGCGAACCGGCAAACGTGAAGTAGGACGCCCCCAGCACGATGGACGGACGACTTGAAAAGGGTAGCTGGGATAGGCTGGATGCGCAAGGCGGAGGATCATGTGCTATGGCGTACATTGGGAGAGGCCTATGTCCAGCAGTGGACTGCGATAGGTTAATTGGTTGATTGATTGATTGATTGATAAATAGGTACCTTCTTTTGTTCCGAATATACCTTTGCCGCTAACTCAAGTGTAAGGGTTGTCACTTTAGTTATCATCAAATTAAATTAAACCAACTAAATGTTTAGAATTATTATTTTACACTCTTTTGGCAATGTAAGAAAAATAAAACTTCAAGTTTTTTTGTTTATTTTTGCATCCGTCTACGCAACAGTTATTTGTATTGCGATTTGCCATTGCTAACAGTGCAGTTTAGTGTACCTACTGATCTTACAAGGAATAGTTAAATGTTTAGGTACAGATCGCAATTTGAAATATTCAAAACACGACTCCGAAATGGTCGAGCACGTTTTTTTAGATCGGTCACGTCAATATGACTTCATCTGCTTGCCTGATGGTAAGCTAAAGATAAAGTCTCAAGAACTGCGGCATGATGGTGGCCCTCAAATTGGTTTTTCGCAGATACGTGGCAGCCCTATCTGCCTAGACAACTCTGAGTTGTCGCGCGCTGTAGGTGTTTATCGACGAGTGATGGATGCCTGCCAAGACGTATTATGTATACAGGTTATAGGGTAGTATCCTATTGGTTCTGTTATAGTTCTTCGTAGTTTTAAGTGGGATAGTTATGCGTCACGTGGAGTCGTTTGCACAGTATCCCACCCACGTCATATGGACGAGGGTAGTGAGTGAAGGGTTGGAAAACTGTCACGCCCTATGTTTTTTTCAACCCTTTTACATGACAAGAATAAGAACAAACTGAGACTCGTGGGAATGCTGACATGTTTATGAAATTATATTATGGTCGAAAGAAAGAATGACTTAGGTACATGTATGGTAGGTGTATAACAAAACTAATTTCCGATCAATTAGAGGAGCATAGGTAAGTATAAGGGGATGGTAGCTGAATGACTACAATATGGGGTTCTTCAAGAAGGGCATTAGAAGGTTTTTGCGGGGTCGGCAGCGCGAGTGTGATGCCCCTGGTGTTGCACGCGTCCCTAGGCCACGGTGACCGCTTCCCATCAGGTGGGCCGTGTGCTTGTCTGCCACCTAAGTGGTATAAAAAAAAAAAAAAAAAAATGGATAAGGATGCGGCCTCTACTCAGAGGTATCGAGTTCGAATCCGGCCGGACAGGGTACTGTCCGTCCGAATGTGAATTTATTTTGTGGAATTTATATTTGCTAATCACATGATTTACCATCTGCTGACTGTGAAAGAAAAACATCGTGAGGAAGCCCACATGTCCTAGAAGAAATTCTAAGGACATGTCCGATCCACCAACCCGCATTAGGCCAACGTGTGTGGATTAAGGTCTAAACCTTCTCAGCTCTCTCGTTAGAGGAGCGGAGACCCGTGCCCAGCAGTGGGACATAAATGGGTTGCTATTATTTGGTAAGTGTAGCGTAGTAGCTGACTAGTGACTTGTAAAAGTGTGTGCATGTCAACATATACTACCTATAAGCAAGTGGGTTGACTTTAATGTCGTCAGTTGTGTTATCCAATGCATTTCAACCATAAGTTTTTTAAGTTCATTATTAAAATTAAAAAAATTAAAATTAAAAATTCTTTATTTATAAAAATCCTAGTTTATACATTGTTGGGGCTTCCCAGTAAGTAGTCATAGACACTTGTGATGGGAATGCCTCGCTCTTCCTGTGTTACATATTCTTGGATTTATTAAAAGTTTCAGCTTAATCTAGACAGATGTGGAGTCAGTATGTGAATACTAATTTATATGTGTTTATTTTATTTATCTATTGTTATTGATATTTTATATATATATGTGTATGTGTTTATTATATGTATGTGTTGGTGGATGTGTGTGTGCATATGCGTACAGACAGACAGACATTACAAATAGACAGTTCAATTTATTTATTCGTATAAATGTATAAATTGGTATTTGATGTAATAATATGATACTAATCTTTTTAAATTGATCGAGTTTCCGTCATATCGTCAGATCTTAAACAAAAATCGCTTGCCGCTTTCATTTTTTCTTTTCTTTCATCAAAATACAAAAGAAAGGAAAATACTTTGTATTATTGAAAATATTGGAAGCTAACATATTGGGAATTTCATCGTTTGAATATTTACAAACTTTTGTTATAACTTCGCAAAAGGTTTTTAAAAGCTTTCAAAGTAACTTTGTACTTTTAAAATAATAGAAAATGTGTTTTGTTATAAAAAACTTGAATCACGAGTGTGTTAGATTTTCCTAATTTTCTAGTGTGTAGTCAAATATAAGGTAGTTAGGAGGTAGGGTGAGATAATATTTGGGACCTAAGGCATAGCGGAAGGGCACGCCGTAGTCGCGGCGGTAAGACTAGCTATGAAGGACTGACTAGAGAGGTGACATGACAGCCTCTCTCAGCTGGCTGGTCTCCTGGAACCTGGTGCTTCGTAGACCATCTAAGTCTGATCAAGAAGGAGTCAACGCCTGAGTACCATCACTATTATAAAAACGAGGAATAGGGGCTGCACACGCTGGTGAATTGACCGACGTGGGAGGTACCGCGAGGTGGGCCCTCGTGGCACCCTTCGGTGTGTAATCCTCTCTCTAAGAGTCTTGCTCACAGCGACGCTGCGGAATGCAAGCATGTAATGATATGACCTTGAGTCTGCCGGGGTGCGAGGGAAATACCTTTGGGTCACCTCGCACCCCGGCTAGAGAAGTTTAAGGTACTAAGGTTTTAGTCGGTTCTGGTTCTATACAACCACCTCTGATGGCAGTAGGCGTGATATCCATGAAGTTCCGACTGGGAGGGTAGTGTAATAAAAAAAATTTCAATGTGGGTGCATTCCGACGAAGGCATAGTGAAATTACAATTTATTCTTATGGGTGTGTCCCGATCCGCCCGTGTGTCAAACCGCGGTAGCCTAGTGGTTTGGGTAATGGACTGCTGAGACGAAGTCTCGGGTTCGATCCCAGGTTCACCCTGGCACACACCAATGACTTTTCGATGCTTTTCGAAGTTATGTGTGTATTTATCGCAGGTTTATTAGTGCCAGAGCACGTTAAGCCGACGGTCCCGGTTGCCATACAAACATCTATGGCAGTCGTTACGGGTAGTCGGAGCCGACAAAAGTCCAACCAGTCTAACTTGGAACTTCGATATCGCCATTGGTCATAATGACCATTGGTTGTGGAGGTCAGATGGCAGTCGCTCCACCGAAAATATCGAAGTTCAGCCACATCACAGTTAGACTGGAAAGCCGACCTCAACTGAGTTGGGAAAAAGGTTCAGAGAATGATGGGTGTGTCCCGATTGGGGGCCTATCAGAATAACAATTTTTTCACGTTAGGTGCGTCCCCACTAGGTGTGTACTGAGAGATAGTTAAATCTGCAGAGTGCTAATGACATACCTGATTATTATAAGGAACATTACATTATGCATCTGTGTGACTGAGTTTGACGCCAGCTTGCAAATTAATGCAGGAGTACTGGGATTCAATTATGTAAACAGTTCTGAGTTTCAAATTTGTAATAATAACTGCACAGCTGAATGGATAACGACGCGGCCTTTGCTTAGAGGTATCGAGTTCAAATTCGGCCGGATAGTACCAATGTGAATTTCATTTTGTGGAATTTATATGTGCTAATCACATGATTTACCATCTGCTGACTGTAAAGGAAAAACATCGTGTACTAGAAGAATTTCCAAGGACATGTCCGATCCACCAACCCGCATTAGGCCAGCGTGTGTAGATTGAAGTTTATACCCTCTCAGCTCTCACGTTAGAGGAGACGAGACCCGTGCCTAGCAGTGGGACATAAATGGGTTGCTATCTATCTATCTACTCTTTGCACACAACGACGTCATCTTATAACTAAATAATGGGTCCCAAGTTTAAGCCCTGGGGCACACCTAGGGATTTATATCACATTAAACTAAGGTTTATGTGTAAGGACAAGGACTAACCTTTTATTTAAAGTAGTAAACGATGTAGGTATATGAATTAACTAGCTGTGCGTGTGACTTCGCCCGCGTGGATTAAATTTTTTAAGGTATTAATTTTTTTATACCGCGGTAGCCTAGTGGTCTGGGTAATAGACTGCTGAGACGAGGTCTCGGGTTCGATCCCAGGTTCACCATGGCGCACACCAATGACTTTTCGATGCTTTTTGAAGTTATGTGTGTATTATCGCAGGTTTAGAAGTGCCCGGTTAATGGCAATAGGCTCGCCACCCTATTACATTGGGACCTAAATATAAACTGGCGAAATGTGGGTGCTAGCACCTCTGCCTACCCCTTCGGGGATATAGGCGTGAGTTTATGTTATGTTATGTTATATTACTAATTTTTTCCATGGACCCATTTTTTTTTCTAAAATGAATGTGGCCTATGTTAGATCTTATAATGTTATCTGCTAGTAAAAGTTCCGTCAGAATCGCTCCAAATGTTCCAGAGTTTAACTCATTCAAACACACGTAAAGACAGACAGAAAATTTATAAGTATTCCATTCCCTAGATTGAACATTCAAATTGTCAAATTATCTGTTTTTTTTATTTTTTAAATATATTTTTTAATATTTTTATTGGTATTATTTATTAGTAATAGGCTCGCGTTTGACCATAATCTCAACTGTTGGTTAGTGATGATGTGGTCGACGACGGTGGAGCACGCTTGCCAAGAAGTAACCTGTTCACTCTAGACTTGAAACTCCCAGGTTGTAGCTTACACAATACAGAACATCTCCCTGATATGTACTTTTATTCCTAGAAAAACAGTACGTGCAAAAAAGGGCCATTAAAGGTTTTAAAAGGGGTCAACATTGCTTGCGTGCCACCTCTAGTGTTAAAAGCTTCTGTAAGCCATAGTAAATGCCTTGCAAAAAGAAAAGAAAACAGGATTTTTCTTTTAAGACGAGTTAGGGTTGAAACATGACCCATTTGATGTAAATCGGATAAATCCAACTAACAGTACATTCACCTTTGATCACCCAGGTGTACCTTACAAACATACACTTGCAACACCTATTAATTTTGGGGTAATAGATTCACTTTTCAAAACTACACGAAATGTAGCATACTGTTTACGTGATGTCAATATTGAATGAAAGGGTAGGACTTCTACGGTCAAACTGCCGATATGACTTTTCCGAATACCCACCTACATAAATTCAAACTTATCTGCTTACCCCTTTTGCGGATAATGCGATCGAAAATCAGAAAACAAACACGCAGCTTTAATTCCAAAATCAAATTGAGTTTATTTAACGATCTTCCATCGAAGCGTTGAAAGTCGTTGCCCGTTTTCCTCAACCAGCGTCATGTCTAAATACTTTTATTTACAAACATTATCTGAAAACAAATAACAAATTGCAATACGACCGCTTTCACCGAGACACAAAAGGGTTTCAAATGTAAAACCCACAAAGATTTAATACCACTACTAATTCCAAGTGTTAGAGGAATTCATGTAATTAAACTTGGAGAAATAAAACATAAGAATGCTCTCATTAAAGAACTAAAAACCGCAATTGAAATGCAGATATATTTTATAGAGTCCACAGAACTTCTCAAGCTGCGTGCAATTCCCGCGGCCTAGAACTCAAAAGAGTCAGTTGAAATAGGGCATGCCACTTCACAACGCTTGTCTTCACCGAATTCTGGTGACCTGAAGAGCACACACACTGGTGTAAAACAACCCCCGTGTAGATATACACACACACTTTCCCACGCCGCCCCTGCACGGCCTGGCCAAACCAGTACCCGTTTTAACGTCGCGAAGAGCGCACGTCGCTCTGTTACTAAAACCCGAACGACCGAACGCGCCGAATGTTTTCGTGTCTGGATTATTGAATCTTGAAACCTTGTGTCAGTATTTATTAAAATAATATCACCGTCACAGCGGGAATTGTGCTCAGTTGTGTACGAAATTTGTCATGTTGCGTTTGGTGAACAGTGAATTTCGGGTGTAACTAGTTATTACGTACGAAGGAAGTGTCAAATTTTGTGATTTCTGCGAACGCAATCGTCGACCGTAAGCTATTTTAAATGAATTATACTTTTTTTTTCTTGGCCGACTTGGCTCGTCCCGGCGAATGAAATATATTCGCGTCTAATGTTTGTTATCCAGATTGGATTGATGACGTTCGCCGCGGATGTTACGTTTTTTTCAGCACATTTATCACAAGGTTTATATTGTAGCGGTTCGCACACATCTTTTTTAACTTTCCAAAGTATTGTCTTCAATACATAAGACTAATTTAGACTACCAAAACATTTCAAAAAATTCCTAAAACTCACGTAAGAAATAAAAATAGAGATCGATACACGTGCTACATTTAAACTCTATAGACATTTTCGCATGTTCAGTCCCATTTGGGACACTCTAAGTATCCATTACAGAGTACTTCCCCTGAGCAAGCAAACGGTAGTCCCATAACTGGACAATTTTGGTCAAGTCTTTGACGTAGCAAATTGTTTCTGAAAGCGGAGAACTAGTGCGAAATTTCCATCGTCCAACCTTTATTAGGTAAGCAAAAACCCTGATCGTTAAAACGAAGGTTGAAACTTTGGAAAATGTTGAACTTTTCTGCCTTGGCAAAATCGAGTGTCATATAAAATTTGATGTGAAATTTTATTTGCAGTAGGAGTGTGTTTAAATAAAGTTTTATGCACAGCTATTTCGTGGAGAATTTCATAACGTTAACAGATGACGAATGAATAGTGTAAGGAAGATTCTAGCATGGTGTAAGATATTGAAACCATCATTAAGACCTATAATACACGATTTCACGAGAATTGGAATTTTGTATTTGAAGCGAGCAAAGTGAAAAATGTAGGTATTTGTTAAAGCTAATGGGAAAAGTGATAATGATTAATTAAGAGGCTCGCGATAGGTTATTAAGTCAAGGGTTTGATGCAGAAGGCGGTACTCCTCGATACGGCACGTATTGTGAGGAGATTCCTCTCTCTGGAACCCTAACCACCGGTAGTGTGATCCCTGTATTCAATTCCTGTGGAGTATCATTTTTTAACTTTTCAAATGTTTTTTTTTTTATGTAGGTAATCTATACCTGTACCAAATTTCAGCCAGATCCGTTCATCCATTAGAGCATGATTGAGTAACAAACATTTTAACAAACTTTTTCATTAATAAAATTAGTAGGACAAGAAGTAAGCTTAATTATAATGTTTCTTAAAATGTAATAAAGGAATTAATTACAAATTATTTTTTTATCCATAGGTACTAATATTATAAATGTGAAAGTAACTCTGTCTGTCTGTCTGTCTGTCTGTTACGCTTTCACGCCTGAACCGCTGAACCGATTTTGATGAAATTTGGTATAGGAGTAGATTAGACCTCGAAAATGAACATGGGCTATGTTTGGTCGCGATAACCGATTTTTTAGTGTACAGAAATAGAAAAGTACCTATTTATGAGGTTTATTATGTACATAGGCATCAAAAACAGAATTTTTGCCGTAAATTTGATGATTTCCCCTCGATATTCCCAAGATCCCAGCATCAGATCCGGATACCCTGGATATGGGACCACCTCAGAAGTAGCCTCTTTCAAACAAAACAAATCCATCCATAATTGGTGCCGCTATCGCGTAACATACATACAAAAAAGCGTACGAATTGAAAACCTCGTCCTTTTTAGAAGTCTTGCCCTAATTTTTCATTAGTCCTAACAAACAGAACCAGTCCTACTTTCGATAGCTGACATACAATTCTATCTAAGCCAATTATCTGCCCTTTGATGCCTAAACATAAAATAATTTTACTTAGCCTGAAGGCAGACAAGGACTCGAGTAATGTGAGATTCAATTTTGTCAATTAAAAAGTATAAAAGAATAATAATACAGCGGTAGCCTAGTGGTTTGGGTAATGGACTGCTGAGACGAGGTCTCGGGTTCGATCCCAGGTTCACCATGGTACACACCAATGACTTTTCGATGCTTTTCGAAGTTATGTGTGTATTTATCGCAGGTTTATTAGTGCCTCGGAGAGCACGTTAAGCCGTCGGTCCCGGTTGCCGTACAAAAATCTATGGCAGTCGTTACGGGTAGTGGAGCCCACAAAAAGTCCAACCAGTCTAACTTGGAACTTCGATATCGCCATTGGTCATAATGACCATTGGTTGTGGAGGTCAGATGGCAGTCGCTCCACGGAAAATATCGAAGTTCAGCCGCATCACAGTTAGACTGGAAAGCCGACCCCAACTGAGTTGGGAAAAGATTCAGAGAATGATGAAAAGAATAATTATAATACCTACTAGCTTATACTAGCGGTCGTTGCTCCCGTGGTCGTCGGTTTTTACGTTTCTTGACTATATCTACTGTTCTACTCAACCGATTTTGATAAAACTTGCGTAAGATTTAGTCTAACCTTTCAAACTAAAAAAACCGCATCAAAATTCATTCAGTAGTTTTTGCGTCCATCGCACACAAAGTATTAAAAAAAATGTATTTTTGTGTTCAGAATCGTTCAACTATAGGTACTCTAATATTATAAAGAGGTAAAGTTTGCGAGTTTGTGAGGTTGTAGGGGGTAATCTTTGGATCTACTGAACCGATTGTGAAAATTCTTCTACAAAATAGAAAGCCACGTTATCTGTGAGTGATTAGACTACACATTTTCCTAAAAAAATTAGGAATCCCTACTAAAACCGCAATAATGTAAACCAAGGTATGAAAAAACTTGCCGTAAAATGACTTGGTGGCAATGCCGACCTCTACGCGGGCGAAGCTGCGGGTGGAAGCTAGTATAACATAACAATATTTTTTTAATATCTCCAATGTTTTTTTTATTGGTAATAGGCTCGCGTTTATCCACAATTTCGCCTGTTGGTAAGTGATGATGTGGTCGACGGTATTACCAATAAAAAAAAATGTATAGTCATGATGAGTGTTACGCCTCTTATGTAGGTCACGTCCATAGGTCACGGTGACCGCTTACCATCAGGTGGGCCGTGTGCTTGTCTGCCAACTAAGTGGTATAAAAAGGTACCTATACCGATAAATAAATCATGTAAGTTTGTTTGTAACTTGAGAGCCTAATTTTCTAGAATTGCTGGGCACATTATGTTGTCATAGCTAATTGAAATACTTTGTTTGTCATTGGTAGTGGCTGGTTGTGACACATTTCCATTTATATCTCCACGGTTGAGCCAATTGTTGAGCTTTATGTTACATTTGTACTTTTGTATGTACAGTCGGCCTCTAAAATTGCTGAATACTAACAACTTTTTACAAAAATAATAATTAATACTAAGAGAACTGCCTCAGGGGCAATCTAGGGTGTAAAAATTGGGATGGCCCTAACTGCCACCTATCTAGATTGTCCCTGCTTGCATACTCACAGGTGGCAATTAGGGGATGCCCACTTTTACACCCTAGATTACCCCTGGGGCAGGTGCCGATGCATGTGTTCCGATTTTGATGATTCTTTTATTATTTGATAGCGCTTTCCGAGTGGTCCCATTTTAATTTGTTCCGTTAAAGTTAATTTTAATTTTAGGAATTATTTGACTACTCCTCCTTTACTTTTTACTCTCTATATTACGACTAACAACGTAGAATTTTCATAAAAAAACTTTAATAACAAAAAATTTAAACCGTAAAAAAAATAGATGATAGCAAACCATTTATGTACCTACCATTGCTGGGCACGGGTCTCCTCTCCTCTAACGAGAGAGCTGAGAGGGTTTAGACTTAATCCACACACGCTGGCCTGATGCGGGTTGGTGGATCGGACATGTCCTTAGAATTTCTTCTAGGACATGTGGGTTTCTTCACACTATTTTCCCTTCACCGATAAATCATGTGATTAGCGCATATAAATTCCACAAAGTAAAATTCAAATTGGTGCTATCTGGCCGGATTCGAACTCGATGCCTCTGAGAAGAGGCCGCATTCTTATCCATTCACCATCGCTTTCAGTTCAATCATTATTGAACATAGTGTACGTGGTGGTGACCCCAGTCCTGATACTTTGGCTTTAGCTTACCATCAGGCGAGGTAAAGTCATTTTGACGTGTCCTATATAAAAAAAAGCTTATTGACTGTTTGTCTTTTGGTTCTCTACACAGCATCTTATTGATGACTTATCCGAGATTGTGTGTGTTGGCAGATATCGACATTGTATCTGCACGTATGTGTTACGACAACCTCAGTGTGATGTTAACGAGAAAACTTCTTGTTTGTTTGTTACAAGTAAACTCGTAAACAAACAACTCCATCCGAGAGACGATTGTCATTGTTCGTTGGTTATTAAACAGTATTCGTTGCTGTGACAGATATCGTAACAATGATATTATACATGTAAAAAGAGGCAGATATGTTACTATACTCTGATTTTTAATTCTAGGCAAGAAAATGACAACTGCAACTGTCACTGATACAAAAAAGGGTGACCCGCTACAATAGTGATGTTCGGCAATCAATAGACTAGATACTTTAGTCATTCTTTATTTTTATCAGTGAATGAACCTCTTTGCAGTTTATGCTCGCCTAGTACATTACACGACGGAAATATTTTTTATAGAATACTAGCTGTGTCCCGCGGCTTCGCCCGTGGCATACTTTGTCCCCGTGGCAGGATAAAAGTATTCTATGTCCTTCTTCTAATTCTAAGCTACCGCCCCATCAATTTTCAGCCAAATCGGTCCAGCCGTTCTCTAGTTTTAGCGAGACTAACGAACAGCAATTGATTTTATATAATATATAGATTTAATTACTTACTGTGTTATGTTTTCTGCTTAATTACCGTAAATTACATATTTTTATTTATATAAAAATTTTATTTATATATTTAATAAAATAATTATAATCTCGACTCACGACTAACTTATAATTGGAAAACTCAATTCAACCACATCACTATTTATTTGATACAAAAAACCTGCAACACTGCAAATGTCATTTTCTTGCCTAGAATTAAAAATCGGAGTATAGAGCGCGCCAGGTGAAGACTCGAAAACGTCCCAATTGGGACGTTTTTTGACGGATAATGTTTATAGCTATCTTTTTTACTCACGTGCTTATCCCATCTTTCATACTACTTTAACGCTAATTGTCAACAATTGTCAATGTGGATCAGATCTGAGGTGTCAGTTACTATGAACGTAACATATCTTGTATATACCTAAAATGACCTAAAATCATTGTATCGTAATAGGTATATGTCAATTCTCTTGTTGCCTGTTGTTGTTGTTGCCAACCAGTCTAACTTGGAACTTCGATATCGCCATTGGTCATAATGACCATTGGATGTAGAGGTCAGATCGCAGTCGCTCCACGGAAAATATCGAAGTTCAGCCGCATCACAGTTAGACTGGAAAGCCGACCCCAACTGAGTTGGGAAAAAGGTTCAGAGAATGATGATGTCAATTCTTTTGTTGTCAATATTTATGTGAACAATTTTGATAGGAATATTATGTTTTCTAATATATTGGGAATTATTTCAGTTCTGTTAACTTTAGGATAAAAATAAGCTGTGTATATTACCTACAAGTCACGTCAAGACACAACTGTCTAAAGACTGGCTTGTCGCTAATGTGCGGTAACCCTTGCATTATAGACAAGACAGTCTACAGACAGACTACAGCTCTACAGGAACATAATATGAAAGTGCACACACTTAGAACAAAACAAAGCTGTCTAATTACCTACAAGTTACGTCGAGACAACTGTCTAAAGACTGGCTTGTCTCTAATATGTTGTAGCCCTTACATTATTGACAAGACAGTCTACACATAAACAATTACTGTAAACTATTCCAATGAAATTTTAAAGCAATTAACACTATTCCTAATGATTTTTGATTGGTTCAAATGAATTACGGTAGAGGGCTTCACCGGCGCCCTAAGCCGTGGAATATATCGGAGAAATTCGAATCTAGAACGGGTCCAGGTAGCTCAATTGCTCAAAGCATTCCCCCTGTAAGGCTCCGGGTTCAATTCCCGTCCTAGATGTTCACTTTTTCCGATCGAAAATCATTACTATACACTAAACAGAAACATTTTAAAAGTTAGAACAAAACAAAGCTGTCTTACCTATAAGTTACGTTGAGACACAACTGTCTAAAGACTGTCTTGTCTCTAATGTGCGATAACCCTTAGCCAGGAACTGCGTTTCGCTTTAGTCACGGCCAGTCTTCAACAGACTCCTTGAAATTAATCAATCCCTTGTACCATAATAGCCCTATCAAAATTTGATAAGGCATTGAAATGGTGATTTGGTAAATCAGTATTCAAATTTCTCAGACTGGTTTCGTGAATTTCAGCGTGAGTTTTAAGAATATTCCAGAATTTTATTGGTTCACTTTTGGAAATTTTGAATCGAGTTTTTTTAGGTAGGACTCAATGAGCTTAATTTTATATTTGAATCAGAATTGCGATAATACGTTTAATCAAACAAGCCGTTCAGCTTTAAGCTATACTTAACTAATACCTCGGTAGCCTAGTGGTCTGGGTAATGGATTGCTGAGACGAGGTCTCGGGTTCGATCCCAGGTTCACCATGGCACACACCAATGACTTTTCGATGCTTTTCGAAGTTATGTGTGTATTTATCGCAGGTTTATTAGTGCCTCGGAGAGCACGTTAAGCCGTCGGTCCCGATTGCCATACAAACATCTATGGCAGTCGTTACGGATAGTTGGAGCCCACTAAAGTCCAACCAGTCTAACATGGAACTTCGATATCGCCATTGGTCATAATGACCATTGGTTGTGGAGGTCAGATGGCAGTCGCTCCACGTAAAATATCGAAGTTCAGCCGCATCACAGTTAGACTGGAAAGCCGACTCCAACTGAGTTGGGAAAAAGGTTCAGAGAATGATGAGTTTGAAAGTACTCTTATATTTAAATGAAGAATCAAAGTAGGTAACAAATTAATGTCGATCGTCGTATCGAAATATGTGCCAAATGAACATACGGAACGTTTTCGTAATAACAATAATTTATGTTTACCCACAATATTTACGTTTAACACAGTTTTGACAGACAGACGGCATGTGGGACGCCATGTTTGTAGATAAACCTCAATATACTGTTCTTATTTCGATCAATGTTGCGTTGAATACCCCGGGGGTCGGCAGCGCGAGTGTGATGCCCCTGGTGTTGCACGCGTCCCTAGGCCACGGTGACCGCTTCCCATCAGGTGGGCCGTGTGCTTGTCTGCCACCTAAGTAGTATAAAAAAAAAAACATGTATGTATACTAATCTATTTATTAAAGCGGAAAGTTTGACTGTTTGTTTGGTTGCACGAGCTTATCTCAGGCACTACTGGCTCGAATCAAATTATTTTTGCGGTAGATAGCTCATTTACGTAGCCGGTGGGAACACAACACGATGGTTATTATGGCCGCGGTCTTCTGTAGAGTGGAGGTACTACCGTAGTCGGACTGCTCAGGTTAGGGAACTACCGTCATGTCCTACCTCCTAAAACTCCTGTTTAGTAACATTGGTCGTTTTATAGGAGGACACGACGGTATCTCCCGTCCGAAATGAGCTGTCCGACTGGGGTAGTACCTCCGCCCTACAGAAGACCGCCCCATAATAACCATCGTATTGTGTTCCCGCTAGTAAGTAGGGTAGCCAGAGCTCACTGTACCCCTCTTCCCCTCACCCCTTCCTAGCTCTCTCCCCTTCCCTTTAGGATAGGCAGCGCATGGTGACTCCCTTAGTGTTGCACACGTCCATAGGCCACAGTGACCGCTTCCCATCAGGTGGGCCGTGTGCTTGTCTGCTACCTACGTAGTAAACGAACTAACACTATTTTTCACATACGTGTTAATTTTATACGTACCATAATCATAGCAGGAGAAGCAATCTGTATTGATTTCCTCGGCCCTTTACATCCGCTTGTGAAGATATAGGTGTCGTTAAGAAGGGCCGTAAGTGATTGCGGAGCCAAACAATTTTGTGGCCTCCATTATAACGTAATTGATCGGTACAATATGGATATGGTTTAGTAATATTAACAACTAGCTCATGCTCAACGCTAGGTTGAAGATTGAAGAAAGTAACGGAACGCGATTGTTAAAAAAAATACATTTCTTTGCCACTTTAGTAGTATATTACTCACATCTCTCTCATACATAATACTTCGTTCCTATTTACGACAGCACGACTCCAATCGGTTGATAAAATACCGCATCAACCGACATCGGCATACGAATAGGGGCATCTCAACCGTTCCATTTATGATTTTATTTATGGTATCACGTAAAAAAGCAAAATTGCAGTAGTGTTTCTGTTATCTGAAATGTCGAATGGAGATGTATGGGTTATGCATAATGTTTGTGTTTGCTTACTTGTGGAAAGATATGCTGAAATTGGTTGTATGGAGTGAGTGCGGCATTGGAAGATGGAATAAAACTAGCAATGCTGAGTTTAGTGAATGTAATATCAGATCAAACTACATTTTGAAACATACTATTTAGTAGTGCCTATTCTATAAACAAATTCGATGTCGAATATTTTTTTTTCTTTTTGGAACGATGTTCCTTATTGCGCATTGCGAAAGGGGGATAACGGAAAAATCGGGATCGAAAATTGTAACGACAGTTTTAAGATAAAAAGTTGTGCTACTGTTGCGACACTTTTTGCTGCTGTTGTGTTGTTTTTGCTACATGTAACTTTTTGAATGATTGAACGGTGATTGGGAGTGAGAGTGGGAGTGGGGTTGTATATTTATATATATCATCACTACATAGTATAAAACAAAGTCGCCTTTTCTGTCCCTATATCCCTATGTGCGCTTAAATCTTTAAAACTACGCAACGGATTTTGATGCGGTTTTTTCCAATAGATAGAGTGATTCAAGAGGAAGGTTTATATGTATAATACATGCATCATTTAATTTAGTATCAGCATTGCACCCGTGCGAAGCCGGGGCGGGTCGCTAGTTATATATAATTAATTGAAAGGAACTTCGTTCCATTCGGTTGTACCTTGACACCTCTCAAGTTTTTTTTATACTCCGCTATATTCTACCGTTTATCTCCGGATTTTAGACATCAAAATGATTTTGAGCGAAGTTGTTATTATTATTGTTTTAGTGAAACCTAGTACATTGGTTGAGCCCATTGATGTTGAGAAATACATGGTTATACCATTCACTTGCCATGCAGAGTTAGTGAAAGTGTTAGACCAACGATGTGTACTTTGCCGTGTGAAGATTCGATTCCGGTGAGAACATTTTGTAACAAAGCAACAAAGGTCTATTAATTTAAATAATACTAAGTTAGCAAGCATATGGACAAACCTATGATATATTATATTTTCCGGTTGTGCACTTGCTAGAAAGTTTATTTATAAAAAAAGTATTTTTTTATGTTGAATATGTCCACATGACTTCACCTCACCTGATGGTAAGCTAAAGGTAAAGTCTAAGGACCAGGGGTCACCTCTACATACACCGATAGTGCTACAGTGGTGGGCCTCAGCTTGACGGCCTCATCAAATGATTTTTCACGCCCCGCTTAAAGGACCCGGGACTGTAGGACGAAGGAAACATGCGCTGGTAAAGAATTCCAAGTCTTTATGGTGCAGAACAGAAAAAAGGCACTGTACCGCTTGATTCTTGATGAAATTAATTTAAATTAAATTAATTTAAAGTTAGTAAAGTCCTATAGTCCCGGGGTCTTTAAGCGCGGGGCGTGAAAAAGCATTTGATGAGGCCGTCAAGCTGAGGGCCGACACTGTAGCAGGTGTATGTGGTGGTGACCCCAGTCCTGTGACTTTATCTTTAGCTTACCATCAGGCGAGGTAAAGTCATTTTGACGTGTCCTATATATAAAAAAAAAAGTAATATATTTTTCAACATAATTTTATTATACGCTTGAAAGCGCTCCCCATAGGCTGGAAAAAAATGGACATAGTTAAAAAATCATTCTAACTTTATTCTCCTAGGTCAACTTAAGCAATGAGTCAAAGACCTTGGGCTTGAACTCAAGACCTGAGACCACGATCTCAGATAGCAGCACACGTTCCATTGCGTACTAAACAGAGTGGAAACAGGTAACGATGTACTGATAAGTGTAATTGTATGTTGAAGTGATTGCGGAGTAACTGTGGATTGATTTATTGCAGTTTGGTCACGGTTGTGTTTATTTTGCTCGTATGGTTTTTTTTTTTTTTTTATACCACTTAGGTGGCAGACAAGCACACGGCCCACACTGATGGAAAGCGGTTACCGTGGCCTATGGACGCGTGCAACACCAGGGGCGTCACACTCGCGCTGCCGACCCTGCAAAAACCTTCTAATGCCCTTCTTGAAGAACCCCATATTGTAGCCGCCAGGGAAAACCACTGCAGGGAGATCGTTCCATAGCCTAAGCGTGCGCGGAATGAAATTTCTTTCATACCTTACAGTACGCACTGCAGGCGGATGCAACGTGTGGGGATGAATTCCCTGCCTGTGGCGAGCGGTGCGATGATAGAAAGTGGCTGTAGGCATCATATCAAATAATTCGTTTGAACACAAACCATTATATAGGCGGTAGAAGACGCACAGCGAGGCGAAGTCTCTCCTGAGGCTGAGCGGCTCCACACCGCCTACAAGTAGGGGATCGTCGACGATCCGCAGCGCACGTCTTTGAACCGACTCGAACGGGTCAAGTTGGTATGCAGGTGGTATACGGTTCTCTTTACCCCGAAAATATTAAGAGACAAGTACCTACTATTGAACCAGTGATATGACCGAAGGAAAAAGATGCATAGATAGTTTTTTTACGCAATATTAGTTTTGTACTTGGCTCACACCAATGACTTTTCGATGCTTTTCGAAGTTATGTGTGTATTTATCGCAGGTTTATAAGTGCCCGGTTAATGGCAATGGGCTCGCCACTTATTACATTGGGACCTAAACATAAACTGGCGAAATGTGGGTGCTAGCACCTCTGCCTACCCCTTCGGGGATTTAGGCGTGAGGTTATGTTATGTTACTTGGCACTTATATAACAGAATAACACTAATAGTCTGTATTAATGTACCTACTGTATTATTATAATATTTTTAAAAATAGTTAATACCTAAATTGTTACTTGTTATTGGACTAAAAGCTAGATTAAATGCTTGTTATTAGCAATATTGTTACATATTTGCTGTTACTATATCATTTTGTTAGTAGTCTGTAAACCTTCTTCAAAGGTAAATAAATAAATAACAATTAATATAGATCACTCATTACTGTACATCAAAAGTTTACAGGAAAAACAAATCTTATGTAACACCTACCTCTTAGAGTCCCGGGTCCTTTAAGCGGGGCGTGAAAAAGCATTTGTTGAGGCCGTCAAGTTGAGGGCCGCCATTATGGCACCGTCGGTGTATGAAATGGGGACACCCTTCCTGAGACTTTAGCTTACCATCAGGCAAGGTAAAAAAAGATAATTATTTTTATTTATTTATACCGTGTTAATTACATTTACAATAGTATAGATCTCGTTAACTCGCGTAATTACACATCACAAACCGCAAAAGTTCAAAAGTGTGTACTATAAAAACTTCACTTCACAAACATGTATGGGCCACACATTTTTTGCCGTCCCGGGTGGGAATCTGACCTAGAAACTGCCAGCCACAGACCGTCCACCATCCGGGCAATTAATAAGGTTTTCATATAATTGTAGACAAAGGATCGTGAGAAACATTACGAGGTCGAGAACCTTGTACCCAACATTTTGACCGTAAATTGATATGGTTTAATGACTACCACCATTTTTGACCACTGTTCTGTTACAATCTTTGTATATTATTGTACTCTTTTTACTGGTGGTAGAAATTTGATGGCACAAATTAGTCACAAAATTCGGCCGGGTAGGTACCACCGTGCACGATTGCGAAAAACCTTCCATAGTCTAATCTCGGTTGGATTGCGTTCAGGGGTCAGCAAGTGCATAGTCGGGCAGTGAGGGATTGTGGTCGCATCACTAGTGGGACCGGTGGGTGTCACGCGGTGCTGCGACGACAATCCTCTTTTGATGAGGCCGTCAAGCTGAGTGCCACCATTGTAATGGTGACCCTCTTTCCTGAGACTTTACCTTCAGCTTACCATCAGACGAGGTGAAGTCATATCGACGTGACCGATGTATAAAAAAATGAAATAAAAAATACGCTTTCCCAACTCGGTTGGGTTCGGCTTTTCAGTCCAAATAAGAAGTTATATATATCTATATTTTCAGTGTAGCGACTGCTATCTGACCTCCAAAAACCATTGGCGATATCCAAGTTCTGTAGTTAGACCAGCTGTCGGATTTTTCAGGGCTCGAGAACACGAGATAGGTAACCGATAACCTCCTTTTGAAGTCGGTTAAAAATCCTCCAAATCAATCCACAGTAATTTTCTTTCAAACAGCGCCATAATTAACCATTTTCCCCAATCTGTTTTGAAGGCTGTTGTTCAAAAGTGGCTATCACACAATACTATTGATTGGACAAATCCGCCAACAGTATTTGCCAAATGTTTGTGCCAAATAGTACTTCAAATTTTAATTGCATTCTGGTGAGTAATTTCAAACACGCACTCTATAACTAGTCAACTATTCAGTTAACATCATCATTCTCTGAACCTTTTTCCCAACTCAGTTGGGGTCGGCTTGCCAGTCTAACTGTGATGCGGCTGAACTTCGATATTTTCCGTGGAGCGACTGCCATCTGACCTCCACAACCAAGTGGTCATTATGACCAATGGCGATATCGAAGTTCCAAGTTAGACTGGTTGGACTTTTCTGGGCTCCAACTACCCGTAACGACTGCCATAGATGGTTGTATTCTATTCAGTTAACAACTAATCAAAATATTTTGATAGTTTTAACTGTCGTGACACTAAATCTACACTAAAATTATAAAGAGAGACGATAAATTTTGTATGTTTGTTTATATTATGATTGGGGTAGTTTTTGAAACCACTGCGCTATTATAGAAAAAAATACACAATTGAAATATACATTATCCCTATTATAGCTATGGTAGCTGAATGAATAAGGACGCGGCCTCTACTCAGAGGTATCAATTTGTGAAATTCATAATGTGCTAATCACATGATTTACCTTCCGCTGACGGTGAAGGAAAAACATCGTGAGGAAACCCACATGTCCTAGAAGAAATTCTAAGGGCATGTCCGATCCAACAACCCGCAATAGGCCAGTATGTGTGGAATAAGGCCTAAACCCTCTCAGCTCTCTCGTTAGACGAGATGAGACCCGTGCCCAGCAGTGGGGACATAAATGTTACTATTATTTTATATTCTACAAATATTCTACATTATATATTTACTCACTGAATACCAAAATACAAGACACAGACAAAGAGAAACCTGTAGTTGTACCAACAAATATAATTTTATGGATTCTTACGGTCTTTCAGAAAAGGAAAATACAACAGTTTATGAATATTGAAAGAAAAACAAAAACATAAAACCATTGAAAGTCGAAGATAGAACGAAAGAAAGGAACTTTAAAGGTCCGACAAAATCAGCTTGCATTCAAAAACAAATTCTTAACGAAACCGATTTCTGAACAATGGTTCCCAAAGCTACCCATCACACCGAACAAAGCAAGAAAATGTTTTTCATAATTCAAAGGAAGTTGATAAAACGTTGGATTGGAGATTCGGTGTGATTGCGACCGAAGAGTGTATTAAAAGACGCTGAATCGGGTCACATAGCGTTGTTTGAGCGCAAATTATTTAAATTATTTCTGTCTTTCCGTTTTATTTAGACAGTGTAGCGCGTTGCCAATGGTATAGATTAAATTTGTTAGTAATATATTTGAGCGATGAACTCATCATTTTAAATCGATACCAGATATTTTGGTTGAATGAAATTTTCGTAACTAGAGGTTGTTAGAGAAATGCTGGGTGTATATATTGAAATTCATGAAGAAAACGTGTAAAATATAGGTTATATCTGAACCATTTTAGGTGTAAAATAACACTATTTAACTTTTTTATACTACTTAGGTGGCAGACAAGCACATGGCCCACCTGTCACCAGTCACCGTGGCCTATGGACGTGTGCAACATCAGGGGTGTCACACTCCACGGGGGCTATTTCGACCCAAGGATCTCGAATCCGAAGTTGGCCCGGGTCAAGCCGTGGTGCAAGGAAAATGCTCTATGGGCCACCTTACACCCTGGCGTCAGAAGACCGTAGACGGTGTGCGGTTTTAGTCTGTAAGAGTCCGACTTAACCTGCCCCATTGACTGCGGGGTGGATATCCATGGGGATTTCCGCACGGAAAAAAGGGGTAGGTATCACACTCGAGGCAGCACTGATAAAGCGCAGATATTGGTTTAGACTACGATGATACCCACTGGTCCCACAAGTGCTGCGACAACCTCAACCTCATCACCTCAAGCTCCGGCTATGCACTTGGTGAACCCTGAACTCAATCCAACCGGGGTTGGATTACTATGGAGAGTTTTTCGCAAAAGTGCACGGCGGTACCTACCCGGAAAAATTTGAGGCCAATTTCTACCATCAAAATGTAACACCTAGTAAGTCTCAACTTCACTGCCTTCTGTCTATAGGTTTTACAGCTCCATGTCTGTATCATAATTATGTCTGAGAGATCTGCAAGACGCTAATGAAGCTTGAAATAGACATGGCTCTCTAAGTAAAATAGTTTTAATAGGACGGGGTTAACGAACGTCCTAATATTTATTTTTGGCAACATTATTTTCACTAAACAAAGGAGCATTGTCTTAGAAGTAGTGTCGGTCAGTGTTACGTCCGGTTCAGGGTTCATTCAAATTCTCTTTAGGTCAAGAAGGATCTAGAAAATAATTGGACTGAATGATTTCAGAGAAAGTTCGTAAAGATGTTTGGGTGTTGGTTTTGGGTCTTTTTTATACTACTTAGGTAGCAGACAAGCATGGCCCACCTGATGTGAAGCGGTCACCGCAACACCAGGGGCGTCACACTCGCTCTGCCAACCCCTTTATATACACTTTTTTATACTTTTTTGTGGCACTATCGGTGTTTGCAATGGTGACTCCCATCCCAGTAGCTTACCATCAGGCGAGGTAAAGTCATGTTGAGGTGTCAGACATAAAAAAAAATACGGAACTCTAATTATATTTCCAAAAGAAGTCAATTTAACATGGACTTCCCATGTTACCTTGCCTTGTAATATAGTTCTATCTGCCCGTGAAAGTCCCATCAAAATTGCCCTAGCCGTTCCAGAGTGTGCCTCTTTCAAACAGGCAGACCGACAGACAAAAATATTAAAATGGTTTTTCCGTCTATATATCGCGCATATATTTGTAGGTGCTACCATTAATATGCATAGATTCAACACTGTTATTTTATTGTTAGAAAAAAAATGAACCTTTTAAATTTATTTATTCGTAGTACCTATATAATGGTATGTGTTCAGATGAATTGTTCGACAAGATGCCCACGGCCACTTTTTATCATCGCACCGCTCGCCACAGGCAGGGAATTCATCCTCACACATTGCATCCGCCTGCAGTACGCACTGTAAGGTTCGAAAGAAATTTTATTCCGCGCACGCTTAGGCTGTGGAATGATCTCCCTGCCGTGTGGGGTACTTCAAGAAGGGCATTAGAAGGTTTTTGCGGGGTCGGCAGCGCGAGTGTGATGCCCCTGGTGTTGCACGCGTCCCTAGGCCACGTTGACCGCTTCCCGTCAGGTGGGCCGTGTGCTTGTCTGCCACCTAAGTGGTATAAAAAAACCTAAGTACATACTCGTACATATCTGTTTTCTGCCCTCTAATATACCATAGTGTTATTAACACTAAAACAGATGGTGCTCTCTCAATAATCGTACCGCATTGAACAGCATCCCGCTATTCTGTTTCATCTAATACTACCTAGTTATACGCTTCGTGTCTCAAATTGGCAAATTTCATCTGGAGGTACTTTAGATGCTAAACTGATCCGACGGTATCCATTCGTTCGAACCTATTTGGTTCAAATCTATTTGGGATTATGATGAAATGGATGCTAATTTGAACAGAATTGTTAACCGACTTTGAAAAAGAAGGAAGTCCTCGATTGTGCGAGGGAAATGTTTTGTGCGAGGGAAATGCTCTTTGGGCCACCTTACACCCTGGCGTCAGAAGATCCTAGACGGCGTGCGGTTTTAGTCGGTAAGAGTCCGACATAACATAACCTGCCCCGCTGGCCGCATGAGGATTTCCGCACGGAAAAAAAAGGAAATCTCAATTTGTCAACGCTTGGACTAATTTTAAATTATGGGGGGCTATGCAAATTGGGTTTGTGCATATAAGCCATAAAGACTTGGAATTCTTTACCAGCGCTGGCTGGGAAGGGGCAGGGAGGCTAGGAAGGGGTAGGAGAAGGTAAAGGTACAGTGAGCTATTTACCGGCGGGTACACAACACAATGGTTATTATGGCCGCGGTGTTCTGTAGGGCGGAGTTACTACCCCAGTCGGACAGCTCATTTCGGACGGGAGATACCGTCGTGTCCTACCTCCATTCACTCTTCTGTATCTACCAGTAATCTTGTTTAACAAGCTTGCATTATAAGCTAACGACCATGTGTTAATGTATTAGAAAATATTTCTCTTAAACAGTTCTATTTGGATTGGTGCCCATCTACAACACCTTTGAAGACGTGTTCTGTTGAAAATTTCACTCTGAGTGCATTGCACTCATCTATTTTTTACGAATCTTTAACCGACATGCCTGGCATGCCGTTTTAGCTGATTTTTATTTTAATTGTTTGCTTGTTAAACCCCGGTCCTGAGACTTTACGTTTAGCTTACCATCAGGCGAGGTGAACACATTTGATGTGTCCTAATAAAAAAAATCTAAAAGTATAGAAAATCCTATATCTATACTAATATTATAAAGAGGTAAAGTTTGTGTGTTTGTTAAATAGTAAGGGGTAATCTCGGGATCTACTGAACCGATTTTAAAAATTCTTTCACCAATAGAAAGCCACGTCTCACGGCTCAATTCGTGAGTGTCATAGGCTATAATATAGCATATTATGACACTCACGAATGACGTGGCTTATATATTTTATTGGAAAACTGGAATTTACACCCGGGCGAAGCCGGGTCCCGGGTCGCTAGTTTTTAATATACGTAATTATCTAGAAGTTGTGTCAATTTTTAAATTCACACTAGGGACTGCTCGTACTCAATAATGGAACAATTTATTAAACTAGGTTGTTGTTAAGCTATTTCTATTGCCGACCGTACCCGACTAATAACTTCGTACACTTTCATAAAATTCATTACTCCGTACTCTAATATAAATTACTTTAAGTAAAACAGCAATTTGGATGAAAATTAGGTCAAGTCAGAGTAGTCAGACCTATTTCCAGTATTCGCGAAACATGGAATATTTCTGCATCTAATGTTATATAATCCGATGAGTAAATTGTTGAAAGTTTATGCGAATACTATCTGTTGCCCCATCATGCATATTCGTAACTGAAACCTCGTAACCAGTTACAAGAAAAAAAAAATTTTTTTTCGCGGTTTAGTAACTAGTTATGAGAGAAGAATTAAAGCCGCAGGGGAAAGTTGGTATATTGCTACATACAAAAACACAAACTTGTTTTTATACTACTTAGATGACAGACAAGCGCACGGCCCGCCTGATGGGAAACCGTCACCGTGGCCTATGGACGCGTGCAACACCAGGAGCGTCACACTCGCGCTGCCGACCCTGTAAAAACCTTCTAATGCCTTTCTTGAAGAACCTCATATTGTAGACGCAGAACGTATAAAGTTTTCCTTTTATGGGTGTTGAAGGTCAGATGGCAGTTGTTTCACGGAAAGTATCGAGGTTCAGCCAAATCCGCAGTTAACAGGTAAAGCGGACCCCAGACTCCGAGGTGAAAGCTTTGGATACGACTGGGATTAACGCTAGGTTGAAGAAGAAGACAAGGTCCAAAATCTAGTATAACTGACAGATCAGTTAATGTCAAGAAATATCACAGCAAATACATAGGTACCTACTCCATACTAATAAGTATTATAAATGCGAAAGTAACTCTGCCTGTCTGTCTGTTACGCTTTCAAGCCTGAACCGCTAAACCGATTTTGATGAAATTTGGTATAGGGGTAGATTAGATTAGACCTCGAGACATAAGCTATGTTTGGTCGCGATAACCGACATCCACGCGGGCAAAGCCACGGACAAAAGCTAGTTCTTCATAACAGACAACTAAAATCGGTGCTGGTGTAATCCCCGATTCTATCAGATGACACAACCTTGCTGTTAATAGATACAGCAGTTTATTCACGTGTTTATTTTGGTATGTATGATATCATAGTGTGGGAAATTCTCGAGGCCGTCAGTACAAACGTATTGAAACTAAACACTGATGTGTTAAGAAAATTTTGTTGTGAGTTTTAAAAGAATCAGTTGACCGTGATGCTAGTGTTTATCCGCCCATGTCTAATTTAGTTTCCATTCCCATGTCACATGGGAACCTATACTAGGGATGAAAAGATGCCTATGTGATATTCTAGACCATAATATATATCTTTTTACCAAATTTTATCCAGATCCGTTGAGCCATTTTTGCGTACAAAACACCTGGGCCTCGATTCTGCTAAAGGCAAACCACTGTAATACCACTGACACTCTGAAAAATGCTATTTAATTGTAGACTTTACCGTCATACAATTAAAGTCTAAAATCAAATGAAAAGAATTCATTTTACTTTTTCATTCGGTCTACAAAATATCATTTGATTTTAGACTTTAACGTGATAATAATATAGTCTGAAATTAAATGGCATTTTTTAGAGTGTCAGTGGTATTAAAGTGGTTTGCCTTTAGCAGAATCGAGGCCCTGAACGTATGTATCATCCATACAACCATAGATCAACATTCACAATCTTTGACGTTTATAATATTAGTAGGATTTACAAAAACGATTAATTAGTTGATTCGTTAGCTAGTTTTCCCTTCCCTTCCCTTCCCTTCAGGGTCGGCAGCGCGTGTGTGACACCCTTAGTGATGCACACGTCCATAGGCCACGGTGACCGCTTCCCATTAAGTGGGCCGTGTGCTTGATCTGCCATCTACGTAGTATAAAAAAAAAGTTTATATTAAGTAATAATATAAAGCTAAAGAGATTGTTTGTTTGATTGATTGAACGCTCTAATCTCAGGATTTACTGGTTCAAAATCCAAAAAATATTATTATGGTGGATAGCTTTTTTGTAGATTATGATATATTTTATCATCACGCTACTACTCAGGCAAGCAAAGCAGTAATCATTAATGTCAAAAATCGGACAATTTTCCACACATTATTGTAACTAATAAAAACGGGAACCAAGTACCTATATCACGAGTGAAATGACGGGGCATAGTTTTATATGATATAAATAAAAGAGAAAATAACAAAAACAGATGAATTTCCACAAAATGATTAAGATAATTGGTGAAAACAGCCTGAAAATGAAAACACTTCCTGCTAAACTCGATAATATGATAAGGCAAAACTTTATTCAGCTTTATTAAGTAAAACCAACAAAGGAGTCCCGAATGCGGACAGTTTTCCAATCCCCGGATTGGTTCGTTAATCTTTGTAGTATCTACTTTGTGACATTAGCTGATAAAACTTTGATTACTGTTTTGACCTCTCTCACTTGACATTGAGAATTCGCTAAATAAAACTCGCTAAATAAAATAAAACAAGATTGCTGTAACTGTAAGATTATAGAAACCTTCAAATTTTAATTTTAAATTATAACACTACCATTCTACATTTGTATAGATGCGCTTTCTCTCTTTCTTAGTACTAAATTACCAGAGCCTCTACAGCCACGTAGAGATATTGCGTCTTTGGCAGGTTTTTACCGGCTCTACCATGGCGAGTGTTCCGATGAGCTCTTCCAATTAATCCCACCCTCTCCTTTCCTACATAGAACTACACGTGCCAGACTGAGGTATCACCCTCATACGGTGGAGTCAATTCCATCAAGAACCAAGCGGTTCGGTGCCTCTTTTATTTGCCGCTCCATAAAGACTTAGAATTCTTTACCAGCTCATGTGTTTTCTTCCTCCTATAGTCCCGGGGCCTTTAAGCGGGGCGTGAAAAAGCATTTGATGAGGCCGTCAAGCTGAGGGCCGCCACTGTAGCACTACCGGTGTATGTGATGGTGGCCCCAGTCCTGAGACTTTGCCTTTAGCTTACCATCAGGCGAGGTGAAGTCATTTTGACGTATCCTATATAAAAAAATGTACCTGTTAGTAACCATGTCAGCACCGTGTACTAGTAAATAAGATATAAAATTTCTTCTTTGTTTTACATAAATTAAAGTCAATCTTATTTTTATCTAGTACCCTGATCCCCACACAAAGGTCAGTTATTTTTAGCCATATCTCCGGTTCTACTTACACAATTGCAATCAATATAGCAGATTTTATGTCTGTTTTTAAGACCTTTGTAATGAAAAGTATTCCTACAAGCCCGGGTCCTTTAAGCCGGACGTGAAAAAGCATTTGATGACGTCAAATTGAGGGCCACTATTATAGCACTATCGGTGTTGGTAATGGTGACTCCCATTCCAGAGACTTTACCTTTAGCTTACCATCAGGCAGGAAGTCGTCAATACGACTTCACCTCTCCTGATGGTAAGCTACAGGTAAAGTTTCCGACATAAAAAAAATACAAATTTAATATCATTTGCAAGGTTGTTAGTGTTCAACAACTTTTGAGAGCGACTGTACCTACTTCGTATTATAATGCTGTAGCTGCATCCCGGTATCGAATATCGATAACCACAAGCTATCGATGCTAAGCCCCGATTACAAGGGGATTTCGGTAAGCAGGTTGCTTTGGGAGGGCTTCGGAGTACGCATAGCAATGAGCGAACATTACTTACACGAAATAAATGAGAATATATTGTAATCTGTCTTTAGGGCTCTTGTGTATCTTACTAATATTATTAATGAGAAATTTTGTGAAGTTGTTTGAATGGTTGTTACTCAATAACGCTCTGATAGCTGAATGGATCCTGGCTCAAACGTATTTAACAAACTAACAAAATTTGGCCTCAGTCTTTATAATCAGTACAGGCAAATTTAAAAGTTTATTAGTGCCTCGGAGAGCACGTTAAGCCGTCGTACCCGGTTGCCATATAAACATCTATGGCAGTCGTTACGGGTAGTTGGAGCTCACAAAAGTACAACCAGTCTAACTTGGAACTTCGATATCGCCATTGGTCATAATGACCATTAGTTGTGGAGGTCAGATGGCAGTCGCTCCACGGAAAATATCGAAGTTCAGCCGCATCATAGTTAGACTGAAAGCCGACCCCAACTGAGTTGGGAAAAAGGTTCAGAGAATGACAGACAAACAGTTAAAATATTGTGTTATCCAACACTGTCGGTCAAGTTCACATAATTACCAAGTTTAAATTTCTCATAATTTTCTCACAGCGGCGACGTAAAACGCACGAAATTATATAATCTAGAGTAACCTTCGAATAGACGCCATCATGGTCCCCTCATTAATTTTATTTCGGTCAAGTTCTTGCACGAAGTAGTCAGTTATTTTTTACAAGTTTTGTATGATTCAGGAGAAACCACAGGTTCTACAAAAGTAAGATAGAAAACTCTGCATGCTCTAAGCATTTCCGGAGATTTCAGCATGCAGATTGAATACGATTTAACTCATAACTCATAACTCATTTATTCATAAGAATGTTACACGTCAATTGTTTGTATAATGTTACCTTAGATTACAATTTATTGTGAGTATTATAACCTAATTAAATTTATCATTTATTCTTACTTTACATGCAATCTTTAGTGTTATCTTGTGAGTGAAAATAATATGTCATATATAATTTATGTCATACTTATACAATTACAAATTATGATATGTAGTTTCACTGTTACCAGTTCGTCAAATGAGTAAAATGCTCGCTTTTTTTTCAAGATAAAATCTTTACTATTTTAAAATAGTATAGTAGCTGTATTAACTTTTAAACTTTCGCGTTCCATGATTAATTATACGTATAATTAATAAGTGTAGTAGCTGTGTCTATACTTTGAAGATAGATATTAAAAAATACTTGTGTTTTTTGAATGCTTAAGATCCGATTCTCAGCATTCCATGGGCGGTCGCTGGGTCCAAGGCGTGGTACAGACAGAAACCCCGTGATGGTGCCTGGGACTTGTAACCCAGAAGTAGGTTTAGGGTGACCACCTTGAGACGCGTCAGCGCTCACCTCCACCGTCAGTAGTGTTCTACCAGGAGGAAGGAAACACGTGAGCTGGTAAAGAATTCCAGGTTTTGATGGTGCGGCAAAGAGGCATTCAAATATATCTATCCCTACTAAAGTTATAAAGCTGTGTTTGTTCATTTGGTTGAACGCTGGGGTTTTTGTGTTGGATATTCTGTTTAATGAAAAAGGTTATAGGCTATTATATCATCAAGCTACTATCCTGGGGAGCGGAGCAGCAATCATATATATAGGTACTTCAGGGGGAATCGAACCCACGCCTCCTAACGTAGCAGTTACATGCACTGCCGCTATGCCACAGAGGCCGTCAAAAAACTTGCATTAAACGATTGATACAAAAAGTCATTGAAGTAGTGGGTGGTATAACGCGTACAAAATCGAACGTTCGAATAGTTGAACCGTAAATCGTAAACGTGTATTTAACCCCGCAATGTAAATAGAAAAAATATGGCTTCGTTTGTTTGTTTCGCTTGATTTCTCGCAGTGTAAATGATTTTATTAAACTGTTTTGATTCTGCGTTATGTATTGAAATAGTTCTGTCTAGACGACTTTATTTGGAAGTCATGATATACCTTTTTGAAATCCTCATAGTAAGCCCTTTAGGTAATTTGATATCCACATTGCAGTATACAATTTATTTTAATTTTTTCCCCCTTTAAACTATAGCGTAATACAAGCAGCCATGTTGGTTTTTTTTTCGCGTCACCTATCTAAAGAACACTTGGGTTACTGAGACGAATCTAACGATGTGTTAATTCTTTGCTGAATGAAAGTGGTTTGGAAGATATGAACTAATAAAAAATCTTACATACATACACACACATACAATATACGAGTGAAAAACATAAATGATAAATGTGATGGTTCTGCGATATGTATTGAAATAGTTTTGTCTAGACGCCTTTGTTTGAAAGTGTTAATTCGTTTTCACGCATCGTAAAGTTTTTAGAACTTAACCCTTAAATTGATTCTGTCCGTTTCAAAGGACGTAGTGCTTATACGCACACAGATATAAAATATTACACGATACCACATCGCGCGCGCATTTCATTGTGTTTAATAGACTATCTCTTTCGCATTTACGCATTTTGTGCGTGCGAAACGGTCAAAGGTCGCTCATAAAACCGATTTGAAAAAGTGCAACAGGAGGGTGTTGTTGCGCTCCAGACAAAAGATTTTGAAAAGGTGATTTTTTTCTTTATTTTGTGCATTCTTTTGTTACATATAATTAAAATACGGTATAATGTATTAGATGACATAATTTGTTTCGACAAAATCAAAGTTTTTTATCACTAATTACATCGAAATAAAGTATGTCATTTAAAACGGACTATGCCAATTAGAACTATGGACTAGTGTATTTTTTGTTTGTCCCATATAACGGACCTTGCCAATGAGAACTACAAACTAGTGTGTTTTTATTTGTCCCATATAACGGACCTTGCCATTAAGTACTACTTACAAATAGTTCATAGATCCAGCATACTTACCATTAAAATAATATTTTTTTGAACCATAAGCTCTTGGCATACCTGGAAATGAACGTCCTCCTCAGTAATCGGCAATATGGGGTCCGCCAGAACCGTTCCACTGGGGATCTTCTTGTGTATGCCACACACATTTGGAGTGAGGCCATCGAGAAACACGAAGAGGCACAGACCCAGTCTCTTCAAGAGGCTATGGTTGAACGTTTGGACTTGTCCTTGAAGGCTATCTCCGATTGGTGAGACGCTAACTTGGTCAACTTCAACGCAAATAAGACCCAGGCGTGTCTATTATCAGCTAAGCGGAGCCAATTCCAGCCAAACCCTACTTTCCGAGGTGTACCAATGCCGATAACCGACCACCTTGAGCTTCTTGGCGTGACTCTCACTCCTACCCTCAACTTTGGTCCATACATTGAGGCAAGGGCTCAAATAGCTGCCAAAAAGCTGGGTATTCTTTCGAAGGTGCGGCAATATTTCACACCGGAACAGCTGCTCAACCTTTACAAAGCGCAAGTTCGATCGTGTATCGAGTATTGCTTGCACCTCTGTAACGGCTCAGCAAAATACCACCTCGAAGCACTTGAGTCAATTGAGAGAAGGGCCAAGAGACTCATCAACTGCGAATCGCTGGTTGAGACTAAGCTTCAGAGCTTGAAACATTGGCGTAGAATCGCTAGCCTCTCTGTTTTTAATCGGTTGCACTTCGAGGAATGTGCGCTGGAGTTACATGACCTAATTCCTCCAAGCCCCTTTCATCACCGAACGACCAGACGTACGGCAACGTGCCACCGGTACATGGTGGATATCCCACTCATACGCACAAAACGTTTTGGCAGTACGTTCATCTTGCGTACTGCTAAACAGTGGAATACCCTGCCTGAGTTTGTATTTCCGGAAAGCTACAATCTGGGAGTCTTCAAGTCTAGAGTGAATGGGTAATATATGAATAGGTCCACATCATCACTTACCAACAGGTGAAATTGTAGTCAAACGCGAGCCTATTACCAATATGTTAATTACTAAATATTACCTATGGATAAATATTTAATTTCAGAGTTTGGTTTTATGTTTTGTTCATTACATCTAATTTTGTTATGTAATCTTAAATGGTTCATAACTGAAACTTGATCTCATTGTTACTTTTATTCTGTGTAAGTACTGTTTTTTGTTCGATTAGAAAAAAAACATGTTAGGTATGTTTTTGGCAATGTCCGTTTAATGTGACATATATGAGGTCACCGCACAGTAGCCGGAAATGGGCAATGTCCGTTTTAAGTGACATCTGAGAAAACATATATAAATACATAATTTTCCAAAAATTCTAAAGGATTATTCTTTTCTACCCCTATTACTACCCAAAACGTCACCCAAAATGTAAAAAATCTTTCAGATTCAGTATGTGACAATTTAAGGGTTAAGGGTCAAGAATTTTTGATATAAGATTTTACTTACTGAGCCTCTCTTAGGAATAGTTAGAGGTGACATCTGTATTATTATGAAATATTAAATTGTTTTAAGAAAAAAACTTGGAAACTCGTTCATATAACATACTTAAATGTTATTATGAATGAGTCAAAAACAAAGAAACAAAAAAGTATTCAAATGCACAAAACGTTTTGGCAGGCTAAAGAGTGGAATGCCCTGCCTGAGTCTGTATTTCCGGAAAGCTACAACCTGGGACTCTTCAATTCTAGAGTGAATAGGTTACTTCTCTAATAATATAAGTTAGTTTGATCACATCATCACTTGCCATCAGGTGATATTATAGTTAAACGCAAGCCTATTTACCTACCAATAAAAATAATATCGGTGCTTCCTTTCTATGTCGCACAATTAAAAACTGGAATGCACTTCCTGCACACGTGTTTCCTTCTTCCTTCAATCCCGGGTTCTTTAAGCGGGGCGTGAAGAGGCATCTGTCTAGGCCGTCAAGGTAGGGGCCGCCATTTTGGGACGAATGGTGTCTGGAATGGCGGCCCGTACCCTCTGGACTTTGCCCTTGCTTCTTACCATCCAGCGGGGTTAAGTCAATAGACGGACTGAATATAAAAAAAAAAAAAAAAAAATTCTGTTTGTCGTTTTTATATTCATTTATTTGTTTATCTGTTAGTACGTTTTTCGAACGGACAACAGAACTACCGAACGGATTTTGATGCGGTTTTTTGTTTGGTAGGTGTTATTCAGACTTAAAATCTTATTACATAATATGTTTAATCAAAATCGAAGCAGTTTTTGAAATATTTAAAGTTAAGGTTATTGCTTAACTTTAAATATTTATAAACACGTGAAGATTTTGGCAAATTATCATTAAAGAAAAAAAGAATGTTGGACCTGGACGTTAGTTCCGTTTTTTTATACCACTTAGGTGGCAGACAAGCACACGACCCACCTGATGGAAAGCGGTCACCTAGTCTATGGTCGTATGCAACACCAGGGGTGTCACACTCTCGGGGGGTCGAGGGGGCCATCTTGAAACCGTAGATGGCCCAGGGTCAGCTGGGGTGCGAGGGATATGCCCATTGGGTAACCTTACACCCCGGTAATTAAGGCCCGAGACGGCGTGCGGTTTTAGTGGGCTCGATCCCGACATAACTACCCCCGATGGCCGACGGAGGTGGTATCCATGGGGATTTCCGCACGATAAAAAAAGGGGTGTCACCCTCGCGCTGCCAACCCCTGTAAAAACCTTCTAATGCCCTTCTTGAAGAACCCCAAATTGTAGATGTGTTTCAATAATTGAATAATAGGATAAGATTAGTAGGATTACGTATACGAATAATTGGTTTCTCCGCGAAAGATAATTTAGTAAATATTTATGTGATGTACAATCTAGTTATAAGCCGCATTACAATCTATTTTCGATCTAACTCCGAGCTTCACATGCAATGCATCGGCCTTGTTAATCTCAAACTTACATTTCAATGTACAATGCTCGGTTTGTACTGTAAATGTGCTGCTCTGTAGGTTGTTAACGAGCGATGTAGTCTAAAGTTTGATGTTAAACTGTCAGTCTGTTTATATTCAGTATAGTTTATGGTGCTGAGAATAATAGTTACGTGTTATTCAAGTCTCGTTAGATCTAGCTATAGTATACTGCGTATTTGAAAACTTTTATTCCGCTTAGGCTGTGGAAAAATCTCCCTGCCGTGGTTTTCCCTAGCGACTACAATATGGGGTTCTTCAAGAAGGGCATTAGAAGGTTTTTGCAGGATCGGCAGCGCTAGGTGATGCCCCTGGTGTTGCACACATCCATAGGCCACGGTGACTGCTTCCCATTAGGTGGGCCGTGCGCTTGTCTGCCACCAAAGTGGTATAAAAAATGAGACTGAGATTTTGCCTTTAGCTTTTTATCAGGCGAGGTGAAGTCATGTAGACGTGTTCATTATACAAAAAACTAGATGTGCTCGCCACTCTTTGGATTTAGATTCTTAAGGTTTTAAATTTTTACCTGGAACCCTATTTCTTTTTTTTATACCATACTCTAGAAAAGCACACCGCCCACCTGATGGGAAGCGGTCACCATAGTCTATGGACGCGTGCAATAACAAGGGCATCACACTCGCACTGCCAACCTTGAAGGGGCGAGGGTTGGGAAGTTCGGGGGGGGGGGAACTTGGAAGATTCGATGATGAGGGGAGAGGGATTGTGAGCTCCAGCTACCCTACTTACCGCCCGAGAACTCAACACACTGGTTATCAAGGGGTGTTCTGTAGGGCGGAGGTACTACCCTAGAGGAACTGCTTAATTCAGACGGTGGATACCGTCATGTCCTACCTAGGTTAAACCTCATCAGGCAAGGTGGCAAACAACTTAAAATAATAAAAAGCGAAAAAGGAAAGGTACGACTATGATAGGTACGGTAATAGTACGAGATCCCACTGCAAAATCACGCATGCATCGAATATTTGCTAAAAACCAAATTTTACGCATATTTGTGATTAGGAGAACATTATATTTACTAGGTTGCCTATCAAAATGTGGCACTTCGCCGTACCTCTTCGTACCTGTTTACACCTGGCTGCGAAGAGGTACGGCGAAGTGCGCAACGGCAACCATGATTTTTCAGAGTCCTTATGTGTATTGCCGTGACGTGGATGATATTTTATTTAAAAACCATGTAAAGAATTTTTTTTCCGAAAAATGAATTAGCAATAATTGAATTAAACATATTAGCGGCCACATTCTGATAGGCAACCTAGTAAATATATGTTCTCCTAATCATAAAATATGCGTAAAATTTGGTTTTCAGCAAATATTCGATGCATGCATGATTTTGCAGTGGGATCTTAGTCTATAATAAACTTTGATATTCCAAAATCGATTAAAAAGCAATCACAACCCTTTAATATGACCTCAATAATCTTGCCCCAAAATACTTATGAGTAATCAATGGTGTAAGTCAAAGAAACTGACTAAATGGTGGTAATAATACCAGGCGAGGCCGACGCGGTCAGTTAGTTGGCGAAGATCCAAATGTTCTCAACTATGCTACTGTCTAACATACAGGAGATAGCGATTCACTCAAAGAAGTTGAGAGGTACGCTATAGAACTTTATGAGCTAACAGATAAGGTTGAGATTCCTATAACAGTTTTGTAGGTTAAATTATTTGAATATGCTTCTAGTGGACTTAGATGAGTTTAAAATTGAGTGAACGCTTGATGGATTGTGCTTTTGTTAATTAATGTTATATTCTTTTGTTGGAGCTTTTAAGTCATTGCGCGTGTAAATTTGTATGTTTGGATGTTAGTTATTCTTTGGAATTTCAGGAATTGCGTACAGGGGTAGTCAGGAATAACAGAGAGGTTATTTTTTATCCCTGAATTAGGCTCGTATCTTTTTTTTTTTTTTTTTGTTTTTTATTTTTTTTATACTACTTAGGTGGCAGACAAGCACACCTGATGGGAAGCGGTCACCGTGACCTATGAACGTGTGCAATCGGTGGTAGAAATGAGATCAGAATGTGAAGCGGGCGCAGCACCGGGTGTTAGACAGTCAGACATAATCGAGTTTTAAAAACTATAATACTATTACTTAAAATTGTTTTCTTACACCATGAAAGGTAGAAAATTGCTAACCGATGTTCCAAAGAATTTTAAAATTAGTCTGAGCCTAAAAATAATTTTAAACTTGCTTATGCCTGCACCTCCGACTTTGTGGTCGTTGGTTTTCAAGGTTCTACTCAATAAATTGTTATCAAACATGCATACCCCCATTCAAAACACCAACATAAACCCCCATTCAAAATTTGTTCAGTAGTTTTTGAGTCCATCGTGAACAAACAGACATCGAAAACAAATTTTTGGTCTTCAGAATCGTTCATATTGTTATTTTTTTAAATATATTATCTCCGATGTACAGACACAGTTCCTTTTACAATTTTATTGTAATAGAATAGATATTATTCAATATTTAAAATTGCTAAACGCTTAGCCTTTCTCTACAAACTTGGACCAAGCAACAAAACAAACGTGATACCAAAATGAAGCTAGTCTAGTAATGAAAAATTTCCAGTGGTCACATTTGAAACAATAACAGTTTTTATTGCTTAAGTCTTAGAGACTGTTATCCCACCAAATAATACTGCAGTAACTTCGATAGAACAAAATGATACTTTTATTTGATTTGAACAAACGGTGTCTTTATGAGGCGATTTATTGGGAAGAATTTTCTTCTCTCCATTTATGAATCATATAGAATTACTAATTGGATTTTTAAGGTTTATCCACAAACTGGATATCAAATTTTATTTAATAGAAGACGCAATTTATTAAAGTAAGAAAATGTCGTTATTTCTAATCATCTAAAATTTTATCGATTTGACGGCCTCTGTGGCGTAGCGGTAGTGCATTCGACTTCTGTGATTGGCAGTGCGGGTTCGATTCCTATTCTGTGCAAATATTTGTACGGATTTTTATTTCGATATCGCCATTGGTCAAAATGACCATTGGTTGTGGAGGTCAGATGGCAGTCGCTCCACGGAAAATATCGAAGTTCAGCCGCATCACAGTTAGACTGGAAAGCCGACCCCAACTGAGTTGGGAAAAAGGTTCAGAGAATGATGATTTTTATATAGGACACATTAAAATGACTTCACCTCGCCTGATGGTAAGCTAAAGGTATAGTCTCAGGATCGTATTCACCACTACATACACAAGTAGAGCTTACAGTGGCGGCCCTCAGCTTGACGGCCTCATCAAATACTTTTTCACTGAATTCAATTCTGAAAGTGTATGAATTCAATGAATGAATATGTCTATTTGAATTGCTATGTATAATAATATTCATCATTCTCTGAACCTTTTTCCCAACTCAGTTAGGGTCAGTTTTCCAGTCTAACTGTGATGCGGCTGAACTTCGGTATTTTCCGTGGAGCGAATGCCATCTGACCTCCACAACCAATGGTCATTATGACCAATGGCGACATCGGAGTTCCAAGTTAGACTGGTTGGACTTTTGTGGGCTCCAATTACCCGTAACGACTGCCATAGATGTTTGTATGGCAACCGGGACCGACGGCTTAACGTGCTCTCCGAGGCACTATAAACCTGCGATAAATACACACATAACTTCGAAAAGCATCGAAAAGTCATTGGTGTGTGCCATGGTGAACCTGGGATCGAACCCGCGACCTCGTCTCAGCAGTCTATTACCCAAAACACTAGGCTATATATTATGCGCGTATTTACAAAAAAAATACATAAGTATGTTTATCTGAGGGGACGAGTAGGCACTATGTATAAATTCCAGGGGACCAGGGGTACTAACTATATTTTACTAAGAAGCATCTAAAATCATTCATTACAGCGTTTTATGCATACGTTATTAGGTCAAAGTCGGCTATAATAATGTAAATAGCTGCAAGTCAAACAAAGCCGTTTAGTGATTTTGCCGCAACCTTGACAGACGGTCGTGTGGGAGGAAGTCGTTAACAAGTTTATGTCGATACTATGGCTGTTATGGTGTTACGATGGTCACACTATTTGTAACGTGTGCTGACGTAACTGGATTTCTGCGGGATTAATTGGATTTTTTGAATTTTACTTCTGTTGTAAGTACCTATATATAAATAAAGTATATTTTTTATATATAGGAACCGTCAAAATGACTTCACCTCTTCTGATGGTAAGCTGAAGGTAAAGTCTCAGGAAAGAGGGTCACCATTACATACACGTACCATGTTAACAATGGTGGCACTCAGCTTGACCGCCTCATCAATATAATATAAATAATATACCTAATATATTTTTTTTAATATATTATTTTATTTACGTCACACTAATTCTTACATTTTTTTATATATAGGACACGTCAAAATAACTTCACCTCGCCTAATAATTAGCTAAAGGTAAAGTCTCAGAACTGAGGGGTCACTACTTCATACACCGGTAGTGCTACAGTAACGGCCCTCAGCTTGACGGCCTCATCAAATGCTTTTTCACACCCCGCTTAAAGGCCCCGGGACTGTATGTGGAAGGAATTATAAATATGACCTGAGAGGGGGTGAAATAGGGGATAGGTTGTTGGGGTAAAAAGCAGGTAATTAGAGACAAGTCGGTACAGTATTTTTATAAAAAAAAACTACTTCAACTGGACCATATTATATTGAAATGGGATCACATGGAAGTACCATACATACATACATATGCTCACGCCTTTTTCCCTCTGGGGTAGGCAGAGACAACAGCCCACCATCTGCTTCTGTCCTTACATACTTCACGCGCTTTCTCTTCGGAAAGCATCAGCTTTCAAATAAAAATAATAATCAAAATCGGTTCACCCAGTTAAAAGTTCTAATGTTACAAACATAAGAAAAACACTGTTGAAAACCTCCTTTTTTGAAATCGGTAAAAAATCTTTGATTGTATTAAAATATATTCAAATTTGATGTCCAATTATTTAGAAACGAATCCATAACTTTTTTACCCGACTTCCGAAGAAAGGAGGGTAATGTTTTTAACTTGAAATATGTCCAAATTGACGTCCAATTATTTAGAAATGAATCCATAACTTTTTAACATCATCTGTTTAACAAGATGGAATTGGATCCCAAAAATAATGCCAACTGATCCCTCAACTCAAGGTTTATTAGAAAGGGTGGCTCAGTATTACAGCTTAAAGGCAAAGGGCATGCCATCGGCGAGTACTACGCGACCATTTTAATAGGTACAGTCAGCAACAAACGAAGGCCAATTTAAATATTTTTCTTTGAATTTAGTAAAGAAATTTAAAAATTGAATTCATTTAAAATATGTACTCGTATAACTGCCGATAATTCATTTTTATTGGTGAATTGTTTAACAATCTCTCTTATTGCCTGTTAGTAAATGATGATGTAATCAACGGTGGAGCACGCTTAACTAGAAGTAACCTGTTCACTCTAGACTTGAAGACTCCCAGGATATAGATAGCGGCCAGAGGTCACCATATTGAATTTTCACTGACGTCATATCTTTAGTGACACTCGCCGGACTGAGAGGAATCGATTGACATGTGAATCATAAAAATCGGCCCAGGCGTCTGGTCTGTATAGTGCTTCAAAGGAGCATTCAAACATACATACATAGGCTAATAAACACATTACCACTTCTTTGCGTTGCTCAGTCGGGTAAAAACAAAATAAACTGTCAATTCAATATCTACACATTTTGCTGCTAACGGTACTTTAATATAATTTTGAACTTCGAAATTATAACTGTCTATTGAATAAATTATTGACGTTACTAAGACGACTCTTTCTAATAAATACCTAAATGTGAATTAACATGACGGGCTCTGTGGCGTAGCGGTAGTGCATTTGACTGCTATAACAGGGAGTGCGGGCTCGATTCCCGCTCAGTACAAATATTTGTAGGCATAAATTGTCTATTTGCATTGATCTGGGTGTTTCTTTTTTTATACTACGTAGGTGGCAGACAAGCACACGGACCACCTGAAGGGAAGCGGTCACCGTGGCCTATGAACGTGTGCAACACTAAGGGTGTCACACACGCGCTGCCTATCCTGAAGGGAAGGGGGGAGGGCTGGGAAGGGGCGGGGAGGCTAGGAAGGGATGGGAGGAGGAGGGATACACAGTGAGCTCTGGCTGCCCTACTTACCTGTATATAACACGTATGTATTTAAAAAGATGTATCTAAGTAATCCGCATTCTGGAACCCATAACTTAAGCTAAAGCTAAGCTTATTTTAAGTCCAGAGAGCGCTGTGTAGAATTTCGTAGAATATTTATTATTTATTTATTTAATGTGCTAATCACATGATTTACCATCTGCTGACGGTGAAGAAAAACATCGTGAGAAAACCCACATGTACTAGAAGAAATTCTAAGGACATGTCTGATCCACCAACCCGCATTAGGCCAGCGTGTGTGGATTAAGGTCTAAACCCTCTCAGCTCTCTCGTTAGAGGAGAGGAGACCCGGGCCCAGCAGTGGGACATAAATGGGTTGCTATTTTATTAGATTACTAAGTAAGATATGACTTTAATCTGTTTTGATGTCTTTAAGTAATTTTCAAGGTTAAGATTTTAATTGTTCAAAATAACAATGGAGAGGTTAGTTGTAGTTTCCTGCTGTTTAATTGTGATGAGATTGTTTCATTATAGCTGGTTGGATCAGTGGCTTGGTGGTTAAAACGATTTAGAAGTCCTAGGTTCGAATCCTTTTTTTTTCGTGAGTGTTCAATTTTTGTGTCCACTGTCTATCTATACTACTATAAAATTGTAAAGTAGCTGTGTCTATACATGGGCCGTATAAAGAAATACTTGTGCTATGTTACATGAGAAATTTTTTTTTTTTTTTTTTTTCAAAAAATTCTTTCCTGTGTGTCTGTTTGTGGATGCAAAAACTGCTGATCGGATTTTGATAAGTTTTTTTTTGTTTGATAGGTGTTGTTTAGACTTAAAATTTTGCGCATGTTTGATCACAATCCGTTGAGTAAAACCGAAGATATAATTTAAATAATTAAAAAAAAACATGTGGCACTCGTAGACTGCCGCAGTAAAGCTATTGCATAGCAGTCACTCAATTATGATTTTTACTATACTCGAAATAAGGTTGAAACTTGTGCGACAATGGGGGTGTTAGGTTTTTTAGTTTCGTTACGGAATTTCTTGACTCGGCCCCCTCAAAACCTGAGATAAAAGCTAAGATAGCTTAAAAACGCGACACAGGCATTATGCTAGTAATAGTAACCCATTTATGTCCCACTGCTGGGCACGGGTCTCCTCTCCTCTAACGAGAGACCTGAGAGGGTATAGACCTTAATCCACACACGCTGGCCTAATGCGGGTTGGTGGATCGGACATGTCCTTAGAATTTTCTTCCAGGACATGTGGGTTTCCTCACGATGTTTTCCTTCACCGTCAGCAGATGGTAAATGATGTGATTAGCATAGTTATAAAATAAGGTGCACAGTGTGCACCAAGCCTTATATTCGGCTATCACTAGTCATTGTAAACAATGGCAGTAGATTGGGTCATTGTTCAAAATAACCAGTGATTCGGGCTATATCGGATATTGAATTGTGTGCGAAACGCGTTACGTTGGATTATTTGAGCTTAAATTGCTAATATAATGTAGGCAGATCGCTTTGGTATTAGATTTTAATAGCTATTTACTTACTAAAGCTGGTTTTAGGTATAGAATCCTACTATTCCAAAAATCTTTACATATAAAAATGATATGCCCTTGGTCACGGCATCACGCCTGAACGGCTCAACCGATTTGGCTGAAAATTGATGGGAGGTAGCTTAGAACTAGGAGACGGACATAGGATACTTTTTATCCTGCTACGGGACGAAGTATGCCACGGGCGAAGCCGCAGGACACAGCTAGTATTATATATGTAAATGTTTGTAAAGATGGTATGGTTGGATGTTTGTGACTCAATCACGTCAATCAGATCCGTTAGGCCGCTAAGCCTAACGGATCTGGCTGAAATTTGGTACAGAGATACATTGTAGTCTAAAATAACATATAAACACTATCAATCCCTGGAATTCGAATTCGACCAGGTGGAAATCTCTTAACAGACTTTGGACACAGGTCGGATTTCTCGAATGGTGCAGAACAGCAATAACCGCCCTACAGAACACCGCGGCCATAATAACCATCGTGTTGTATTCCCGCCGGTAAGTAGGGTAGCCAGAGCTCACTGGAGGGATTTTGTGCTGTCAGCGGGGAGACCAAATTCTCCTGAGTTATTAGCACAGAAACTCTCAACCCCCTCCTCCAACCTCCCCTCCAGGGTTAGCAGCACGAGTGTGACGCCCCTGGTGTTGCACACGTCCATAGGCCACGGTGACCGCTTTCCATCAGGTGGGCCGTGTGCTTGTCTGCCGCCACCTAAATCTTATAATGAAAAAAATCATTTGAAAATTGACAAAATATTATGTGTAAATTACAATAGTTAAATACTTATATAAACTGAAGCGAAACCAGGGCGAGTTGCTAATATAACCTATCCTTCAAATTGTCTTTGTGTATTGAATTTCATCTTAGTTACAGTTTGCAGACTTCCCAGAATTTCCGAGTTCTATACCATCTCTGGTTCTTGTACTGTGTAACGGTAATTGTTTGGACAATTATCGTTGTTACAATACCTTTCGTTGGTTCGCTTCTGACTTAGATGACAATTACCAGTCACTTGGTTAAAATACGTAGGGTAAATATGATTTAGGAGTATAAAAGGAATATTTTGATTTTCAGCTGTTAATGTCTACGTTTCTTTTCGTTACTGTGTAATAGGTACAGGGTCTTAGGCTGTATAAGTAACTGTTGAATAATACTTTTGCACATCAAAATCATGGATTGGACGACCACAATTACTAGCACCGTACTTCGTATCCATATACATAGCAAAATAAATGATAAATTAATTGATTGCGGTAAGCGATTTTTTTAGGTTAGTATGATTTTTGTCAGATTTTTTTATTACCATTATTCTCGTTTCATTCTGGTTAGCTCACGCATTTTTGTGATACTTAGGTACACCAACATATTTGACGGTAATATCTTTCAAAGATTTATTTTCTATTCCTTTAGAAGTAATATAAAAATTTAAACTTTATACTCCTACTATATCTATTTTAACTGGTAATATAATATTATATTATAATAAAAAATAATACGTAATAATTACACATACATAATTCGAATACTTACTATTAATATTCGAATTATGTATGTATGTTTCTTCTTAGTAACAAGATAATATTTCTATAATAGAGATATTTTGTTTTCATACCTATAGAAAACCTTCTAAGAAAGTCTCATCTAAATCATATCCACCCTGGCAGGGCAAAGGCAACAGTTAATTAAGCCAGGTGCCTTTATTTATAAGCTATTATACAATATTATGGCGCGAGAAATAACTCCTCCCTCCGTGAGGGCGAAATATGAGTAAGGACTCGTGTATATTACGAAGAGGCGAATATTGCATCGACCGGTTTATTCAAAATTTATTGAAGATCCTACACTACTTAATGGTGTACATAAATGCAAAAGTTATTAATTTAATTGGGCACTTCGTTGTTTCACACCGCGAAATTTACGGACCATGGGGTGAATTGGGTTATTTTTGAATTTGTTTTATAGATAGATAACTCTTTATTTTACACCGACCTTAGTGTTATTAAGACAATGTTACATGGATCACAATATTTTCAGTTAAATGCACAATGGACCTTATCGCGATTTACTCAGAAAAATAGCTTTCTGGAAACAGACAAACTACAGTCGCTTAAATAGGAAATACATTTTGTTTATTGAACGTTTCAATAACAACATTGATCGAGGTCAAGGCCACACTAATGAGGGCTTATCTAAACCACCATAAATTGCGAGTTTGCTCAGCACCCGCACTCACACTTCACAATTTTCCGTTCTTTCCGTCGATTTTTATACACAACACTAATGATTTCCGGCCTTATTCAGTTTGTTTAAACGTATTGTGAACACAAGCGTACATATTAGCCGTCATCAGGTGGGTTATAATGCTTGTCCTTTTTTCTAAACTACTTAGGTTAGTAGGGCGGAGGGCTATGAAGGGGTGGGGGAGGAGGGGTACAGTGAACTCTGGCTACCCTACTTATCAGCGGAAACACAACACGATGGTTATTATGACCGCGATGTTCTGTAGGGCGGAGGTACTACCCCAGTCGGACAGCTCATTTCAGACGGGAGATACCGTCGTGTCCTACCTCCTCATGCCATTTAAGTAGTATAAAAAACAGATTCTCGAAAATTTGCTTGTAACACACTATCCCAAATCTAAAACCTTCTAATGCCCTTCTTGAAGAATCCCATTATTGTAGTCGATGTAAGTAATTTATTATACATTTCAGATTTTCCGTCTTTTTATTGCGTCTATTTAAAGCTTAAGTCCCAACTCAATCGCTAACTAAATTCGTACCCATAGGTATATTACGTACTTCAATTAATCCGGAAATTTGAACAGCTTTAACGTAAGACGGGGTAATATCGTACATTATGTATTGGGTACTTCAGAATTAAGTGAAGGTGTGAATATATAATGACAGGAATTTAGTTGCAAATTGGGCCGTAATGTTAGTGGAATAGTTTAACAGACTTCGAATTCAGTCTAATTAATCGATGTGTCCGTATTTTTTGTCCTTATTTGGTGGCAGACAAGTACACGACCCAAATGATGGGAAATGGTCGCCGGATTTGGGACGTTTGGGGCGGGGATTGGAGAGGGAAATTGGGAGATGAGGGAGGGAGCTCTAGGTACCCTACTTACCGCCGGGAACACAATACTATGGTTATTATGGGGCGGTATTCTGTACAGTGGAGGTACTATCCCAGTACCCCAGAAGGACTGCTCAGTTCGGACGGGAGATACCGTCGTGTCCTACCTCCGTTACTCTGTTCGGACGGACGTATGTACTTCGCCCGCCTTTTTTTTCCGTGCGGAAATCCTCATATATACACCCCCTCCCCGCAACCAGCGGGTCAGCTTATTTCAGACTCTTACCGAATAAAACCACACGCCATCTAGGGTCTTCTGACGCCAGGTTATAAGGCGGCCCATAGAGCATTTTGCTCGTACCCTGGCTGATCTGGGCCATCTTTAGCTTCGAGATGGCCCTTCTCGGATTTAAGACCCCCAGTCTACTGTCTATTGGTCTTCCTTCCTCCTACAGTCCCGAGTCCTTTAAGCCGGGCATGAAAAAGCAATTGATGAGGCCGTCAAGTTGAAGGCCACCATTATGGCACTGTCGGTATATGTAATGGGGACCCCTTTCTCGAGACCTTTAGCTTACCATTAGGCGAGGAGTTCATATTGATCGACATAAAAAAAACTTAAGTTATTCACGTCAAGGACACTTCTGACGTCAATAACGTTTTATCTAGTGTAACTGAATTGCTCAAACGCATGCAAATATCCAATACCTTTCACGATATGTCTGTGTGTATGTATGTTTGTATGTATCAAAGTGGCGACAATCCTCATGTTTGTGATTGTGCGACGAACAAGGCGATAGGGTGATATTGACTCCTTTGTAGTGAGGTGTGGTCCAAGTAACCGTGTGTAGCCGATGTGGAATTGATTTACAGAGTGAAATCCGTTATTGTTATCTCAAGGGCCAAGTTGTTAGGTACTTAATCCTAATATTAGGTATAAAATATTAAAAGTTTGTGAGTACATACATACATACAAATCACGCCTTTTTCCCATATTGGGGTAGGCAGAAACAACATCTTTCCACTTACTGATCTTGGCATCTTACGAGTTTGTGAGTATGGATGTATAAACTATAATTTTTGTTACTTTCTCAAGCAGGATGCCTGCTCTGTGCATGCCAAGCGCTCTTTTTTTATACAACGTAGGTGGCAGACAAGCACACGGCCCAACTAATGGGAAGCGGCCTATGGAAGTGTGCAACACTAACACTCTTCCGCTATCAACGTATTGACACCATAGAATGGTGCAAACTCTCTTTAACTTTAACTCATACTTTTAAAATCCAAAACGGTACCCGTTTATAACTTGGACCATACAAAAACAACAGTAGCATTGCCACCTCAGATATTGAGACATTGTACAGTTGCTGATCAGGCTACGTGGAGTCAAGCGAGAGGCTGGAGCGAATCATTGCAGGTAAACAAGAATGGTACGGGAGGTACGGCTTATGCAGATCTAGATGGGATTTAATTGGAGGCTTTTGTCGTGAAATCCGTTATTTAATAACTTTTCTAACTTTAATTTTCGCCAGAGAAAAGCTGCAGATTAAATAACGGATTTGAAATAAAACTATACCGGATTCTTTCGCGCGATCCTGTGTATGCATGATTTAATTGAGAAATCAATAATACAAAAAAAGCGACCACGGTAGCCTAGTGATCATTCTGGGTAATGGACTTTTCGATGCTTTTCGAAGTTATGTGTGTATTGATCGCAGGTTTATAAGTGCCCGGTTAATGGCAATAGGCTCGCCACCTATTACATTGGGGCCTAAACATAAACTGGCGAAATTTGGGTGCTAGCACCTTTGCCTACCCCTTCGGGGATATAGGCGTGAGTTTATGTTATGTTATGTTATGTCAACAAACACACAACCAAATTCACTTTCAAATTCACAAAATAGGATCCTACACCTCCGAGCCTTTTTCATTTCCATCGATGTTCTATGACACTGGGATCGACGGCTTTGCGTGCCAATAAAAGAAATGAATGAATGAATTTGATGCAATAAAAGTAATGAATTACATAACATAACATAAAGTCACGCCTATATCCCCGAAGGGGTAGGCAGAGGCGCTAGCACCCACATTTCGTCAGTTTATGTTTAGGTCCCAATGCAATAGGTGGCGAGCCTATTGCCATTAACCGGGCACTTATAAACCTGCGATAAATACACACATAACTTCGAAAAGCATCGAAAAGTCATTGGTGTGTACCATGGTGAACCTGGGATCGAACCCGAGACCTCGTCTCAGCAGTCCATTACCCATACAACTAGGCTACCGCGGTTCTGTAATGAATTAAATGAATGAATGAATGAAATCAAATGTAAAGACTCCTAGTTCTTATGTTTTTCAAGAGTCCCTCTAAAATTTCACTAAAATCACTCAAAATGTTGATCAAATTGTTGATCACGAGATTCAAAAACTTGTGTATTCTCACAACATGTAAGCAACTCTTCAATCCACAGTTTTGGCCTCAGCTTCAAGTTCGCGAATAGTTTGGCGTTCATATAATGAGTTGTACTAGCAGATTGCTGCTCAAAGTAGATAGTTACCATGGAACTAATAGAGAAAAGAAGTGTTAGTTATCGCTTTTTTATACTACTCAGGTGGCAGACAAGCACTCAGCGCAGATGAGAAGCAGTTACCGTGGCCTAATAGACGTGTGCAACTCCAAGGACGTCACATACTACTGACCCTGGAGGGGGGAAGTGGCTTAAGGGATGCGGAGGAAGCAGTTTGTGATGTGAACTCTGGCTACCCTACTCACCGCCGGTAACACAACACGATGGTTATTATGGCCGCGGTCTTCTGTAGGGTGGAGGTTCTAACTAATTTGGGTTCAGCAAAAGTCTGAAATACAGACGATTTTTTGGGTTCGGTGAAGATTTATCCGTTTCAAAGACTAGTATTTATTTATTTTGGTAACTATTTATTCGTTTTAGTACCTAATCATTTTATTCGTTTCGGTAATCATTTTATTCGTTTTGGTAATCATTTTTGTTCGTTTTGGTAACAATTTATTCATTTTGGTAAGCGTTTCGAATGTTATTAGTGGGTGCATTTCTGATAACTATTTAAATAGAAGCGGATTTGATGGGAGATATATCGTAACACATGACATTCGCGTGTCTGTCTGTCGCTCTAGAAATAACCCGAGTCTGCATCCAGCTATTTCGGCTAACGGAACCAAATACTTTGGTGTTGTTATTTATAGACTGCAAGCTAATATTTTTTAGAAACATCGAAAGCAGTAGGTAAAACTCAGGAAGGAAGGAATTTGAATTTGATTAGCAAGATTCATGACTTAAAATGTCAGTAATAAACGTACATCCAGCGGGGTTAAGTCAATAGACGGACTGAATATAAAAAAAAAAGTATACTAGTTTTTTACAAATTGCACAAAATAAATCAGGCAAAATATAAATATATAATGTACTAGCTGTTGCCCGCGGCTCCGGCCGCGTGGATGTCGAAATCCGTTTCAAAAACTATCCTATCTCTCAAGTTGGATCGAACTGCACATGGTGTGCGAATTTTATTATAATCGGTTAAGTGGTTTAGGAGTCAATTGAGGACAAACATTGTGACACGAGATTTATATATATTAAGATTGGTAGCTAATTAAAGACAACTTGTATATTGACTTGCTATATTTGGTAATAACATGACGAATACAGTTTATACAGATCCACACAAGACGCTAACAAGCGAAGAGACATGGCCGAACCGAAAAAGAAATGACCGATGTTGCCATTCTATTAAAATAAAAAGAATGTTACCAACATAAGAGTGTATATACATTGCTATCATTCATTATTCCAACAACTAGTTTTTACAAATTGCACAAAATAAATCAGGCAAAATATAAATATATTATAATGTATAAAACATATAAAGTAATAGTAGAACAATAATTGCATTGCAAGTAATTCATTTTTAAAAGCAATGTGTATAATTATGTTTTACTATAATGACAGCTAAACCGCCTTCGTGAAATAGAACATCTCATAGGATATTAGTAAGTAGGATTTTTTTTTCATACTACGTAGGCGGCAGACAAGCACACGGCCCACCTGATGGGAAGCGGTCACCGTGGCCTATAACCGTGTGCAACACCAAGGGTGTCCAAACGCGCTGCCTACCCTGAAGGGAAAGGATAGAGCAATACAAATCATGATTCCTTCAGGAATTATTTCATGAGCAAATAACCACATAAAACCTGCAGTTACCCTACTTATTCTTGTATGGAATGTCGTATCCCATATTACGACACGTCTCCGAATAGCGAACAACCGTGAGGAAATACTCGTACAAAATTCACTTCTGAGATTCCGATGGCTCCATCGAATAGTGGTCCAATCGAAAAATGGCAACTTTACACGAAATAATTATAACTACGTTTAAAAAACCGACTTCACAAACTAATATTATTTACTTTTTAGTGTACAGTAATAGAAAAGTACCTATTTATGAGGTTTATTATGTACAAAAGCATCAAAAACAGAATTTTTGCCGTAAATTTGATGATTTTCCCTCGATTTTCCCAAGATCCCAGCATCAGATTCTGATACTCTGGATATGGGACCACCTCAGAAGTTACCTCTTTTAAACAAAAATTACAAAATACATCAATAATAAAATTGGCGCCGCTATCGCGTAACAAACATACAAAAAAATAGCGTACGAATTGAGAACCTGCTCCTTTTTTGAAGTCGGTTAAAAATAATGACGTTTAATCCTTAACATATTGGGTTTTATTGTAGGTAGGTTAATACAAGGTAAAATGAAATTGAAGTTGAAAGAAATCTTTTGACTGGTCACTGAGAAAGCATGCAGTATGTAGGTAATAGTCACAAATATGAATAAATGTTCTTGTGACAGAAAAACATATATTATTGTTTCCGTGGAAAAAAGGAATCAAATGCAAATACAGCCTTATTTATGGACTACAAACTATTATAAATTAATTTGATTTGATCTGATTTTAATTTATTTTATTTAAATTTTTAATTATAATTGTGACAATTTGATTTCGTTTTAATTTTTAATTTTTATTCTAATTTGGCTATCTATCTGCCCTATTTGTTTTTTACAATTTTTAATTTTAATTTTTGTTTATTTTTATTTAATTTTAATTCTATGTAATATTAATATAGTTAATTAGTGATTTGTAATGATGGGTTATTACTTGAAATAAAAAAAAATCAAAATTTTTTTAAAAAAATTGCAAATTAATTAATCAATGAGTTTGGGGGAAGGGTAGTGGAAAAACCAAACGGATAAACCATAAAACCAAAAAAAATCGTGCAATGACTCTTGCACGTCTATTCGTTGAAGCCATCGCTTTGACCTTTTGCACAAAAGACGTGTATTCTCCGTCATTTCTCGTTTATCTACTCATAAAAGTTTTCGCTATAAAGGAAACTTGACCTTGACCTCTTGGGTAGATATTACACATTTTTCAAGGATAGCCACAGCGTTTAGTTGTATCTTTACAATAATGAAATTTTAAATTAACTGTGTCTGTACATTGAAGATAGTTAAAAATTGCTTGGGTTGTAAGCTAATGGTAACGTCTCAGGATTCAATTGGTTAAGTAGCACAGGAGAGATGACCAATTATTTATTATATGAAATTGTAAATTAGTTTACTGTAAAGACCGCGGGTAATGGACTGCTGAGAAGAAATCTCGGGTTCGATCCCAGGTTCATCATGGCACACACCAATGACTTTTCGATGCTATTCGAAGTTATGTGTATATTTATCGCAGGTTTATAAGTGTCCGGTTAATGGCAATAGGCTCGCCACCTATTACATTGGGACCTAAACATAAACTGGCAAAATGTAGGTGCTAGCACCTCTGCCTACCCCTTCGGGGATATAGGCGTGAGTTTATGTTATGTTACCTACCTGTACATTGAATAAGTTAAAAAACTTGCGTTATGTTAAATTACTGATTATAAACTATATTTTTTTCTTTTTTTATATTGCTCACGTCAATAGGTTTAACTTCACCTCGCCTAATGTTAAGCTAAAGCTAAAGTCTCAGGAAGGGGGTCCCCATTACAAACACTAACAGTGACATAATGGTGGCCCTCAACCTTGACGGCCTCATGAAAGAAGATGTGATTGTCGTCGCAGCACTGCGTGACAAAGCGCAGATATTGGTTTAGACTACGCCAATATCCATTAGTCCCACAAGTGCTGCGACAACCATCACCTCAAGCCCGACAGAAACTACTGAATGGATTTTGATGTGGAGTAGTTTTTAATCAGAATTCAACACAAACGAAGCCACAGGTAACAGCAAGTATGTTATTTTTTTTTTTATTCATGATAGGCTTACGTTTGACCTCAATCTCACCTGATGGTAAGTGACGATGTGGTCTACGATGAATCACGCTTGCCTAGAAGGAACCTATTCACTCGTGACTTGAATACTCCCAGGTTATAGCTTTCCGGAAACACGGACTCAGGCAAGGAATTCCACTCCTTAGCTGTACGCACGATGAACGTGTCAGCAAAGCGCTTTGTGCGTATGAGTGGAATATCGACCATATAGCGGTGGCGTGACGCTGTTTGTCTGGTCGTTCGTTGATGGAAAGGACTTGGAGGTATCAGGTTGTGCAATTGTGAAATAAAAGTGGTCGTTTTCGGCAATGTCTTCTCGACATTGTAACTTTATCAATTAGTCAAATAATGTTTAATCAAAGTTTGACACTAATTTGTATTGATTTCCTACTTCTGCATCAAGATACTTTAAAAGTTGGGTCATTATGAAGGCCATAAATTTTTAATGGACCCAGCTAGCCCTCACTTGTTTTTTATCGTGCGGAAATCCCATCGGGGGTGGTTATGTCGGGATTGAACCGACAAAAACCGCACGCCGTCTTGGGTCTTAATTACCGGGGTGTAAGATTACCCAATTGGCATATCCCTCGCATCCCAGCTAACCCCGGGTTGTCTACGGTTTTAAGATGGCCCCCTCGACCCCCCGAAAAGTTGGTAGGTATTTAGCCTAGTTTATTGTTATAAAAAGTCGCTATAAGATTGTTTACCTTTGGTTAAGTATCTAATCAAATGTAGGTGACGGATAAGCACACGGCCCACCTGATGGGAAGCGGTCACCGCAGCCTATGGACGTATGCAACACGTAGATTGAGTGATGGAAAGCCTATAATCTCCAAGGCGATACACTGGCAGCCTGCCACCGAAATCTTGTAACCTGTAAGCCATCAATTTAAAAGATACGAAACAACTTACGTTGCAGTTTTCAATTTGAAAATAACAAGAGCCAAAAACTGGTTGAATTTGGTTTTATTTATCTACAAGTTATTTTCTATCCTATACTTTTATAAAATTGTAAAGTAGTTATGTCTGTACATTTTTTTATGTCGATCAGGTCAATATGACTTCACCTCGCCTGATGGTAAGTTAAAGGTCTCTAGAAAGAAGTCTCTGGATTGGGAGTCACGATTGCAAACACTGATAGTGCTATAATGGCGGCTCTCAGCTTGACGGCCTCATCAAATGCTTTTTCACGCTCCGCTTAAAGGAACCCGGGCTGTAAGAGAAAGGAAACACGTGAGCTGGTAAAGAATTCCAGGTTTTGATAGTGCGGCAAAGAAAAGAAAACAGGCACCGAACCGCTTGGTTCTTAATACATAACCCAAGTATTTTCTAACATCTTCAATGTTAAAAAATACTTGGGTTATGTTCATCTTAAATGGTGTCAATGGCATATCAATTTTTGTTTGCCCAGCATGAGCAATAATAATTCTGAACCCAATTTTTTTTGGCATGTTTGTCGGTTTGCCTATTTGTTCCCGGTGTATGCAAAATGTACTGAACGGACAATGATGTGTTTTTTTTTATGAAAAAGATCTTGGTCAGAATTAACATCAGAATCTACTGTAGGTATGTTAAATTGCAATTGGATAAGTAGAACCGAAGATATTACCAAAAAACGCAGCGGGCCTGTGTATACTTGTGGTGATACACTCGTTTGCTACCGTAGCAATATAGCGTTATTCCTTTTCATACTATAAAGAGTTCACAATTTAGATTATTTGAACTCTTGATTAGGTATATTTCGAACTCAATTTCAATACTAATTCGACCTGAAAGCAAATTAATAGAAGCTTGCCTCATTCATAACTATTTTATTAAAATTCAATATAGTAGGGATGACGCAAATTGTTAAGTTTTCATTTCAAACTATAGTTACTTAATATAATAATAGCAACCCATTTATGTCCCACTGCTGGGCACGGGTCTCCTCTCCTCTAACAAGAGAGCTGAGAGCGTTTAGACCTTAATCCACACACGCTGGCCTAATGCGGGTTGGTGGATCGGGAATGTCCTTAGAATTTCTTTTAGGACATGTGTGATTCCTCACGATGTTTTTCCTTTACCGTCAGCAGATGATAAATCATGTGATTAGCACATAATATAAATTCCACAAAGTGAAATTCACATTGGTAATGTCCGGCCGGAGTTGAACTCGATACCTCTAATTAGAGGCCGCGTCCTTATCCATTCAGCTACCATCGCTCCTTATTAATAAACAACTAGTTTTCGCCCGCGGCTTCACCCGCGTGGAAGTCGGTATCGCCACCAATAAAACGAACTCTCTACTCCACTCTCCACTTCCATTCTCCACTCCACTCTCTACTCTACTTCACTCCACTCCACTCTTTACTACAAAAAGGATAAAAAGTATCCTATGTCCGTCTCCTGGTTCTAAACTACCTTCCTACCTACTTTCAACCAAATCGGTTCAGCCGTTCTTGAGTTATAGGTAAATAGTGGAACTATCGCGACTTTCTTTTGATTTAACGATAATTGTAACCCTAGTACCTAGGACACAGAAATATACCTAGAAAATATATAATCAAATTTATACTTAAAAGTTTTCAGATTACCAACTTAGCAATATATACTTAATTATTTGAAACTAATTCAATGACTAAGATTTTTAGCTGATTCTATGATCATTATTGTTAGTCGTAGTTGAAGACCCAGTTTAGTTTAGTAATTAATTAGAATACTTTGAACTAAAATTGCGTTACTCAAATTTCTATAAAAGAAAATCACGCTAATTTGTTACCCAATCAAGTGATAATTATTCAAATATTTGGGAAATTTAATATAAGTCAATTAATTTGATTAGTTTTAGAAATCCAATAAAATTGGAGTTGTATTTAACTTTAGTGAGTATAGAAAATGATAAAACAAATATGGTTGGGTTTTAATAATAAAGATAGCTGTTCTGCATGCAATGTTCTGGATGCTTAGTTGCATTTGCAACGTTAGTGCATGCGACTTCTATAAATGGGGGTGCGGGTTCGATTCATCCAAATAGATTTTTTTAAATCTACATTATGCGTCAACCCCATAATAACGAGCGCAATACGAACGTTTATATCAAAATTATAACGGGTTGGTCTCTCTTATGTCAGAACTAGCCCTCATTCTTAACCAGATAATGGTAGAAAAAATCTCTGCTAGACTTTCCTAGCACCAAGCGACCGAGTAACAAGGGTTTTTGTCACAAATTGCGTCTGCTTGTAAGTTATTGTACTCATATATCAAGTGTAATAAAAACCGAGCAAGCGCGAGTCAGACTTGCGTAGTATGGGTTCCTTACCACAACTTGTTAAGAGAAAACTTGTTTATAGTTTACTTTTGTCGGAAGGTTATAAAATTATCTTACTTATATCAATTTTATCCTTTAGCTGTACTTTAATACGATGGAGCGTTAATAATTCCAATTAAAAAATTGAAAGTTAATAAAATAATCAAAAAATCTCTCCCATTTGAATTGGAAGAGGTACAACTACCACTTAAGGTGTCACACCCGCGCAGCCTACCCTAAAGGGAAGTGGGGAGGGCTAGGAACGGGTGGGGAGGCTAGGAAGGAGTGGGGGGAGGAAGGGTACAGTGAGCTCTGACTACCCTACTTACCGGCAGGAACACAACACGATGGTTATTATGGCCGCGATGTTCTGTAGGGCAGAGGTACTACCCCAATCGGACAGCTCATTTCGGACGGGAGATACCGTCGTGTCCTATGTCCTTCTTGCTCCATCCCGCACTCCCACCTCCAACCCTCTCCAAGCTACTCAAACTCCTCCCCCCCACCAGGATCTGGTAAGTGGTATCAAAAAAACAAGACAACTGAGTAGCGATGGTAGCTGAATGGATAATGGCCTCTCCAATATAAATTTCATTTTGTGGACTTTATTGTGCTAATGACATATTTACCATCTGCTGACGGTGAAGGAAAAACATCGTGAAGAAACCTACATATCCTAGAAGAAATTCTAAGGACATTTCCGATCCACCAACCCGCATTAGGCCAGCGTGTGTGGATTAAGTCTAAACCCTCTCTCAGCTCTCTCGTTAGAGGAGAGGAGACCCGTGCCCAGCAGTAGGACATAAATGGGTTGCTATCAACTGAGTTGGAGAGCTAGAGATGATAGGTAGGACAACTAACAGAAAGTTGCAAGTCGTCTACAAATTAATTAATTCATAACATAACATAAACTCACGCCTATATCCCCGAAGGGGTAGGCAGATGTGCTAGCACCCACATTTCGCCAGTTTATGTTTAGGTCCCAATGTAATAGGTGGCCATCCTATTGCCATTAACCGGGCACTTATAAACCTGCGATAAATACACTACATAACTTCGAAAAGCATCGAAAAGTCATTGGTGTGTGTGCCATGGTGAACCTGGGATCGAACCCAAGACCTCGTCTCAGCAGTCCATTACCATAGGCTACCGCGGTCGTTAATTTAATAATAACATTAATTAATTCAACAAATAATATTGTCATCATACTTTACAACATGCGCCATGTGTTCGGACTAATTATTACAAACTTCAACTGCTACAGTTAGTAAATAGTAATATATTTTCTCAATGTTGCAAAGTTTAGAACTCTCAACAAAAACCGATTACTCGTTCAAATATTATAATGAGGAAAGTTTATTTTGTTCGGGTGTTACAAAAACTGCTTAGAACTGTGTTCTCAAACATATAACTAACAGTTTAAATAGAAAAACGGACGATTAAGTAAAATTGAGAACATCATTCTCTGAACCTTTTTCCCAACTCAGTCGGGGTCGGCTTTACACATTGTAGGTGAAAAAAAACCCTAACGGTAAAAATTTGGACTTGCTCCCCTTTTGCTGTAAGGTCCTCAATTTGGATTGCATAGTTTTGAGCCGTTTGGGATCGAAACATTAGCGACCAACCGGTCGCTTCATAAAGAAATCGCAAAGCGACTGGTCGACGTTTTGCGTGACCAAATGGCTAGTTTTTTTTTGCACAAAGAATCGGCATTGCCATCCAACGTGGTACCGCTAGCTTTTTGGGTACGTTACCAGTCGACATCGATGGGGAGGAATTTTTTGACATCTAAACTTTTTATCATGTATGAGTAGGTATTTGCTATAAAAAATACAGTTACAATAATTTAAAGTAAATATGACCTAAATGCTAGATGAATACTTTAATCTGTCGTCAAAGTTAACTGGGCTTTCGTTAAACCAAGGTTTACAATGATGACTATTATACTAAACTAGCAGCCCGTGACCCGGCTTCGCCCGGACATAAATTCTTAAAAAAATTCTATAACCCGATTGCACTTACACCCATCGGGCCTTTAACATTGAATTTCATATTTCTTTCTTCAAAACTTAAGCACTTTCAATATAACGGACTTCCATAAAATCGGTCTACCCTTATTTGCTCCCTTAGGAGTGACATTTTAAAAAACACTTATACACGTATTCATTTATTTTTAACCAAGAATCGTTATGTAAATTTTCATGCTTCTATCTTGAAAACTGACGAACTTCCCATGTAATCTTTCAACCCCTATTTCTCCCCCTGGGGGGTAAAATTTGAAAAAACGCTGATACACGTAGGTATTCATTTCTTTCTAACCAGAAGTAGGTGTATGAAATTTCATGGGTCTAGCTTTGAAAATGACGGACTTCCATACAAACGTTTATCGCTTATTTTGCCACCTTAGAAGTAGAATTTCTAAAAATCCTTTCTTATTGGATGCCTACAACATAAAAAGCATCTACTGCCAAAATTTCAAGTTCGTAGGTCCAGTGGTTGTCAAGCACACGGCCCACCTGTAGGGACCGGAATCCCTAAAAAGCTGTCAAATTGTACATAAATATTATTTAAATTATTTAGACTTATAAAATCATTATGATATTTTCATTATTACGTTATGGAAAGCCGGACGAGCTCAAGCATAAATATTATATTTTATATAATGCATGCTTTTAATTATAGTTCCCTCTGTGACGCTTTAATTCCAGTTTTTAATTTTTCCAAAGATATTAAAATTCATTTCTCTCTTTTTCAGGAACGAACGAAATACGACTAAAATATGTTTTAAAGGAAATTAAGTTGGTGTAGTGAAAAACAAAACAATAGTGAAGTTAATGAGTTCTGTGGTAATGGTGTGATTAGTGCGCCAAGCCGACACGAGATGGCGTTAAAAGCAGTTTTGATCATTCTCATTTTGGCCGTCATCGAGGGCGGACGTGCTGCAGCTGAAAGAGGTAATGACTTTTGTTATCATTTTTAATTACTTAATTGATAGTAGATACAGAATTATATGCGTAAGGTTTCTTTGAAGGATAAAATAAGTATACCTATTGATAAATTCACTAAATATCATTTTACATTTATATCCGCATACGCGATTCGAACATCGCAATTTACACCTTCACAAATATTTTACCATGAATTTCACAATTTCCTCTTCCCAGTAACACTTATTTATAGCACTCCCATTTACCTGTATGTTATGCGAGACGTCAACAGCATTCGTACTCTCTCTGCTTAGATCCGCGTAACAAGTGACATATATAATGCAAGTAGAATTGATGTGGTTTTGACAGGATTCGGCTGAAAATAAACCTAACCTTGATAGATGACGATTTCTTCGGTGTGGTGGCAGAGCGTTCCACTGCTACGTCGAAGGTCGCGGTTTTGATTCCCGTTTAGTGCAAATATTTGTACGCATGAATATGTTTTTTTTTATATCGGTCACGTCAATATGACTTCACCTCGCCTGATGGTAAGCTAAAGGTGAAGTCTCAGGAAGGGCGTCCCCATTACATAAATGTGTATTTGCATTAGGCTAGGTGTTCTGTGTATAATATGTATCTACTTACAAAAATGGTATTTAAAGTATGTTTATCTGCATTCTAGAACCCCTAACAAAAGCTAGTTTAACTATGTTAACTTTAGGTCTAGAGAGTGCTTCCTGTGTAGAATGTCATATTCTACCCCACTGGATGCAAAGAAGCCAGGGTAAAGTTTAGAGAGTACCGGCCGCCATTTTAGATATCAATCCCCGCTTGGAAGCATCCAATAGGGAAGAATTTTTGGAAATTCAACCCCTAAGGAGGTAAACTAAAGAACGATGCAGGTTAGGAGCGTAACCATATCAATGTTTCCACATGTATGACTTTAGTCGGTTCGATCCCGACACAACCGCTTCACTAGCACTAGCGTATCGCATACGATCATAGGCCAAGGTGACCGCTTCCCATCAGGTGGGCCGCGTGCTTGTCTTCCACCTAAGTGGTATAAAAAAAAACTAGCCCTGATCAGGTGGTACCCATTGGGGTTACCACACGTAAAAAACGGTGTAAGACTACAAACATACATATACATATATAACATAAACTCACGCCTATATCCCTGAAGGGGTAGGCAGAGGTGCTAGCACCCACATTTCGCCAGTTTATGTTTAGGTCCCAATGTAATAAGTACCTAGGTGGCGAGCCTATTGCCATTAACCATAACTTCGAAAAGCATCGAAAAGTCATTGGTGTGTGCCATGGGGAACCTGGGATCGAGCCTGAAACCTCGTCTCAGCAGTCCATTACCCAGACCACTAATCTACCGCGGCTTTTAAGACTACAAAATGTATTAAAAATGTAGTTAAGTAAGGTACCTATGACCTAAAAATGCCCTAGTTCGTTTCACTGTGTATTTGAAAAAAGAATACATTTCGTGGATTACTTTTTAATATCGCCCGTCTGTGGAAACGCCAATCAGTTTTGTCCAAAACCACGGTGACGTGAGCTTAAAAGCTTTCGGAGCTTTTTTAGTGTCGCCATCTCTGTATCACGTACTGGTACCACCACGAAAACTTTGGACTTTAATAACTTTTTCATGGTACTATATAATTTATGGGAATTAACACGGTTGTCAGGAATAGCGCATAAATGTTTTGTAGACAATCATAGCACATATCACATTTATGTGCTATTATTCCTGACTAACTACACCACCTATTATAGAACTGTAAAGTAGCTATGACATACAAGCAATAGATGCAATGCAATGTTTACCCGACTGCCGAAGAAAGAAGGGTAATGTTTTTTGAAAGAGTACCATTAACCAGATTTACCGTAATATTTCGTATATTCCTCGATCCATAAATATAATATACCTATTACAAAATATTTTTTTTTTATATCGCTCACGTAAATATGACTTCACCTCGCCTATTGGTAAGCTAAAGTTGAAGTCTCAGGAAGGGGGTCCCCATTACATACACCGAAAGTGCTATAAAGGTGGCCTTCAACTTGATTAAATGCTTTTTCACGCCCCGCTTAAAGGACCCGGGACTGTAAGAGGAAGGAAACACGTGAGCTGGTAAAGAATTCTAGGTCTTTATGGTGCGGCAAAGAAAACAGGCACCGAACCAAATCTATCTAATCTCTACATATATATATACTTGGAAATACATTTTTGTTCTATTTGAATGCTTTTTAACGGGTGGTAAAAAAGCGATCGTGCGAATGAGGCTTTAGTGTAGTTGGGACCTGTAAAACCGCTGCGCCATCTATATCCTAATAGCTCGTATCTTTGTTCAACACTAGCCCATTAAGGAATAAGTGTATTCAACCTACATACTATCACACACTACATTTATCTCCGTCACACCATTATGAACACAAACCCTTCAAATCCTATACAAACATAATAAAGTAGGGCCTCACTAAGGGCCCGGATCCATCAGTCAAAAATATTCTTCTGATAATCTAAAGTCAACTTGATCAAGGCCGTAGGTTAAATACTACTGGTAGGTATTTGTTTTTTTATATATAGGACACGTCAAAATGACTACACCTCGCCTGATGGTGAGCTAAACGTAAAGTCTCAGGACCGGCCGCGTTTCCAATCCATCCGGTCCATTTGCTTGTCTTTTTTTTAAATATTATTAATTTTAACGTTTTATAAGTGCGGTAAAATGTGCGAATAAATTATTTTTGACTTTGACTTTGATATGTTCGTGGGTAAGTACCTACTGTTGATCCTGATTTAAAAAAGTTCCAGTAACAAATGGCAATGAGGGTGAGATTAGTCCCACCCTTTTCTTTCCTATACAGAACTACACGTGTCAAGCTGAGGTATCACACAGTGCAATCAATTTCATCAAGAACCAAGCGGTTCGGTGCCTCTTTTATTTACCGCACCATAAAGACCTGGAATTCTTTACCAGCTCACGTGTTTTCTTCATCCTACAGTCCCGGGATCTTTAAGCGAGGCGTGAAAAAGCATTTGATGAGGCCGTCAATCTGAGGGCCGCCACTGTAGCACTACTGGTGTATGTAGTGGTGACCCCAGTCCTGAGACTTTACCTTTAGCTTACCATCAGGCGAGGTGAAGTCATTCTGACGTGTGCTTTGTAAAAATTAAACGATTTACCTTAAAAATAACAAATAGGTACAACACAAAACTGTCTAAAGTTCATAGCATCTGTAGTTAAAAGTAAAAGCTACGGACCACGCTACCGATATTCAATTTTTGACCGGCGGCGTCCAATGCAAAAGTCTAAACCAGCGCCTGATCTATGGACCGACCGGTACAGTTCCGATATTCAATTTCAAGTGCCCACTACCGAGATGGACAGACTTAAAATTGTACGCCGGAGTTCCGTACATTTTAAAAGGTTTTACTTAACTTCAATGATATTATATAAGTAAAAAGAACTTGCTTTATTTGTTAGTATGGGTCAAATATTCGAAGACCAATAAGTACTAATGTTAGATTGAATTCATATTTGGTATTACTTGTGTTCTGTATCTTTAGTGACAATGCGATAGGAACTCAAAATAAACAAGATATAATCAGTTTGGTCTCACTTAATTTGTCTGTACTTACTAGATAGCTTATTTTTGTACACGTATACACTTTTTATACTTGTACATTTTTTTATAGTTGTACACTTTTTACACTACTTAGGTGTCAGATAAACACAGCTCACCTGATGGGTTTCTGTCACCTTCACCTCACTCAAACACACACAAAGCGGTCACCGTGGCCTATGGACGTGTGAAACATCAGGGATGTCACATTGGCGCTGCCGACCCTGGAGGGGAGAAGGGTTGAGGAGTTAGTGAGGGGGTTGTGGGAGGGAAGATGGGTGGGGGCAGGTTGAGCTCTGACTTCTGAACAATATTGCAATTGTTTTTAAACATTATAATTATTTAGATTCTCCGCCCGATTAATTAAATGAAATTTTTAAGCAATTGCATGCTAACTATTTCCAATGATTTTCTGATCATTTTTTCCTATCAGAAAATCATTGGGAACAGTTAGCATGCAATTGCTTAAGAATTACATTTAATTATACATTGTTTTACTTATGTTGTTTTTTGCACCAAATAAATTACTCTTTCTTTCTTCCTTCTATTCTACAACACGTTCCATCTATACATTTTATACGTTCATGAACTCACCATAAAGCGTTGTATTAGATCCATAGCTCATAACATTCGCTAGTTTATTTTGTTAGGACATTTGTTTAATTAAAGTTTTGCCATCGCCCACGGTCGGAGCCATGTTTGTGGCCCTCTGGAGACCTGTACAGTTTGCTCTAAGCCTAGGTATAGGTACTCTCAATGTACTTTATAGAATTACTAGTTAATACCCGTGGTTTCGCCCGCGTGAAGGTCGGTGGACATTTTTTGGTCATATCTCTGATTTTACTTGATCAATTATTGCAATCAAATTGGAATAATTAGCAGCTTTACCAAAGAAAGAGTTAGCAAAAGGTTTGCTGGAAGAAATCTCAACACTGATTTAAGCTCGCCTCTGGAAGTCATTAAGTAATATTAATTGTAAAGTTTACTTACTGTTCTTTGTGTGTACAATAAATAATTAAGAATAGGGTTTTCTAATAATAAAAAATCGCGTCAAAATTCGTTCAATAATTTTTGTGTTCATCGCAAAGAAACAGACAAACAGAATAAACAGACAAGGATTCGTATAAAAATATTTTGTTATGTTTAGTTAATGTGTTCAGAATCGTTCATTTAACATACATAACCCAAGCATTTTTAACCGACTTCAAAAAGGAAGTTATCAATTCGACTATATTTTTTATGTTTGTTACCTCAGAACTTTTGACTGGATAAACCGATTTTGATGATTATTTTTTTAATTTGAAAGCTGGTGCTTCCTTTGTGATACATTAATTTCAGTTTGGTCCAGTTGAAATTGTTTTTTATCTATAAGTATAATTTAAAAATCTCCAATGTACAGACGTACTTACCTCGTTTACAATTTTATAATAGTATAGATATTTTTGTCCTAGATAAATATTATTTTTATGAAAATAAAATTATTGTCTCATGTGCCACGGGTGTGTTGTTAAGTGGAGGTTAAAATAAATTAAAAAGAATAATTTTCTTTTTGTAACATATTTTTAAATTAGGTTTCTTGGAGCGAAAGAGTAATTTCAAGAAATAATAATTTGCTATACGTATTCCTAAGGGACAAACGTACGTGGGCCGTGTCCTTGTCTGACACCTAAGTAGTATAAAAAAGAGGTGGTGGCTTTACAGATGATTGACAGATGAGTCTTGGTACGGGCAGGGGTTGGGCAAATCTAATGGCAGTCGATCCCATAAAGTTGCGGGTTTAATTCCCGCTAATGTTTGTGTATGAGATTATGAACATTTTATTGGTCTAGGTGTTTCTATGTATAATGTGGATGTATTTTTTTAAAACATGTATACGAGTATAAGTGTGTTTATCCGCATTCTAGAACCTATAACACAATCTAGTTAAATTATACTTTGGATCTAAAGAGCGCTGTGCAGAATGTGCAGAATATGTAAAACAAGCGCTCACAACCCCTCCCCCCAATCCTACCCTCCAACCACCTCCAACCCGCCTAAACTCCTCAAACCTCTCCCCCTCAAAGGTCGGCAGCGCGAGTGTGACATCTCGTCAATAGGCCACGGTGACCGCTTCCCATCAGGTAGGCCGTGCGCTTATCTGCCACCTTAGTAGAATAAAAAAAAAAATTACCAAAAAATGTATAGGTATTTATCATTGCCACGTTTGGGTATCGAATCAAGCTACCCTCTACCGGAATGTCCCACTTTCAACGAAATTTGGGTCGTACCCGCTAAATTGTCCTAAATATAAATAAATAAATATAAAATGACATCCATATTTTATTTCCCTTCCAATCTCCCTGAATTCTTTATTACATTTACGAAATTAAATATTACCAAATGGATGTGGGATTATTAACGTGGCAACACAGGTTTAATATCGTGGTTTAGGAAAACGGGCCGTTGTGATTTTTTTTGCATAGGTATCACTTTTTTATACTACGTAGGTGGCAGACAAGCACACAGCCCACCTGATGGGAAGCGGTCACCGTGGCCTATGTACGTGTGGAAAACTAAGGAAGGAAGAAAGGAGGGCTAGGAAGGGGTCGGGAGGCTAGGATAGGGTGGGGGGAGGAGGGGTACAGTGAGCTCTGGCTACTCTACTCACCGCCAGGAACATAACACGATGGTTTTTTTTTTATACTACTTAGGTCGCAGACAAGTAAACTGAAGGTACAGTCTCCTTACACGTACCTTAGTAAGCGTATGTATAGTATTATTTATTTTTTACGCTGAATCAACTAAAAACCCACTCGTGTAAGTCCACAGTTATTTAATTCATTTGAACAAATTCACGAAATTTTGCTTTGATCGTTCATTCCGAAAGAACTTTTCGTTATCTTACACAATCTTATCAAATGCTTTGAGATACGATGTTAATATGAATACTTCACTCTTTTATCATAAGTAAGTGTGTAAATAATTTATATTAGACTGTTGTATTTTCTTTGGGGTAGGCTGAACGCCTGTGGGTTCCGAAAAAGGTTACGACTATCTTATAGCACTTTAAAAATACATCTAGTACAGAAGAAAAAATAATGCCTATTATATACCTATAATAATAACAGCAACCCATTTATGTCCCACTGCTGGGCACGGGTCTTCTCTCCTCTAATGAGAGAGCTGAAAGGGTTTAGACCTTAATCCTCACACGCTGGCCTAATGCGGGTTGGTGGATCGGACATGTCCTTAGAATCAATTTAAAAAAAAAGATTTAAGTAAAGAAAAGAAAGAAAGAAAAAGGAAAATTAAATTTCTTTAGAAGTTACAACACAAAATACGTTATCCCGAAGAGCGATCGTTCTATAATATAAAAGAAAGCTTTTAATTAATAAATCTATTAATTAAAAGCTTTCTTTTAAACAAATCACTACACAAAGGTTATAAGTACTTATCTATGGGAACTTATTGTGTGATCATTCGTATTATTAAAATTCATTATTAAATAGCTTTTTATAATTCATCATCATTTTGTGACAGTAATTGAAATTAGAAATTCGTCGAATAAATTAACCAAATTATCATAGGTTTTAAAGAATACTTCAATAGTCTTAGCCTTATTAAATGCTAGGTCATTATGCAGCTTTTACTATTTGCTTCTAAAAAAATAGAAACTTACTGCGTTTAATTTTTCTTTTCCGGGAAATCCCCATAGATACCGTCCACTGGCGAGTGTGGGTGGTTATATCGGGTTAGAACCGACTAAAACTGCACGTCATATGCAGCTGCATAAGGCATTTCCCTCGCCCACCAGCTGACCTGGGTAGACCTGGGTTTATTTTTTATGTAGGATTCGTCAAAATGGCTTCACCTCGCCATATGGTAAACTAAAGGTAAAATCTCAAGACCGGGGTCAGCACTACAAACACCGATATTGCTACAGTGGCGGCCCTCAGCTTGACGGCCTTATCAAATGCTTTTTCACGCCCCGTTTAAAGTACCCGGGATTGTTGGAAGAAGGAAACAAATGCGCTGGTAAAGAATTCCAAGACTTTATGGTGCGACCCAAAAAGAGGCACGGAACCGCTTGGTTCTTGATGAAATTGTGTGCACTGTGTGAGGGTCACAACTATTATGAACCTTGCAATGTGTCAACTTTCTCGGTTACCACTTAACCACCAATTTCAGTGGAGCCGAAGGTAATCCTGGTCTCAAATAACCAGTATAAAATGTAAAATACCTCCCCAAACCGGCTTAACAGCCCCAATTTCCCTGCCAATAAATACCTTATTTTAATGAACAATATTTTGCGAGCCGTACTCAGTAATACGTTATTACCAGGAGCCCCGCGGGGACACGATTCACATGTTTTATATATTAAATTTACAAAATATTTGGGCCAATGCACGCAATATCCAGCTTTGAATGAAGTTCCCTTGATGTGTTTATTACAGGTATTTTGGTGGAGAAATATTATGTTAATGATAGCAACCCATTTATATACCACTGCTGGGCACGGGTCTCCTCTCTTCCAGCGAGAGAGCTGAGAGGGTTTAGACCTTAATCCACACACATGACGCGGTCTCTTGCACATTGTGGAATTAATATGTGCTAAAAATATGATTTATCATCTGCTTACGGTGAAGGAAAAACATCGTGAGGAAACCCATATGTCCCGGAAAAATTACTAAGGACATGTGGGATCTACCAACTCGCATTATAGGCCAGCGTGTGTGGATTAAGGTCTAAACCCTCTCAGCTCGCTCGTTAAAGGAGAGGAGACGTGGCTGATCATATTTACAACACCCATATTCGCAATGAAATCAATAATTTATCGACAAACATTTTCTACCGGATTCCATTACCTATAGATCTCTTTACCAGTTTACCACTAGAACTACTAGAAAAGAAAACTTGAAAAGCCGCACAATGTAATTAAGCCCCGTAACCTTGCCGTCCCACACTATTAGCCCCGAGCCCCGGGGGTCAAAAAGACCACAAACAAAACTGCTTCATTTCGAATACTTGGACAACTATTCCGTCTAATATTACGAAGCAAAGGCAGGGGCTTCTGGAAGTGGCCTTGAAAAGTTACGCCATTGAAACATCGGTTTGTTGTTTTGCCTAAAAGTTGCTTTTTGCTTGGTTTATAAACAAGAAATGATGCCTTTTCTGTTTTCGAACGCTGTTTGTTTGTTTGTGATTCCATTTATCGAAAACAACAATGGAAATTCTAATCGTATTTAAGCTATGGAATTCATTTGTCATGTCGGGATTACATGAGCATGTAAGTACAGTGGTCGCTGTTGGTATTAGTTTCCCTCTTGATTCTAGAACTTCACATCATCATTCTCTGAACCTTTTTCCCAACTCAGTTGGGGTTGGCTTTCCAGTCTAACTGTGATGCGGCTGAACTTCGATATTTTCCGTGGAGCGACTACCATCTGACCTCCACAACCAATGGTCATTATGGCGATATCGAAGTGGTTCTAGAACTTCACATTCATAGTATTATTTTCTAAATTAATTCTATAATATAGAATTGTAAATTAGCTGTGTCTGTATTTTGGAGATATTTACAAAAGAACTTGGGTTATCAGATGAACGATTCTGTAAACAAATTTTTTTTATTGGAATAATTAAAAAAAAAATTAAAAAAAAACATAGGTACCAGAATTATGTAATTAATGGTATGTTTTTTTAAAATACTACTTAGGTGGCAGACAAGCGCTCGGCCCACCGGATGGGAAGTGGTCACCGTGGCCTGTCCATAGGCCACAAAATCAGAAATGTCACACTCGCGTTGCCAACCTTCGAGGGAAAGGAGGGTTGAGGAGTTTGGGCGGGGTTGGAGGGGAGGATTGGCGAAGGAGGGGGGGGGGGGGGGCGGGGGTCCTTTGGCCGCAGTCTTCTATTATGTTTGTCTATTTTTTCGCGATGAATGTAAAACTACTGTGATTTTTTATATACTTGTAAACCATCATCATTTTTAAAGCCCTGTACCTACCTAAAGAACAAAAAACTATGACTCCCCATCTGTCTAATACGCAAAAACTATATCAAGTATGTGCAAATCATTGCAGCTATGCTTACTACATACACCATAGTCCAATATCGAGAAATTGAATTGCAAATCAGAGAAGCATACATCATTATTTTTAAATGCAAATGGGGTTCAGACCGATGACATAACGATGTTACGTTCGGACGCACGTAAGGGGTGACGGGTCCGGTAACTGAACATACATGGTGCTCTGATTTTGGGTAAATCGAAAATTTGTTTCGCAATACTGTTATTACGAAAATAATTCCCCCCCAAACTTCCCAACAGTCCCCCCTCTAGGATCGGCGGCGCGAGTGTGTTAGACACGTCTATAGGTAACGGTGACCGCTTCCCATCAGGTTGACCGTGTGCTTGTCTGCCACCTAAGAACTAATTGATATATTTTTTAGTTGTTATTAACTGGGGCCTTACCACAAACTCTTAAAGCAGTATTATTTCAATATTATTTAACTTTCACAGTGTGAATCGGACTCGGTCAAACGTTGTCCGTTATTATTATAAGTGTTCTGTGTCTTGTAAACCTAGTAACATATTTAATGAAATAAATATATCCACAACATACCATAAAAGTAAGAGAATGCTAGACCACATAACACTAGTATCCGTCGACGTCGATGGTCCGATTCACACTATGAAAGTTAAGTAATATTGAGATAATACTGCTTTTAGAGTTTGTGGTAAGACCCCTGTATACTAAACACGGTTTCTGTGGCGTAGCGGTAGTGCATTCGACTGCTACGATAGGGGTTCGATGCCCGCTCAGTGTAAATATTTTTATGCATGAATATGTCTATTTGCATTGGTCTGGGTGTTTCTATGTATTTTCAAAAAAAAGTATCATAAGTACGTTTATCCGCATTATAGAACCCATAACACAAGCTAGTCAAACTATGCCTACTTTGGGTCTAGATAGCACTATGTAGAATATCGTAGAATATTTATATCTTATAAACAACAACCTAATAATAATTTCGCAATGAAAACAAAACAACCCAATGACTAATATTACCCGAATTACACCGTAACTAACCCTTTCAACGCTCCGGACGCAGTCGCAGGTCAGAAGTCAGGTTGTATAGCTATCCGGAGCCGTGTCCGGACAACCGGTCACTTGTTATTTAGTAAATCACGAAAATAAGTGAGTTGTGTATTCGATGGGTAGGTTTGCTCTGTGGATTTGCTCTCGCGGTCTGACGGACGTGATTTGTTGCCTTACTGGTTGGGAATAGTTCGTTAAGAGGAGTATTTCGGAAGCTGATTTATATGAGCCGATATTTTAGGTGTTTCGAAACCAAAGTAATCATTGTTGCCTGTGCAATGTTGGCTTTATATACCGCAAGAGTATCTGTGGGGTCTGTCAGACCTAATGGTAGGTAGGTACAGGTTTGTGTTGTTTTCTTTTTTAATGGAAAATAGTAGCGTTTTGTGGTTGTCTTTGGCGGGAAATCCTAAATGGTTTTCTAAAAATCTTTTCAAAGGAAATAAATTGATTTCAACGGATCAAATTAAAATAGGACCATACATGCTAGCTACCAAATAAAAAAAATCATCATAATCGGTTCACCCAGTCGAAAGTTATAGCCATAAAAATAAAGTTGAATTGAGAACCTCCTCTATTTTGAAGTTGGTTAAAGTAACCTGTTTTACGCGATGTGATATTATCAATTTATTTTTTTATATATATATATTATAAAACCACAGATTTAGTTCCTAGTCAAACAGACGAACAGTTAATAGTTAAAAATGTTGTTTTCGTTGTAGATACCGTATAATACATTCTTTGAAAAACTGTTGGTTTAATTTAACAAACAGATATTTTAATTTTAATTTTTGTGTGCATATCTTTATATATTAAAATGAATCCCGTTGTAGTGCGAATCGCCGAAGGACCCCCCTATTTCCCTTGGTCACGGAATCACGCGTGAACGGCTGGATCGATTTGGCTGAAAATTGATGGGGAGGTAGCTTAGAACTAGGAGAACGACATAAATGATACTTTTTATCCTGCCACGGGGACGAAGTATGCCACGGGCGTAACCGTGGGACACAGCTAATATTTCAGATATCTTAAGTACCTACCTATACATAATGGCCAATGTATTTTCCTCTTAATAATATGGCACAGATATTGCTATCCAAGACAATCGCAACAAAAATCAGTCAATACAAATACATACCAATAAATTCCACTCCAATCCAGTTCCATCTGGAATATTGATTACGAAATATAGCCAATATCGAACAGCCAATATTTGAACCATTATTTGTTCAGACCGGCTCTCGTTTACCGTAATTCTTGTGTAAACAGTGAAACACATTTATTTAATGGCAACCGCCTGATCCAACTAAATCATTTAGATTGTCTATAGAAATAAATGAAATTGTAATATCTGTTTGTAACATTAAAATGCAACAGCTTCTGTAAAAAACTGACTTCCATCCAGATGGCCCATCTGGTGGGCCGTGTGCTTGTCTGCCACCTAAGTGGTATAAAAAAAAAACTGCACAGTAATCGCTTCAAAATTTCATTGGATTAATGTAGCAGAGTTATCTAAAAAAAATAACATTATTAATTGATTGCGTAGTTCACAAGAATTATGGTAGAGGCCCCTAGCGTCACCACAAGATGTATAGTATATCGGAGAGTTTTGAATATCTAGGACATAAATGATTGCAAATCAGTATTCTACTTATGATTATAACAAAAATAATAAATAGGTACTATTTTCGAGATTTTTCTGCGAAACAGAACAAAACAAAGCTGTCTAATTACCTACAAGTCACGTCGAGACACAACTGTCTAAAGACTGTCTTGTCCCTAATGTGCAGTGGTCCTTGCATTATAGACAAGACAGTCTACAGATAAACTTTTGCTGTACAGAAACATAGGAAAGTGTGCACACTTAGAACAAAACAAAGTTATCTAATTAAATTACCTACAAGTCACCTGGAGACACAACTGTCTAAAGACTGTCTTGTCTCTAATGTGCGGTAGCCATAAAGTCATAGACATTAAAACAAAACTGAAGTCAAGTGATACTGCTACCCAAATTTTCTCGTTTACAAGAGGAAATAGATGCAGGTTATTCCGTTCTAATTAACTAATGGTTGATTGGAGATCAACTGTGGGATCAGATAATGTTCTATTTGGGACTACCGTGGTTTAGAGAACAAGATCAAATCTTTAATCAGTGATAATTAGGTGTATGTTTGTATGTACGAGTAGTCATTAGAGTATTGTGTGTTAAGATTAAATTAATAATAATCTAGGAGCAGATTTTTTACTCAAGGACCTATTCAACGGGAAGCTCATTCAAAATGTTAATTTTTGGAAATAAATTATTTTTATTTTTATTTTTTTATTTATTGGTACCTAAATTTTTGGTTCGTCAATATATGATGACGATTTTACGAAACCAATTTCTCATGAAATTTATCAAAAATTATATTTTTATACCACTCAGAGAATCTGGAGAACCGTGTGCTTGTATGCCAAGCACACGGTTCTCCAGATGGAAAGCGGTTACCAAAATGTTTGGACATTTGTGTCTCAGTCACACTCCAAGGGCTGACGGATCTGACCGAAATTAGGCACAGGGATAGATTATAATCTAGAATAACACAAGCTACTTTCCATCTTTGAAATAGGTCCTCAAGAGACTCATAAAGCCGCGGGCAACAGCTATATTTCTATAAAAATACAAGAAACCCTCTGGGAATATAGTCAACAAAGCTTAAACTTATGCATTTATAAGCCTTAAATCAATACGAAAACGATTGCTCCTGCCCCCTGAAGCGTGAAAATGGCTAACTTTCTGCGACATATCCAACTATCTACCCTTACTAACATTCGGTACGTTCACATGAGGCAAACTATTTGTGGCTAACTATAAAACAATCGCTATTTTACATTTCAACTTCAAGTTCTCAAGAGAGAAAAAAATCTTTACGATACTTTCATTTGACATTGTTGAAACTTTACGAGAATAATATATTATTTTTTTAATAAATTTAATCACAATTTATTTTAAGTTATATTCAATTCATGCTCAATTGTACTTACCAATTTTTTCTGTTTTAGTTTAATCTAGTTGTGTCGTCAGGAAAGATTTTCAATTGGTATTCCCGACCGCACTACTATTTGTGCATGCTAATATTGGTCCAAAGGGAAGTATTTTTTACTTATCCGTTTATCTTTTAATACGCAATAACAGCTAAACGAATTAAACGGAAACTTGGCACAGCTAAGTATAGATAATAAGTAGAAATACCACCCTAGCTACTTTTATTCATAGCAATAGTTACCCATTGAAAGCAGGAACGAGAATATAATTCCAGTTGAAGAAAGCAAAAGCAAAAATTAACAAAATCGTAAATTCAAAGGTAAGCACGAACTATCTGTTTAGTGAGAACGCGCCCTTCCCACCCTTACTGACTTACCATCAATCTTGTACTAGGGGATTAAAAGGCTCGTCCTCTGGCCCTTTGGCCCTCGGGATAAGAAATAAATACCGTGAGGTATATCGAGTTCTGAAGGGATGCGCGGATTATGAGGGATTCAACTCTATTGTGGACTGTAGGACTATTTGAGTGTGCTAGTTTAAGTGAAAGCCTTCAATTATTGGTACAATTTCACGTCTATTATAATTTTGATAAAAATATACGGGCCTAAAAAAATATTCACTGAACATTTTCAAATTTAGTTTGGATCTCATCGTTATGGTAATAGGTATATGTACATAGAGAACAGTATTATTTTATTTCTTTTATAGTTTTTGATGACTTATAATGTCTAAAATTCTATATGCGAGAATTTTTTTTTTATATAGAATACGTCAAAATGACTTTACTTCGCCTGATGGTTAAAGTTTCAGGTTAAGTTAAAGGCAATGTCTCAGGACTGGGGCCATCATCACATACAATATACCTATATCTATAGAATACAATCTTAATATATATAAATCTCGTGTCACAATGTTTGTCCTCAATGGACTCCTAAACCACTTAACCGATTATAATAAAATTCGCACACCATGTGCAGTTCGATCCAACTTGAGAGATAGGATAGTTTTTGAAACGGATTTCAACATCCACGCGGGCGGAGCCGCGGGCAACAGCTAGTCTTAATATATATAAATCTCGTGTCACAATGTTTGTCCTCAATGGACTCCTAAACCACTTAACCGATTATAATAAAATTCGCACACCATGTGCAGTTCGATCCAACTTGAGAGAAAGGATAGTTTTTGAAACGGATTTCGACATCCACGCGGGCGGAGCCGCGGGCAACAGCTAGTAAATCTATAGAATAGAATACAAATAAATAATTTTATTGGACATCAATCATATAAATAATATATACCTACTTAGCAAACACAAAAAAAAATACAATACGCAAATGGCGGCCTTATCGCTAACAGCGATATCAGATAGACAATAACTATTTTCATCCAAAGATAGAAATCACACTAGTGCGTAAAAATTGTAACAGACTAATTAAATAATTATATCTATACAATCATTATTCTCTGAACCTTTTTCCCAACTCAGTTGGGGTCGGCTTTCCGGTCTAACTGTGATGCGGCTGAACTTCGATATTTTCCGTGGAGCGACTGCCAGCTGATCTCCACAATCAATGGTCCAATGACCAATGGCGATATCGAATTATATCTATAAAAACAAACAAATATTGTAAGATATTTTACACAAAGCTATATAGGCCCAAAGTAAATATAGATTAATATTATACTTACTTTTAAACTTACGCGTTCCATGTAGTTCCATTCAGTATATCATAGATTAACTAGCTTGTATTATGGGTTCTAGAATGCGGATGAATATACCTACTTAAAAAATGTTGAAACCGTATTTAAAGGATAAAAAGTAGCCTATGTGTCATTCCAGACAGATCTACCCCTGTATCAAATTTCAGCCCCGTTTCAGACCCGTTCTGCCCTTAGAGTATGATTGAGTAACAAACACCTAAACAAACGTACACGTTCATAAATTTTCACATTTATAATATTAGTAGAATTAGGAAGTAGGATAATACCTACTACAATTTCAGTTAAAATGTTTGGTGATAAATTTTAACAGAAATAATTTGTGACAGTTGAAAAACTACACAATTGTTTTCATTAACTACATTTGAATCATTACCTACATGATTTATTCATTAACTACCATTATTTCTGATTGCAAAAATGGCAAGTACTATCGAATACAATAGCGGTGCTCGGACAAAGGCTGGCATTCACCCCTATTGTTTAACACCAACCCTCTGATACAATGAAAATAGACAATGATAGTTTTCATTTATTTACTGTTTTCATTTATTTTGTGTTGCAGAAAATCTAGGATTGGTTAAGAACAGAAATAAGTCATTAATTTTCTTTTGGCTTTTAGAAAACTAGCTTTCTAGACCAGACAAATCAGATGAGCCCAAACATGACGGGTTTATCTTGTGTAGTTCAGAAGTTCCTGTAGACGCCTTCCGAATGCCCATTTAACTCATAAATGCCCGTAACTTATTAGTTTTGCAATAATGTATGGAAATAACAAAAAAAATACGTGTTTTTTCATTGATTTTTTTTTTTGATTTTTTGTCTTTATTTTTTGATTTTATTGATTGATTTTAGCATGCAATTGCTTAAAATTTCATTCAAAAAATACGTGTGGCACTCGGAGACTGCCGGGGTGAAGCTATTGCATACAATTTAATTCAATATGCATACATTAATTATCCAATACCTACCTTATTTCCAAGTATGCGAATACTAACTACTTATTTGTAAAGTTGTACGCGTGCTCGATAGATGGCGTTGTGCCGATTTTTTTACAAGGTATGGTTTCGTTACAAGTCTGAGTATATAACTTCGAAGTATTTTAATAAAATTTTCAATAAATCACTGAATTATGGTTGTTATCAAACTTAAAATAAGGTTGAAATTTGGGCGACAATAGGTGTTAGGTTTTTATTTACGTTACTGTACGGGCGATTTGCTACTCATACACTTAATAAGAATGATGATAGGAAATGATAACACTCTTTAGATAAATGAAACTGATATATTATGTAACAGAGGGACTAAATTATGAATGATATATGAGAACGCGTGGAATGCTTGATGACCGAATGCGAACTGAATTCATTGCTAAATAATTATAACTTTGAAGCAAACAAAAATGATGATGCGTGCATTTACATGATTTCGTAACTATGTCGAGCGTAGCTCGTACAGTTACGGAATTTCTTGACTCGGTCCTCTCAAACCCCGCAATAAAAGCTATACAATAGCTTAATAATATTATATTACAATTTACAAAAAGACCTTTATGACTCACTTTTGATCCACAAAACTAAACAATACATACGAATACTTAATGAAAATAATATTAAAGAGGTTCTTCATTGCCAACATTTATTATATTTTTAAAATTATCTATCTAATAAGTAAGTAATTTCTCTAAGGATTACAAGCCCTCATATTCTCAGAAAACTAATATCAAAAGCATTGTTGAATAGTAATGATCATTCTTATACTAGCCCTCATGTAACAAGGTTCCATCAATCACTCCAACTTTTAGAAAGATTAGGTGTGCAATGGCCTCATGACCATCTATGACCTTAGACCTTATAACCAGTAAGGTCAAAGTATATTATACTAGACTGTTTTAAGCCTACATTATAGGCTACTGTACTAATATTACTACTACTGCTGTACTACCTACCATAATACACTGGTGGTAGAAATTTGATTTAAAATTTGGCAGGACGGGGGGGGGGGGGGGGATTGTGATCGCAGCACTAATGGGACACCGGTGGATGTCATGCGGTGCTGTGACAACAATTCTTTTTTTTATAAGGCCGTCAAGCTGAGTGCCACCATTGTTAACATGGTACGTGTATGTTGTAATGGTGACCCTCTTTCCCGAGACTCTACCTTCAGCTTACCATCAGGCAAGGTGAAGTCAAATTGACGTGTCCTACATCTATGTATAAAAAAGCTGAATAATTTGTTTCGTTGGTTGAACGCGATAATCTCAAAACCTACTGGTTCGGTTAGAAAAATTCTTTTTGTATTGGATAGCCTGTTTATCGAGGAAGGTTATAGGCTATATATCATCACGCTACTACTCAGCAGAGCGGATTAGTAATGCATGTCATCAAATCGTACAAATTTCCATAAATTATAGTAAAAGTAATAAATTGTGGGCATTAAAAAATCAATAAATTTAAGATCGGTTTTTTATTATGAACATCTATAGCAGTCGTCACGGGTAGTTGGAGCCCTAAAAAGTCCAACAACAATGGTTTAGCTGCAATGTTTCGGCATCGCCTAATGTCACTATTAGGTTGTGAAGGACAGATGGCAGTCGCTTCACGGAAAATATCGAGGCCCAGCCAAATCCGCAGTTAAGACTGGTAAAGCGGACCTTAGATTCCGAGGTGAAAGCTTTGGATGCGACTGGGATTAACGCTAGGTTGAAGAAGGTTTAAAACTGGTTTTTTCAAAGTGGCAATATCAATCTATCACAAAATACCGTTAGAGATACCTATATCTACTAAAATGTAAATGAAACGCATTGTTTCTGACTAAAAAGATTAAAAAAACTTCAAAGTAATGTTATGGCTGTTCGTTAGCGCCATTGAGGGTGACAACAAACGGTCTAATTTAACGAATTCTACGAATCACAGAGGGAAAATCTTTTTTAGGGTTGGCGTACACTGATTTTTTTTTTTTTTTTTTTTTTTTTTATTGGTAATAGGCTCGCGTTTGACCACGTTTTTACTTGTTTTTTTTTGTTGTTGTTGTTGTTAACGTGATTAATTAATTGAAGCAATAACAATTTGATAATATTACCACAATAGTTTTATTTTGGTAGACAATGATTATATTATTGATGATGTAAGTGAGATAGGAGATAGCATGTAAACAAAATTAATTTGCTTGTGTTAGAAGTGGATTCACGTTGGCCAGGATTTGAACCGAAGACCTCTCAAACGACTCTTTTACCATTCAGTCACAGATAATTTTTGACAATAGTAATAACTATACCGTCTTTTAATAGCACTATAGAGAAATAAACATCAGAACTCAGAACCTCCTCTTTTATTCAAGTCGGTTAATAAAAATATAGAATAAATTGTCAGTTTCCAATGATTTTATATACAAGATATGTTACGTTCATAGTAACTGACACCTCAAATCTGATCCACATTGACAATTGTTGACAATTAGCGTTAAAGTAGTATGAAAGATGGGATAAGCACGTGAGTAAAAAAGATAGCTATAAACATTATCCGTCAAAAAACGTCCCAATTGGGACGTTTTCGAATCTTCACCTGGCGCGCTCTAGTAACATATCTGCCTCTTTTTACCATGTATAATATCATTGTCAGTTTCATATAAAAAAATACTGTATAAGCCACCATGGTTACATTATGGTTATAATATGGACATGACTAAAGCGTTTGAACATCTAAATCACAAATTGTTTGTGTATAAATTAGACACATACGGTTGAGGATATATTATTTTGAAGCTTACAAGTACTTTTTCTTTAAAGCAGGAATTGAACAGCACGATAAAATATCAAGATTGGTCCATATTCGTGTCCTTAAACCAGAATACTATCTTAGGTTAAATTGGTTTCGTATAGAGTACCCCAAAGAGGTATACTCGGGCCTTTATTGTTTCTCGTAAATATTAACTATCTTCCAAGGGCACTAAATGACCCACTAAACTTATTTGAAGTGCGTAGCGTTATTCGTAAGAGTATAAATGTTTAATTTTAGGTTGACATTATTAATTCTTTGAATAAAATATAAAACTCATGATCATTTTTTCGTATTAAAATTGAGGTAATTTATTTGTTGCAAATATTATTTATGATTAAAAATTCCAGTCAGGTTAAAGGGAACAAGTCTAAAAACCATCGTTAGGCTTTGTAAACACCTAGGCTGCTAGACTACGTGGGTTATATAAATATTTGGCTATGACATTCCCGCTAAGTATCTTTTTTTAGAGAGGTAGACCAATGAAGATGCGTGCCAGTGGTCTCATGCCAAAGATGTCAAAAACGTGCAAAATAGAGGAGGAAAAGTCAAAAGGTGGCCTTTAGGCTTCTGATGTAATGTTGATGATAAAAGACCAGGGGACGAGTGGACACGGGGTGCCAATTTCAGGGAACTAGTGAGTCGGAACGATGAAAATATTTTATTTCGATACACATAAGTTGTAGCACTGTACTTTGTCTGAACTGTAAAACAATACATAGTAAGTTAACGATTGGAATGAAGTGGCTTGTAGTTTTTACAACTCTTTTCTCACAGGCCAACATTATGACGCCGGCGTTCAATGTAAATTCTAACCATAATAAGTGTCACATTGTATTGTGACTGAACTGATTATTTGGTTTATTACCTAAAACTAGGTTCACACAATACTTACACTAAGTACATTTTACGGCAATTTTTACAGGATAGTAGTAGTATGATTTTTTAATTGTACACCATGGTTAGTCTTTATCAAATATATACTTATTACATACTAGCTTCTTATAGTGTGAAGTTAGCTTATGCATGGTTTTAACACAATACCTAACAACATTCAAATATACGTCGTTAAATTACACGTTATTACAGAATGCGGTGAAGAAATAAAGGTTCACTGCTTGTTCCCCGTAAGTCATAGCGTGATAATGTAGCCTATGTGTTGACCCGACTTCTTAATAATATTCGTGTCAAATTTGAAGTAAATCCATGCAGCACTTTTTGAGTTTACCCCGAACTATATTTTTGGCTTCGGTATCGAATGTAGATCACACCCCAAGTATTCTTTAAAAAAATATTCAATGTACAGTTTTGAATTTTCTTCCATTTTATTATTATGTATAGGTAGATACTCGTATGGTTTGTTTAACGTACAAAAAATAAAAAAACAATTGGAGTTTTGGCACCAACGCGGAAAAAGTCACATCGGGGCATTGTATAATTTTCTAAAATTAGTGTAAAATGTAGTTATTATGTGTAAAAACGGTGAATTTCTAAACATAACATCTTCGACAACGTGCACAAGTTTGGGAAAGTGGCATATTACCGTAAATTGTGCTTTTCAACGTTGATTCCAAAAATCCATAGAAGCCTCTAGTAAAGACTCCACTATTTTACTGGGGCAAGACTATGAAGGAAGACTTACTTGACTATTGACTATGAAGACCGTGACTTGACCTGGACTGTGACTAAATAACGAAAACGCTGCATAATTACATTTTATGCAAATTATAATACTTATTTGTGGCAAATTGCAAAGCAAAGAAGCCATAAAAAAAAAAACAATTTCCTCAGCTATCAGGTTCAAAGTACGAATCACCCGGGGCTCCTCACCCAGCAGGTAGCTGCACCACAAGTAGAATGATATAACTTTTTGTCCCCTCAATCAAAATTATGCCGCACTACCGCCCAGTGCGCGTTGTTCTTTAAAAGGCATTCCCATTGAGTTGCGTGTGATTTGTTGAGGAAGGAGAAGTTAGTACGAACCGCCGAGTGCTGAGCTAAGTGCGGGGGAGGCTGACCTGCTACGAAAATTTATCTGTCCACGATAGTTAAATACAATTTCGCTTTTAATAGCCTGCTTTTTTATTTATCTACTTTATTTATTTATTTATTTATTTTATTTATTTATTTAAACCAAATCATACATTGCTCTTACAGACTAGGTCCAATCTAACAATGTAGTATTATGTATGTACTAATAATGGGCTTTAATAGTGCATTCGTTCCAGACAATGGATTGTCACCTTTTGGAATTCCGCCAATCATCATCATTCTCTGAACCTTTTTCCCAACTCAGTTGGGGTCGGCTTTCCAGTCTAACTGTGATGCGGCTGAACTTCGATATTTTCCGTGGAGCGACTGCCATCTGACCTCCACAACCAATGGCCGTTATGACCAATGGCGATATCGAAGTTCCAAGTTAGACTGGTTGGACTTTTGTGGGCTCCAACTACCCGTAACGACTACCATAGATGTTTGTATGGCAACCGGGACCGACGGCTTAACGTTTTTTCCGAGGCACTAATAAACCTGCGATAAATGTACAACAAAAAATATCAATATTTTGTGACACCACATTCAAAATATTAAGGGCTCGTACGTATTAATTTTAGGGTGCTTAACCTAATAGGTAAAATCGGTACTATAATATTAAGAATACACTTGTCGTATGTCTGTCTGTTACCAGGTTGGTCTTATGAACTGTGATTGCAAGTCACAAGTAGGACACGAAAAATGACTTCACCTCACCTGATGGTAAGCTAAAGGTAAAGTCTCAGGACAGGATGATCAGGACGATGTACCTATTTCTGTTACCATTATAACAAATACGGAGAATAAAATAAAAAACAATATGGGGTTTTTCAAGAAGGGCATTAGAAAGTTTTTACAGGGTCACCATTGCAAACACCGACAGTGCCACAATGGTGGCTCTCAGCTTGACGGCCTCATCAAATGCTTTTTCACGCCCCGCTTAAAGGACCCGGGACTGTATGAGAAAGGAAACACGTGAGCTGGTAAATTCCGGAAAGCTATAATCTGGGAGTCTTTAAGTCAAGAGCGAATAAGCAAGGCAAGCGTGCTCCATCGTCAACCACATTATCACTTACCATCAGATGATTTTGTAGTCAAACGCTAGCCTATCGACTATAAAAAAAACAGATAGTATTACTATAATATATTTCCAACTAAACACACAAAACTTCGAAGATCACATACCAATAACACTTCTCCTTAAACTCCATATTAAACATTTCTAAGATGCCATGAAAAGCATTATATCGTTTCCCGAGATAAGTTTACACAAACAGATGAATCATATTGTCAAGAACAGATAATCCTCCTAGAAAGCGTCAGTGGGGAAGAATGCCCTTAGCGAGGGGTCTGGGGTTCGAATCCCAAGTGAAGCAGACTGAAACAATTTGATTTGAGTAACACGCAATAGGGGGTGAAATTTGATAGAGGGGCTTTTAGTCCCCTTTGTAATTGAAGGGTGAATTAAAATAGTGCGTATTTGCTTGATTTTAATACTTATTTAGTTCCATGTCAAGTATTAGTAATGTTAATGGCTACTAGAGTGATTTATTTATTGTCTGAGTTTCAGTAAGAATATAAAGTGATTGCATTTTTTAGGTATTTGAGCGGCAACTATTTTTAAACGACTTCGAACAAAAGGGAAGTAATAAACTATTCTAGCATGTTTTTTTATTCTGGAATTCTTATCAATATGTTTGTTTGTTTTAAAAAGATTTCGATGCGGTTTTTTCTATTAGAAAGGTCTCATTCACGCAGGCAGAGCTGCAGGCCACAGCTAGTATATTATATCTAAAACCAAAAATATATCTGTAGGTATGTTTGTTAGAGCAACACACAAAAACTTTTGCAATGTTTTTCAAGAACCTTTATACCTTCAAAAGACTTGAACAAATTAAATACATCATATACGGTCGAATATTTTTTGAATACATCGGTACCTAATAAACATCATAATAAACAAAACAAAAGATTTCTTATCGTCTTATATATACAAAAAAAAACTATTTTTCCTCGACCAACATCCAAAATAAACAGATAGACGTAAGACAAATCAACACATACGCAATAAAGCATACATTCAATTACGTACACGAAAATAACTTGCGATAATATGATTATGTCGTTACAGTTCAGTGTGACAGTGCCTTTAGGGGAAGTTGGGGCATTATCTCGAACAAAACGAGACGATTTTGCTACACACCCTCATCTTTCCTTACACCCCACATTCGTAACAAAACGACAGTTCGCTATAAGACGTTTGTACAAAACGCGATATACATTACTGGCTTTTTTCCTACCAGATTTTTTTATCGAGTACTGAAACAGTAATGTATGTTAATTTTTGATGTGTGTTAGTTGTCTACAAAAGTGCTGATATGAGTGTTTTAGGGATCTATAGTATGTGGTGATAAATGTTTTTTTTTTCTCTCATATAGGGGATGTAAGTTTTATTTTCTTGGTTTTTTTTTCGTAATGTGCTATGTGCGGTTTTGGCAAATTGAAGTATTATTGCGGATTGCTGGTAAGCGTAATATGCTGAATTTGCAGTTTGGTTGAGGGTGGAAGGGTGTGTATTGTAATAAAATACGGGTAAATAAGAAAAACAAAATGGATAATGTGTACGCTTTTGCCTGTGATAGTGTTAGGTTGGTGACACTATCATGGTATCTAAATCTATAGTTATTATAAAATTGCAAATTAATTTTATTGTATCTTATATACATTTGCGCTATTAAAAAAAATAGTTATTTTAAATGAACGATTCTGGATTTTTTTTTTAGATTTCTGGACCTTTTGTTCGCTTCGGATGTAAAAATCACTTCACGGATTTTGATACAGCTTTTTTATTAGAAAGGTCTTGGTCCGACTAAAAAATTGGGGTGTATCCCATCTGCCCCGGTGGCTTGGCCCGGTGCCGGGCCACATGGGAAAAAAAAGTTTTAACTGGCCCGTTAATATGTTTACCGGGCCAGATGACACAAATCAAGTGCCATCGTCCCCGGTAAGGGAAAAATAGAGGATACGCCTCGTAATTTTTTTTATATATAGAACACGTCAATTTGACTTCACCTCGCCTGATGGTAAGCTGAAGGTAAAGTTACCGGGCCAGTTAAAACTTTTTTTTCCCATGTGGCCCGGCACCGGGCCAAGCCACCGGAGCAGATGGGATACACCCAAAAATTGCCGTATTATAATATAATTGATTCATGTTACAAAACCCAAGTGATTTTTTTAAATATCACCAATATACAGACATAGCTAATTTTTAATTCTATAATATAGAAAGAAAAACATTGTAGTGGCAGTGGAAAGTTAAATTTCTAACCTACAAGTAGGTAAAAATTTACGAGCTGTAAATATAAAGAAAAATAAAAGACTTAACAAAATCTCTTTAGTTGAGATATAGCTTTCCTTCTGCAACGAGATAAGCCGTCATCGTTCGTATTATCATGATATATGTTCATCCCTACATCCCCGGTACAGGGGGAGGCAGTAATGTGTGGATGGATGCTTTTTATTGGGCACGCTATTGAGGGGTGAAACGTGTTGCAGTTTAGGGATTAAGATCTTTACTTTGTGTTATATTTGACGGCTCTGTGGCGTAGTAGTGCATTTGACTGCTACGACCGGGGGTGCGGGTTCGATTCCCGCTTACTGCAAATATTTGTATGCATGAATATGAATATTTGCATTAGTCTGGATGTTTCTATCTATACTTATAATAAAACTGTAGAAAGGTCAATTCTGTACATTGAATATATTTACAAAATAATTATTGGGGGATGATTGGTGATCGATACTAATGCTAAAAATGCAATTAGTAATTTTTTTGTCTTTCTGTCTGTCTCGCATATTTGATTACAATCGGCTGATTAGAATCGGTGATATAGTAAAAAAACGCGAAAATCGACGTGCATGCGGGCGGAGCCGCGGGCAAAAGCTTGTGTATAATAAGTATATAAGTATATCTTTACAAAAAAAAGGAATATAAATAGATATGTTTATCCGCATTCAAGAACCCATAGCACAAGCTTTTACAATGTGTACAATGAAAAGTTATCTATCTATCTATCTAATTAAGAAAATGGAGATGATTTTCATCAGTACTATCGTGATGGCAGTTTAATTCATACACTTAACTACGGTATGCGCCTTCAAGGGTCTTTGACATCCTAATGCCCAAGTATTTAGACAATATAAAGCACCCTTACATGGCATTAAGTTCCTTACACAACGAGTTATCTGAATCTGATATGCTTAAATGAATTACTTTGAACATGAGATGTTTCCTTTAGGGAAGCCAACGTGTAGGGTGTGCATAAAGCCCAGTGAAAATAAACGATTTTTCTGTATTTTTTTTTGTCCTTTTTGCAGTTTTAAAGTCAAAACTATACATGGAATATTTTTTTAAAGAATACTCGGGGTGTGATCTACAATCGATACCGAAGCCAAAAATATAGTTTTTTAGAATTTTTGTCTGTATTTTTGTCTGGGATAAACTCAAAAAGTACTGCATGGATTTACTTCAAATTTGGCAGGAATATTATTAATAAGTCGGGTCAACATATAGGTTACATATTATCACGCTATCACCTACGGGGGACAAGCAGCGAACCTTTATTTCTTCTGTAACAACGTGTAAAATACTGGAAAGATTTTGATCAAACTTGATATGCTTATAGTACATACTTCTGGGCAACATATGGGCTATTTTTTATATGAAATGAAACCCACGGCTCCGCCCGTACTTCATTCTTAGGTTGGTCATATATATCCAGTTCTACATAACCAAATGCAATCAAACATACGGCAGATTTTAAGTCAAAGACTTGGTGGCGATACCGACCTCCACGCGGGCGAAGCTGCGGGCTGAAGCTAGTCTCACATAAAATAAAAAAATACATCCTATTCTAATCCATACCAGCCATATCTAAACCACTGCCCTCTCTCCATCATATAATAAAACACAATGTCATTACCCATACAATTTCCTTCAAGGCTTAACGGCGATCGCACATCGCTCCCCATACAATAATCGCAGTTTATCTTTATGGCGCTTACAAGGTACACACAGCTTTGAGAAGAGATTGTTTTTATACCACTTAGGTGGCAGACAAGCATACGCCCCACCTGATGGGAAGCGGTCACCGTGGCCTATGAACGTGTGCAACACTAAGGGTGTCATACACGCGCTGCCTACCCTGAAAGGAAAGGGGAGGGCTGGGAAGGGGCGGGGAGGCTAGGAAGGGATGGGAGGAGGGGGGGTACAGTGAGCTCTGGCTACCATACTTACCGGCGGGAACACAACACGATGGTTATTATGGCCGCGGTGTTCTGTAGGGCAGAGGTACTACCCCAGTCGGACTGCTCAGTTCGGACGGGAGATACCGTCCTAAATGAGTCAATCAATTGACTGGTTTAAGCGGGATAGCGTGAAAAACAGACAGACAGCCTACTTCCGTATTTATAACATTAGTATGGAATTTAAGTTTTCGTCACGAGACACTGATCCCCACTCAACCATGAAACTTGGCAAGATGTTTGTCTGCAAGTTGCTAACTGCTCAATTATTCTTCGCTAACGCATTCTGAACATGTCTTTGTTCGATAAGTGGTTACGACTTGCACGATCATGTTTCGTACAATTTGTAATGAATATCAAGGTACTTCTTCAACGGTGTGCGTGGCTGGAGAAATTGGTGCAGCGATTCAATAGATATTCGTTTTGCATCTGGGTAAGACGGTTTAACGCGCTCTCGGTTTAACGTATGGGTAATGGACTGCTAAGACGAGGTCTCGGGCTCGATCCCAGGTTACCATGGCACACACCAATGACTTTTCGATGCTTTTCGAAGTTATGTGTGTATTTATAGCAGGTTTATAAGTGCTCGGTTAATGGCAATAGACTCGCCACCTATTACATTGAGACCTTAACATAAACTGGCGAAATGTGGGTGCTAGCACCTCTGCCTACCCCTTCGGGGATGTAGGCGTGAGTTTATGTTATATGATGTCCAAGGTACAGAGAAGGTTCAATATGTTAAGAGTGGCCATCTTACGATTAACCTCGCTCGGATTGCTTAACTTTACAACTTTTAGAGGTAGGACACGACGGTATCTCCCGTCCGAAATACGCTGTCTGACTGGGGAAGTACAAAAATGGCCTTAATGACCATAATCCTGGTGGTAAGTAGGGTAGCCAGAGCTTACTACCCCTCCTTCCCCCAACCCTTCCTAGCCTCCCCACCTTTTCCTAGCCCCGTCCCTTCCCTTCAGGGTCGGCAGCGCGTGGGTGACGCCCTTGGTGTTGCACACGTCCATAGGCCACGGTGACCGCTTCCCATCAGGTGGGCCGTGTGCTTATCTCCCACCTACGTGGTAAAAAAAAAAATGTGTTATCCTACTCGGTTACCACGTAGCCACGAGTCCCACCATACCAAAAACCGACCTCAACAAGTAAAGAAAAGTCTCGGAAGATGGTAAATTTTCTCCGCAATTTCTGCAATTCAGATTCAAGCCATGCCTGTTCCATATTTAAAGGGACTCTCTAGCTATTGCCCGTCTTTAAAAATAGGGCTGATACAACGAAAGCTGCAATCTCGCATAATATTTGAAGGGTGTTTATTTAACGATCTTCTCAGAAAACAAGATTACAATATCAAGTTTAAATGTAGCTATCTCGTGGCCCCTAAATCGTTTCAATGTAATCTTAATAATATATAAGGGTGAGTTCAGGGGTGGCCAATTTATGGTAATTAAATTTTTGTTAAACGGTTCTGGGTGATTAAAGTTGTAATTTAACAAGAGAATTAACGTTAAATCTGTCATGGATTTTATATTAATTAAAGGCTTTCAAATATATTACGTAGTAGGCTGACCATGTTGGGTAAAGGTAAGAGTTAATATTGCTAAGTCAGAGTTTACTTAAAAAATCGATATTTAATTTAGAGCGAAGGGTTGGCAGTGCGAGTGTGACACCCCTAATTTTGCACATAGTGCAATGGCCAGGATAACTGCTTCCCATCTGGTGGGCTGTGTGCTTGTCTACCACCTTAGTGGTATAAAAAAGGCTATTAGGTATCGATGCTGTTGGAGCTAATGGTAGTTGAAATCAAGTTTTTTTGGCTGAGTATAAAAATGCTTTCTTGTATGGTTCCAGATAATAATTAGTTAAAAAGTTAAGTGGTTAGTATTAGGATCGAGAGGTACCGAGTTCGGAACTTTTTTGTGTTTTAGGAAATTTTCTACGGCTTGTAATATAAAAGAACAAGCTTTTAATGTACATGGTTCTTAAACAATAATTTTTTGTCTGTCTGTCTGTTTTTTTCTGTCTATTTGAATTAGGTAATCTCTGGAACGGTTGAACTGATTACGACAAAACTTTCATTGGTCGATAGTTAATATTACAAGTTGTAGCGTCGGCTTAAAATTCAGATATAAGTTGATACCGGCAAAATCCTATGCACAGCTAGTAAAAAATATTTTTTTTTTAAACCAGCTTACTATAAAAAATCCAACCATTTGTTCCCCCAATATCATTTTCTCTCACCCTCCCCCACTTGTAAGGAGATAAACGGATAACTCGACAACGTGTAGAAATGAATGATTGTTTTAGCTATCGAGTTTTTATAGTAGGGGACATGGTTCATAACTCAAGGCGATTCATTACGATTCGGTTGATTGGATTCATTTTGTTCTAGTGACAGATTGATTGATTATAACATTATTTATGAACTTAAGAAAATCGGTGGTTTGTGTAAGAATTATAGAGAATGTAATCCCTCAAGTGTTATTATTTTCAAGTTTATTTGAGTTACTGGTAGAAGCCCACGATTCTGTCTACGAGGAGGGATCGTTTTTGGAACTTATCTCTGATTCTACTTTTTTTTTTTATTCATGATAGGCTTTTATTGGTATTCAGGATAGGATAATGATAATTTTCGGCAAACTATAACCTGGAAGTTTTCAATAAATAATAATAGCAACCCATTTATGTCCCACTGCTGGGCACGGGTCTCCTCTCCTCTAACGAGAGAGCTGAGAGGGTTTAGACCTTAATCCACACACGCTGGCCTAATGTGGGTTGGTGGATCGAACATGTTCTTAGAATTTCTTCTAGGACATGTGGGTTTCCTCACGATGTTTTCCTTCACCGTCAGCAGATGGTAAGTCATGTGTTCAAGTCCTTAAGTCTAGAGTGAATTAGCTACTTCTAGGCAAGCGTGCTCCACCGTCGACCACATCTTCTCTTACCAACAGGTGAGATTGTGGTCAAACGAGAGCCCATTGATATAAAAAAAGTTTTTTTTTAATCTGCCAAGACCTTTCTAATAAAAATATTTAAAGGGACCTGTTATACCATATACAACATGGTTTAATCCATACGTATACTGTAAAATAGTCCTATGAAATTTTATGATTTTTATTTTTGAATATTCATACAAATAAATAAAATAGCTAAATAGATAAAAGAAAGAAAGAGGAGAGAGAGAAAGAGAGAGAGAGAGAGAGAGAGAGAGAGAGAGACAGAGCAAAAACATTAAAACCTTGATCTAAATTCACGCTGGTTATAGCTATAACAAGCGTGAATTTAGATCACAGACAGGTTTATTAGTGCCTCGGAGAGCACGTTAAGCCGTCGGTCCCGGTTGCCATACAAACATCTATAGCAGTCGTTACGGCTAGTTGGAGCCCACAAAAGTCCAACCAGTCTAACTTGGAACTTCGATATCGCCATTGGTCATAATGACGATTGGTTGTGGAGGTCAGATGGCAGTTGCTCCACGGAAAATATCAAAGTTCAGCCGCATCACAGTTAGACTGGAAAGCCGACCCCAACTGAGTTGGGAAAAGGTTCAGAGAATGATGATATAGGCTATAGCTAATTCATTTGCCTGCCCTTGTCACAATTATTTGTGGTCGACGCCACGACGACATGTCATTCTCCTCCATACATTCCAGTCAGATGTTATCTCCTCAGTCACTCCCTTCCTTGCCATGTATATTGCTTGTTTATGGAGTTTAATAGCGGGAATTTAATTATTGCTGTGGTATTAAAATCAGCAAAAAAATTATAATAAAAAAGGGGTAATATTTCAGAATTGACCTTTTCCCTATAGTTTATTGTACAGGAATATTCAGAATCACGCCTTAATGTAAAATCGAGTAAACAGAATACGAAATAGAAGATACCGAATTTTATTTAGGCAATGATTGAAACCATGGAAGGGCCTTATCGAATCCACTGTGTCAGCACCAATATACATTTGCCGATACACACACCTTATTTCAAACCAAATAGAGCACAAATTCGCTTAACAATCTACACGAAAACATTGTCCAAAAATGTACCAACAATGTTTTTATTTATCATCGAAACACTCTTTATTAGATTACGATAAGATCTATTTTCGTTTAACTCACGTACACAAAGAGTTTGTCTTGCAAAATGCTGGAACAAATCTCAATTTACAGTTTAAAGAGCCTTGGATTAAAGGTGCTAAGACTTACTTTTGCGTGACAGGCATGAAGATTAATGTTTGTTGGTGAAAATCGCTTTGTTTCTTTCAAATTAGGTCACGTACTGGCAAAGGCTTGGCTGCATTCGGCCTTTGAGCTAATGTAATACATTATAGTTTAGCATTGATTCGTTTCGTTCCAAATTACATTCCGTTTCATCTCTTGTCGCCATTACGCGAACACTCGTTTCTAGATAAATCAGATTTATCTTATTTCCTCATATACTTCTTCATATCGTATAATTTTTCCTGGTAGCGAATCAAATATTGGATTTGCTATTGCTATTATTATCTAAAAGACGTTAGACGATCTTAGTGGTGTAGCGATAGAGTTATTTTCTGATAGCGGGTTCGATTCCCGCTTAATACAAATACATTTTGTATTCATTAATTGTGTCTATTTGTGTCATTTCTATTTTTTTTAATACAACTTAGGTGGCAGACAAGCACACGACACATCTGATATTTAATATAATGTAGAGTTGAGAGAGTTTCTGTATTGACAACGCAGGAGACTATGGTCTCCCCGCTGACATCACAGAATCCCTCCAGTGAGCTCTGGCTACCCTACTTACCAGCCGAAGAGCACCTGCACGAATAGAGAAGAGCACCTAGCCTAGTCCACGAAGAGCACCTGGCCGAAGAGCACCTGCGCGATGAACACCTAACGTAGTCTACGAAGAGCACCTGTCAACATTTTTGACAGGTGCTCTTCTTGGACTATGCTAGGTACTCTTCTTGGACTAGGCAAGTCATTCTTTTCTATCCACGCAGGTGCTCTTCGGCCAGGTGCTCTTCGTGGACTACTCCTTCGCCGCTGGGTACAAGACACTATGGTTACTATGACCGCGGTCTTCTGTAGGTACTTCCCTAACCGGTCTGCTCAATTCAGACGATATCTTAACTTTTTAATATTTTACTACTCTATCGTTAATAGTTGATAAATAGTCCACCACGTATTATTAAATCCAGCCAGAATAGTAGGGTGCTCAATTCGGACGGGAGATACCGTCGCTACTACTGGTCACCTATCCAAAGACTGACCTGGATACGATTGCTTAACTTTTCAATGTGTTAAATACTGTTTAACTTCGGTTATAATTTATTATATCTTTTTTTATATATACCTTTATTTATATTGACACGAGACAAAAATGTACATTCGTCCATATTTAGTCTTAAGATATCTATGTATAACCTGACGTCTCAAAATGCAGCAGTGGATTTTGTTGCGCCGTTTCTTCTCCACTAGCGCCTAGGAAGCGGTGGTAAACTTAGTATTAAGTAGTTTTTGACGTCAAAAAGATGTAATTACGTTACACTATTTTGAGAAATAAAGAAATTGAAATTGAAATTGACTCATTTACGAGTATCACTCTTTATCGTTAAAAGTTGATAAATTTTCCTCCACGTTTATATTAAATCCATCCCGAATACTAGGCGTGCATAAATTATACAGAGCGCAGAGTCAGCTGAATGCCGACACGACTGGACGGACCATCTTGTAAGAAACCTGCTCGCTGACGGAGCGGTCCTAACGTGTAAGGAACAGGTAGGCAAGATTTTCTCCGCATTCCGGATCAAATTCTTATTTATTATTCTGGGTCAATAAAGTTGGAGTAGTATTAGATTTGCGATGTTTGTACATATATCTGGACAACGCTTTTTAGATACCACTATTTTGATTTACTTTCGATAATATTTTAAGGTATAATAATAATATAATAAATTGACCCCCTTCCTGTGGACGGATTGTTCTGATAATTGTCATAATTATCTTTAGTTCTGGTGACAATACAAGTTAATCTATTGTGTTTAATTGTAAATCTAAGATGGCCGCCGCTACAAAATGACGGCTTATGATTTTTTCCACAACTACCGCAATATGGATATCAAATGAAACGGCTTGACTATGAATATAGTTCACTGTGAAAAAAAAGGAAATCAAATATGACCGCTTTTAGTGCATAAAAGCGTTTAACTTAAAACATTTTTTACTTTATTTATAATAATAAGCTGATAGCACACGTTTAAGATGAATTAACTGTCATCTGACATTATCAGCGTGTAGAGCTATTAGCAAGCTATTTGCTTCTGTATCGATATACAAGCAATTAGAAACTTTTAAACCGACTTAAAAAAAGGAGGAGATTCTCAATTTGACTGTAATTTTTTTTAAATGTCTGTTACCTCAGAACTTTCGACTGCGTGATCGGATTATGTTTTTTTTTTTGCATTTGAAAGCTGTTGCTTCCTGTGTAGTTAATTTCAATTTGATTCAGTTAAAGTTGTTTTTTTTTTCTAAGAATTGACATCCTACCGATTGTATCGCTTCTGATGAGCGATTTGTTTAAACGCACAGTAATTTAAAATAAATTGTGAAAAAATCTTTTTTGAGTTAAACGATTTTCAATCGTATTGTCATCAGAACTAAAGACTTCTGCCAAATATCAGACCAATCAGACAACTGAAAGGGGTTCAAATTTCAATTACTAGATTCGACTCAAACAAACAGGTCGAGTTTAATAAAACCGTTTAAAAACGTTACTTGTAAGGGCTCTTATTTTCATCAAAATTTCTACATCAGTCAATTCTAGAACATCCAAGCTCTTCAGATTTTACATGACATCGTAAACTTGACATTGTGCGTACTAATGAGTCCAGAATACTTACCCCGAGTTTAAAGGCATTCGGTCTCGGTCTATTTCCCTTGTGTTTGCATCTAAGTTTATCTCTTTAATCTAACCTTATATGCAGATTTGTTAGTAAAAATTGTGACGACTGAAGTGGATAAGCTTGTAATGAATGACAAAATGGTGGCGTGGTTAAAGCAACGGCATTCTCTGAACCTTTTTCCCAACTCAGTTGGGGTCGGCTTTCCAGTCTAACTGTGATGTGGCTGAACTTCGATATTTTCCGTGGAGCGACTGACATTTGACCTCCATAACCAATGGTCCAATGACCAATGGCGATTTCGAAGATCCAAGTTAGACTGGTTGGACTTTTGTGGGCTCCAACTACCCGTAACGACTGCCATAGATGTTTGTATGGCAACCGGGACCGAAGGCTTAACAAGCTCTCCGAGGCACTAATAAACCTGCGATAAATACACACATAACTTCGAAAAGTCATTGGTGTGTGCCATGGTGAACCTGGGATCGAAGCCGAGACCTCGTCTCAGCAGTCCATTACCCAAACTACTAGACTACCGCGGTAATAATTAATAGTAAATTAATAGTTTTCGTATTTACATCCTTTCCTATATAGAACTACACGTGCCAGGTCGAGGTATCACCCTCACACAGTACAAATATTTCCATCAAGAACTAAGCGGTTCGATGCGTAATATCTTTGCTGCAAAATAAAGACTTGGCATTCTTTACCAGCGCATGTGTTTCCTTTCTCCTGTAGTCCCGGGTCCTTTAAGCGGGGCGTGAAAAAGCATTTGATGAGACCCTCAAGCTGCGGGCCACCACTGTACCACTATCGGTGTATGTAGTAGTAACTCCCGACCTTGAGACTTTGCCTTTAACTTTCTATGAGGCGAGGTGAAGTCATGTAATTGAGTCTAATATAAAAAAATGTAGTTCAGTCATCGAGCTCCATTATAAAACCAGCTTCAACCACCATAATATTATTGCATTGTCACCGAAGATACGCTGAAGTTTATCAGATTTAAGTACCTACAATCTAACGACAGGAAACGGTTCTAATTGGACTTTCAAGTTTTGTCCCATATTCCAACTAACAAACAACAGAGCAAGTTAAATCATCATCATCTACCTGCCCTTGTCCAAATCATTTGGGGTCGGTGCAACATTTGTATTTTTCCTCCATTCATTCCTGTCAGATGTCATCTCTTCGGTTACCCCCTTCCTTGCCATATCCTCTTTCACGCACTCCATCCATCTTTTCTTAGGCCTCTACCCTTAAAGCCCTCCACATTCATACTTAGAACCTTTTTAACAACATTGCTTTCATCTCTTCTCATAACATGTCCATACCACGACAGTCGCTCGCTTCTCAATTTTTCATTCACTGGTGCAACTTTCAAGCTTCCTCTAATGTACTCATTCCTTATATCCTTATATGTACAGGGTTATTTGTAATTAACTAGCATCCTCGCAGGGGTAGATAGCTGACATCATAACTGACCATTTTTGTTCTACGACTTTTTATAATTCGTTAAATTTTATTTTCATACATACATAAATATTAGTTTAGTTTTGCGTCTAAAAGTTATTAACTCTACGTGCGCCGCCGCTGTAGTTTACGCGCATCGTAAAAATTAGGTAAGCAAACTCGTCGGTAGAGTTAATAACTTTTAGACGCAAAACTAAACTAATATTTATGTATGTATGAAAATAAAATTTAACGAATTATTAAAAGTCGTAGAACAAAAATGGTCAGTTATGATGTCAGCTATCTACCCCTGCGAGGATGCTAGTTAATTACAAATAACCCTGTATAGAGCAAGCTAAATAAAAGCTCGTAAAAATAACCATCGATCTCATAATAGCATCGAAATAAAGCACCAACAAAAAACGCTGATACTCGGCACGTAGCATCAATATTTCAGTTATTGGATAAAATTTAGACATAATAGTTGGTACGTGCCCGCGGGGGCACCGGGCGGAATTTTTCAGAGACCAGTAGAGGGTGTTTAAAAGGTCACAGTGGATATCTATGCAATTAGTATGCAAGTTTCATTTTTTTTTTATGTCGGTCACATCAACATGACTTCACCTCGCCTGATGGTAAGCTGAGGCAAAGTCTCTAGAATGGGAGTCACCATTGCAAACACCGATAGTGCCAAAATGGTGGCTCTCAGCTTGACGGCCTCATCAAATGCTTTTTCACGCCCCGCTTAAAGGACCCGGGACTGTATGAGGAAGGAAACACGTGAGCTGGTAAAGAATTCCAGGTTTTGATGGTGCGGCAAAGGAAAGAGGCACCGAACCGCTTGGTAATACGATTCGTGCGCTATCCCACCCTCTTCTTTCCTATACAGAACTACACGTGCCAGGCTGAGGTATCACCCTTACACAGTGTAATCAGTTTCACCAAGAACCAAGTGGTTCGGTTCTTCTTTTATTTGCCGCACCATAAATACTTGGAATTCTTTACTAGCTCACGTGTTTCCATCCTCCTATAGTCCCGGGGCCTTTAAGCGGGGCGTGAAAAAGCATTTGATGAGGCCGTCAAGCTGAGGGCCGCCACTGTAGCACTACCGGTGTATGTAGTGGTGATCCCAATCCTGAGACTTTACTTTTACCTTACCAACAAGCGAGGAGAAGTCATTTTAACGTGTCGTATATAAAAAAAAACAAGTTTAAGATTTTATAAACATACCAGTTAATATATATTATTATAATGCAAAGTTTTTTGTGACTACCTCAAGGACGTCGCGATAACGAGTGCTAATATAGTGCATGAGAACTCAGGTTCAATTCCCGGGCCAGTAAGACGGAAGTGCGAAAATAGAAAAAAACTTACCAAAAATCTTTCTAAAAATTTTGCAAATAACAGTTATAGCTTTTATAAAAAAAAATCTACGACATTCTACACAGCGCTATCTAGATTCAAAGTAAGATAACTAGGTTATGCGGGTTCTAGAATGCGGATAAACATAAACATACTTGGATACATTTTTTTGATGCGCGACAACTGACTTAGTAGTCAAACGCTCTACTATTCAACAGGGGTCTGCCCTCGCCAACTCACCGACAACACCAAAAAGTTCATTATTAATTAAACTTTAGTATATTCGCATGTTCCCTTATAATCAAGCTGTGATAAAACGAGTCCATTACAAAGAAAAATCTCCACTCGCTTTATTTTTTAATTTAATCAACATTATATGAAAATGCGCTTTCTGTTTAATGTTGCTCTCAAGGCAATTTGGTACTTATCTTTATGAAGTTAAGGTTGAATTTTGTGTGGGGTAAGTGTTATGATAGGTTGGTTTTTGGAAGGTTGATTGCGAATCACTCGTGCATTGAGAATCTCTGGAAAACTGCGAAGATTGTTTTGAAAAAAAAATTGAACAGACGCGCTCAAGATGGCGGATAAGGTTGCTGTATTTTTATTGTTAGAAAATTGCTGTGGTAAATAAGGAAACGCTCTCAAATAACAAGACATGCGATAGTAGGTACCTACTAAAGAAAAAAAAAATAAAGATATTTTTTTGTCAATCAAATTGGCAAGATCGTAGCAAGTGGAAAGATGTTGTCTCTGCCTACCCCAATGGGAAATAGACGTGATTTGTATGTATGTATGTCATATTGGCATTATTCAATCACCGTATATTATTACAGCTAATTGAAATGAAAATTTCATTAAAAATGCATCAGCTATTAAAATCAGACAAGCACATAGCCCACCTGATGGAAAGCGGTCACCGTGGCCTATGGACGTGTGCAACACTAGGGGCATCACACTCACACTACCGACCTTGAAGGGGGGGAAGGGAGGAAGGGTCCAGTAAGCTTTGACTAGCGATGTGAAGCCATATAGACGTGGCCGATATATAAAAAACGTAAAAAAATCATTTAAACAAAAAATAGTAATAAACATTATAATAATCCAAGCATACTTTATAATTAAATTTACGGATTATTTTCTTTAAAAAACCTTTAATTTCCTATGCAATATCAAATAAGTAAACAAAAAAAAAAACAACGAAAAACATAATTATCTCTCAACATTTTAAAATACAGACATTTTCGAAAAAATAACAAAGTCCCTTTCCACACATTTGGGAGGGTGTAGGCGTTATCTGGCTGGTAAATAATGAAAAACATCCCTTATAAATGTAATCAGAAACGTTTTGCCGTTCCGGGCCGCGCCGGCACGGTTTGTTCAAGGTCCGGTAACACAACAATGTTTACGTTTCAAAAATAAAGAATGAAAAATATAGAAAAGGCTGAAGCAAGACGTAGCACGGTTAAGTAAGTAGACGGCCTCTGTGGCGTAGCGGTAGTGCATTCGACTGCTACGTCAAAGGGTGTGGGTTCGATTCCCGCTCGGGGCAAATATTTTTAGCGATACGTCTATTTGCATTGGTCTGAGTGTCTAGTATGTAAATCTCTAAAAAAGTATATAAGTATGTTTATCAGCATTCTAGAAGCCATAACACAAGCTAGTTAAACTATGCTTACTTTGGGTTTAGAGAGCGCCGTGTAAAATATCGTAGAATATTTATTTAGGTATTGCTTTAGGTAAGTATAACCTTTTTTTTTTTTTTTTTTCGTGCGGTAATCCCCATGGATACCACCCCCGTCGGCCATCGGGGGTGGTTATGTCGGGATCGAACCGACTAAAACCGCACGCCGTCTCGGGCCTTAGTAACCGGGGTGTAAGGTTACCCAATGGGCATATCCCTCGCACCCCAGCTGACCCCGGGCCATCTACGGTTGTAAGATGGCCCCCTCAATCCCCCGAAAGGGGGGGTGGGGCGAGCATCGCGCCACTTCGCCGACGGTGGGGTGTAGGGTGACAGGAGGCCGTCCTGTCACCCAACCGTCGGCGCGCAGACAATCAGTTCGCCCCCCGCTCGCTCCCCACTGTGCCATCTGCTAGTCAGAGGGACACGTGGAGAGCCTCGGAGCAGCCCTCTAGAGGGCCACTCCCACCCCGGCCAGATTGGCCGCAGGCAGCAGCGTCTCCCGTGGCGAGTGGGAGGCGCTGCTCGCCTCCGTTGCCCAGGTGCACCACGTGGAGGTTCCGGCCCGCACCCAGGTAAGTATAACCTGGGAGTTTTCAAGTCACGAGTGAATAGGTTCCTTCTAAGCAAGCGTGATTCATCGTAGACCACATCGTCACTTACCATCAGGTGAGATTGAGGTCAAATCAAACGAAAGCCTATCATGAATAAAAAAAAAAAAAGTAACGTGCCTCGGAGAGCACGTTAAGACGTCGGTCCCGGTTGCCATACAAACATCTATGGCAGTCGTTACGGGTAGTTGGAGCCCTAAAAAGTCCAACAACAACGGTCTAGCTGCAATGCTTCGATATCGCCTAATGTCACAATGAAAAAAAATTACTACACTCCGATTTTTAATTCTAGGCAAGAAAATGACAAGTGCAACTGTCACTGATACAAAAAAGGGTGACCCGCTACAATAGTGATGTTCGGCAATCAATAGACTAGATACTTTAGTCATTCTTTATTTTTATCAGTGAATGAACCTCTTTGCAGTTTATGCTCGCCTAGTACATTACACGACGGAAATATTTTTTATAGAATACTAGCTGTGTCCCGCGGCTTCGCCCGTGGCATACTTTGTCCCCGTGGCAGGATAAAAAGTATCCTATGTCCTTCGTCTAGTTCTAAGCTACCTCCGCATCAATTTTCAGCCAAATCGGTCTAGCCGTTCTCTAGTTTTAGTGAGACTAACGAACAGCAATTGATTTTATATAATATATAGATTTAATTACTTACTGTGTATGTTTTCTGTTTAATTACCGTAAATTACATATTTTTATTCATATAAAAAATTTATTTATATATTTAATAAAAGAATTATAATCTCGACTCATGACTAACTTATAATTGGAAAACTCAATTCAACCACATCACTATTTATTTGATACAAAAAACCTGCAACACTGCAAATGTCATTTTCTTGCCTAGAATTAAAAATCGGAGTATAGTACCTATTCCGTCTAATCTAAGCTAAATTTCGTGTTAGGAGTGGTTTCACGCCTGTAATGAAATAACCAGGGTTCGAACACTGGACCGTTCCATTATAAAACCGGCCCTTTAACCACTAAGCTACTCTAATTTCTACCTGCGAATACAATCTCGTAGACTTCAAAATTGGGTCCAGAGGGAAATAAATTAATACTGTTGTTTATTGGGATAAGAAATGTCTTAAAGGATAATCTAGGTCATAAAATATCTGTAAGCTAAAGTAGTCAATTCGTTTTGTTAAAGCTTAGGCCCTCTTCAAATTTTGGTAAAGAATAATGTCATCGTTTTTATCTAGATTACGATAAAATTTATTTGGTTCAACCAATAACTGTTAGACCAGCAAGAGGGATGACGAATTCTTTTTTAATGTTGAAAAATGTACAATTAATAAAATGGATTAAGTATTCTTACGACCATAGTTTCAAAATACACTTGATTTTAAATTTCAATTTCATGAGCTAACCAAAACCTTCCATACAAAATCGTGCCAAAATTTAATAAGCCTTAAAATTTCGGAGACTTAACTTTTAGCTTACCATCCGGCGAGCTGAAGTCATATTGATGTGACCGATATAAAAAGGCCATCTAAAATGTTACAAATTTTTACTTTATTTGAGTTTTTTTTTTTTGGTCAAGTCAAGAGTAAATAGGTTGCTTTTAGGCAAGCGTGCTTTACCATCGGCCACGTCACCACTTACCATCAGGCGAGGTGTAGATATACTAACGTGAGCACTATAAAAATGTCTCTAAAAAAAGTTACATTTTCGACTTATATCGTAATTTAGTCGTAATAAGACTGAAAAAGCCAACCCCAACTGAACTGAGAAAAGGCTCAAAGAATGATAACTCAAGCAATGTAATAACAAGTATAACTCAACATTTTACCCTGTGATCGTATTACAAGAATCCACTTACTTAAGAGTAAAGCAACTCCGGTAATTGAAAATAATGAGCAAGGAGCAAAACCATCGGAGTGAAAGAGACATTCCTATTGTTTATGGAGCCGCCCTTTAAAATAATATCCATTAGTCTGAGCGCTCATTATAGACAAGACAGTCTACAGACAGACTATTGCAGCCCCCGTAGACAAGTGTCAAAAGGCTATATCGCTAACGATCGCTAAGGAAACGAATAGAATAGATCGACCAATCACATCCAAGCTCGTCGCCGGCGCACTATACGCGCGCCGCGGCGGAATCACGAGCTGGAGTGTGATTGGTCGACCTAATCTATTCGTTTCCTTAGCCAATTAGACTTTTGACACTTGTCTACGGGCCCTGTACAGAAACATATGAAAGTGCGCACACTTAGAACAAAACAAAGGTGGCTAATTACTTAAATAAGTCATGTCAAGACACAACTGTCTAAAGACTGGCTTGTCTCTAATGTGCAATGGAACTTAGAGTTGTAATATTTCTTCTTAATCTTTATACACAGGGTGTCTTTTTTCCTATTTAACTATACAGGATGAATTTTTTAAAAGGGATTGGATGGCCAAATCCGAAACTATAAGGAATAGCGAAAAATGGTCAAAGGAGTCAGGAGCCCAATTTTGATGAAACTTAAAACCTCATCATTAGATTTTTGAAAAATCAATAATCCTAGCCAGGAATCGAACTTGTTGATTTTGAAAAAAAAAACACCCTTTATTATTACACCATGCGATAGTGTCGCTGTTAAGGAACAAATTCTGCGAAGTAATGATATACGGCAAATTTAAGGAAAATTTGGAATTTAATAAAATTCATGTTTCATGTACCTATTTGTTTCGTTCAAAATCCCAAAAAAGATCGTAACTATTCCGTGTTTTAAATTATACTCAGAATGATTATAATGATTAATGTTTTTTTTTAAAACAAGATGGAGCTCCAGCCCATAATAGCCGTAAAAGAGATTTTGATTCAGCAGTTTGACGACAATTTTATTGTAAGGCATGGTCCTGTGCCTTAGCCAGCGAGATCCCTGGATCTTACTCCGTTAGATTACTTTCTCTGGGGGTATGTCAAAAACGAAATTTACAAAGACACGTATGATACAGAGGTACAGTTGATGACTTGAAACTTAACGTTCTTTGGATAATATTCTAAACGGAATCAATAACATTCTAATATTGAATGCAGTACGATTATGTATTGAAAACAATGGTCTACATTTTGAACAATTAATCAGTTAATGTAAGAAAAATAAAATGTATTTTGTTAAAGATGAGCTCTTTCCTTTAGTTTGCGGTATGTCATTACTTCGCAGAATTTGTTCCTTAACAGCGATACTATCGCATGGTGTAATAATAAAGGGTGTGTTTTTTTTTTTCAAAATCAACAAGTTCGATTCCTGGCTAGGATTATTGGTTTTTCAAAAATCTAATGATTAGGTTTTAAGTTTCAT